>JADWOT020000003.1:17440532-18640532 GCA_036345935.2 Taenia hydatigena
AACCTAACTTCGCTCATTTACTGACGCTCTTTAAAGAGGAGGAGCGAGGAGAGACCAATCATTGGGAGCTGATTATGGTAAGTGGATGTTTGTTGTCACCTTGACTTTCAAAGAGAACGCATTTGAATTCCTACTGCTGGCGGCTGGTTTGAGCCTATGAGGGTATGCTGCTTGGTTACGTGATCAAATGGTCCTCGGTACGTAAAAATGAATTCTACTTTACTTCTTCTATATGTGCAAGAGGTGTTTGTTTAACTTGCTGTTTTGATTTGATGAGCGCGTAAGGCTTGCTAACAGCATCCAACGCTTTCAGTATTATGACTTCTTCTGGCTTCAGGAGGGACTTGGGGCATCACACTAGTGACAGCAATCATTGAACGCGAGTCTAAGGGAAGCTTTCCTGATTCGCCTTATATGAATTTCGAGGTCCCAACCTGTGAGTAGATGGGTCTATGATGCTGATTGAAAAACCTGTCGCCCCTCCCAATAGAAGGGTTGAAAATGACGTCCGCGTTTAGTGACGAACCCTGGCGCTTGTTCTGCAGAAATGGCAGTAGGCACTGTGGTGGCATTAATTGTGACCGTTGAAACGTCTAAAAGGTTGTTATGGAGTTGTCTACGGTACCTGAACAAACTTGTCGTCTAATTAAACACATGACACAGCTATTTCACTTTTGGCTGATCACAATTTCGACATATCGAGTGACAAGATGGACGGACGCCAAGCTTTGTCCAGAGACACTACGTCAGACACCACCCTTGATTACCTGGTTCTTCATTAAAGCCAACGCTCTTACAACTAGTGATGGATGCACAAAGTGGACAGCACAGTTCTGAAACGAGACGTGATACCAGCTAAGGTAGAATTGCCCGAGGCACCGACTACGTTATGATGGTGGATGAGGGAATTTGCCAAGGAAGCCACCAGGAAAGGGGTTGTACAACACCTTGGAAGTTGTTTTTTAACTCCGAGTTTTGTAATGCCAGCACCTAAGCCATCGCAGATTGTATTTCTTCACAAGCGGCATGGCCTTTGGGCCATGTTGGCTTATTCGCGACCCTCCTGTATGCCAATAACGCATTTTCAGCCAAAGTTCCATAACTTATTTCGACTTTGAAAAAGGATTGATACGCTCTGGGGTACCATAAAAACAAGTTTCAGTCTGCGCGTTTTCGAAAAGGGTAGCAATACAAGTCAACCAAGTGTTAAATTAAGTATGTATTCAGGTACTTTACTATTTAAACTGATGATAATGCTGTCGAGTCCTAAAAACTCGTTTGCTTTTGCTTAAACGAAGGTACCTGGAGTGAATATATGCCTTTTTGCATAAGCCGTTATGCTTAAGTGGTCTTTCACCGAGTAGTGTTGTTCTAACAAATAGATGTGAGAAGTTCTTCAGAAAACACTTCCTGTATTACTACTCGGAACATTCTGAACACTTATTCATGCAGATAGGCCTACACTATGGCTTCTCGCTACAGACCTAATTGATTTGAGGGCATTGGTTGAAGCGGCGAGCGATACAAGACGTTGAACTTTCTAACTACGAATCGGCAGATGGTGAGTTTATCGTTGTTTGGAATTCAATTCATTGGTGTGGGATATTTTATTTTTACATAGAACGCATAAAACATCTTTGGATGCAAGCATTACAAATGAGGTTTGCACGGAAATTATGACTGTAGCGTCCAGAAACTCCCTTGTAGGCAGAAGAAGGCAAAACACCAGAGCGGAATGTTTATGCATACATATAGACAGAGAGGATGGAGCTGCTGGCATGGCCCGGAGGCCAGCCTACACGACCAGTGCAAATATGGCCACCTCTGTGTCCTAGACCGAAACCGACGGTCCGAACAACCAGAGTATGACAGTAGCTGCTGTGGTTACCATCTAGCCTTAGGCCGTGTCTTACCAATAAATTAAACTTTCCCAAAGCTCTCCACAAGCAAGAAGAAGTTGATAACAAAGGTGACTACTATGTTCCTCCAACAGCTTTGTGAATAGACACGTATTTAAGTAAAACTATTGCTGTTGCTATTATGGATTATTGCTAATGCATAGTAGACCAAGTGCCTGGAGAAGAATCCTTTATAAACGCAGCTTGTGTTTTAGTGGTGTACATTGCTACTTGTCAAAAAGTCATTGCCACACTTTTAAGCCTACATTTCTTATAATTCCATCAATGTAGTTGATGAACAAGTCTGCATAATGCCTGAAAAATGCATTCCTAATGCAGCTTATCCTCTTTAATTGGACAAACATAAAAATCACTTAAACTTGTGCAAAAGATGTAATTATTCCTCGAAATTAAAGTTCTTTGCAGTGTAGCAATGAACATGAAGGATTCTTAAAGTTTGCAAAGTGCAGTTTATATTTCCCACATTAACAACGCAATAGGTTACCAAGGCTTTGCGGTTCTTTGAACACTCTTGAGCCTTTTATGGGATGTCGGGTGGTCAGTGGATTATATTGCGCATTTCATTTGATCTGATTGCAGTAGCTCCATGTGAGTGTGTGAATTGTTTTGCATTAGTTCTCAGTTGCGATCGTTTCGGCTCTCGTGCGCACCTTCGAGCCATTCCAAAGAGGTTATTTTGCAAACGATGCTTCTCTCAAATATCCTTTCCATAGCTCAACAGTCAAGAGTATCTACTTATATACGGTGACGCCTATAATTGCCGTGTTGATCGTGAGTTTTGAGCCTTGCAAGATTGCATACTTACTGCAGATTGTTGCGACGGAGCTTATACGGGCCCGCAGTTATGGCTTTAAGACGCGTTACAAGCACATTCCCCTGGTGTGAAGTCTAGTTAAATAGTGCCCACTTTTTTAGATTATTGTCAGCCTGTACAAATTCCTCTACCTTTTGGCCTTTGGGTACACCGTGGTCTCTCTGTTTGTCCACATGGGGAAAGTTGTCGTAGGTCGACTTCGCCCTAACTTTCACGACGTCTGTGGTCCAGCTGTTGTAAACGAAACGGCCTATGGATATATAAGTGAATTCACATGCACCAAAAATGAAACAGCCTCCATCAAAAAGATGAGGTTGTTTTCTAAGCCCGTTTTATTCCCTTTCTAAGTATACATGCTTATATGCACGTTTATATTTATGTATATATGTAGATCTAAGTTCTTCCCTTCCCACTTGCAATATGTAGGTTGGTTTCCTACTTATTTAACTATTCTGATAAGCTTCTGCCTCAGAAGATTTATTTGCTACTTCTTGGTTTAGCTCTGCTATTTATTCCTCCCATTACTTCTTTTTGTGGACCTTTTAGAAACAGCATTTATACCTTGAAATGTCTAGAAATGGAGGTTGAGAGCGCACATGACTCTTTGTTTGCTTGCATTGATTCATAGACAGTCATCTGTATAAATGTTACACTCCTAGGTTATCATTCCCATCTGGCCACGCTACATTTACTATGTTCCCAGCCGTCTTCATTGCGGTAAGTATTTTAATACCGGCTTAACTTGAAGAATCCTCCCAAATTTCTTGTCTCCCACTGATTTACACGCCTGTTAGCAATTTTGAGCGAACGTTAGCCGTTTGAATCAGAGTGTGGTTATTGGTGCATTTTTGCACCTGCCTTATGTTTAGACCGTGCACTTACGGCAATCTTTTCATACTTAGACGACAAGTGATGTGCAGCTTTCTCTACACTTCGCTACCAACTTCAAAAATCATACTTTAGCATGCACTTCACTTAAATTAGCACCAGCTCTTTAAAGACTTGATAAGGTCTCCTCCCACACACACATGCCTGTTTATAGTATGGTCTATAATTGTCGTTACGAGAGTTTAGTTCCATTAGTAAGTTGTACAGGCGCTGTCCATTGCTGAACGTTGGCCTCATTCTTTGCTCTTCCTTGGCCAATTCGACTGGGCAGGACTTCTTTGAGGAGCTGTGCAGTCTCACACCATAATCCCTTCATTATCGAATTGTGTTAATGACGACTCACCAGTTCAAGGGGCTTGTTGTTGTCACTGCTCCACAGCAAATCACGCACCCATCAAATGAGGTGGACAATGGACACATGCGTGTTAGTCTACGCAGAAAGCGATCAAATACAGCTATATCCACACACTGCCCTATCGCCCCCACGTACGTCACAGTTCATCCGCATCTCTCGCCATTTCCGTGCAATTTTTTTTCAGAAAACCAATCTTTTATAGGCACCGAGTAATCATAATAATGATCAATAAGAGCCTTTTGGGTCGATAGAATTAGGACTACTGTCAATGCGTCCATTCCTCTCCTGCCGTATCTCTTTGGCGTTGTCTCATTGCGAAACAGTGTGTGAATCAGAATGCGCATGTGCTGTCTGGTCGCCAGGAGTCATGGCAAATTTTCAGACATTTGCCTTATTCTAGTGTTTCAAGTTGAGTGCTCTGTTTGTTCGCTAATACAGCTGCTATTGGTGTCACAAAACAATGCAAGTTGCTAGCCCCTAGTTTTCGTAGGAAGGTCATTATCGTGAATTTTGACCATAAAAGTGAGGACGGCTCGAGGTGCAATGCTAGACAATGCTAGTCTGGAGGCAATCGAATAACCCTAACACAATGAGAACGCTTGATTAAGCACTTACCCCTCTTCTTCAAAACGGTTATCACCTAATTCGAGTGTTGCTTCCCCGCTACTAAATAGATTTAATTAAAAAGTGTGATCAGAAAGCGAAAACTGCTGCGATGCTTAGGTCGTGTTTGAAGAGCATTCATGATAAAGAACATCGAAAATAAGAGAGGGCAATCACACACGTCAGAGGAGGCAGGCATTACTGCGGCACTTCAGACACTCAGATGTCACCAAGCACGTTCGTGATTGGTTTGTAGGTGTACCTGCACTACCGTATGCCAGATATCATAATGGGCTCGGTACTGCAGGCTCTTGTCCCAACCGCCGCTGTGACCGCCGCCTTCTACGTTGGTATGACACGAGTTTCTGACAACAAGCACCACTGGACAGACGTTCTTGCTGGCATGATAATTGGCGCCTTGGTCGGCATTTTTACCGTAAGTTTGTCTCGTATTCATTGCATCTGATTAACATTCTTTTTCACTTGACGCCTCAGATCCATCCTTCAATGTAATTTTTTGTCCAACAGCTTTGTATGTGCGGTAGTAGAAGTCGAAGGCAGAGGTTCAAGAAGGCGTAGATTTTAACAAAGAGGTACCTATTCATGCAAATCTCTCGCCTAATTTGATTGGTTCTTCAAAGTCCAAATCTACCGTTTGTATTGGTTACACCCCTGCCAATCAAATTTTGGTGTCCCTTGGCTTTCCAATTTCCTTGTAAATTTGGACTACATTTTTTTTCACAAAAGGCTACTGTTTTGTGGATTAGATCAGGATTGAGTGGACTTTTTAGTTCTGAAA
Source organism: Taenia hydatigena (assembly GCA_036345935.2). Lineage (NCBI taxonomy): Eukaryota > Metazoa > Platyhelminthes > Cestoda > Cyclophyllidea > Taeniidae > Taenia > Taenia hydatigena. Next base: position 17,445,911 of record JADWOT020000003.1, read on the forward strand.
GTTGGAATTTGCAGTAACTGGCTTCTTTGCCACCCTTTCCTCCATCTTAACCTTTGCGTGGGTGGAGGTCATGCACCTAGCCCACTCGACAAACGCATTTTCATTGTCATGGCGAGACAGTAGGTGACATTCCTTTACATGCACGAGTGTGTGTGCGTGTGTATGCTATGTGTATAGGGCCCCACTGTTCACTCCATGAACTGCTACGCATGTTTCATTCAAGTCACGTCATAGCAACGTCTCAACAATGGCGGTGACGTCGTGATTTTGCTTCATGGTAATAAAGGTAGGTAATTGAGCGGCTTTTCTCATAAGACTGGGTTCAATAATACTAATACTTGGTGTCATTTTGAGACACGAATGCTCCCACGCGGTTCGAAGTTCGGATTGCTTAGTGGAAGGCGATTTCTCATTTCATGAAGCCAGTATGTGTCACATCCGCTTTGATGTTTCAAGCACCCGGCATGTGAATGCAAAATGATCACTTTGAATGGGGTGCGGTTATATCAAAGCATAGTGTTTGGAGCATTCTAACTACTTCGAGTTGTTTAGTTTTTAAGGCTGCAGATCACAATTGTTAAAATGAGTAAGAAATACTTCGTTTGTCTAAATGAGTTGTACTAACTTCATTCATTTCCAAAGCTTAAAGACGGATTCGTGGTAGCTAAGAGGACCATAGACACACGAAGACTGGAGGAGTCACCTGATTAAAGGCATTTAAACCTACACGAGTTTGGACCGTAGTAGCATAACCTCAAAAATGGCCATGTCTGGACTTCATCTAACTCATCCTGTCGCATTCCAGGTTTGCTACGCCTCAGACGTGCACGAATTGGATGCCGCGGAAGGAGGAGAGGCGAAATAAAGCGCGTCGCCTCATCCTCTTAGTAGCAAGCTCCACCCAAACATCGAATGACACCTGGTGTAAAACTCACCCCTCGCCCTTGCTTTTGCGCCATCCACCCTCTTTCCTCCCTCCTCTCCTCCGGTGCCCTACATGCCACTACATACGCGCCTTTGTTTTGTGCCCTTACCTCACACCTCTCATTCAGCTGGTTTTAAAGCCTGTGAATTCGTGCCACAAAAATGAGATGTACATGCTCACTTGTGTAAGTGTTTTGACCTCCTCTCTTCGCCTTTCCCTTGCTGGTCGGATGCGTGCATTCCCTTGTCACGTGTTGACAAGACGTGGGGTGAGTCAAGAGCTCTCTTCTGCTATACTTTCACTGTCGGTTGGCTTTGTCTGAGAATACCCTTGTCGATTACCAACAGAGACGAAGGGTGGGTGAGATCATTTTCTCACATCCTTTTCCACATGGACAATGTTTTTCACCGTCACCCGTGGGATGCCATGATGTGAATTGCTGACAGAAGTATGGTATGAGGGAACCCAAACGCAAGGGGCACCATTTCGATTCGCGACTGTAAAATAACCTGCAAAGTGAGCAGCTAGCTCTTTGAAAGCGAAAGCGTTGGTGATTCATGAGCACTTGTCTGTTTAAATGCAAAAGGGTATGCATTTTAGCACGCTTTTTAAACTAACCTCATAAGCTCACGCATTGGAAGGACCTTCATATCTTCGTTATAGAAGGTGCTGTATGTACCATCTCTTTAGCACAAAACGTGTTGCATCCACCATCAGCTCGGCTTCTCAGTCACGGACCCACCGGAGCTCACCACTTTCCCAATGTAACAGCCATAAATAGAGGCTGAGATAAGAACGAATTGTTATTAGTTGTTTGGGCCTCTTTTGTGCCCTTAATGCTTCTTCTGGAAACCAATGGTAGGGTTACACTCCCCTCCTCCTCCCGCTCTATTTAACTCATTGCGAGGTTCGTTATTTTGTGGTTGATAGTGAAGATGGAGGATGACCACGTGTTGAATGGTTTGTTGGGTAGACGTCGTGCCACCTGACGTAGCAATATGCCTCCAGTTGGTGGTCTGCTTCTCCTGATGCTTCATGCCTTTCCTTCTCATCCTCGCGTCAACGTTAGCTCGTGAGCTGAGTTATGCACGACTGTTAGGATTTGAGATGGGATCAGTAAGTCCCGATAGCCTTGAAGTGGAGGACGCGCTCCTTCAACTCCATGTTGAAAGAATGGTTCTACGATGCTTGCGGTCCATCTCCTGTCAAAGCCCTACCTTCAGGCCTACTTGGGAATCGAAAACGAGAAATCCTGAGGTCTGTCCACATTATCAAACACAACGTACAATTGAGGAATTTCGTCCCTTATTAATCACACCCACTTTCACGGTTGTTCTCAAATTACAAATTTCGTACCACAAATGAGGTTTCTTTCGAGTGTCAATTATGTCACAAGCATTCCCACTAACATACACATTAAAGTGTAAATTTACTCTCAATACTTTATAAAGATTAGTTTGTTATTTACCATTGCTGGTGTCTAGCTGATCAGCATTTACAAATTGTGCCAAAATTTGTTCTTGAATTGGGCTGCGATGTACTGGCATGCTATTGGAGGACGGCGCGCTAACATGTCAACGAAGACGAAGAGACACGCATCGACCAGTGACAATGACAATGAGCATGGCAACATCGGTCCCAGCCTACACCGCAGCACGTCACATCTCATCGTCCGCACGTGGATCATCCGACTGTGGTGGAACAATCCACGCACAAGCGTTCACCAACTGGTGTTAAGTGTCACGAGGAGGTCCGCTAATTCACCAGTTCCACGGGTCAAGAAGGAGAAGACAGGTGACATGGTAAAACGGTTAAGATTTATTCTACAAATACGCAAATGCTTTGACGAACCTTATGGTCAAATGCATTGACGGCTGAATTAAACTAATAAGAGAGGAGCATGGGTTACTATGATAGAGAGGGAAAGATGTTGACGAATGGGAACAGGAGTGTATGTGGAGGTGCTTGTGACAAGAGGAAATATGACATGGGAGACTTCACAATGAAATAAGCTAGCGTACCGCAGGGTGGAGCAATCGTACAGCCTGGGAATTAAGGAGGAAAAGAAGGAGGGGGGAGAGGAGGAGGAGGGAGACTACACAGACGTACTAACGTCGAGGGAGAGGGAACGCAAAGCTAGTGTCGTCTACCGAGTGTGCCATACCTCCCACACATCTGCGATTGACGCCTCTTCAAGCTAAAGAGAATTTTGACGAAGCAACGTATCAGTTGTTGATGTTGAAATCAATCGAATCGCCAAGACATTGCAAGCTTCACCTGCCTTAGCTGATTCATTGGGCAGAAGCAGCGGCTACTGCTCAACAGCTTTGCCAGGTCTTCCTCGCGCTGCAGCATTTTTAGTGTTGAGAGCCTTTGGGGAGATTTTAAAATGAGCAAAGTGCGACAAAATGAAACTAACTGGTCAACCATCGTTAGGGGATGTGGAGAGTAAACACCTGAAACGCTTTACTTCTGTGCTTCGCATCTGGCGTAGCCTACTTCACGTCTTTTATCAAATACTACAACTGCATCTCGAGACACTGCACATGCCTTTTGCTGCAGCAGAAACAATGCACACACGGAGACTTCCTGCGCCTCGGCCGACGAACTCGTGGCCTCCACTCGAACAGCAAATATGTATGGAAAGATGAGCACACCAACCAGATATGCGAAGTGGGTTGACACGACTACAAGATGCCCTTACACTAACACAGTTAATTGCATATGTTCTGAACTCAGACAAGAGGGTAGACGGAGAGGACACACGTCTCGACCCAATAAAAATCTGTCATGACACTTCACTTCCACAGGGCGTCGACGCGCTCATCTTCCACTTCTGGGAGCAATCACCTATTCGAACATCCTAATTCCTACAGCCCAATGGGGAGGAAATCGTCTCTCGGATGGGACATAACAAGTGATGCAGAAGAATAGCAAAAATGTGAACCTACATTCATTGCCCTTGCTATGGCAGCCAGCTGTGTAACCTGGAAGCAAACGATACGACTGATTAACAGCGATGCAGGAGAGGGGCGGTGATGTGCTGAAGAGGCAACATGCAACTTACAGAATCTTCATGGGTGGAGATGAGACTTTTGTCATGGGATGCAATAAATTGCGCAATTGCATTAATCCTTGAGCGAAGTGCTCTCAACTGCGTCTCCTTATCCTCAAACTCGGATCTCACCTGCTCACACTGCTTCTTTAGGTCCTACAAACAAAACAGAGGCGATTGAAGGAACGAAGGAAGTGGAGATCATTCAGCGCACACCCAACCATCGCACTCCTTTTTCTTCAGACTCAGCTCGACTGTTCCACTCACTACCAGCACCACACGTATGCGGCTAACATGATGGCCCGACTTCTGCTCAGTTGTGATGACGGACCACAAGTCAGAGCAAAGACTGCTTCCACAGGTGAGGTGTCGCTGAAGTGATGCAGTCATGGCAATTATTTGCAACGACAACTATTGTCAAACATCGATCCACATGCCTCACTTGATTAGGTTTTGTCACCGGAAGTCAGGGTTCGACGGCATAGGCATGACCGGATTTAACACGACCTAATGGTGACTAATCGAGGCATAACAACATGGTGTAAAAGAGGGATGCCATGACGACTAGAATAAAACTGGAATTGGGTGACGCGAATGAAAATGATGGGAATGTACGAGTTGGCATGACTTCACTGGCTTGGGGACATCGACTGTGGACATGATAGTGACAGATTCGCGACAACTGCGACGACGTGACGTGTGTTTGTGCGTAGAAGAAGGGGGAGAGAAAGGGAAATCATCCTGCCTCCAAGACATTAATATCGAAACAAACACTAACACAAGTCATTTGACTTACATGAATTTGGCGATCTAGTCCGCGTTCAATGCGCTTCGCCTTCTCAAGCCGTTGCATATCGTTAGCCTTTATGTTAAGCAAGTTTGCGATTTCCGCACGGCAATCGCGCAATTTAATTTGCAAGTCAGCAATCCTTTGATGGATCAATCCCAGTTCTTCTTCCTGTTGCTGCAAGTGAGGCAATCGTAAGACGGAGAGGGCAAAGACAACCAATTCGAAGTGAGCATAGGCACTAACCTTATGCATCGCTTTAGCAGTTCTTAAATAATTGTGCGTGTCAGAGAGCCCTGCTATTCGACTAGGGTCGATTGCAGGCGGAGCAGGATGTTGGGGTGGATGGTGCTTGCTGCAATTGTCACTTTTGGGCTTCCCATGCTTCTTCTTCTGCATCCTTGTTGGCTTCAAACCCTTGGGTTCTGGGATTACCAAGTTAGTGTTCCCAACGCCTATAGATAGTTTCGTGTACATCAGTCGATTAAAACAAAGTCATACCAATTTCATGCCCTATTGTTTGGAGCGCGTAGCATGTAAATGGTTAATATTAGCATAAAAAATAAGCTTGATTGTGTAATTCTCGATAGTGGATTGTACCCTGTAGGTGAGAGGCGGGAGGACAATTTGAAGCTGGTTTGATTCGCCGGTGGTGGACTGTCCTAACTTTTAACTGCTGCTGGTACGCCATCTACTGATTGGTTTATCAAATGCAGTTAAAATGCCCGAGAACATTCAATTTTCTCTTACCAAGTGTAGCAGCAGGATGTCAGCGCCAGCTGACCAAACCTTTTCAGAGATACTGTGAACTTTGAAGATTGAACGATTGCCACTAGATTTAACATCCACCTCTACCCTCAGTGGCAAAGAATTCCACTGATCCTTTGTGTACTTTCGCATGATTTGTTCTCGGCACCGATGGTCGATGTGTTTTCTCGTGACTTTGACACTGAATATTGCTGTGCGACATTAGCTCAGCTCGTCATTGACCAGCGAGAGCAACTTTTTGCCAGAGACGTTTCCCATCGTGACCAAAAGCCTGGCGTGGTTGATGAGGAGTAGACTAGGAGGCTGCGGCAGCAAGCACTCTCTGTAATCTACCTCGACGACATTCTTGTTTTCAATAAAGACATCCAAGAGCATGGTGTTAATCTGAATCTAGTGTCGACTGGTTCGTGAGACGCAGAATTGATCCTGAATCCAAAGCAGTGCCATTTCCTTTAGTAGTCGGCGATTTTCCTGGAATGGCCGTCACAGATGACCATTGGAAGCAAGTGAGGATTTGGCCAACACTAGCCAATTATACGGACCTTTGCAGTTTCCTTGGCTTGACACACTATCATAGGTGCTTCGTTGAAGACTTGCTAAGATTGCTGGTCCTCTGCATTAACCAGCCGAAAGGCAGACGAAATAGAATGTCAAATGGGAGGGCGAGCATGGCAAGTCTTTTAAAGAAGTGGAGCAAACGATCTGCTTTGCACCCATTCTAGCCTTGCAAAGCATCGAGATTGGCACACTCCACTTTCTACTGGACACTGGCTGCAGTGATGCGGCCATGGGCGGTATTTTTCTAGAAGGCGGCAGAGCGAGAAACGAACGCGTTGTCGCCTACGCCAGTACCACATTCAACAAAAATAAGACAGAAGAGTGCAGCAGAACGCGAGCTCATCGCCATCCTTACAGTGGATAGACGAGCTATCCACTAGCAGTTTGCAAGAGAGTGTATAGAGCGAATAGATAGTGAAGTACTGACTTGATTAGAACCCATGGAGGGAATTGATCGTGCAGTTGTACGTTGATACGAGGAACTGCAACAGTATGATGTTACAGTACAGTGCAAAAAAGAGAATACAGACTGAATGCGTGGCCAGTGCGTGTGCCTTCTAGACGCACCATTTATGAACGTGGCCATTCGGCAGCATTGGGTCGCATTTCGCCAAAGTCTACTCGAGCAAAATTAACTGCGTCATTCAACCCAGTGGTCGTTAGCGCTTTGTGATGATGGCACGCATTGCTTTTACATAGTGATACCATATTCCACTCCCATTTCGCTTTTTTGCTTGTTTTTGACAGTGGGCAACAGGCTGGTGCTATTAGTCTGAAATGGAATGGGAGCGGTGTTGCACTATAAAATCCAGCCAATCGAAGTTGCTCCTTGTTTCAGAGTTGAGACTTCAATGCCATCGACGATTTGGTAGCCTACTATATGGATAGGAAAGGCACTGTGCATTGCTGCATCAGTGATCTGAAGTGAGATTACGTTTGCCCAAGTGGTCTTGGTTTCAATTCGGTTAACCACTTCAACCGAGAGGACAGGCATTTGGGTTCAAAAAATACTTTCATGGTTGTCGGAGATATGTTGGTGGGAGCTGTAAATGTCACTTCGGACAACTAAATAAGTGACGATTACGGTGGTGAAATACGTAGGGAATGCAGACCATGGCGTATAAGAGGAGACGTGAAGGCAAATGCTCCTGTGTGGTCGTAGGGGGGAGGGTTAATTACTCAAATCACAGTTAATTGTCGATTATGCGAAGCATTATGGGCATTCTCTTGTCAAGTTGCATGGCTCCACATTTAATTGCAAAAGTTCATGGTCCAAGTTAATACCTCTTGAGGTATTAACTGGCAGTTACTTCACAGCAAGTGAAATTTTGATTGAACTTGGGTTTGTCACTTCTCGAGGGGTTGATCAGTGATGTCACACATGTGTGACGTTTTGATTTCCCTACCCGAGGTCGGCACCACGAACACGTGAAGCACTCTGCAGCTATTCGCGGCAAATAGCTTTGCTAGGTTGAGCTGCGAATCGACAGGTTGTGCGTGTGTGAGGCCAATGTCTGCTGATGCACAATCTTGGGTGACTATCGGCCACTAGACAAATTTCCAGTTTCATCAGGGGAATTCAACACCCAATCCAAACTCCTGTCTTACCTCCTGATCAGATCCATTTGGCACGCTAACATTGCCTCATGAAAACTCGGCTTTTCACTTGGTCGATAACTAGTAACCTAGACCTTGTCGATTTGCCAAGGCTAGTCATTTATTGCATTTTGCAGATTCGCTCAACTGGAACTGACGTCAGCAAGACATCTAGCAAAATGTTAAAAAAACGGAGTTAATGAAAAGAAAGGCTTATGCGGTGGCTTTCCTGCAATCGAGTGCCAGTGTCAATGAACCTGATTCCTTGTCAGCCATTTATGAAGTTGGTTCTTCTGCCACCTCTACAATTATAGACTGAAGCGGGTAGGGTCGTAATTATCAAAACTTTGCCTCAATTAGAGGATGCGGTAGTGCACAACTACTCACTCGGACTTTGTTTTTGTATAGAGAGCCCCTTCAATCCAGAGGACAAGCATTATAGACCTCGAAACAACTTTTTAAAGGCAAATCAGCTCTGAGCTTATTTTCCATGTGACAAAGGAGTAAAAGCACAACCAGATTCCTGGACAAAGGAAAATAAAAAAGGCGTCTTTCGCTTATTTTGAAAAGCAAATTTGGCCCAAGCACTGCTGATGTGGTTGCAAATTCATCACCCTAGAGGCAGTGGTGAACTTTGCCCCATCGTCCCACCTCATGTCACATCGGTTGTCCCATAAGTGATGAAGGCTGAATTAGCTCCTTCCTAGGCAACTTAACCGCTCTTTAGCAAGTCACATCTAAAAAGGAAAGAGGCCTGTATAAATAAACACGAGTCAACCTGCGGATGGCATGAATTACGCACAACCTTTGGCACGAAGTAAGCTTTCTCTGTTCTCCTATATTTTCCTTTTGCTAATCTATTTCTTGCCTTTTTCGATGGAGACATCGCATGTGAGTATAAAGCTGGTTAAGCAACTCGAAAATTGCGTGCGCTGTGTCAAAACGGTATTGAGGAGCTAAGGAAAAGAGGTGAGTGACGTTTAAGAGGAGGCGAAAAGGCAGGTTTCGAGTGAGAACATGGAAAGGTTTATTGTCCAAATCGCGCCAAGCCATATAACCTGTGAGGCATTGTGGGCATTTCCTGGAAAAGTTACATGTAAAATAGACCTAACAAAATTTGCTCACGTTCTTCCTTTTTGCGAGAGTGAGTAGAAAATGCCATTGTTAAGGAAGGGCATTTGCATTGCTCTCTAATATTTGAAAGATGGCAACATTACAGGAGTAAGGATTTTCCTTCATACCCTGTACGTCACTCCTCAGAGAGTTGACCAGCGGTATCACACACGTGTGATGCCTCGACCTTTCAATTTGAAATCGGCGTCACAAACACGTGACGCACTCTCTGTCCAGCCAAGACAACTGATTGTTGCGATTTGTGATGTGCGCCAATTGATTGAGAAAAATGAATCTAATGTGATGAGCCCTAAGACAACTACATTTCTTAACTGTCTTGCTGCAAAGTAATCTGTTAAAAGATTACCGAATGCTTGCTGCATATTGAAGAATGAAATACATTCGTTGTATTGGGGCTCTGGTGGTAGTAAATGAGGACTCCAAGCACTAACCGAGTAAAACTGAAGAAGGCGCCTTGAACCGCATTAAATCTCAAATGATCACTTCAAATGCTGCCTTTACTTTTATTCACCTCACCATCCTGTCTGGCCAAAAAAGTTCATTCAAAAGTAGGATTAAACAAGAAAGAAAGAGATCTCCACAAAGTAATCTAACAATCCGCCCCACCGTTGCGCGAAATGTATCCAGGCTAAAACGTAACCCTAGGACAAGATAGGATCCCCCCGAGCAGATCTTCCCGGTGCGTATGCACCCAAAAATGTCAAGGTTCAATTAAATGATACCTGGATGATTGCGGGCTCATATAACAGTGTCACTGAAGTCTCTTACTGCAGCGTTACTAAGGTGCGAACAAAAACCTCTCCTCTAGTCTACATTAAAAAACAACCGATGTTTCCACTCATCGTCTCTCCAGAACTAGCGAACTGGCTCCCTCTATTTGCATTTGCTGGTAACACCAACCGACTTTCGCTTAGCTTAAAAACTGCGCTTATTAGAAAAGTACAACTGCATCCACTTTGCAGGAAGTGAGAGATATTTTCCATCGTAACATCGTCGCCTTTGATAGTAAAACAACCCTGACTCTACTCAGAGCCACCTATCTTCATAGAGGAGTTTTATTAACACTACGTCCCTTTACAAGATTATAATGGGCAAATTTCCCCTTCACGAAGGTGCTTGACATTTCTGTTGTAACTCAGCTTGCACGCAAGCCTAACCCACTACTGTGTTCAGCTTTTCACAAACCTTTCTCTTCAAGATGAGCAACACACACACACACACACGTACACACAGGAGGGCTCCTTCGTCTCTGCCAACAGACATCTCGCCTCCACTCAAACAACAAATATGTATGGAAGGAAGAACGCACCAACTAGACGCACAAAGTAGGTAGACACAACTGCAAAATGCCTTCACACTACCGCAAATAAAAGCGTGTTTACAGATCTTAGACATGAGGCTGGTCTGAGAGACCACAAGTCTTAAAGCATTAACAATCCCTCGTGACGCTTCACTTCTACAAGGTGTCGACACTCTCATCTTCCAATTCAAACGCCACTCAACTATTCGTTCATCCTGATTCCCACAGTCCAATGGCGAAGAAATTGGCTCTCTGAACTTACGTTCACTGCCCATGCTATGACAGCCAGCCACGCAATCTGAGAGTAAAAGACCCTGCTTTTCAACAGCGGTGCAAGACAAGGACAATGATGTACTGGAAAAGCAGCATCCAACTTACGGGATCTTCATGGATAGAGATGTGGCTTTTCTCATAGACTACAATATTTTGCGCGATTGCATTAATTTTAAAGCGAAGTACTCTCAACAGCGATTTATTCTCTTCAAGCTCGTAGTCCGCTCGCCAACACCTCCACATAAGGTCCTACAAGCAAACAGGGGCGATTTAAGAAATGGAAGAATTGGACAGCATTCACTGCACACCCATCCATCCCACTCCTCTCTTTGGGCTCATTTCGACTGGCTCACTCGCCGCTAGTACCACATGTATGTGGTTAGCATGGCGACCCTCCTTCTGCTCAGATGTGATGAATGATTACAAGTCAGAGCAGAGGTGGAAGCCACAGGTGAGGTTACTGAACCGATGTCATAATAAAAAACCGTTTGCAACGACAACTATTGTTGAACATCGAACAGCATGCTTCACTCAAGTAAGATTTACTATTAGACGTCAAAGCTCAATGACGTACGCATAGCCGCATTCATCAAGCCCTGATGGTGACCAGTTGATGCAGAATAATGTGAAGTAAACGAGAGATGGTACGGCGATGGGGATGTGACTAGAATGAGGTGAGGCGGATGGACACGGTCGACTGTGTGAGCAGGCGTGACCTCACTGTCCTGGGGACTACGACGTGACGTGTGTTTGTGCTTGGACGGAAGGGAGGGGATAATCCCGACTCCAAAACATTAGTACCAAAATAAACATTTGCACAGGCCATCTGACTTACATGACTACGACGATCTAGTTTGGGATTCATGCGCTTCGCCTCCCAAGCCATTGGGCAGTGTAAGCCTTTAAGTTAAGCACATAGATCTTTCGCGTGGCAATCACACATCTTGATCAGCAAACCAACCATTCCTTGAGTGATTGATTGTAGTTTTTTGTTGCTACAAATAAGACAATTGCAAGACCGGGAAAGCAAGGACAACCAATTGAAATTGAGTATGTGCACTAATTTTATACTTCGCTTTAGCAGCGATTCGAGTGAGATCAATTGCAGGCTGAGCAGGATATTGGAGAGGATGGCGCTCAATTCCAGTCCTACATGTATGCTTTCTTCGCTTCCAAATGCAGCATATTTTAGAGGCCGTAAACAGGCAGAGGCAGGTACCAGCCAGACAGGCTAAGTGCGCAGTCAGAGTGTGGATATGGTCACGAAAAGCATTGACTGTAAATGAAAATCATGCTCTTGTCAATTTCGAAGAATGGAAGTCAAATTAATTCCCACCCCATAGTTAAAACAAGACTTACCAAGCAACCTTTTCAAATCTTTCATATCCTCACCCAAAACCACCACAAGCAACGCAAGCAACAACGGAAGCAGATTACCAATTTAGTGGTCCCTACGCCCTATATTAAAACAAAATCGAACCAATTTGTGATGCATCATTATTTGGAGTGTGTAGCATAAAACTCATTAGAATTAGCATGGTAAATAAGCTCTGTTGTGTAATTCTTGTTTGTGAATTGTACTCCATAGGCGAGAGGCGGAATAACGAGTTGAAGCTGGTTTGCTTAGCCGGCCGTGGATTGTCCTACCTCCCAAACCCTGCTAGTACGCTATCAACTGATTACTTCATCAAATGCAGTGAAAGATGCCTAATGATATTTGACCTCCTCAGACCATTCCTAGTAGCAGCGGACAAGCTCCGGAAGACCGTGTTCCCTTCAAAGATATCTTGCAATTTGAAGATTGGAGGATTACCGCCAGATTTGACATCTGTCCTTCTTGCACTTTCCCGTGATTTACTCCCGGCGACGATAGACAACGGATTCTCTCATCTCTTCGATACTGATTAACGGTTTGCGACATTAGCTTTACTCGTCATCGATCGGTGAAGCAGTCCTTTGCCAACCAAAAGCCTGACAGCGTTAATGAGGAGTGCGCTAGAAGTACGCAGTGTTAACCTAAGGCTAATAATGGAACGGTATTGGGAAGTGGGACTGATTGTGGATCCAAAGAAATTCCACTTCCCTTAACACATGGTCACCTTCCTTTGGCATATACTCTGGTCAGATGATATAAGGGTCATTGAAGACCGTAGGAAACAAGTGAGTTCTTGGCCAACACCAACCAATCACCTGACCAACACAGTTTCCTTGGCTTAAAGGAAGTCTTTGTTAAGACCGCTAGTCCCTTGCATTAACCAGCAGAAAAGTAGGCGGAAGAGAATGACAGTGGAAGAACGGGCATAACGAAGCGTTTGAGGAAGCAAAGCGGTAGATCTACTCCGCACCCATCCAAACCTTACCAAGCATCGAGGCCAGCACATAGCACTTCGTGCTGTATACAGACGCCATTGTTGCTTACGCCAGTACCACACTCAACATAAAATTGAGACATGATGAGCCCACTTCCACCCACTAAAACAGGAAGCCCATATACCCTGGGTATGGTTGACGACTGTAAGAAAGTTGACGAAGCAGAACCCATAGAATCACAAGGCACTAAGACGGGCACCTCAGTTGTCTTCAATTGATAGATCTGTCAGCGTGGAGTGCTTGAATCGATCCATAGTGATCAGGTCCCTAATTTTGAAAGCCTACTTTGCAGGGGCTATGCATCACTTTCGTGACCTCAAAGACATGCACAACACCCGTACGTCTGTGAGGCAACTGGCAGGTAGAAGGAACGAATTGCTTTGGCCTATGAAGCAGTCTGAAGGTTGGGATTTAGGTCTGAAACTAGTAGTTTAAGGCAAAATTTTGAGGAAGTAAGATTGTGTAGCTTCCCAAAACTTCCTTGAAGGCAGAAGGAGGAATAATACTAGAGCAGAATGCATATACATTCAGCAGCCAGAGAGATATGGGCTACTGGCATGGCTTATAGGCCAGCCTATAAAGTACAAGTAAATTCAAAAATTACTTAAAAAAGAAGAGTTTAAATGGGAATTGAAAGCGAAGACTGCCACTTGCAAATGCATTTGAATGATCCAGAACATTTTGCTATGGCAGCAGTCAAGGGAAGATTTTTTCGGTAAAGTATCAATTTACAAATTGTTTCGTGCATGGTAAATTTAGATAGGAAATGATATGGGAACAAATTATCATGAGAACATGATAGAACACGCTTAATTGCAGTAAAACCAACTTAATGAAGGCAATTTGTGTAGTGTGTTGGATGCGGCACCGTGTCTGATTTAGAGAGGTTTTACCACCCTATAATGGCAGATTTGATTTTTTCCCTATTGTTCTTCAATAAACCAAACTAGATGCACTAAAACAATGCGACTAGACAAGGGCTTGGAAATATCGTCACCACTTTTGCTTTGATACTTCTAACCGTTAACTCAAGAAACTTAACTATACCCAATCCCACCAACCAAGTTCCATAGACAAGTCACTCATTACATTGCACTTCCATTGAATTAACCAAAATATCGTCCAGAACAGACCATAACAGCACCACACCTCAGACAGAGAAATCACTAGGTCTATTTCATTCCATCTGTTCTACTCAACTCCACTCAATCCCATTCATGCGACTGCATGAAACTTTGCTGCCAAGAATATGCACAACAAATTCGAAACGAATGCCGTCGGCGTGTAACACGGAATGCAAAGGCCTGCCGCTTGCTCTTCTGCCTGTCTATTCAGTTGCCCAAGTGTAAGCGCATATAAAGAAACATCAGCAACCTCTTGTGGAATGCATCAAAGCAGAGTAAGCAAAGGGACTTGACGATGACACTTAAGATTCGCTGGAGTGATGGATGCGCACTGAGATGGCTACAGCAGTGCACTGAATGCCAGTTCCACCACGCAAACAAGTAGCATCGTTGCAACAGCGCTTACCGCTTACCTGTGAAGACACGGCGCCATCGGTCCCTCCAAATCTGCGCACCCAGAAAGCCCAAATAATATTATTTATTGCATTATAACGGCTAAAGCAACGCCTTCTGTAATAGATCTAGAAAAAATGGATGGATGGATCAATATTACGCAAAACCTGATGCCAGCGTACCAAAGACAGGCCGGATGATGCTCCGACATCCATTTTGGGCGTAATATCTAAAATCTTAAAAATCGCATAATAAGTATGAAGCATGTAGATGTGTGGTTTTGGAAAATAATGCTTTGGTAGCTGAGTTCCTTCATAGGAAAACGCAAAGGAACATTTAATTCCTATCACCTTTGTGTACTCAGTCCTACAAAACTATTGTGAGTGCATCCGAAGATGCATCTTTTCAGTCGTAGCAAGGTGCCATGCAAGACTGTTTCGCACAGAGTCACGATCTTCCCTTGAAAAGTCTTGTCAATGACAGGCCTGTGATGAATTTGCTGCGCAAAGGATTACTTTGTATGCACATCTGGACGCTCTAATTCCCTTACAACTAGTAACAGACAACTGTTCTCTGGAAGACTCAGGCTAATAAACGCGATGAGTGCGTGTGTGACAGGCAGTGTAGAAACGCAGCGCACACTTTTTCCAATTATTTTAAGGATTTGTTTCTACCTTAACCCAAAATAGCATGTGCCACGACTTGAAATTTTACGAGCTGAATGGTGAAAAAATGACTTCTGCGATAGCAAGGTCGGTACAAACGTCGCTGACAAATGCGCTGCCATTAAATGACCCACTACCACAGCGGACTACAGCACCGCACATTGTTCTATGAATGGAGCGTCGAGATACTGTGACGAGAGGTGCCCCTTATAATACCAATGACAGTCCATTTTGAAAGAAACATAACTAGTGCTGAGCGAGCACCACGCTCAAGTGTAATTATTGTAAAGTAGACAATTCTCGACTTAAGTGTTTGCACATAATGCTTTAGCATGGCATGCACTGCGCGTTAAGGTTTACCCAAGTGCGAATGAACGCAAAATATAAGCCGATTCTGCTTTGTCAAATAATGGCGAATTTGAGTCCTCAGCAAATGCTCTAGGCCTAAGTACCCGAAGGAATCAACTCCTTATGGCCATTAAGCAGCTAATTATTAAGCTGAAGGCTGATGATGCCCTACGAAGGTGAAGGGATACGAATCGGCTACTGACGACAAATAGCATGCGTCGTAATTTTTGTCCCGACTGACGTGACAGCACATCACACCTCATCCTCCACACCTGGATTACTCGACAAGCATTTATCAACTGGAGCTCAGTGTAACAAAGGGCTCCTAATTCACAGGTCCCACAAGTAAGTAAAAAAAGACAAGTGACAGATCGAAACAGGTGTGATCTATTTTGCCAAAAATTAGCAACACATGCATAGTCGAATGAGCTAAACAACAGGAGAATGGTTTGGGATGCAAGGAGAGGGGCGGGATACATGCAGACAAATGGGGATAGGATTGTAGGCGGAAGTGCTGGTAATGGGGTAAAATTACGGGATGCGCGCCTTCGCAATGAAGAGATGGGGAGGAGAAAAGCTACGCAGACGTACTTCAGCATCGTGGCAGAATACACACACAGCTAGTATCATCTAATGGTTAAGTTCTTCCTTCCACCGATCTTCTGCTGCCGACACCTCTCCACGCAAAAGGAGTGTGTACTCCTCTCCTCTCTTATTCACAGCTGACGAGCTGATTTTATCTTCTTGCCCTTTTGCTTCAACCGATGCTTTCCTACACCTTTTCAGTGCGCCACATCGTATTGCTGTTCATTCTGCAATTCACTCTAAGACCTTAAATAGTAATAGTGCTGAAGATGGGGAGAAGCTGAGCATTAGCCGCCCCTTGCGACTCCTCGTGTTGCATTGGGACAACAATATGAATTAAGGCAGTTGAAGCTTGCAATTTCTTGCTAATTCAAATTGAGCAGCGGTACAACGCGACGCACTTGAGAGATGGAGGAGTGTATTGACAGCAGCAAGAGCGCGACAATGAAATCAACCCGACAAGTATGGCTAGAAGAGGTAGAAATTCCTCATTCCCATGTTTCGCATTTAACACAGTCTACTTCACGACCTGTATCAAATAGATCAACCGCATTTTGAGGCGCTGCACAATCCTTGTGGTCCAAGGAAAACGGCATACACATTGAAGGCTTACCGTATCTCTGCTAGCAGAAAAAGAATAACGCGCTTTAATTGAGCACAATCATCACCAGTGTGTCTCCTTCACCAAGTCACCATTGGTGTAAAATGCCATTTATCTGACCTTCCTTTACTCGTTTTAAGGAAGTGCGAACGAGGGAGAAAGAAGTGAGTCTGAATCTACCACGCATTTCCAATGCAGATATAGCACGCCTGCCTGCTCGAGTAGGCAAGAAGTGCAGTCATTGTCTGTTTCGTGACTGGATCATCATGAAGTGCAAAAAAGAGGCGCATCATGATTGCATACCCTCTCGACGCTACTTGTGAACAGTCTCGACCCCACATTGGCTGAGAGGTAACTTCCAGGTCGAGTAGAGCTGCTCCTCTTTGTACATTTCCTGACAGCAAAGTCAGCAGCGGTGTGCAACCATATCTGCTGAGGTGTGTGGTAGGCTCGGAATCCACCTTCTGTTAACTAGCTACACGGCGATAGCGACGACGAGGATGGTTTCTTGGCGAGAAGCGCGTTTGACGAATACTTTTCCTCCAAAAATGTGGACTACTTAGACAAGAATACATGTAGCACACCGATGCTGACGTTGCAGCTAGAAGTTGCACACAAAGGATGCGTTCGCTACGCCTGGAGGCTATTTCTCCTCCATTGTTGATTGAGACCGTATGCATTTGGGGTCCGCATATTGAATACCCAGCCACGAAAGAAGCTACATTTGCGCAGCCTGCCTACTTAAACATTGGCCTATGTAAAGAAGCGGTAAGCGCAACATCAACACAAGCAAGAGATTTTCACAACTGGTGATTGCTGTTCTCTGCCCAACCTTGAGCTCTGTGCTACACGAAGTCAAGATTCGCCAACAGTGCAATAAAGACTTTGTCTATATTGCGGCAGCGATAACTAAGATGCAAATACGGCTTTAAATAAGCACTGCAGACTGGATTGAGTATACTGACATTTGAGGAGAGACAGATGAGGTGAGAAGGCGGAGTTAGATAGAAAATTCCTAGTAAACACCGTTTGTTAAAAAGGCAAACGGGCTACACGAAGTGTCTGCGGTTGACTTGAGCTGTCAATCACCAAGAGCTGGGACTGCCAACACAGCTATTTACTCCACCTTCACTTCCATCCCCTGAACATGGAGAAGATTCTTTTCACCACGGAAGTAGCAGCCCGCCTTTAGAGGACATGTGTGTTTAAAAAGTGATCCTTTGTTGTAACATCCCTGTCTCGTCATCATCTGGATACCTATCACGCCAGTTACCATCATTGATTAGCATCAATGCGCATTGTCTTTCGTAGTTCAAAGCGTTCCTCATCAGACTAATGAATTCGAACAGCTCTGCTCACCATTCACAGCCAGATAAATGATCTTACAAGGAATCGGTCAAATGGGGAATGTTTGGTGGACATTAGATAGCAGAGAGGGAGCATAAGTTAGACCTAACCCAAAACACTGTGATTGCTCTAAGAATCTCTGACTGAAGCCTCCATTATACCCTCTTGGTCAACAATGGCAAAAGAATGGCTTCCAGGCAGAGCAAAGCTGCTTTCTTTGCATAAGTGCTGGATGTAATGGCAACATTTAATCAACACATTTACAAACGTAGGCAATGAGTTTAACACTTGTCTTTCCATTCATGGTCTTTAGCTGCTTGGAAGGAAGGGAGCGAGAACAGGTAGAGGATTGAGTGATGCGAGTTATGCCGGTTTGGAGAGTGCACTCCTCCCCTGAAGGTAGGAAAATGTATTAATTGAAAGCACGCCCTCATCGCCTGGACCCTTAAATGACAGCGCACATCTTTCAACTAGGTCTTCTACCTAGACAGCTACAAAACTTGCAAGGATATCATTCTGTAAGGGCTTTTAACTCTTGCCTTACGAGAAAATCATTATTTTGTTATGCAATTTTGGAAGGAGCATCGCCTAAAACTCAACTTTATTTTGCATTCTTTTGTGACATCGTACATTTGACTAACTTTATGACAATAATTTGTCTGCTCACCTCTCCAGCCATGCACTTATTAGGAACTCGGTGACAGCGAGCTCATTTCCTCTTTCTATGCCTCTTTGGCGCTAATGCTGGCAGGTCCAACTCACCCGCTTGCTTTACACTGCATTCGACTCAACCCTTGAGGCAGGCGATAAGCGACGAATTCGCTATGCGAGATGGCACCGAAAGCATCTTCCAAACATGAAGTAAGTTACAGTTGATTATCCTTCTAGCAAACAATGCCTCTGTTATTCCATTTGCTTCCACATGCCTGCGTGTTCCCTTTTAAGTGAGAAGACTAAAGTAGGTTTTTATCATGACCAACTCGTGCGCTTCACAACTAAGTACAAGTGCAACTATTCCAATGTTACACTGCAATACCAATGGGATCGCAATCAGACACCTTTGACACTTCTTACTTTCTACTTTTGTCTTCCCAGAGTTCGACAAGCCACGCACTTCCAAGAGGCTGCTTCCTTTCCTTACATAAAGACACAACTCCTTAATCTGTCCGTTTTGGGTATTATGAGTTGGAAAGAGACTCCTGTTTTCCTTTTAAAGGATACTTTGTTCTATGCTACAAAGCATTAAAAAGGCTATGTTCAGCGTATTCAACGATCGCTTTTCGCCTACTCAAGACGACTACTCACTCAAGTATACATGTGACAAATGTGTCAGCATACTGAAGCAGTGAGAGGTCCATCCATATAATTGAAGAATGTGGTGTCTGATTACAATGTAAAACGTGGCTCTGCGCCAATTACAACGAGGTGGCACTAGTGACAAAAGAGTTACTCGACGTCTCTCTGACAATCACCTTCATAAAGGCGTGGGACAATCACACAACCTAAGAATCTAAAAAGAAAAAGGGAAGTGAAACGCAATTGAAGGCAGGAGGTGATGAATACGGCCGACAAGCAGCCCTCCAGCTCTACTGATCCTCAAGTGTTTTCTTGTTCTCGGAATCGACTTGTTTGTACCAACAGGAAGAGGAACTAGGGTTGATCCACCAAAGAATATTGGCTTTCCAGGTAAAAATCAACTGATTTCTGTGAAGAATGCGCTCTCTGTATCAAGGTGAAGGCTGACATTACGTAGAGGCTTGAGAAGACAAAGCGCATTAAGCGTGGATTGGATCGTCAATCTAGAGTAAGTTAGATAGCTGACTTACGCAATTCACCATGGTCATCCGCCTTACCTAATTCTAGTTTATTTCCAATCGTCATGCCATTGCCCTTTTACCTCATGTTAGTCGGGTTAAATTAGTCACAATTGGGGCCTGGTAAATGCAGTTATGCTTGAGTCATCGAACGCCGACGTCTAATACTCACGTAATATTGGTGGTAAAGCATCATCGAGTGAGGCGTGTTTTTTATGGCCGACAAGAGTTATCATTGCAAACGGTTCTCATCATGACATCGGTTCAGCGACCTTGCACCTGTAGCTTTAGTCTTTTCGCCTTGAATTCTGAGCCTTTATTAAAACTAAGCAGCAGTAGTAAAAATGCCGTCCAGATCTTCCATTTCTTATATCGTCTCTGTTGTGTGTGTGTAGGACCTAAGGGGACAGTGTGAGCAAGCAAAATACGAGTTTGAGAAGAACGATGCGCAGTTAAGAGCACTGTACCTAAGGATTAATGCGACTGCACGAAATATTGCATTCCACGACAAAAGCCTTAATTCCATCCGTTAAGGTTCCGTAAACTGGATTCGGTTCTTCTGTTACATCATCACCTATTTCCTGCATCGCTGCTGAGAAGCCGATCAACGTGCCATCCTTTTATTATTTGGAGATTTGTCTCCGGATTTTTTTGTACCGGACGAATATGTAACAAGCCGGGTAGAAACGTAGATAAAAAGGTGAAGTGCCAAATGCCTACTGACTCCGAAGATGAGATTAAAGTAGGTGGAGATGATAGAAAGAGCAGAACGATGTTGAGTGGAGGAATTTGGCAGAAGTGAGAGGATATGCACATGGATACACATTTGTGCGTAATTAAATACTTAATTATAAAAATAGTAAATGCGGTTATGTGTGTGGCATTTAAACCTTACGTTTCTTTCTACCGACATCCCCGAACACGGAGGCGACGTCGAATTGGCTGATGAGACACTTTGATGATTTTGATCTCAACGACCCCATTTTCAGCGTTGTTACTGATACAACTGTACTTATCACACTGCTTGGAGTGGATGCTACAACGTAATATGTGAGTAGCGTCCACCTTCCTCCTCCCTCCTTTATTCAGAAAATTCCGTCATAGGTCTGACAATTGCAACATAATAGCATTTCGCCATCACGCCTCCTTGGGCCACAAAAAAGTAGCAGCTCAGCGTTTCAAAACACTCACACAGGTGAAACTATTATCATATAATAGTCAGTATTTACTATGAGGGGGCTTGCGAATCCAAATGTAGGAGAATGGAAAGCTGACGGAAACAATCCATTTATTCAAAGACTCCAATTGGCATAAATGGGTGAACTGGACGTAACGAGGTTGAAGTAGATGTAGGCATGGTAAGAAAAGTAGAGATGCTCACTCTTAAACATCATTTCCTATCTTCAAGCGCAAAGACCCAACCATGGAAGGCATTAAAGTCCATATGGTCTAGTGCTACTTACGTAATATCAGTAGCGCATAGTGCGCTCCTAACGTCCGTCTACTGGAGGACACTAGAAAGCTTACACTAACCATCGCGTGAGGAAACGCCTGCTTACTATTAAAATGTGTTCACACTTTCGTGCGTGGACAAAATGGACGCTAGAAGCATGCGACTAAAATGTGGAAGGCGCAGTGAACATGGTATTTCGAATCCCCACGCACTGTCAGCTTCGGCACGGCAGATGCAATAAAGCAATGCTGCATTAGCCAGCACAACAAACTTGACGGAATTTACAAAGCAGACAGTGTCAAATGGTGATCTCATTCGCTAGAGCTCATTGTCTCCATTAGCTACATAAAAGGGTCTATTGCTGTGAATCTCTGTCCCTGTCTTCCTCCGATTCACCAATGTTCAGGATGGTCGGTTGACTAGAGAGTTGAGTAACTGAAGAGATCGGAGAAGGGATGAATATGGGGTACTCAGGAGAGGTGACGATGAGTAGCTTGAGTGCTTTGATTGTAAATGCTATTAATTGCTCAAATGACAGATGAGAGCATAGATTTTGACCTTAAAGTATTAGTTGTTGGGGTCTCGTTGGGGTATTACAGGATTGCATGAGTAAGTAGGTGAAGAACGGGTAGTGGGATCCTGACCTCCTAAAGATGGGAAGGACTAAGCGTTGGAACTGCTACTGCCGGTGAGGCGCAGTATTTAAGCAACACCTAAGCGTTCTTCTATATCCCCTCTTTTGATAAATGAAAAAAATACGTGTGCCTCATGATAAACTACGAAGCTACATTCACTATCCTCCCTCACCTGCGCTGAGACGCAAATCTGGGTGGTCATAGAGGAGTGCCAAATCCTGCTCGACCAACGCAGTTATAGTCAACTGTCACATAAGGGCAAAGAGAACTCACTAATCACACACCATGATGGCGAAATGACGATCGGGCTCCTCTTTTCGAAACCCTGGCATTCCCGATGGCTAAAGGACCAGTCACCAGTCAACATACTGGCTCTTGCTTATGGACTGTTGTCTGAGTGGGATCTAGATCTTCTTAACCAAAGTGTCGGTCTTGTTAAGAAAACTGGAACCATGAGCATTAGCTGTACAAAGTGGAAAAGTTTGATTTGGGACTGTGGCTTTGCAGTCGATATGTATCGTAAGTGTCTTGTCATTGTAATACTAATGCCAATAGGGGAGCTGTTGAATTGTTCCCTATTCAGTGCAGAGAAGCATGAAGGTCACTTTGACATTGGTTAGTAGGGCGGATTTGGAAAGATGCTTAACAATTTTGGTTAATTTGTTATCATCTTTGCCTAAGGCTGTTTTCACGTTGAAATGGAAAAACCTGTAGGCGAAGGGGAGGATTGAAGGGGAACATGCATCACCTTCATCTTGGCTACCCCAAATCAGTCGCGTGAATCCATTTTTTATCAATCAAATGTGTGTGGGCGACATTGGATTAGAAAAATTAGGCAAAACTGACCCTTAAAATCTGTAAGAGATGGTAAGAATTAATCGAACAAGGCTTCTCAAGTACTTTCTAGTATCGATGACATCAGCATCTCTGAATCTGTTAGATGTCGTGAATGGCGTGCATCCATGAAGGAATTCAACGCAAAACGATAGATCCACATTTGGTCTTCTGTTAATGCCTTCAGTGGTTGTAATTTAACACCAAGAACGGACCCGTCTGCAGTTGTGTTGGGACTGTTAGGTAGATTGAATGCACAATCTAGCGTAGGTGAATGCATTTGCACAGACTTTTCCTTTAGATGCTTGCGTTTACAGAACTCGTGGAAACCTGGCGGAACAAGGCTTAAAGTGGTCCACCTTCTAGATAAATAGCTTTTTACGCAGACTGTTTTTAAATATCAAGATCTAGAGTTTCTGATTCTCGAAGGTGGATGTGATAGCGCGGTCATCATTCTGTGCCCCTCCCTCCGAGTGAGTCAATTTGTCCGTGTGAATTTCCGTAAGCGAATTAATGGCAGCTGATTAAAATCTTCAGTAGCACGACTCTGCAGAATGCTCCTAGCCTTAGAAGCCTA
Organism: Taenia hydatigena; assembly: GCA_036345935.2. Taxonomy (NCBI): domain Eukaryota; kingdom Metazoa; phylum Platyhelminthes; class Cestoda; order Cyclophyllidea; family Taeniidae; genus Taenia; species Taenia hydatigena. Next base: position 17,469,053 of record JADWOT020000003.1, read on the forward strand.
GTCACTTTAGTAGGTTAGGGCACACAATCGATTATTTGGGGTCGCAACCATTCTCAGAATATCAACATTATAAAAGACAAAGCTTTTTCTCTCATGGAACGGTGACATAGTTAACAAGGGCTCTCAGTTTTTTGAAAGATATCTCAAAAGGTATTACTTGTACAAGAAGTGAATGTACCATCGTGGGAAGAAGAGTGGTCGGCTAAACAGAAGTAGGATGAGTAGAATCATGTAAAACTCGTCTCGAGAACAAACTCTACTTGAGGCTTTGCTTGAGAGTAGCTTGATGCTGATTGTTATAGACCTTTTGTTTCTGCGGTGCCGATGGACAGCTCTCTTTGCTTGAGAGGCAGAAAAAGTACGAGGTGGGTTGGGGGCGGAGGATAAGAACCTGAAATGATTACTATACCGACCTATCCTCAAACTACTAGCGAGGTATACCCCAGAATCGGAAATACGCACCTTCAGAAAGGGCTTTTATGCATAACCACTCTTATTATTTCGGCAGACACTACAAGCCAAGATTTCTCTGTGCCAGCTCTGCCACTGTCTCTTGAGTCCAATTTCATCCCATATTGACGCCCTTCACTCTCAAAGTAGTAATGCCGTTAACTAATGTACTGAGGACTAAACCTCGTCTGTGGTTTTGGAGGCCTTGGAGGTTAGATTATCATCGAGTGCAGAGGCAGGGGAGAAAAAAGAGTTGTCCTTTCTAATTTAAGCCTCGCTGGCTTGTCCGGCTAAAAGAGCGAATGGCGACAACGATGATGATTGGTAAACTCGCACAACGCCTTTGTTTGCAAAGGCTGCAAATTCAAGTGCTACCATCACGTTGATGGTGACTGCCTTCCCACCTTTTGCTCACTCCTGCGCACTAGTCGGTATGGACTCACATTTTCACTGACCTCCACCCACGTGGTAATCAGATGTGCTCAGATTGGTCCAGCGTTCTGCTCCAAATTCTTACGCTATAGCAATCTGTCCTACCACCCGTCGACTGGTACAAAGTGCAAATATGTATACGACAAACAACGGAAACAGCGCTCTCCACCCAAACCTTGGTCGTAATTCTGGGTGTCATAGCACCACTGCTCTTCTCTGCATCCCCTACACCTAAGACCTTCATTTATCGATCTAGACATCTGCCTGTCAACAATGTCCTTTGTGGTGATCCTTAAGGGGGACGTTGAAGATGAAATGAGGCTGTTGAAGAAACAAAAAAGCCACTTTTACTTCATGACAATAACCTCCTCTCATGGTAATGCGGACTTTACTCCATTGATATGTGAGTGTTAAGTGCGTCCGCTACCCTCTCGATCGCCTTGTTGCTTCAAGTGGCTTAAAGCTCTATTTCTCCTCTCCCTTTATTTAATGTTGCGATGTGCATTACGAGGACCTGCAGTAGACTATTGGTGTCGCGTATTTTGTTTTACCACCCATTGCACATTGACGACTTCTGACCTTGCGTAAGGACTTGGGACGTCATGGAGGCAGATTTGTTAAAATAGCCTCACTATTGCTTATGGAAGTTGACCTTCCTCATTATCTGAGAGAATATTTTAGCACTGAGATGGTGATTTTAAGCTAGGAGACAGAATCACTGCTTATGGTCAAGTTTTCCTTCTTCTTACCCTTCACTTGTCCTATTGTAGACATCGTTACACTCGATCCTTCATTGTGGTGTCACGCTGGCTTGGATTCGCAAATTTCGTGATTTCTCCATGGCAGCACTTGCAGGTGAGAGACAGGTTAACATTGGCAAAGTTTAATTAAATTGCAAGAACGCGGCAATAAGCACAAATTTTTCTAGATAATACATTTGCGTACTGGCGGCTTGGTCTAACTTCAACGTTTTAATGCACATTGAAGCAATAGCCAAGAATAATACACTTTCATCAGGGTGGAAGCCAAATTCGTTTGGCCTAACACTGTTGAAGAACATTAATAAAAGTAGTTTAAGCAATATTACAAAAAGATTTTGATAAAAGAAACGTCTGCAAGTCAATTGGATTTCGACAACTCCTGACTTGCTATGTACAAGTAGTCGTTTCCCTAATTAATTTGCAGATTTCACTAAAAATTTGACGTTTAAAAATAAGGTAGAATTATTACAGGTTGATGCGATTTGAAAAAAGCTTCTTAGTTTTCATCCCATTTGCAAAATTGCGAGTTATTTTCAGGAGCACAGCCATTAACATGCCTTTTTTATTATCGGGAACTAAAACAGTAATGCCCTCCATAAAGTAGATCATGAGCATTTGGAGCCCGGCATAAGGTAGGTATTTGTAAGCTCAGTAGGGCAAAGCCTTTGAGGAGGCTTGCCCACACGTATGATGGCATAATGAGGAGCTAACCTTTTAAATCAAAAAGCTCTAGTTCACAGCCTACGGACCAGACAGAACAACTTTGTAGCCAAAAGGCAATGCCAGCGTGACTAACAGCTCTGGGCAGGAAATGAGCCCACGACTCAATTAATCGTTCATTTGCAATTGCGTAAAATTAGAGTTTCATTATCATGCCACATTTACTGGTAGGAGAGATTTTAATGACGCTATTGCATAAACTTGCAATTGACTTGGCATCACTTAATAATGTCTCATCACTTTGGGTGGATACAGGCCATAGAGATCTATTTTATGATTAGTCCCACCTATTTCCAGGGTTACGCTATAGCTCGGGTGAAATTTTGTTCGAAATTGGAAGATAAGTGCTTAAATACTTTATAAAAAATCTCATTCCCTTTAATAAAAAACATCAATTTGCTTGGCCTTGCCTCCGACTAATTTTTGTCCAACAGGCTGGCCGGGGTCAGTGAATGGGAGCCAAGTCAGTATTTAGCATCGCCACTTATAATTCGATGTGGTTCAAGGCGGCTCTTCAGACTTTGCTGCATGAATATTCGAAGGCTTTATTGGCAATCAGTAACTGCATAAGAGAACCTCTGATATTACTGTTATGCAACTATATGAGAATTTTGTCATTCGAATATGCCACTACCAGTCATCAATCTTTTCATCAATGCCGTTTCAGTAGGAGCGCTGAGAGGTCTTGACATGAGGCACATGATCTTGCCCCTATTTCTCCAAACACCTCTTAAAAGTAAAAATTAAAACGATTAGTTATCGGTAGCGTTTAGACAGCACTTCATGTGCTTGAGACGGCGAAACCAGACAGGAAAATCTAGGCATTCCACATAGGTGACATCGCTAGCAAACTTCTAAAGGAAAGACGTTTCGTTGTCGTTTGTTAATGATTGCGGCGGATACCATTGCATCACCATAAAGCGTGACTTTTACCGTTCAGGTGGAAAGCAAGTTTACTGCTAAGATGGTTATGCATGTTCTCGGCGGGAGAACGCTCATGACAGATTAATGACTAGACGTGATTTGAACAAAAAGTCTCTTAAGTTTTACAAGAAAATTTGTCTTTGTGCCCCCATTTCAATGTTCACTTTTGCTTTTCTGACGTAATTAATCTCGTAATTGCCGCTAATTTAGCCGTAGCAAACGACAATTATGGCTTCTAATGACACGCAGCACGCACAACTCTCGGACCACCTCACCACATTGTTATCTCGAATTGCTATCCTCCGTGAAGAAAATTCAGAGTAGGTTTGGAATTTCGGCGTCAGATATGAAAACTAGGATATTACGTACGGGTTAAAAACTGAATATTCCTTAAATGACCATTAGTAACCATTAATTAAAGCAAAAATCCGTCTTACCTCCTTAAAAAGCAACTTTTTGGGGTGATTTTACATGTAACTTGGGTAAGGAATGCTTCCAATAATTCCCATGTCGGTTAATAAATAAAATTAGGCAATGAACACTCCTCAAGATGGCACAAGAGAATATGACTTTATGCCTCCCATTAGACATCCGTCTACCATTCCCACGTGTTCCACCACTTTGATTGCCACTTATTTGCCACCGAGTGCGTCGATTATGGCTTACACTGCAAGTCTGCAAGGAAAATGGGATTGGCGTTATTCCAGCAACAGGCGAAATGGCGTTTGACAGTGAATATTTGTGGATCTCTCCTAAATGTGGCATGCCAGGGAGCAGTCAATATGCCCGAACACAGATAAATTCAGCCTATCTAGCCCTTGAGCAACTGGTGTGCCTTTTGATAGAGCGATGGACAAATTATCCTAAGTTTGACTATGCTTTTATCCAAGAACATTAGTTGATTACTTAAGGTCTATAAAATAATCTTAATTCGAACCATCACTCTCTTATTAGGGTCGCATGAAAGCAAACATCTTTCACCATAAGATCTATAAATATCTTGGAATGAAAGGCTTCATTTTAAGGTCGTATATAACCTCTTAAACTACCTTTGTCTAGATAGCTACTTTTAATTCACTCGCTTCATTGTCTAGTAACTAAATTCGTTTTTAATACGCTTTTAAAGAAGGTGCAAACAATTGTTTGGACAGGTGAAGTGGATGCCTGAAATAAAACGAAGTCCAATTGAGTAAGCTACCCATTGGACTCAAAAGCACTTTCACATCTTCCACTTGAGTTGAGTTACATGCTAAATCCAGTTAGCCCCATTAGTGTGTGGGATTTTAGAGGTTACGGAGATACCGGCTTCCTGACTAACAATGCTCAACGATTTGGCTGCCAAGGAATCGGTTCTTTTGACACCGGCACACACCAATCCATAACTTTGCATCATATCGGAGAAACGATGGGATCAATTTGGGATTTTTGATCTGCAACACACTTGTCTCTCAAAATCTGACCATCTGTTGTATTAGCAGAGTCTGCCTGAACTAATGTCTCCAAGTCTGGCTTGATTAGTGAGTGTAAAGTGAAAAAAAATTGTACGCCAGATGGACTGAATGATGTGAGTGGGTGTTTCACAATTTTAGAGTGCACTGACAGTTTCCTTGTTGCCTTTGCATGCCAATGATTTACTTGCGGAGGGATCTGTATCAAGTTAGTAGCATATTTTACCTAAATATCACCCGTTTCGAATGCACATGATCTTTCTGCCATTAAAACTTTTAAAATCTTAGAACACGCTCCTTGCTTCTGGTGGCTACGCTGTTATGCATGGCATTGGATTATGCAGTGTAAAAGACTACTTTCTTCATGGTTTAATTCTTAGGGCTGCAGATGGCTTGCATGGGCTAATAGTGACACGCACTGGTGCATTCAATCTGTGCATCACTTTTTTTCAAATAATAAAAGGATTTTAATGTAATTAAGATAGCTGATTCAGAATAAATATTTTTTCAAGCAGCTGCCTGGTACGACCTTCACAGCGAAAGTGGACAGGTCTAAAGCCATTACCTTCAAGGGTGATATTTACGGTAAATTTTTGCGTAGAATGATATCACTCGACACAATGCTTTTTTGAGAAGAGGGAAAAAGCTCTCAACTCAATTAAAGCGGTATTTTAAATTGTAGACAACAACCACAAAGAAGGTGCATTTTTTCTTGTGTAATGACCTTTAAAACACATACATTTTTAGCTCTTATTAAAAGAAATTAGGTGTACGATAAGATAAATGTTGAAGCCAATGCAATAGGTTCTAAAATAAATTTCAAAACCAGCATAATTAATGGTCTATTTGTACAAGTCGAACCGAGTGGATGCGCGATGTCCCATTTTAAATAGTTTTAACGACATTTTAGCATCCAATTCCCTCTGAAAATGCCAACGAGATTTTATTTTTTCGCACTTGTGCCCAAGTATTTAGAACAGGAAAATGGCATTAGCCACGCAACATGAATGAATGGAGCTGGGATGATTAAAAAGATGCCATAAGTAATAGGTGACTGTGCAGTTTATATGGATTTAAGCAACCATTGCGGCAAAATCTGTTCCACTTTTTCCTTTGGTTCTAGAATTGCAGTGGAATTGACCATTTGCACACGGATCATGCGGAATGTAGTTCATCGCAACGTGATTGAAGCTGTGCCTGTGGTCAATGTACCATGCAACTGAGAAGATATTTGGTTGCATTGGTTTTAAAGTCTCTTGACAGTTCCCCTTGATTTGAATTTTACGTCTTATTCAGAAACTTTACTGGGAGAATGGATGAATCTGATGCCCATTCCACGTGCATATCACTGGCCAAAAAAGAGCCTTTAATAAAAAACTGTGCTTAAAAATTGTGTTAGGGGGCTAAGGTTTCGTATCTGCTCCTCCAAACCGCTTTGCTCCCGCTTCAGTGTTACCTATCTACTTGTATATCTGGGTTTTATTCACTCAGTGGAAAGGTAAGAGAAGGTAACAGGTTGTCATTTGGTTGGCATCTTCATTCGTGTACCGTAGACAGCTCCGCTAAGAAACTTGGCAGCCAAGGCTAGCGTTGTCTCATTTGCGTGTAGCATTTTCGAAGAATACATGACTGTGATAGTTATCAAAATTAGACTTTTACCTCTACCTCCTCCTAGAGATCTTTATATGTTCGGAATGGATGCTGGTTAGGAATAAATTCGCCTTAAGCTGCCATCGATGTAGCCCATTGCGACTTCGACCAAGACAAAAGGAGAGGTAAAACCGACAAGAAAAGTGTAGTACCGAGGCAAGGAATGACTGGCGGAGGTACTGATGTGTCTTGGAAGACACACCGGTAAGCTAAATGATGGTCAATGGAAGAGATTAAGTGATGATGTCTTTGAGCTTTGAACTATAACTATTTGCATTAAATAGTGCTTGATTGACAAAGCAGTTGGCAATTTGTCCTTACCAACCGCAGGGCGTTGCAGTAGATCCCACAAGTGATTCCAAGAGGTATTTTTGGCTTAAATTCTAGATGGTTTGACTTGTTCGATTGAGCGCTGTTTTTGATATTCAGGAATAGATGCCATCACAGTATGAGGAAAAGGCGCAAGTCAGGACTAAAAGATAGAACATTTGCTCCATCATATTGAAGAGGATAAAGTGTGAGAATAGATATAGGAGTGTTAGAGCCTGTTTTGAGGTCAAGTTTAAGGGATGTAATTATTGGATATGATCATATGCAATGGGAATGCTGGATCCTAACAATTTTTCAAGACGTCCTCACTACTTATGCTCTATTTTGTCCTTCCACCAGACTAGGGTACTTAGTTTCTTCTAATTCTACCGCCTAAATGCCACATCAACAAACCACTCATCACGTCTCAATAACATTGTCATATTCCTAGAAACCAATAAAAGAAATGTACATTTTGAACATTTAAAACACATACCTCCTTCAAGCCTAAGGTGAGCAGTAACCTTCATACGGAAATATTCTGCATCTGCCGCAGTCCAGCCTAATCTATTTCGCATTCTTCAACTCACGATTATGCGTGATTGATAGGCGTTATGCGCTAGCTACACATGAAGGTAGCGCGGTGGCGGAAACAGCGCAACGAAGTAAAAATAATGTCCATCTGTTTTCTGCCTGTCTCCTAACTCCTTGTGAGACTCTGTGGGGGGCATTCGATAAATTGCAACAGTCTTCAATGGGGCCCGATAGTGACGTTGGATACTTTAAGCATTATGTGAGATTTGATGCATTGTGGAATGCACATGGAGTAGGCTGTTGGCCTACTGCAGTGGATTAGTAGTTTTTCTACCATGCACACGAGTAACAGCGGACGTCAGGTATGAGAGACACACCGAATTGTCGAGCCTCAACTGCCACGATCGCCCATCATTGCAGCCTTCCCGCCTAATCACTACTAACAATACCCTCAGTAGTCATTTGTCCCTAGACGTACTCGCCCCCACAGATTCCTTGTCTCCTGTTTGAAACTGTAGACGAAAGAACGGCTAGATTTTTGACCATTGCGTTGGCCTCTATATGTTATGTTAGATGGAAAACAATAAATTGGATCTGACAAACTAGTGCAAGTATGGCGGCACTAATAAGGCTAACGTGGGACTAAAATAAAAGGAAGCAGCAGCCTCAAATCGAAATTGAAATGCAACTCTCTTGCAAGTGAACACTTACCTTATTTCCACCCGAGTTGAATGCCTTCACCTAAAATTTAACGTAGGCACAGTACTTTACTCAGCATTCGACATAATCTAATTTTGGTCACCATAATTCTTACTATAATGGCAATGACATTCCACCCCTGCATTCCGATTAAGATAGGTAGAAAAAACTTGATGCTAACTGATGTCTTTATTTCAGTGGAGGCATCCTCCTCCAAAATCCGCGTCTTGCGGGTGTGTGAACAATGCAGTGCTGCATAGGGAGCATTTTGAACACGAATGAGACGCATGCTTTTTTGCCCTTCTGCCTGCCTGTTTCGACTTTTCCATTTACCCAACTATAAGTTATTTTCACTCAATTTATCTTAATTCTAATTACCAGTTTTCGCCTTTTTTGACTTTATAATGCATTGATTGTTCACTGAGCTCTCGGATTGGATGACTGGCTAATTGGGAGCTCTGCTATTGCACTTCTGATGGGGAACCTAGCAGCGAGTCAACCAGACTCCATCAATTTGATGTTAGGATTTTTAAAGCGACCAAGTTTTAAGTTTCTCCCAATATTTGAGTCATGAACAAAGTGATTAATTTTTTCTATAAATCGATGTGGATTAGAAGATGTTTCCCGGTTTATTTCTTTTGCAAGATCATAAAATTGGCTTTTTTCTCGGGATCAATCGTCAAGATGGTCTTTTGTAATAATGAGAAACTAAAACAATGATGCGCTTCCCAAAGCAATCTGTAAACGTGCAGTAAAACTAAAAATATATTTTTTTCTGTGAACAGACCTTCGTGAAAAGTCAAACTGTTGTAGGCGCATTTTTAAGCTTTATGTGAGGCTTGCTCACTCGAGTGTTATTATAAAGGGTAGCTAAGTTCCCTTAGCAGATGCAGTAAATATTAATTTTGCCAATTCAAAGGTGCAGCTCACTATTTATGGAATAGGTGGAACGAATGCGTCGTCACAAGACGTTGCTCTCGTGTCTACTACCTCTGGACAGGAAGTGTGATTCTTCTTATCAAATGAAAATTTTTCGGGTGAATGACAATTCTGATAAATATAAACGCTGAAAAAAATTGAACAAATTAGCAAAATTGAAGACTGACAACAATGGGGTGATTAAAGCACACAAAACTAATTATCTTCGCAGAAGAACCTATTCTAATATTTTTCGGTGCTTAGTACACTTATTTTTAACCGTGAGGAAAGTACACCATGGATACAAACAAGTTTATTTTTCTATCGAAATCGACCGATGTTGTGATTGGAACGCCTTCCAATCCCACGCATTCCCAAACTATGTAGAGTTTGTCAGATGAAAGGAAATGGGCAGACATTAACTGCAGATTCAAGGCAAAGAAGTTCATATATTGGAACTCAGAGAGGAGTTGTGCAGCACAGTCATCGTTTGCGACTGTAGACTAGTAGAGCGTTTTTGCATCATTTGACCACAGTCACCAGTAAGAAGGATCTTAGTGACACTGCTCACGGTAAAATTGTGGCTACAAACCTGGTGAAGCCTTCCGCATGATGGATGCGATCTTTTCTTACACTTATAATTCAACCCACATGAAATGGTGAGAAGAATTACCGTAAAAGCGACTTAGTGTTGGAATGCTTGAGTTGATTATGCCTTATCTAATTGCTGCAACTACTTTACACAGCTTTGTTTCATGCCCCATATTGACCCGACCATAAGGGAAGTGCCATTTTATGGTGTCGTACAGTTTGAGGAGGCTTCTCAAACATTATTTTATTAATTATTCGGGTTCTCTATAGTAGATTATAAGTATACATTTAACATCTTTGCTATTAGGGTCTCATCACAACATGATCACTTCTTATTTCAATATGCCACTGAGGACAATTAATCTTTTGATCAATTGCACTGCGAAATGAGAGTCGAGACGTATAATTATCCTCATCCGTTCTCCCCTTCACCTTCAAAGTGTCCCCTTGTTTACAGCATGATTTGGAACAACAATGAACGTGAGTGAGCGGGTAGTGTTTTACGTGTTTGTGACACCCACCCAGATAGGAAAAACAAGACGTCACGCATGTGTGACACCACTAATAAACTCCTCAAGCAATGATAAACATGTAAGTGAACTAGTTTTTCACCATCAAAACAGAACCGCTAATGGCTGCCTAAGAGGATGGTTTACCATTCTCCCTTGAACCAAAACTTTTGTAGTCCCTTCTGCAATAATAAAGTGGGCATCGGTTTACTTATTTGGACGATTTCACATGTACCTTGGCCAGAGAATGTCCATAAGACTTCACAGTTTGGATGAGCATACCCCATTTTGAGTAACAAAACTTCCAAGGTTCGAGCAAGAAAATATTCCTCTGCCTTTATTTGTGTGCCCACATTTGCTTTTCGCACGTACTTCACCGCCGTAATGGTCTCTTATTCAGTCATTCCAGGTGAAAATTATGACTCACCTTGACGCATCACGCACAATTCCCGAATAATCTTACTGGGATTTCCATTATCGCCTGTGAAGGAACACGGAATAAGTCCACAAACGAAAAATACAGGAAGAAAAGAGGGCTCAACTTCTACCATACGCAGGCTAATTTTTATTGGACCATTCGTACTTCTTTATCCTTCCCAGAGGTCACAGGCCAGGGGACAGTCAGTATGCTTTAAAATGGGCTGATCCAGCCTTGCTTACCTTCGCAGAAACCGGTGGGTTTCGAGACAATAAAAATCTGTACTTATATGCCTATTTTGCCTCATTAATAAACAAGCCTTCATAGCACCACAAGATCAATCACTATGCTCGGATTAAAAGAGAGAGGCCAATTTTATGCCCTTTTTTGGTCTAATTTGGCTTATTTCGTCTTAATTTTCTTTGTTGTAGAGCAGGCAAGCATAAGGTGCTTTTGGAAGCAAATTATTTGTTCTCTGAGTCGAAGCCCGAATGAGTGACTGTGGCTCCACAAATGGTAAGTAGCCAAAGAAACAGCAACAAATCCTTTAGTTAGAGCTGATTTTAAACTGACAAAATAATTTTCAACCAATTTAATGGAAATGAGTTGCATTGGTCATAAGTTGAATTTAGCAAGTCTCACCTGAGTCTTTTAACCAGATTTTACTATCGCTACACGGTCAGCGAGTGATTTCTAAATGAGCTATTTAAAACACTATGCTTTAACATCCTTTTTGAGGCTGGCCCAAATATTGTGTTCTTGACAGGAATCATTACACAATACAGGGCTACTTGAGCTAAATGCATCACTTTGAAGCTCCAATATGATAAACGGTTTGAGGAATCAGGATCTTTGTAATTTTGGAGTGTTTTGGTCAGCTCCATGAAGCGGTTGCCACCATCCCTAAAATCTTATGTAAAATGCTGGTTCATCTAATCTAGGAAGTTATAGACATAAAATTTTGTAAAATTGATGGGGACTGTGCCTTGGGGAATTGAGGAGTCGTACATTTAATGAACATTTTATGTAACCACAAGTATATCATGTGCAGCTGGGACTTCTGACTGTAAGAAATCTGGCATTGTAAAAGAAATGGAAGCCTTAATTAGTTCCAGCCAAGTTTCACGCTTTTTATCCAAAAGCTATCTGGGAAAAGACATTTTGGAACAGTCCACTTAGCCTATTACGCCAGCTGCCAGAAAATTCGCAACTTCAGCTGTGCGTCTTCCCTCCGCACTCACGCAGGGTGAATTTGTCCCATAAAAATATGCTCCAATTGTTTGTTTTCCTTCGAAATTTTTACCAACTAAATTCCCACAGGAATTATTAGTAGCAAGTAAGAATTACTGCCGTCTAGATCGTCAGAAGCAGACTTGTGACTACTCACCACTGTATCGCTATTCTACCCAAAGGCTTGTGCCGGGACCTGCTGATTCGGATCTGGCGTAATAGTTCCCAGTTCTCGGTTTTGCGCCTTTGATGGTGTCCGTACGACCAACCCACGACATGAGAGCATTCGCTACTATATTTGCTATCGCCAAGAATGTAACAACTCTACTTTGTGCTTTTAGCATCCAAAGTACCCGAAATATTTCCGCTCAACACTTTATACCGCAACTAGTTGCGTCTAGTGACCCACCTTGGTCTTCATTCTGATTGGTAAGCTATGGACCTTTGAGATATTTTTGGGCAAAGGTGTACATTGCAATGCTAGTCAAGAACAAATTCAATTTGGTTCTAAAGTTAAACGTTTACAAGTGCAAAAACATCCGCCTTAAGAAAGGGCAAAATCATACAGCTCAGACTGCATAATGTTTTTCGGATGGTTTGTCTTGCGTCTAATGCTTCTCTTCGGTTTTATGAAATCCACTGTTGTTTTTAAGCACGCATCCAACCCTTTTAGCTATTGTAACTACAAATTTTGAGTGGGGAGCAGGAATATGAATTAATGGTAAATTAGACCTATCTATCGGTAGCATAGCGAATAAAATTAGCACCCAACTGTGTGTAGGTGGATGATAGAGTATTCGACTTAGATGGCACTTTCTATTAGTCGTTCAAGCAATCTTTACACTTGACTAGGAATACATGAGAAGCAATGAGACAATTGGGTTCTGTAAAGCAGTCCGGTAAGTGGACAGCTAGACAGATTTGCAGAAAAGTATGCGGGTGTGCGGGTCGCCAAGCATTTGACATTTATTGGTGATCTTAAAATTTGCTTTTCAAAATTATAAATAATTTTTTCAATGTTTCATACACAAAACGATCTTTGGATCAATTCTTAACTGACTACATGTTCTCATTGTCTATTTCCGTTCCTACCACTCCCATTTTTAAACATAATCCTATTGTTCGTATTGTTGTTTGCAACAATCAATGTGGTTCCAGTAATGCTGGAAATGGTCATTAAAGGATGCACTTTATATAATCTTATCTTCATCCTGTCAAAGAGCGAAATCTCGGCGTTCCTACATTTCGCTGACAAGAGAGTCTGGAACGAACTTTGTCTCTAAGTGTTTTGAATGCGAAATTTTTGCTGACCATTCAGGCTCCTCATTTTATGGCTTAGGCATGCTGAGGAAGCGCTAAAATGTGTGCCATCAGGATAACTTTTTTGTCAGGAGTTGGTGGCATTCATGTAAAATTCTATCTGCTTCGCCAAAGCATGGATAATAGCGGTGTCTAATCATGTGAGCTGTGGGGTTCCTCTTTTGGCATTTGTTTTGAGCTCATTGAGGTCTCCTTCATTAGTCACTGCACACTAACTCCTCTGCCCCAAGAAACTAAATAAGATTAAGCATCAAACGATTCCACCTCCTTAATAATAGAAGTCTCTTAAGCCGTCTAGGAAAACAGAGGGTTTCGAACGCCCACTGTTTCAGCATAAACCTACATACGAAAAAACTGACTGCGAATAATATGACGGCTGGGTTAGGTAATTACACACAAATTTAAACAACTTGGTAGCGTAAACAGCATCCAATGCAAATTAGAACAGAACTGCGGTCCGCAGTATCTTGCGTACAACACTTAACCATTTTAGCGGCAGACACTTTTCTAACCTTCTCGTTTCTTTAATGAAGACTTGCTTTGCAAAGTTGGAAAACCATGTAACAATGCAACGATTAGCATAGTTACGCTCCGACAGAATCACCACATCTACTTATGCCACAAGCGTGTCAGAGCAACTTCTTCTTTAATTGCAATTCACTACTTTTGGTGGGATTTTAATATCAGCGGCAGCAGGTTTTGAAGGTTTTTTATTAGTGCAAGCTAGTTCAATGCTTTGGCCGCTTGCTTAACTCCCGCTTTTGGTTATGATCCTTTGTGGCCTCCATCATTGTGGTTCGGACTCTAAGCCATTTTCGTGACCTCAAACCCTTTTCTACGCTGACAATACCTATCTCTCCTTCCTGAAAGCCCTGAAAGGCTACAATAGATGATTCCACTTAGATGGAATTTGACTGCGCTAAAACTTCACGCCCTTAGGCAGCGCAATCAAGAAATGTAGGATTCTCCAAACAAGAAATAAAAGCAAATTTATAGAGACACAAATGGGGCTTATAGAGGACCAGAACTGTTTGCACTTTCACTATGCGCCAAATTGACAGCTACAATAGCTATGTGCTGAAATCCTGATTCGCACTCTATTTGATTTCATCTTTGTAGCGGAATTTGCCGCCTTTACATCATTTACCTGAACCAGCATCTTTGGCGAAAACTTGACTAAATTCATTATAATCGTCTAGGTAGTTGAATATGAAGCATCAATCAAAGAAAATCTTTGAATATTTTTAAGCTTCTACAGGTTTTTAAATCCTCCTTTGCCAAAGTTAAATGTCCTCTCATCTCTTCTATTGGCTGCCGTCGCAGATACTTTCAGCTGACACATGCGGCCTTCTTTCGTCACGCTGAAACTTTTACGCAGATTTTGAAGTCAGGTGGCTGGCTTTAGATGTATTGAATGCAGCCCTTTTGAAGGCAATTGAAAACGTGAATGTAGAAGAGAAAACGCATTGCTGGTGTAGAGAACAACCGGGGCTACTGGCATTGCCCAGGGGCTGTGCCGCTTAGTGGAGGTACATTGGCAGAATATTAAGTGCCTCTCAACCTGAAAGGGACGGTAAGCCACGAGCTCAAAATGCTACACCTTCCACGAATGAGGAGGCTATAAAAGATACTTGTTATCAGCTGCTCAAATAGCTTATGGATGAGAATCCAAGAGGCAAATGTTTTTTTTAATTCAAATCGGCCACCACTTTCAACATTAGAGCCAAATAAATTCAAACCAAGACAAATGTTTCCCACGCTTGACCCTTCTAAAGGCAGTAAAAAGTTTCGCAGGCATTCACTTTGAACACCCAAGAGATAAAAAGCTCTTGGTTGACTTCATTATCTCCTAGTGACTGAGGGTGTGAAAACAGTTCAACACCTCAACCCTGTCAAAAGGGACTAAACTAATTAACCTCGACTTAGGTATTTTATTTCCCCTACGTAAATATACCTTGCGCAGTTTTAAACTATTCTGCTTTTAAAAGTGCTAAAAGAGGGTAAGCAAATCACTGTCAGATCTTTAAAGACTTATTAGGGATGTTTAAAGCTCTTTATTTTGTATTGTCTCCTTTGCAATGCGCTTGTTGCTATTTTTTTATTGATAGAGCGGATGGGAGGTAATCGTGTATTAAGTGCTTTGTCGGATAGACATCCTGCTACCTTGACATTATACTTTTAGTTAGTGGTCTGCTTCTCTTAATGTTTTATGCAAATCCTCCTTGTTATTGAGCCACGCACGACCATTTGGAGTTAAGATGGGACCTGTATTTCCTGATATCCTTCAGGTGGAAGGAGAATTGCTTTACCGTATAGTTACGAAAGAGTAAACAAAATGAAACACCTTCTAACTAAACCAAGCATGAACATAGGCATTCAATAGCTATGGACGCTTATAGGCAATTGGATTGCTTCTGTGTCAACATGCTACTCTAATCGAAGCCTACTTGAGCAAATTCAAATACGTTATTCGACCCAGCAGTGGTTAGTACTTTGTGATAATGGCGTTCATTGCTTTCAATCATTGACACCATTTTCTAATCGCATTTTGCTTTCTTTTTTGCTTTTGACAGTAGGCAACAGGTTGGCTCTTCAATTTTGAACGGAACGAGAGCAGTGATGCACTACAAGACCTACCCCTATCCAGCTGATTAAAGTTGCTCCTTGATTCAGAGCCCAGCATCCAATAACATCGACGATTTGGTAGCCTACTATATGGGTAAGAAAGGCACCCTACATTGTTGCATCACTGTCACCTCCCCTTGCCAGCACATGAGCTTGTGCCTGAATTCATTCTGCAGGCTTACTAACCTTTCAAGTATTCCGTTTTCTGGGTCGCTGAGTAGTCTAATGGACCTTCGCATATCCTCGTACACCCTTATCCTTATCCAATTATTTTAAATTAAAGGCTGGGCACCTACTTACAATAAAATGGTTTGTAATTAGCGATTTTTTTTAAATTCAAACTTTATTTTCCTACTACAACTCATTCCAATTAGGGCTTCTGATGGTGACGGTGGATAGGGTGGCTTGGTCAACAGGCAATTTAGCAACAAAGCATCATCATTTGATGCCCTTTGATGGAAGGTTGACAGAAGTGCAGGCAAAGCACAGTTGGCACCTACTTAGGCACTGAATGCAAATTATCCATGATTATAACGCGATTGGCGCCTGACCCCAATTTTCGTAACACCGACCTCCGAGTGACCATACTTACATACTCTACCCACAGATGAATAAAATGATTACCAGCATAGATGCAGTGACTGTTGGAGTGTTTAAATAAAAACATGCTAAAAAACATTTTCATGGGATGAAATTCAAATTAATTCCCACAGTAAATTTAAGAACCAAGACTTACAAAATAATTCCCTTAAGGGGACTCATTCTTTAGAAATAATTGTAGCATTTTTAATTTATAGTAAGGCTTTTTGAGGCCACGTCCGCACTGCGATTGTGCTCTTGGTCTGTCTAGTTGGGATCAGTCTTTTCTTGTATACGGTCCGTGAAGTACGTTGGGTTCAGAAAAGTGGGATAATCGTACAGCCCGAAAATCCGAAGGGAAAGAGGAAGGCAAAGCACAATGGAAGGCAGAAGGAGATGAAGAAGTCCGACGGGCAGCCTTCCAGCTCTACCAATCCACAAGTAACCGCGAGTGACGTGCAAGATTCGGTTAAGCCACAGCCACCGGAGCTGGCAAATTCTGCTGATAAAGATGGGGATATAAGCAAGGAGGATAATAATGATGGTTTGCAAATGAATACAGGATTGAATCTTTATGCGGGTTTCTCTTGCAGCGAAGACTCGAACTCTACAGAACAAAGGAATCATCTCATGACTAAAATATTCTCAGAACCCATAACTTTAAAGAGTAAGAAGAAGACGCAAGGAAAGCATAAAAGCAGCGATCGCAGTAAGCGCCATCCTGGGTCTTTATTACAACTGAGCAGAAGTCGGACTGCCATGTTAACCACATGCATGTGGTGTATGCGCAATGGATGGGTGTGCGGTGGTAGCTGTCCAGACCTTCCATTCCTTCTATCGTTTCTGGTTTGAATCGCTGGATTCAGGTTGCGCAACCTGGTGCCATTGCGAGAGAAATAAAGTAAGTTCATTTATTTGATATTCTTTTGCATCGTGGTCATATTCTTAAGACCTTTTCTTCTCCGCTTGACTAATAGCGAGTAATTGAATAATAGATCACTGATAGATGAGGGTGTCGACAACTTGTAGAAGGTAAGCACCATTAGTGATCAAGGTGAGAAGTCGATAGCAATTTGATAGATTTCATCACCATTGACTGGTAAACTTGCTTATTCTTTACTCCCAGAAGCTTGAAGCTGCGTCTACAGCAGAAAATAGGTGGAATGAAGAACCTAATCAGCAGGCGACACTTGTCTTTTGTTCACTCTCCTTCGTCGTTGATGCACGTCTGTGGAGCCGTATTTTTCTCCTACAGTCCCATTCCCAATTGTCTATATGTCTTTCCGCCTCTCCCTTTGTAACCCAATCTATTCTCTCATTATTTAACTCAGCCATCTACAACTGTGTTGCAAAGATTGGACAAAATTTTCGCATCTTATTGCAGGATAGATCATAATAGTTTTGCCCTGTCACTTGTCTTGCCTCTCTTGACTTGTGGAACTGGTGTATCAGCAGGACTCCTCGTTACACTCAATGCCAGATGGTAAATGCTAGTACGCGGGTTGTTCCTCCACAGTCGAGTGATTCATGTGTCAGCGATGGGATGTGATGTGCTGTCTTGTCGGCTATACCAATCAAAGCATTATCTTTTTTATTGAAGGATGTGTCTTTAGATTTTTTGTTTTATACACATGCGTAACAGGCTGTGTAGAAATGTAGCTAAAATGGCTTATACTTATAGGACTTTACCTCAACTGCTAAGACGTGTTACTTGACATCTAGATTCGCCCTCGTCTTTAGTCCCGCATTAACAATACTCTGGATGTCTGGTTGAATTCAGCAACCCAAATTCTTGGACACAAAAGTACTATGTTCTAAATAATCTGGATGGTCAAAATAGGTTACCTCTTGATAGAGGGCACGTCTTATTCTGACTGTAGATTTTCCTCAGTCTATTTAATCATTGTTCCACCCTTTCATCCATCCTAGATTTACTTCGGGTGCGTAAGACATAAAATTTTTGCTCATCATCCTTTCACGTAAAAAAATGTGAAAGAAGTCACTTACGATCCTTGCTAAATGGATTTCGTGGTACAATAAACGAATCGGTAGAAGTTAACCGACGTCACATGCCATACTTCATCTCTGTCTACAAATAGTCCTTCTGTCAAGAGGTTATCCTGAAGTGAATTGTGGCAATATTGCACCGAGATTTACTTGGCGACTGATTCTGATGGCATACGGCGAACGGTTCAAGGTGCATCCAAGTCAAAATGTTTGACGCAGAGCAGTACCATCACAGATGGTGATGTAGCGCATTGTACGAACACACATTTTCTTTCACACCACGATGAAAGCGCAACGCTTTCTAGCGGTTTCCTCGCCACCTTCAAACTTTGGATATTTTGCGTGTGTGCATAGATGTAGCTGTCGCAGAAATTTCGACTGCGCTAGACAATATGTGAGGGTAAAATTAACCACAACCGAGGACCATACACTTCATACTTAGCTATCGACTACAGACTCCTTTGCTAACAAGATTAGCATGCTGAAAATGATGATTAGATGGAATTGCGACAAAATGCTGTTGCGGAAATGTCTCCGTTAATAAAAGGAATAAACGACAGATGATGTTAAAGTGAAGCACCTACAAAGGTGTAACCGAGGGCGCAATCTCAAGACCTCACTGCGTGAAGACTATGGATGGTGAGATGCTGCTTCTGGAACAGCAAATCAGATGATGAACTATGTAACACATGGCCAGATTAGTTACAAATATATGCCGATCGAAAACGATGAATGTAATAAAAGTAGAGAAATTAGGCTGGGTGTTGGCATTTAAAACTCGAAGACAATGGCATGTGTGGAAAGGGCGAGAAAGGGAGAGAAATTAAGCCAAGAATATTTGCCTTGGATGCAGAAAACTGCCAAAAGAACTCAAACGAGAGAATAAAGACGCTAGATGTAAAAATTGGAACCAAAAAAGCCCCAATGAGGTAACTTATCCTAAGAAGCATTGCAAATTTACCTACACTACCGCAGGAAATATAGGGCAAGGTAATAGCAAAGCACTACAATGGTAAAGCGCCTTGTAAAGAATAGTAAAGAAACATTCCAGCGGTCCCTGTATCTATGCTGGTAATCATTTTATTCAACTGTAGGTAGAGTATGCAAGTATGGTCACTCGGTGGTCGGTGTTACGAAAATTGGGGTTGGGCGCCAATCGCGTTACAATCATGGATCATTTGCATTCAGTGTCTAGGTAGGAACGATTTTTATATCGCTATCACATGATCTTACAGCAATCTAGGCATAACTCAATCTCATCTATCTATTTTAGGTGGATATAAATCTAGATATCTACTCTATGAAAGATCGTATCTTTTCTAAGGCTTTGAATTAGCTAAAGGAAAAATGACCCACTTAGGGCATAAATGCGCAGTATAAGTTATTTCACTTTCAATTGATGTTATTTGCCTCACTACACTTTGTTTCGAGCTCCAAAATCATGTGACTAGATAAAAAGTTGCAGCATCTGCAAATCAAACCAACATTTGCGATAATTTTGCGTGAGTTAATGTAATTCAAGAAGACATCTAAAAATTTATTTTAGTAGCATTTGGAGATCTATTTTGTAACTGATAAATGCATGAGTAACACTGTTCTGCCATGCTTCAACCACAATATGAACGCTTTGCTGTTCCATTGTGCCGCCAACAGCGAGCACTCCTTTGATCATTTTCATCTTCACACTTGGAGCACCGGTTATCGTGAGTTGTCAAAGCAACGCGTCACGTGTTTTACCGCCTACGTTAGATAAAAAAACCGAGACATTCCACTTATGCGACAGCCAGTTAACTCCTTAAGGAGTAAAAAAAGGACAATAGCTTGAATTGATACCATCAAAACCGAACTATGTGTTGCTAAATGATTTGTGACTTTGCATATTTCCTCCTGTTACCTATTCTCAGTTGGGCAATTTCACATGCATCATTTTCGGGGAATGCCAATTATGCCTTCAGAGGTTGGTGACCAAACGTGATTTCGGAAGTAAAGCTTCCCATGACCCAGCGAGAAATGTAACCTCTTTTTCTTCACTCAAAGGCTTACGTCTGCTTTTAACGTTTCGAGTAGCAAGTATGGCTTGCCTTGGCATAAAGCACGCACAATTTGTGAAGTACTTTATCGGTCCTCCAAAGTTTAACCATACTTTTCTACAAACAAATCCAGAATAAATGTACCAAAGGAAAACACCTAAGGACGGACAAGGTCTTTTGTGTACTTTTGGTAGTGCCTAAACTGCAACATCCTTAGGCGAATTGGGTTAATTCATCCGTGATTCCCAAATGTCACATGTCTGGCGGCAGTAGACATACATCAAAACGGTTGATTCCAATCTTCTTCGCCGTTTAATAAACCATCATGCCTCGTAGTGGGATGCTGGACCAATTTACTCAGCTCTAACAATATCTGTAGCGACAAACAGTAGCTGATGCCTCTACAGCTAGAGGTTTACATTAGCGCCAACTTATAAAGAAGGCGAATCCTTTTATCCACAAACCACACCAATGCGATTGGGTTGAAAGTTCTAATTCAAGAGCGTGGAATACCATTTTTCATTTCCTCTTGCCAAATTGGATAACTATATTTTAAATCCTTTTTTGGAAGGAAATCGCACAAAAATGTGCTCCACAAAGTAATAACTGCAGTTTGCTTGTGCGAAGTTGGGTTCTATTATAAAACAAGGGCTAAGTGAGTAAACATGATTCCAGGGCAGATCATTTAGCGTTGAAGTAGAACCACAAGCATCAGGTGATTAGGGCTTGAAGAAATCAAGAAAACTTTATAATTTTTTAGTGAAAAGAGTCTTTAGAGTCACTTGCTCTGCTGAGTCAATTATGCCTGAGTCTGGAACTTTCGAAGTTATAAAGGGAACAGCTTTTGACCATCAGTAGCCATTGGCTTGGTTAGCAATGGCTCGGTTCTCTTGCCACTAAATCACTCTTAGCTTCAACGCTGCGTCAGATCGGAGGGAAGTTATCTGTCGAGGACATTAAACACGCTTGCTCGCAGTATTTTTACATCGTGCTGGCATCAGTCATTGCTGAAGAAATCTGCAGAACCCGCCTAAATGCACATTGGTATCACCAAACCTTTATATTTAAACTGGCCTCAAATTTGAAAAAATGTGGTGTTATGTTAACACTAGTCATTGCCGGCCAGACATAAAAATTCTGTCTAAAATGGTATCTCTTAGTCTCGGTTGATTCATGACTGCGCTTAGGAAATCGGTTTGGTGCTATGCTTGGTCGGACCGAAGCAGAAGCATCTCAAGTGCCTGCGAAAATGTAGGCTCAGCAGTTGTGCTAGCAAATATATCTAAATGCATTACAGTTCAAAACTCATCCAAGTCGCCTTTTGCATGGCTAATATTTACATCTACAGACCCCATTTGACCCTTCTTTAGACCAATCAGCAAAGCGTCTCCAGTGACGTCAACTCCTACAAGATTCCAGCTCATTTTACTAATAGATCATGCTGTTATGCACAATAATTTCTCATCGCTAACGCTTCTAATGTCTTAAGAAGTAGCTCATCATTTCCGGTATCTGTTCTTTTAGAAGGAGCACTAAAGCAGTCAGTCATTAAGGTCGCAAATGGCTTTCGTGAGCTAGTGGAAACACGTGGCGATCATGGCCACCTGTGCTAAACAAATCGAGATAAATCAAGAAATTCATTTAAATTGCCATGGTGCCCATTTCTACCATCTGCTATCGTGGCCTGTCCTTTAGGTCTATGTTTTAGCTTTTAAGTCCCACCGATTTCGATAGCCTAACCTAACGCGGCAACTGGTTTTCATCTTTTTCAAATCTCAAGAATAAGAATTTAAGGCAATCTATGCCGTTGAACCAAAAAAAGTCAATTAGTACGAACAGGAACTTGGCGTGGCCACCACCGCAGAAGTGATCAAGTCTGGGACCTTTTAAATCGTTCCCTTCATTGCATCCAGAGTTCAAGTTGAGAGTTAATTTTTGCCTCGTAGAAGGCTACTTAACCTCCCACCTGGAATAACACTTCAATTTGTACAGAGCAATCACAATGAAAGAGCAAACCTCTTCTGTAACCGATTTCTAAGTGTTCTGTATTTTCAACTCTTATAAGAAGAAATTGGAAATATGGTGACCAATGGATCTTCACAACTGCTTTTATCTCCTCTTTCGGTTTAAGTAAAATTTAAAGCGAATCCTCATTTGAAATCGTTTCAACTTCTTGTTTGCAATATGTTATCTAAATTTGCAGTTTTGGAGAGAATTTGGCATAAGTGGGGCTGTGTTAGAAAAATTCTGGTGTAGGTCGCGTCTTAAACCTCACAATTTACTCTTTTTTGGTTAGTTGTGCATAAAGAATCATTTTAGAAAAGCTGAGAAATTCTTCGAAGTGGACTACCGTCATCACTGAAACAAAGTCGCAGCCTCAAGAAATCACACGACCCAAAACGAAGAGCTAAGCCCTTACATGACTTTAGTTGTATAAACCAAGATGCTTGCCGTTCGCTGCAAAAAGACCAATTTCACAGAAGACGGGTGATAAAATCAGTAACAAAAGTAAATTCGTATACATTAAGCTGCCGAATAAACAGCGGCATTTTAGCCGGTAAAGCGCTGCTAGTTTGTCTGTTGACGTTCGTTCTGTGGGTAAATTTTTGCTGCTAATAATAATGACAGTACCCTTAATTGTCCTCCCTACCGCAGCCCTTTATTTTACTTAACTGGAATAAAAAGGCCCCAAAACTTACCGCGTTCCACCTGCAACGTCTTCTTTGACAGTGGAATATCAAATTCTTAAGCTCTTTTTTATCCTTTGGCTACAAAGTAACAAATCTATGCTTGCCAGAAAGGACGAAGAAATATTGTTCTATCTTATTCCCAGCCAACGTCAAATGAGTTAAAACATTAAAGCACAACCCACCAAATTTAAAGATGATTTAACCAGAATGGTTTCTTAGAATAATTTAGTGCCACCATAGCTAAGAATAACATTTCTCTTAAAAAAGCGGTTAGTGGAAAACTACAGGAAAAACACGAGGTCCGCCATTGCTTAATAGCCCACATTGAGATTTAATGACGAGCTGTACTTTACATTCCACCTACATCCCCATCACAGCATCAATACAAAATTTGTGAGCTTCATGCCTATGTGGCATTACAATGCGTCATGATTCCTTCAAGTGTGACAAACTCTACAAGCGGCGAAGGAGAGGACGACAAGGTGATAAGAACGACCATGAGTAATGGCTTATCCTCCTGCATACGAATCTACTTCTAATTCTTGAATATCCCTTAGAACAGTGGGTAACATCATGCATCATAAGTAGCTGTAAGACCACTTTAATGCACTATGCTGTAACATTCAAGTACTTCCTGGCCATAGAAGGAGTCGCCAACCGAGGACAGAAATTGTATTACGGGCGGTTATAAGGACTGTGGGCCATTCGCATGATCTGGAGCTCACAGGAGTCAAGTGGAAATGCAATCTGTGGAGAATGACTGTCCGTATTGCCAAACAAACAAAGCATTCCCCAACACGGTCCTTGGTCAACATCGCGTTCCGCACATTACGACGCAGTCAATGCTGAGGGAAAGACGCCCATGATAAGCCATTCCAGTCATCAAATCAGCATGCAATTGGAAAAATCTTCGACAAAATGATTAATGATCATTCTTGTCAGTTATTTAGAAGTTAAAATGGTGTATTGGTTGATAGGTGGATTGGGGGAATGTGGGAGGTGCCGACCAATCCTATGTCCACCACTAATCCTAAAATGCTGGCTTTAATGCAGAATCATTTGATAAATGAAGAGATGTAAGTTGTTTCGTAAGGAATAGGCTTGGCATCTGTCAATCCTTACCAATTGGCTCTCAGTTAAGTGTATCTGATTATATCAATTCGAGATCTCTCCAGGCAATGTAAAGGTGTAAGTGTTTTACGTGTTGGCTTAATCAACATGTTCATACAGAACTGTCAGGCAATTATGCAAAAATCTTTTAGAATATTTTGCGGCTAATATCACTCCAGGTGTTAATAGGAAAGTAGAGTAGTTATCGAATGTAGCCATTGTCGTCAAACCCGTTGGTGGTCCCTAATAAATCGTCTATCAGCAGCATATGCTTTTCTTTCGCCATGTTGAAGTATAGCGGTCATTGGTAAAGTAGAAAATATTTGTCTCTTGAGATCATTTACAATACTTGCTGCTATCAGCATGGCGCCAGGAGTCAAATTAAGCAAGAGTAGACATGATACAGGAATAGAAAGTGTATTTTTTAAGTAGGGAGGATCTGGGGCTACTGGCACTCCTCGGATGTAACAATGACTAGCAGAAGGATAATGAAGGAGCTTTCAATGCCCGTAAAACGAAAAAGAAGTGCCAAGCGCATAAGCGGGACACTACACTTTCCATTAATATGGAAGAAAAACATACTTATTGTCATAACGATAGCGCCATGATGCCTCTCAGTCATGTAAATCAGCAGCAAAGGCTCTTCTTATGCTCAAACCAACTGCCAATTTTGATCGTCGAGTCAATCATGCTCGTTTCGCGACAAATGTCACACTTGTATGACCTCTCTAAAAACAGTACACATTTTAAATATCTTTCAAATTGAAGATAGGCGTCTGATTAACCCAAATGGATCTTGGTGGCTGGAATTACGAGGACACTTTAACATCCCGCTCTACCCCACAAAATGATAAATGCTAGATTAACTTCGACTTAGGCATTTAAATATCCTTCCATAAATATCATCTGTATGAAGGCAAACTTGTCTTTTTAAAAAAAGGATAAAGAGGAGATGAATTTAATTATATCTGAGCATTTATTTGTCTATTAAAGGAGTCCAGTAAAACATTATTGTTTATCGTACCCCATGAAATGCTTCTAATGTAGCTTTAACTCTTCCTTTTGGATTCGAGGACATTTAAGGATCCGCTTTCCCAATTATAATGGGCATCATGTCGGCAGCCTCTGCAGAGCTGCTGGCCGTTAACGCTACATATTCTGCCCAGGCATTATAAGTTTCACAAAAATCAGGAAAGACTAAGGGCGGAAGACCAAGGGTTCTCTTTACAAATATTAGAGTCATCTTAGGAAAAGTAGGACTCATAGTGCAGGAAAGAGAACCTATGATGCTAGAAAACAAAATTTGCCCTTGACAACCACTCTATTTGCGTATTTACATTGGAATCGGCAACGGCCATGAATTATTCAGAAGATGCTTCAAATAACTATCTTACGTGTCGGTATGATTTAAAATTAATGAACTCGTAATAATACTTCCGCCTTTACACTAGGTGAATGATATCCAGGTGGATATGACTGGGCAGTATCGCGGTGGATTCAAAGTAGAAAGGAGAGGAAGGCGCAAAAACTTTGCCCAGGGGAGATTTCATGGCCCTGTCATTTATTAACTGAATTTTGTATTAAGGTTAATGTTTTCAGAACTAAGGATAAACACACAAACAGGCCATCATATACAGCTTTCGTGAACACAAATTCTTAAATAGGGCAAGATTTCTATTGCAATGAAAAATCCAAGAGGAACCAGTAAAGATACTGTCAAAATCTTTGTTGCATGGCAATCTGATGACTGTCGCAGATGTTTCTTGGGTGTTTCCTTTACAACACTTACTACGTTTTGGTGGACGATGTGAGATCTTGATTAAGGGAAGTGATAGGGACGACACTCTGCTTTTGATAAAGGGGGAACTTGATTTTCCACAAATTCTATTTCCATAATGGGGCATGCCAGTAATTTACAGTCCTTTTGTACACCTTTAATACAATTTCTACTCTTATTTAATAAGCTATCCAGTCTTCAGAAAAGACTAAAGTTAATATCTAGTGCTTAGTTAAAGTGATTTTACAAGCATTCATGACAGCCAATGCTTCTTATGACCCAAAAATAAGTTTAAGTATCATAAAGTCGATTTTTGACCGAAAAGGAAAGTCATTACTCAGGGCCAGTCCTTCCTTCTCCTCGGACCCACTCTTTCCCTGCTAACTTCGTCCAACCTAGTGTCATCATCTTTCTTGATGAGGTTACATGGATACGAAGCCCACGAATTCCATATACGTTCTATGACAAGGGTGTAAGTGGATTGTAGGTCAGCTCAAACATATACTCTCAAGTTAGAAGACTTTATACCTCTGATGCATAGCTTGTCATAAAATCTCAGTGTGGCCTATAAAGCTATGGCTTATCCACCGTAATAAGCAGTAATACGTAGAGAGCGTTTAACCTACAGGTTTGTAATTGCTACTCACTCCACTGAGAGGGTTGTCTTTCTGATTTCAGAGCTTTACATTGCCTGGAGAGATCTCGAATTGATATAATCAGATACACTTAACTGAGAGCCAATTGGTAAGGATTGACAGATGCCAAGCCTATTCCTTACGAAACAACTTACATCTCTTCATTTATCAAATGATTCTGCATTAAAGCCAGCATTTTAGGATTAGTGGTGGACATAGGATTGGTCGGCACCTCCCACATTCCCCCAATCCACCTATCAACCAATACACCATTTTAACTTCTAAATAACTGACAAGAATGATCATTAATCATTTTGTCGAAGATTTTTCCAATTGCATGCTGATTTGATGACTGGAATGGCTTATCATGGGCGTCTTTCCCTCAGCATTGACTGCGTCGTAATGTGCGGAACGCGATGTTGACCAAGGACCGTGTTGGGGAATGCTTTGTTTGTTTGGCAATACGGACAGTCATTCTCCACAGATTGCATTTCCACTTGACTCCTGTGAGCTCCAGATCATGCGAATGGCCCACAGTCCTTATAACCGCCCGTAATACAATTTCTGTCCTCGGTTGGCGACTCCTTCTATGGCCAGGAAGTACTTGAATGTTACAGCATAGTGCATTAAAGTGGTCTTACAGCTACTTATGATGCATGATGTTACCCACTGTTCTAAGGGATATTCAAGAATTAGAAGTAGATTCGTATGCAGGAGGATAAGCCATTACTCATGGTCGTTCTTATCACCTTGTCGTCCTCTCCTTCGCCGCTTGTAGAGTTTGTCACACTTGAAGGAATCATGACGCATTGTAATGCCACATAGGCATGAAGCTCACAAATTTTGTATTGATGCTGTGATGGGGATGTAGGTGGATCGTAAGTTAACTCTAGTAAAATTCGGCTGATTTAAGAGACTTAAAACGCCAGACGCAAAGCTCGTAAATAAATCTCATTGTGGGTGTAAAGTAACGACAGACTCATAGTATCACGTGCTAAAATGTGGAGGGCGTTTACCCAGAGGTTTGCGATTGTTATTTGATTCTCCGATATGATTTTTTTTGCTTGCACAGATCTTCACGATTAGTGGTATAAGAAGTGGATCAAATAACGATATGATCTTATTATATTTATTTCTAAAAGCCCCTTGGTGGACTTCATTACTCCGGATCATTCGACGTTACAAAGAAATAAGATCGAAGAATGAGAGAATATTCATCTATTTGCATCCAAAACTGATACTTTTTGTTTGCCTTTGAATGCACAGGTTTTCTTAACTTTGTGACTGAACGAAAAGGATGCGGTCTCTTGAAATGATGCAGAACTGCCAAAGAAGATATTATCAGTAGAAAGCGACCATCATCGATTGTTCGTCGGGTCAAGTGGGATGAGATGCCGGTAAAGGGGTTGCAATAGAGAAGACATTTAATTGCAATGCAATTGAGCAGTTGTTTAAATGACAGCCACAATTCTATCCGTACAACAAATGCAAAAATATGGATCAACAGCACAATTTCCTTTAGAATTTTAATGCTTATTTCTCTTGTTACCAGCCCTAACAAGGAAGCATGAAGTATCAGTACAAATGAACTGGAAGGTAATGGACATGAGAAGCGTGATCTTAGATAGCAGACGTGCTTTGCAAATCAAGAAAGTCATGTGCTCAAAATCCATCACGTTATTGCAAAAAATAATTTTACTAAAATTAGGTTATTTTGTTACATAGAAAAGCGCATTGTTTTGAACCATTCATGAGCATGTTACGTAACCGATAACTGAAAAGGGAGCATTTTACCATAGTTTGTCAATTCAAGATCTTGGCATTGGTTCCACTCACTGTATCCAGTACAGCTTAATTTTCAAACAAAAAAGGCACCTGAATAGTTCAGTTTTGCTAGCCTTTCACAAGCTCTTTTTTAAGAAAACGACTAGCGTATCGTGGACTTGAAATGCAAGAATCACAACGGTTAAAATCATCTAAAAAACCAGTGCCACCCATCGCTGTGCTGTGATTATTATCACCAAGGTGGCAACAGTTCTATTTTTACGTTTCTGATAATTGCCAGGCACATTAAATAGTTAGGGTAGGTGTTACGGCATTCATGATGTCCCAAATATTTTCATACCGCTTTTCACATAATAATCATCGATGTCTTTTGACCTAATCTAGCCCATCTCCTGACCAATCAGCAACGCGTCCACGATAATATCCATTTTTATAAGTTTAGAACATATTTTTTAGGCAAGATTGGAGTTATTGCTTCCAAAATAACTTAAGTTTGAATAAAATGGATACCATGTATTTCTGACTACATGATGCTTTATCAAGAAGACGTTCTTTAGTTTTCATCACTTTAGCTATAAGCTCTGCGTGACGAAATCAAAATTTATGCTGACGATAACGAAGAACTGTTAAATGGCTGTGTAGAAAATGAGTTGATGCCCATCTAGATGCAACAGTGACAAGCTGATATTCCTGTCAGTTAGGCGGTCGGAGAGATGAGGAGCTACGCAGACTTGTAGACAAGAATATAGCCCTTAAAATGCTTCTTACGCAACATCGTGTTTCGTAATTCATTAAAATTAGTTAACACAGCCAAGAAGTAAAACTGTATAAATGCTCACACTGAGTAGTGGGTGCCACTCCGCAAAAGGCCTTGTCTTTCCGCCTTTCTACCTTAAACAATACACGAGGGTAGAGTATCGCTGTCAGAGAGGTGAGAATCATTGTAATTTGTGTTATACGATATCAAGTCTTGAATTAGACCCCTTTTTGTATTAAAACAAATTAGTCACGTTTGCTTTGATCTTGGGGCGAGTTATTTGGTTTTGAATGGGTTGCAGGTTTCAGGAATGCACATTTGTTAGGAAGTTGAGAGTGACTCTACCTAGAGTCGACTGGAATTCCTCGACCTCTAGTTGTACATTGCTTATCAAGTGCTTTAATTTGAAGAAAAACCTACCACTGAAGCACCATTATGGTTCAGGTTGGATTTACTGTTACCGAATGACATGGCATTTAGAGAACAATGCACTGGCTGAAAATCAACCCACTTGTCAATAGTTTAATTTAGGGGCAAAATTTGTGTTCGAGGAGCAAATGTTAAAAGTGGCGAGACGAGAAGGTCAAAATGGTGGCAAAGTCAGTAAAATTTGAAAAAAAACGCTTAGCATTCAGACACCCTGGAGTCGTTTCTTCAAATGCATGTCCTGAGCGCTGTCACAGAGAAATCTCATTGCACAACTGCATGCCTAAATTAAACTGTCAACTTAATATGCATCCCTCACACCTAAGAATTGCCATTTTGGGACAAGATATTCAGCATTCTCATAAGGTTTTCATGGATATAGTTACAATTTGCTTAACCCTCTTAACAGCGTCAACAAAAGATCGCTGGTTACCTTTTACGTACATATCGTTGAAATGAATGAACCGACATTTAGACTACTAGCTATAAACGCAGGCAGATGAAAGAATGCCATGCATTTACATTGTTTGTTGCATTGTCGTCGTCACCGCGCCGTCATCATTTGTTTGGGACAAATACACGCACGCTGCTTGACAGAAGGGCTCACGCAGAAGAATAAATGAAATTAAATGAGAGGATGGAGTAAAATAGTCTTAGCACTTTCTTGATATGGAAACAATTAAATTTAACTGAGGTCTATGGATTTCGCAATGATAGTGAGGTACACCAAATGGTATGCTGGTGGGACTGGTTAGAACCAGTTGGAATAAAATCAGTGGCATTTTCCTTAGACATTTGCTAACATTTATTGCTTCCATTGTCTCTGATCTATCATAGTACGAAAGCATAGGCAATATTCGGTTCTTTTTTGTGAGTCTGAAACTTTATAAAGGTGCTATCTCTTTAAAAGGGACATTCTACCACCATTAGTACAACCACAACTTTTATTTGCAAATGATTATTAGAGCATCGTGAAGTTCATTTTTCGCAAACAATGCATTGTTTCTTAAAACAGTACTTTTTAACTCATCTTACAAAAAACAATGCTTTGGGCAATTTTTCCGACAAAATATTTTCACTGATTAGTGTCGTTACAATAATTCCAGATGTCATATAAACCCATTTGCAATTTGTCATCTTCTCTTTGCACTTTTATATAAAATCTTCCTTTTATGTAAGCTTAATTTAGGCTAACTTAATAAGTAGACCCTTGTCCCTTCTTACCTATGTAAAGATCACGTGCTCCGGGATAACTCCGGCCGATTAATTCAATATATTTTTAATCTTCATGAAAGTTCTTAAACTCTTTGACCTAAGGGGCCTGGAAATTTAAATCCTCTTTAAACTCAAATCCCTGATGATTACATTTTTGGTAAGGTGGTAAGTAGGTTTAAATTTCAAGGACCTCATTTCTTTCATTGTTCATTCGTTTAATGAATATCGAAGATCAAACTTCATACGTAAAGAAAAGAATTTTCACACAATTTCTACTGCATTGCAATTATGTTTTACCTCGAGAGGTGTGTGTCAAAACCCCAGCGATATAAACCGCATCGATTATAACGTCTTCTTTTAAATCCACCAAATATCAATGATCGCCTTCAACCCGCTTCCATGCTGAATCATTTTCTACAAATCTGGTTATTTAGCCATACTAAATCTAAATGCAACCCTCAAAGTGGTGTCAGTTACTGTAAAAATATAAGTTTTGACAGTCCAGAAGAACACTGGAAAGTGGATTTAATTTTGGCTCTGCCTGCCTCTAGCAGTCAAGAAGTTAAGGTGTGGCATTTTGATTGCTTCTACCAAAACAACAGAAACAATCTCAAAGTTTTATATGTATTTGTATGCAAAGATTTAATCAATTACTCAGCCTTCTCACTTGGCTGTCTAGGCATGCTAAAGAGGTGTAAAATTTAGAAGTTACTGACGTTGATCTAGCGAGGAGTTGGGTATTTTATGTTGCATTATCAAAGTGCGGACGTCAGTAGTGTCTAATCATGGAGATACTGCTAAACCCCCTTTTACATCATTTGAACTCACATAAGTCTTCTCGCACCTAGAATCAGATAGTACTTGCATAAAAGAGCAATGACTTCCTCTCCCGAATTCGGTAGTTAGAATGCCCTTTAGCAGTCACTAGTGTCAATTGAATAACAGTGATGAAATCACCAAGAAATAGCTTCGCTGTTCCACCTTGTTAACGATATTAGGCTGTTTTTAGCATGGAACTTTGTAGGAAGGAAACAGTTTAGCCGCTGCTGATTTTACGGCCGGGTTACATAATTGCGCATGGACCTAAACATCTCGGTGGTGCAAATCGTGACTACGCGCAAAATAGATATTGGAGTGACGTCCTCCGGCATAGCATATAACCACTATGCAGAAAAGCTTCTTGTAGTCAAAGTTTCTACCATCCTTAATAAACAGAAATACATTTTTGCGAAGGACTCAATATCTGTATTACCAAATGCAAGGTTGGATGGACAAAATAGCATCACAGAGTCCCCCAATATTACTGAATATCGACCATAATGCTCTCTTTGGCCAAAATTCCGTGTCAAGCTGTAAGAAAAATGCCTACGAACCCGCCACGCCCGTTACTAAATTGGCTTGCAGTTGAGAAAATGTTTGACATTTGGCAATGTTGCGGTATTTAAAACTGCGTCTAAGCCATGATATGCGTTGAGGGATAGTGGAAGGTGCTGGCTATCACGCATGTTTATCACTAGCCATAAGAGCACTGGCCTTAATGCAGAGCCACTCAAAATGAACGTGTGAAATTGCTCAGTAGAGAATAGGTTAGGCGCTTGCACTCAATTTAGTGTTCTTAGCCATATCTACTTGCCCGCTGTCTAGGCAGCGAGGAGGCAGAACAGTTATCGTCTAAGTACCGCAGATAGCTCTACAACGAAATTTTACTGGGCGATTTAAGGCTAATGCTGTAACAGCATTCTCACAGGACACAGGAATGGGAGTTTGGCGTTGATAAACCTTATTTTAAACCTATCTTCCACCCGCATATGACCTTTTATCGCCATCTTAAGGATTGGCGCTCATCAGTAGGAATTGGGGTTGTTACCCTTTATTACAGTGTTCACCTTCCGCCCGAAGCCAATCATGAAGATAAAAGAAGTCATTACACTCGAGCAGATTGTGCTGTCAAAGTGAATAAGGAGTGGGAGGGGTAGTGATGTGGGTCGAAGGTCATGCCGCATGATGCAAAACAAAGATCCACAACCAGCAATCACTGGGCTTACACAAACCGTAAGTGACACTTCAATTCCCCGTCATTCTCGATAATATCCTATTCACAAGTTTTGTTTGTAGTTTAATTTTGGCAGATCCTACATTGTAGCAAATTTCCATGAGCATTAGGAGCCTCAGGATAAATCATATTCTCGTTTCTGATGAATCACTTGGAACATCAATATTCATTTGTTATTCTTTTGTGATTTTTAAGCCCTTTTATTAATTTATTCTTAGCTTTTTATCAGCTGGACAGTGGATGGCTGAATAAATTCTTAAATTGGGATTTAGCAATGTTACACCTTTGCTAGGCTTTCGGAGACAAGCAAATGCATATTGTTGGCATGTTGAGTGGATCCTATCGACGTCTGACGAAAAAGAAGCCTTAAAGCTTCCATAGCTGCAATCCCTCTGCTCCTTTTTCAACATTAGCAATTCAAAGATGGCTTTGCTAATTCATTTTGCTTATTTCACTAATTTAAAAGCAGTTGTAACTGAACCTCAAGCTTATCAAGGCGCAAGTTGTTGTTGCTTGAAAGACTATGTCAGTTTGATTTGCTGCAGGAACGAATGTCCTGAATTGCAAATAAAATTTAAAGGGATTTGAGTTAATACATCCTTTTTCCAAAACTGACAACAGTCATGCCGCTGGGACAGAATTTGCACCGCTGAATTACGGGAGAGCTGAGGAGGGTCCGTCGGAGACTTATTCCAGCAGAAGTGCAGGTGTGGACCCCAAGGTGCCCTCGAAGAGAAAAGAAGGGCCAAACAGACCATAAAAGTATTGCATGGGATAAAATACTTAATTGAACATTATGCGTTCTCTTATTAAATTTTTAAACAATCAGCTATAAATGAATTTGTCTCTCCACCACACTTATTATAATAGCAATTTAAAACTGTGCAGAAAAATAATTAAGCAGGATAAATGTCAAATTCAAGTTTATTCATTTGTCTGTTTGCCTTAGGAGGAGTCGGGCGGTAAAAAATCCTCTCAATATTAGGCGCCAAAATCTAATCGGGTGAGCTAGGCGTTTGTTTTTAATACTGTATTCAACTTAAATGGCATTGAAACTTTTTACTACTTTTGAGGGGGTCAAGCCTGTGTGATGCTTGGCCCGATGTGAATGTAAGCGACTCTGAGACAAAAAAGCGACAGCTAATTTGAACTGGAATAATAAAAACAATTGCTGTTAGGATGCACGACTAAAAGGCATTTAAATAATTGCTTCCTTTGGATAATTAGAATTTTTGGTTCTAGCTTCATGCTTAACATTTAGTTTCGCTTCGAAAACCCCTTAGACTAAGCAGAATGTCCTCCAAGCCATGTCGGTAGCTCTAGTCCTTCCCTTTGTCAGGAATGCATTCCTTTCGACTATCGTCTATCACACTCGTATGAAGTTGCCAACTCAGTGAGCCGCGATATCTCCTCCGCCTCTCTGCTAGCCAAGCAGAACCCAGATACGCACGAATGGACTGAACTGAAGAGGGAACAGCGTGGCAAAAAGGAACACGAATAAATCATTAGCCTTATTCAATCACCCCATACCTCGTCCCCTTTTACACGGTTTTGCTTGTAAGGGAATGGACATACGAGGTGGACAGCAAATTTTCCAATCGTCGAGAGGGATCCTTGATGCTGCACTCAATCACGATGACTAGTGCACTTAAACCTTCGCCCCTTCACACGGTCCGAATAAACTCCCTTGCATTTATAAAGCCTGAGAGCGCTATGCGAAGCGATAAAGCTCATTAAAACCATTGACTGCTCTCTTTCTTAATAACAAGATCTACGTAGTCATAGATTTGATACCGTTTTATATTTATAGTGCCTTGCCTACATTTTAAAAGAAAAACAAAAAGTGTGACAGATTGCGCTTAAAATTACGCTTGAAAATGCGAGACCTCCAATCGCTTATTACAAGTTGGTAATACCGAAGCACCTTCAGCGGCTCTTCACCGAAAGAATTAACTCAAATTATACCCTCAGAGAAGTTAAATATAAAATTTTATAAGCATCCAAAGCCAAATAGAGTGTTAATGACACTTTTGGTAGCAACTTGTTATAATGGTTCAGCTAAAACTGTTTGGGAAGAGATGCGAACCTTCTATTTGGCGTGACTCAATCAAATGGACCATTAATTGTGCTAACATTGGAGTTCTTTTAAGCCTTCGTCTAATTTTTTTCCAAGAAGTCTTTGAAGAAAACGCAGAACGGTCGCGCTTTTTTATGGCTTATTTGCGCAATTTTTAGTGCTAATCCGGATAGAATGAGGACATTTTAATTTTCCACAAAGAAGTGGCATGCCAAATTCCATGATTCGACACACGAATTTGCACTCAACATCAACTGAGGAGGTAAAGTGATGAATAATTTAAATAATCTCATGTTTGATTGCTACTAAAGGTTTGACCACACATTGTGCTTGGCCATAAGAAATTGCTTATCCTAGAATTAGAAATTTAATCATCTCAACTTTTATTCTCACGATTGAAGTGTTTTTTGACCTGACTGTACAAAAGAAAGCGGTTCTCAGATATACGGTTTCGAGGCATCGGCATCACTTCTTATCCGTGCAGTTGGGCCACCGAATTGCAAAACATTTCTCTACCCGAATGTCACATCAGCGAGCCGCTGACCACCCGTCGCAAACATTGCAGAAGCCGTAGAAATCGCTACTGCGGATGCGTGCGTTTGCATATTAGATCGAGAAATGATTGTTCAAACCAAAAATCTCACTCAAACTAAATAAGTTTAATTTAGATTCCGCACCTGTCTCAACCCAGTCTAGTCCCGTCCATTCCATCCCACCTCATTCTATTTTGCATTCCTCTACTTAGGCTTCTACATAATTTGTGTATAACACATTCATTGCGAAAGATGGTAACGCAATGAAGGCAGCAACACAACAAAAATAATTAATATCACTTATCCGTTCCTTAGCCTGTCCATCGTTTTTTATGCTCGAAGGAGGCAAATGGATAGCATAATCTTCGGTAACGTCTTGTGCGACAATGTGGTGGTAACGTCGGATACCCCACCCCAAAAGGAGGGTTCGCTAAAGTTGAAGATGTAAATAGCTATGGCAGCTCGGTTTGGGGCAACTTACTTCACTTGAAACCTTTTAGCACGCTATCGATTCGCAGGACTCTCGGTTCTGGCTATTGGTTAACTCTGAGCTTCATCAATGTACATCTACCAGGCAACATGGCCTCTGAGCCAGGCCAAACCTCTCTTCTTGTTACTGATCTATTTTCTTCTCAAGTACGGCACCTACTTACGCCTTCGCCATCTAAGTAATGAAAACATTACCCGTAAATGAAACTTAGTGTTATCTGGCAGCACGAGTGAACTGAATTATCTACCACTTTTATTTACTAATGACTTAATTTGGGTTCTAAGCCTTTATGTATATAGGAGTAATAATAAGGTACCACACAAAGGCTTTAAAATGGGCGACGTAGTAAAATAAAAAAAGCAAAATTTTAGAAATGCTAGCAGCTTAACTGGGCTTGAAATCTTGCGAATAAGGTTTTAAAAGCAGTCATTTTTAATCAAGTTATAATTTCCTTCAAAAATTGTATTTCAACTAAAAAACGGAATGTTTGCATGATGATGGGAACCAAAATGATGCTAATTTTTCCTCCTCCATATTAACATAAACTAGTTATTGGGAGCAGTCTTAAACATGGTCTGCTATCTGTGCTGGAAACTGGAACAACGACGCGCTTCCTAAACTGGATCTGGCACGTTTTAAGACAAAACAAATTAAAGAATTAATGATAGGTATAATTAAATAAAAGACATGGGTTTCTGTGCAGAAAATTGCTTAAAAGCAAAAAAATACTGTGGGATGCTCCTACGAATTCTATTAGAATTTGGGCGGCTGTTTTTTTCTAGCAGGCACCATAACTAATAATTCTGTCGAATTGAATGGTCTAGTTTACCACCTACTTATTAATCAGAACAAAAATTTCCGTGAGACAATGCTAGCTCGTCAAGACAAGAGTTTTTCCCATTGAAACTGAAACTTTGACGAGTAATGTTTAGCGCCACCCAGAGGAGCGTACGAAGTCAAGCCCTGCCGACTTAAGTTACCCAAAAAAATTCGTTTTGCAATTTGCTACAAACATGAATGAGGAGAAAGCTGAGCACATTGAGAGGGTCGAAGGTTTGCATTAGCGTGGTAGTTACAGTGAAAAATAATTACCCATGTTAAAAAAATGCTACCTTTTAAGGCACTACCTTTTCAAAAGGTATATAATGCATTTGTTGTTAATCATAACGAAAAGGTGACGATGGGCAAGATGAGGAAAATGTTCTTGTTAAGATGGATGAAAATTATGATGGAGGGTGATTTTTCGCTTCTTCCAAAGTAAGTATCTTGCAGGCATTTCTAATCCCTGTGCGATTTACTGAGTGGACAAAACACGGTTGGTATTAACGGTGGATGCGAATTGGGAAAGCTCAAATATCAGAACTGAAGAGGTAGTTCACTTAATAGCCGACCTTTTACGACTGCAGACTAGTACAGAAAGATTTATCTTTGCGCCACAGCCCCCAGCGAGAAGAATTTGACTGACAAGGTCACATGAGTTTCGAGGCAACCAGGCATCGACTAATTATATCCAGCCATTTCAGGTGAATACAGGCCTAAGAGATTTATAATGAGATAAGTACTGCCATTCTCGGGATTATGGTTCAGCTAGAATACATTTGTGTGCAATAATAAAGGAAAAGTGTCGAAAGTGCCCTTATTGGTTAAAACAGCACCTTGCAAAAGCTAATTTCTGACTCAAAATTTCGATCGACCAGACTAGATGGCAGGGTAAGCAATCTTATTTATGATCTAGTGTGATTTAAAAGACTCCTCAAATTTTATTTTCGAAATATTTTGAGACCTTTTTTCAATTAATTAGAGGATAATTAATGCACCTGGCATCAGAGTCCCAATGCTACATAAGCCTTTTTTTCTATTTTAATACGCCACTAGAAATAAAAACCTTTTTATCACTCTTATTGCGAAGAAGAGTTGAGAGACGCAGCTACTCTAAGTCTAATGGGTTTATTAGCAGCAACGCATAGTGTGCCACCCGCAGGCCAAAATATTCCCAATGATGCTAGCCTTCCTCACCGTTGTAGTAGACGATGTGTTTCGAGGTAGGATGGTAAAGCAAAGCTGTCCAGTGCCTCTGAGGCAACGGATTTGCTACTATCTCAACATTGCTTTTTGGTTAAAACAATTACCCAATCCCAAATTAGCGCTTATATTCTTGTATCAATTTGACGAGGGACAAGGCATTTTAGCCGCAAGGCCTATTAATGTCCATAGATTGAATGTTTACGTTGTGGGCGCGAACTCAAATGATCATCCCCTTTGTCTGAATGACTAGTTTTATTTTAATGCCTTTGTTGCATGGTAGATAATCCCAGAGCAGACTTGTTTCAAAAAAAAGGTGTTTTGCTAACCAAAATATTTACCCCTGGGTTAAAATAGGTGCCAAAAATGAACCAGTACTCAAGTGAGTTGCTGTGTTAAAAATTCCTCCTTTTGAAGCGAATTTTGAATGAGTAAGATAAGTTATAACTGTTCATAAGGATAAAGTTTAGTTTAGTCGCATTTTAAACTTTGCACTCTCCGCCTGAGTTTGCGACTTCCCAGGTTACGAAGAGATCGACCTCTTGGCTAGCAAAACACAAAGGTTTCGTTGGGGCGGGATAGGTTCTTTTGACACTGACAAACGCGTGCCTGTAATGTTTTTTTGATTTGAAGGGATGTTAATATTTACTTGGGCTCTCTCAACTGCGGCGATATGAATGAGCTTGTCTCACAAAAGTTGTCTGTTTATTGTGGAAAAATGTTGACTAGACGAAAACTGTCCGTTGGCCTTGGAGGATTAGTAAACTCATGCTAAAAATGTTTTGACTTCAGCTGAATTCTAACTTTCAGTCATTTTGCATTTGTGTATATAAGGAGTCATATGTTAGTATTTTAGTTTCAAGTTTCATGAATTAAAATTTATTGTTCATGCTACGAGAATCTTATGGCTTAAAGTTACACGTCTAGACTCGAAGCACCTGGTAATGAGGTTTTAGCATCACAAAATGATATCTCTCTGACAAACAGTAAAGTATAATAAAACCAAGCTCTAACCAGCTTTTACGTCCCTCAGAAATAATAATTACAGAGAACATAACGGGGAGGATTCGCCGGCGCAGAAATGACATATAAGAGTTAGTGCCGACACACACCCAGCCACCGGTTTCCGTATAAGCCACTTCAAACATGAAACTTCATCCGCTTTCGGGGTGGTCCAACTTCTTCGTACTTCTGATAGAAATAAGTTTAAGACATAACTAGTTAAAATTGGACACATTGAGTGACTTTGTTCAAAAGTTGCTGTCCGTAGCCTTTTTCTATTTAATTCTCTTAAATATTTACGCACCTTCAAAATAATCAGTGTCTGAAAAGGCAAATTTTGCTATATTCTACCTAGTTTGGTGCGTTACCTATCAAAAATTTGCAATTAAGACATTGTTTTTACTCATCATATGCACACAGAAAGGCCTGGTCGCCTGTGGTTGTGCTTGCATCGTCTAGTTTTTCTTGCCATTCACTAGCTTGGCTGGAGGAAATCTCTACTGTTGGGAAAGTTAGAGAAGGATGCAAGTCCTTCAATCACTGTGGTGCAGTTCTGCCTCAAGACTTGCGTGGTTAGATCAGCCCCATTTTTATATAATAAAAGCTATTGCGTTCATCTCCTGCCATTGTCATATACTATCCCAATTGATGGAGCCCAGCCTGACTCACGGCATGCGTACTAAGTGTCAGCAGACGGACCTGTTTGCTTTCGGTACTCTGTTTGCTATCAACAAAGTAGCAACAATTCAAGTTTTACATTCCTTGCAATGGCTGGATGCGTTGAATTATACAAATGTGTGTTTTGCTATTCAAAATACTCCAAATATTTCCATACTGTTTTCTACATGAGCCCATTCACATCTGGTATCTAAACTTCACTACCCTTCTGACCAATTGACAATGTCCATTCCTATGAGTTTACAACGTACATTTGGACAAAGATGTACACCACAATGTTGGTGATATTAAGAAATTTTTGCCCCCAAAATATTTTTCTTGCCCTAAACTTAGCAGCCTACAGAGGTACAAACTCTGCCTTAAGAAAAAAACAAACGTCATACATTCCTAACTGCATAAAATTATTTTCCGTTGGAAAAATTCATTGTCAACGATTTTTTCTTCCTTAGGTTGTCATTGGCGAAAAACCTTTTCGGGGGTAGCTTATGTTAAGAGCCAACACTCAAATATGCGTAGACGGGTAGAAAAGAAGTCATTTTAAGTAGCGTTAAAAAAAAGACATTCAAGCATTATATTTACTTCCCTGGGAATGCATTTCGAACATGGTGGTAATTCGGTTAGTAGGACAGTCGGAGGAACGGGCAGCCTGACAGGCATGTAGGCAGGTAAGAGGGTGAGTAGCTGAGTAAGCATTTAGTTTGCAAGATGTCTCAATGCATTATCACCTTTCTTTATCCAGAAGACTTTGTTAACACAACTGCTGGGTGCGTCATGGTAGAAAAAGATTTCTCCACTGATAGGTGGATAATGCTTAGTAGCAAGCTTTGCCATGTTGTTATTCTGCCAAAATCAACTCGCGGGAATGGTACTCTGTTGACAAAGATTGTAATCAATGCAATTTAAGGCAGACGATGTCAAACTTGCCGTTAGATGTTTTGTTTGCCTACTGTTAGGTCATGACTACAATGATCTCGAGGTGAAATATTGGATTTCGTTTGAAATTGAATGATGAAGGAGCACAAAAAGAAATGAGATGCAAGCGAAATAAGAGTGTAAAAGTATCTAGAGTTGACAATTTTTTCTCTATTCTTGGTTATAATAATCAAAATAATGGTGTTAATCATCTCAAGTGCTTCTGCTAGACACAGATTGGGTCAATAATACTCCAATTAGAGGCAGGTTTGACTTATTGTTGCTTCTTGACATGGCGAAAACAAACCCTTTGTCAGCATTTTAAATGAGAACTGAACATTTCTAGAGGAGAGTTTGTATGCTGAGGCAAATGGCTGCAGAGTGCAGTGTTAAGAATGCTAAAACGAAAGGACAGAGACGATAAAAGTCGGTGACCTAAAACATAGCAATCGACACTCGGCATTCAGGCACTCCAGTGTCGATCCAATCCCCATTGCACACTCGTGAGTTCAAGTTACACTGCCAATTCATTGTTCAGTTCTCACTCCAACGAAAACCATTTTAAGCGGCCATTTGAAATCATTACCAAGTCTCTTTGGAGAAAGTCACAATTAGCCTAACACCCTCAACAAAGTTCCTTAAGAGGTAGCCTATGAACTATCACATGTACCTTTTTGGAATGAGTGGTTTGTTGGGTAGATATAGACGAATGAATGAGTTAGAACCGGTTTTGTAGTCTGGTTGACTGATCAATTAGAGCGGAAATGTTGACGGTGTTTCCAAGCATTTTTTGGGCTCCAATGTTCCCATCTCCCCTGGTCTAGGCCAGCTGTATGCCGTAGAGAACTTGAATTTATTCTTAAGTAAATCGGGAACTTTGAATCGCTCAATACAAGTTTTGCTATGAATAATTTTTGAGCCCATCAATTCCAAATCTTAATTAGTTCAGTTGTCTTATGTTAATTTATCGCATCCAATTTTTAGGTCATTGTCTTGGCTGAAAAGTTGTTTCCATCGAATTGTGCAATTAAAATGTTTTGGGAGTCAATTAAATCATTCTGCGACTATTCCACTTTGATTAATCCTCATGCATGAACCATTCCTTCAAAGCGATCTAAGTTTATGCGAAAGTTTTATTGGACCACTTGTTATTTCTGTCAGTAATGCCTGCCAGTGTGCGCCCATTAACCAACCCAGCCAAGGGTACACTGGTTCCGACAGACTCTGCAGATTCTATTCACCAACCACCAGTGCCAGCATAATTTCTAATCATTCCGCAAACTCACAAAAGGTGAGACAATCCTTCAAGAGCAAGCTTATCTGGCATTGCCACAATTACAAGAGCCCAGGCAAATAGCGGTCTTCCTATGGTTTAACACAGTGTTACAGACAGACATGTGTCAGTGTCAACGCAAGTGATCTCATGCCATACAAATCTTTCAGCAGAGCTAGCCAAATGGACAGTCTCTCTGTAACCACAAAAGCTGCAGACTCGAGGGCACTTACTAGATGTAAGATGCTACGAACAAAGCTCTTTCCTCCGAATCAGTTACAAATTGTTGCATTCATTAATAACTGTTACTGCTTCAGTCGTTGAACCACAGCCACTCACTCACGCTCTGTGCTACTTCAAGAAACCATTTCAAACCACAAAACCACTTGTCTGGGGTATCAAAGCACCTTTTTTGAGCAAGTGTAATCTGTGCTTATTTTGCACAAAATGAACTTAATTTAAATCACCCATTCAAGTTGGCTGCTGTGCTATCCAGAAGAAACCTCCATTTCGCGCATCTTTACAAGCCTTGCAGTCTACGAAGCTTTTTTTGAGATGATTCGAGTGTATTTTCACGGACTTTACCTTCAGAGGTAGGAATTGACTTGGCGCCATCATCTCATCTCGAAGCCCACCGGTCGCCTCATCGGTGGGAGAGGTTGGATTAGCCAGCATTCAAGCATAATGACTGCTCCACAAATATGTGTAACTAAACACGATTTGACCTGTAAATGGCTCAAATAAACTGCTACTTCAAGCACAAAAAATCATTCTACATCCTCAAGCAGCTTCCTTGTGTATGTAATTAGAATATTGGTGAGGTGTATCAAAAGTGAGTGTGCTGCACGTCGGTAGAAGCCACGATTGCCATTTGCAACAGCAAAATAATTGAAAATCGCGACAGCAAAGTGCGTGGGAAAGGCAGGTTCAGGCGTACAAAGAAAATTCTTTCTGCAAAGCCATGGGAAATTTTATCACCCAAATTGCATTTTGCCATTCAAACTACGAAGCATTATGGGTGCATGCAAAATCGGCCTAACAGGGAAATGCCTCCCATGCTGGTATCGCGGAAAGGATTATGAAATTCGTGCTTAAGGAAAGCTTAATTATATTCGTTAAAGATGAATGGCCAAACACATTTTAGCTTTTAGATACCATGATTTTTTTACTACTGCGTGCATGAAAAGAGTCATCACTACCGCAGCTTATTTCCTTTTGAAATCAGTCCGAGTTTTGTTTCAGAAGGCCATTTTATCAAAGGAATCTGGCTAAGTACTTTGTGCATTATTTATTCTGCATCAGAAAAAACCGAACTTATTGCATGGGACTGCAGCAAAGCGCGCACGAAAAGCACAAGTGGACAAGTTAAATTGAGGTGAAGTGTCCGTAATAAAATAGTTGTCTACTATTTTGGTATTGAAGGTGAGGCTGTAAAAGGTCATGTTTGAAGAAAGCAGGATAGTTTGCATCGTAAATTAATGATGGATGGATTTTTGGTTTAATTTTGTGCTTGTCTAACTTGAAGAGTTGACTAGAAGTGGCATGCACCTCTGCGGTTTTAGTTTTCCTGCCTGGAGTTGGCATCACAAACAAATGCTAAGCTCTTTAGCTGCACGTTATGATTCACTTTTCTGAATATTGCGGCAAACAAAGTGATTACGAGTAGTTGGAGGAAAGGAATGTGTTTAACGTGGGGATTTAGAGGAATGCTCCTGTCACAATTGTACCAGTAGAAATATTAATGACTGGTGATGGCATTTGAAAACAATGAAAGTGTTACAAGGTGATGCGAATCTAGCAGCAAATGCGTTAATTGCGCAGTTAAAAACTGCTAAAACGGTTCACAAATACAACCAAAATAAAGTGTGAGAAGCTTTTTATAGCCACAGCAAATTGCAAACAACGATGTCAAATTTGAACTTTACCCTTATATACCGCAGCGTTCTGGCTGGCAGGGTAATTTTCGAGTCAAAAATAAGGTTAGGCAAGGCCTCATTATCAATGAAGAATCAAATGATATCTCTAACAAATTATTTCAACACCTTTTCTTTAATGCCGCACGCAACTTTATTTCAGCTGAATCACAACCCTGGAAACAGCAGAACTTATCATTGAGTGGATCTCCCAGGTCTATACCCACATAAAAATGGCAAGGCATAATTAAGTAATCCCTGGTCGTCCGTTAGCTTGCATAAAAGTGTTATTAGAATTCCCTTTTACTAGTGACTGAGACGTGATGATGAATATTCCTCTGCTGGTCTGCAATCCCGAATGACCGATTGCTCGGCGCACCTCTTCTGGAGACCTACCAAATGGATTCTCAAGATTCGCGTCTACTGTTAATGCCAACCGTGTTTTTTTCACCCAGCAAACTGTAAGCAGTTTAGTAAAGGTGCGAATGGTGCATGTTTTGCGAGAAGTAGAAAATTGTTTC
Organism: Taenia hydatigena; assembly: GCA_036345935.2. Taxonomy (NCBI): domain Eukaryota; kingdom Metazoa; phylum Platyhelminthes; class Cestoda; order Cyclophyllidea; family Taeniidae; genus Taenia; species Taenia hydatigena. Next base: position 17,513,076 of record JADWOT020000003.1, read on the forward strand.
TACCAAAACATTTTGACAGGAAAACATTCCTGATCGTGCCTTTAGTTTGCTTGAATTCATAGCTAAAATGAGTTCATTTGGTATGACCTTTGGAAAAGTAGTACCGTTAGAAGTGTGAAAGGTGTTGTTTTTGCCAACGCTATTTAGCTTCCGTTACAACTGCCCCATTAAAGCAAACATTAATACCTGTTGCTGTGTTCACCTTTAACCCCATTCTTGTTCACAGTAAATTGTAATAAAAATTCGCCACTTTTAATGGCAAATTTTTGGTTGACTTAGGTAATTCTATTTTTGCCAGAGTAAAGATGCCACAATCTTTCAAGCGACAAATTTTCACTTCTATTAGAAAAAAATTCTTACCTAGCTTAGATTTATCTTACACCCTTTGTTTAGAGGCGTTAAACTGGCCGGTATTGCCCTGTAAAAATTCAGGTGCTTCATTCAATCCGTAAACAATAGGCTAGCCCCTTTTCATTGAAAAAATTAATGGTTATTACGCTTACTAGGCAAAGATATCACCTCTTTATGTTATCATTTGCGTAGACGCAACTCTTGAATAGAAAGGCAATAACTTGACGCCAATTATGAGCTTTTATGAAGGAACATCTGCGCAAAAGAACAGGAATTTACAATTCATTACTCATTTAACTTTAGCGATTTCGTACATGTGTATGTATCACGGACAGCTCTCAGTTTTTGTAAATAAGATTATATATAAAGAATTTCAGCCCAGAATGTGCTGTGGAAGACCATTTGAGTTTTGTTGAAGGCAACTACGCAACTGCTGTAGGAACCAAACGCATTTTATGGGAAAAATGCACTTATAAGTCCAAGTGCATGGGTCAAAGGCGGCATCAGTTAATCTCTGTCATCAATCAACGCGCAGGTTTTCTACGCTTTTGATCAGCTTACACGTCACAACAAACTCCATAAAATCTACTTCTGTACAGTTACCTAGCAAGACACATTTTGATGCAACCACTAGCTGTTGAAAGAGCTTATCATCACTCCCTCAATTAAACTCTTTCTGTATATTGCATACAATTTCAGGTTTCTGGTAGTTGTTCTGTTAGAAGGGGCATTAGAAGGGACAGTAAGTAGACGACTTTATAATTGGTTGAATTTTAACGTCGCAAATCGTCTTCTTGAGATCCAAGCTGATTTGATTTTAGATAGAACTAAAAGCTTGGATGAGTCTACCATGGCATCTACTTCCACTCATTTGATGACTTTTGGGTTCACTATTCCCCATTTCTAGTGTGCGCCTATCTAGACAGCCTAGCCCGACATGGCAACGTGATTTTATTAGTAGACCCAGAAATCTATTTGTATTTTTGGCTTAGTTTGAAAACCGGTTTTTTCATAATCTTAAAAAGAAAAATTATGGCGACCCTGGTTTCTTTTGTCAGCTGCAATGTATGGTCTCCAATTCAGAAGTTATCAAACCTCATGATGCCACTCAGCATAATACTTCCTCATTGAAACAAAAATGCTTTCACTTCACCTGGAGTGGCAGTTCAAATCGTAAAGTCACAAAGAAGACAAGCCCCTCCTATGTTGTTTTCTTTTTGCAGCCTTTGTAAAGGAGACTCAACAAGCATTGAAATAAACATCAATGGCAACATAAATTATAGCCTTTTTGCACAACTTGGGACAAATGAAAAAGTTATGTATTATTCCAAATAGTTTGAATTGATTTCTTTACGTCGTCGAATGTGCTTAAAATATGGTGTTAGCTTCGCTATGTGAATGAGTGGAGGTGAACATTCTGAAAAAAAAGTTGCTCATGTTCTTCTAGTGATTTCTGCATTCAACAATAGGTTAAGCAATTGATATGTGTTTGAGCAAAATTAGAAGCAAAGACTGTTTTACTCTCTATTAAAATCTTAATTTCTAGCAGTAACCACCATCTCTACGTAGATGGTTTGAACCAGCAGCTTTGAACAGGCCTTTGTAGAAGTGAGGCGACGTCAAAGAGAGGCTTTCTTAGATTTTAATGCAGAGGAACTTTGCAAGCAAGCATTCCAATGATACTTCAACACGTTTTACAGTCTCATGCAGTTTTCAAACTTTTAAATAAAAAGATGGTTGTTTAGAGGAAGTGAAAAGGTGGAGCCTAGGTTATTCGTATCGCTGAGACCAAGAGTTGCTTTGAAAATTAAAGTTTGCACAGATTTTCTTCCTTCTGGACGTCATCTTCCGCTTCCTCTAATCATTCACTCACGTCGGCCACCAAAATGAGATCGGTGCTACAAGAAAACCATCTACTAATCAGCTATGCCCGTAACTGAATTTATGTGGAAATGAGGAGATACTCGACCTCAAAATCAAATATCCCTATTAACAGTGTGCTGGGGACGGGATTCGTGCTAACCGTCTCATCTGTCTATCGCCATTGGTGAACGAAGTCATCCTAAAAGCAGTTATGTGTGACTGGGTTCCACGCAACTAGTAGAAATATGGGGGAGATACGTTGGCGAAGCAGTGAATGCCTATCATACCAAAACGAACTGCTAACCAGCCCAGTTAACTGTTAGATCTCCCATAAATGTGGAAGAAATCAAAAGACACTGCCATCGAATGGACTCAACCGCTCAATTATTGTGTATGTCATTTGTCGTTGCAGTAAAAATTTTTTGTTCCACTTTACAGTAGCTACCACTTTTAACCACAGCTCTATTAATATTGGCGTCGGGCCAAGGGCCAGACATGTTGGACCCCTCTCAAAGCAGTAAATAGATTAAATGCCATTTACTTTGAGTACCGATGACAAAACAAACGCTTGGATAGTCTGATGGCTCCTAGTGCCTGGAATTGCGAGGATACTTCAACGTCTCCCCACCCTCAAAAGAGAGAACAACAAACGAATTAACATTAGCTTCGACATTTAACCTATTCTAATCAAATAATCCTCACCCAGTTTTAAAATGTTATTTTTAAGATGCGTGGTGGGCAGACAAATTAAATCATAGCTGAACATTTGATGGCCTATTAAGGGAAACTACAAATCCTTATCGCTTATTGCTCTTTGGGCAAGACTGCGATGGTTTTGTCACTTGTGGCGTCGCAGACAATTGAAAACCCACTTCTTTACTTTTGCTGGGCAGAATGACCTCCATTTTGTGCTAGTTGCCCCCGCTCAGTCCCTCTGCACACTGACACTACATATTTTGTCCTAGTACTGTGACCTTTGATAGATTTCAAAAAGAAGAATGGCGTTGAAACTAAATTTTTGAGGAGTTTTGTAATAATATATGTCAATTTGGTCCAAAATACAATATGATCATGGAAATTTCAATCCATGGTAAGTCAAGCTGACTATTGAAACGGTAATTGCCGGTGTTTTAAACATCGCCATTTTATGTTATAATGGGTTCGGCATTCACCTATATTTGCCTTCTTACTCGTAGGAAGAGCAGAACGATTGGATGAGGATTGTGGTCCATTTGCTTTTATTCAGTCATTAAGCGTGTGTTTACTGACAATTCCTCACCTTAAAAAGTACTTTTCAAGCCAACGCTCTGCCATATTGCTCTTCCATGTAAAAGTCAATCATGAGCCGAGTCTATGCAGCTTTGTGGTAGTATGTGTCAAAACAAATGCTTTCATTGGTTGATAATTGATAAAACGTAACATTTTTCTCCTCAACCACAACCGTAACATATTAATAGTTGATTTCTTTGCTCCCGGTTGTAGCAACGAGAAGATTAGAGCCTTCGGCATTGCGCTTTCACCAGATGGCCTGGTGTCTGGGTCCAGTAAATTGTTTCAAACTCTTCAATTCGTCAACAGTGCATATTTTGCCTAGGTGGTACGGCTGCATTTGTCTTCGGGGAAGTGTCAGGGTGATAAGCATCACTAAATGTCAAATCAATTATCGGCCAAACCATCGAGTGGCTGGCTGAGTAAAGAATGGAAAACAAGTAAGAGATAAGTAAAATGCATAAAGATTCAGTAAATTCCTTCCTTTAGTTAATTATCAGCAATTTTATACCTGGATAAACAGGGATGAGGCCGCGATTTCTCATTTGAATTTCGAAGCAGGTAGAAATCTACTTAGAAGCAAAGCATACCGCAGCATGCACTTCTTTGCTGCGTCCTTAATTTCGTTGCGTCGGCAATACATTTTTTTTATTCTAGAATAGCAAATTCATTCAACTTCAGTCAAAACATGGAAGTCACGAACGAGGGTATTGCTAACACGGCCTTACAAGAACTTATGAATTGCAAAGCAGAATTTAAGCCAAGAGATAGTCATTCCTTCCTTGTTCTCACTCCTACCCCCTCGCCTCCTCTTGCAAACCTTTAAATACGTGGCTACATCAGGCTTCATTGTAAAGTCGCATTGACTTAAAGCTTGCATAATTTGCATACGTTTTAGGGTTAGGAGCAAATAAAATTTGTAGGTTAGCCTAAGGAACATTCAGTTAAGCTAGAGAGCTTACGAATTTAGAGAAGCAATCCATTATACAACTTTGATGCGGGCTGCAAAGTAAACGCTGACCTTGGGAAACACAAACAAGAAAAGAACATTTACCCTGCTCCTTTGATAGGACTGCATTTTTAGCACCAAAGACGACATAAAATGTAGATCAGCTGGAGACATCTTTCAGTCTGGGTCATCTTCTACAGTCATTGGATAGATGTGTATGGTTCAGACCATTCAGGATTATAGAGGACAAAGATAAAAGAATGAATGAGAAATTGCTTTTTCTATTGCATAAAATGATAGTGATTTCCGTTTATTGCGAGAGATGCTGGTTTTTTGAGACAAAATAAAAATTAGATGATCTATGGGACCGTCGTTGAAATACCAAGGGAGATGTTTTCGGTAGGAAGTAAGAATGAGAACAAAAAACTTATCCAAAACAGGCGAAACAAACCGAGTGGCAGTACGTATCTCTGTGATTTACATTGCTCATTTTTGTTTCATGAGTTAGGTACTCATGCGTTTGTAATTCCCTTATAATCATCTTAAATTCGTTTTCGCAAAGCATGTGGTACATCGTTTTTATTTATAAATGACGATGGCAATGCAATTGCGGTTCCCCTAAACCTTAATGAGGCAATTTTTTTCCTTTCGTAAACACAGATAATGGATTACTTCGTTTTTGTTTGGGCACAAATGCAAAATGCTTACATTCGTCACCAAATTACTGTTAATTTCTGCTTTGTCCATAACCATCTTCCGACTAAATGGCACTTTGCATATAAATGAGTAGTTTGAGGTCTATATCAAAGTTAATAAAGTAAGCTGGAAAATTGCTAATTTATTCAGGACTTTGAGGATCCCCTCAACCTTTCATCGAGGCTTTTGCTACCACATTACCATCTTGCCATCCTCCATTCCAGAACCGCAGATTTAGAATATAGTTTTCCTGAAAAGAATTGCATATCCTGCACCAATTGCTGCCATTATCTAGACAAAACCATATAGAAGGTTAGATAGTTCATTGTTTTCCTTTAATAAGCCGTGAATGTGAAGATGATAGGTGTTTGGACAAAGAGTGGGCATCAAAATACTATTGCATGTAATCATTACTGCTTACGACTGCGTCATGTTAGAATTTGTGGTTTGATTAGGGTCAAATTCGATCCTTGTTTAAATTCTCTAGTGTGGCCTCCTTAAAGGCAAGGAAGCCATCATACTAGGGTAGAATAGGTACTCATGCTGTTGAAAAAAATATAAGTTCTACTGATACAATCCAAAGTTTAGACCACTCAACAGAGGTTTCAGTGATCCGCTATTGAGACCGAAATTTTAAACAAATAACTGAAGTATTGTGCGAAGTTACACCCAATAATCTTCTGAATATGCAGCAAATGACATTCGGTACTCACACCGAAGGCAAAGAGTTTCCGAGCTCCCTTTTTGGGTAGTAGATTAAAAGTGCTTTATCGCTGCGAATTCTGTTGGAGCATTGTTTTAGGATTTCAGCACTTGGCGGGTGCTTTCCGCAGTAAAGGACAGAGGATGACCCCAACTTCGGTCATAAAAACTCCTTCATAGAGTGGTTGCATCCTAAACACAAAAGGTACTAACGAATGCCATTTTAATCCCATTTCTGAACACAACTATTGTTTATCCCGTCAAGTTGTTTGCTCTTATGGGTATTTACTTGGCCACAAAATTAGTCGCAGTAATGCAGTTTTTATGTTGCAAAGTTTTATGCAGAAAACAGGAATTTTCTAAACCCATCAGATTCTTAATCAGCAGGATCAAATTCGAAACTTTCTAGGCATTAACGAGATGAAATAATTTGGCAGCACCACTTCATTCCACCGCATTTATAGTATTTAATTAAGTCCTGTTTTCTAGGGTACAGAAACTATTCAGTAACAAATTTTAACACTACAATTTTAAATGATACTTTGCGGCTGAAAAAATGCAATCCAAATAGCTGAATTATGAGAGATATTCTTTGTTATTTAGAACGGCAAAAGAGGATGAGCAGTGTCCGCATGAATAGACAAAAGTATTTATGACAGAAATCTCAGCATCTTTTCAGCATACCTCAAAGACCATATGAAATGCTTGGGAGATAAATGAAGAGTCTTGTTTTAGAAACACCTAAAACTAAAGGATCGATTTGGACGTTTTTTGGGTGAAAGCAAAATGTCAACCTTTGGCTTCTTGAGAGCTGGAGGCATAAAGGTCCCAAAATGTATCCAGTTTTTAAGTGTTCCTCTGAGCCATCAAAACTTAACATTTACTGCTTGACTGACTACTTTGATTGTTATGGTAGAAAATAGCATTGTGAAACAAACGGATGGTCGAAAATGGAAGTTAAGTGTGTTTACTGTCGCTTAGTAGACTTAAGGAAACGGGACAGTTTCTAAGTGGTTTTCAACAATAGTTGGGAAGCATTTGCTATCTTAACTCCAGTTATAGTTATTTTATAGTCCCATAACATTGGGATTTCAACGAGCAATCTCTTTTGCAGTTCTACCATTCCGGAAATCCTGTCAAATTTACACATACACATCCAGGGCAGAGATGAAATCGAAACAGAACATTACTGCATTAAAGCACACAAAAAACTTGAATCTTTGAGATTTATTAAGCAAGAACTAAGAAAAATAAGTTCTTCGAAAAGCAAATCCTTGGTTATTTCTCATAAAAGTTTATTAAAGAAGACTTGAAATGGTGTGCAAAGAGAATTCACAGTAGTAATGGACCCTTTGGATGAAAAATGTTTACGTCAATTTGTTACAAAGGTAATTTAAAGAGTGCTAAAGTGACTGGCGAATGGTATCTCAACAAGACATAGCGCTTTTGAGCAAAGACTTTATCAAGGCTGCATAAGCTGTCAAGTAGCAATTAAATTAAGCCATTTACAGGTCGAATCGTGTTTAGCCACACATATTTGTGGAACCGACCTAGGTGCCATATGCTAAGGAGCAGTCATTATGCTTGAATACTGGCTAATCCAACCTCTCTCACCGATGAGGCGACCGGTGGGCTTCGAGATGAGATGATGGCGCCAAGTCAATTCCTACCTCTGAAGGTAAAGTCCGTGAAAATACACTCGAATCATCTCAAAAAAAGCTTCGTAGACTGCAAGGCTTGTAAAGATGCGCGAAATGGAGGTTTCTTCTGGATAGCACAGCAGCCAACTTGAATGGGTGATTTAAATTAAGTTCATTTTGTGCAAAATAAGCACAGATTACACTTGCTCAAAAAAGGTGCTTTGATACCCCAGATAAGTGGTTTTGTGGTTTGAAATGGTTTCTTGAAGTAACACAGAGCGTGAGTGAGTGGCTGTGGTTCAACGACTGAAGCAGTAACAGTTATTAATGAATGCAACAATTTGTAACTGATTCGGAGGAAAGAGCTTTGTTCGTAGCATCTTACATCTAGTAAGTGCCCTCGAGTCTGCAGCTTTTGTGGTTACAGAGAGACTGTCCATTTGGCTAGCTCTGCTGAAAGATTTGTTTGGCATGAGATCACTTCCGTTGACACTGACACACGTCTGTCTGTAACACTGTGTTAAACCATAGGAAGACCGCCATTTGCCTGGGCTCTTGTAACTGTGGCAATGCCAAATAAGCTTGCTCTTGAAGGATTGTCTCACCTTTTGTGAGTTTGCGGAATGACTAGAAATTATGCTGGCACTGGTGGCTGGTGAATAGAATCTGCAGAGTCCGTCGGAACCAGTGTATCCTTGGCTGGGTTGGTTAATGGGCGCACACTGGCAAACATTACTGACCTCTGCTGATATTCAACTCTAAATCGTTTTAAATAGGAGAAGGATAGCATTTTTCAAAAGTTTTCCATGTTGACTATAAGCAAGGTATCAGCGTGAGGAGGTATTCATGAATCATTCTAACACGTCTAGGCTCTTAGCACTTAGTTATTTGGTTCCAGACGGGAACCATTTATAACACATGACTGCCTGACTATGAATGCACTAAATGACTCTGAGATGGCCATCAGAAGTTGGCTGAATTTTAGCAGTTTTTGATTCATTCTTTATGTTTTCTGCTAACTACACCAGAAATCCACGCTCATTAAAGTGTTGCTGTGGTGAAAAGTGTAGGAAATTACGATTTTTGCTCTCTTGGAGTGAGCTTTTGTCGCGTCCATGAAGATACTATCTCTGTCTTTTAAATCTCGATATGATCTTCACGCATAACTGAATTGAGTGACTAACGGCATGAACGACTTGAACAAAGATAAGGACTGCCTTGAAAACCAGGCATGTCATGCAGTTAAATAAATATTTTGTTTAAATACAGCTCTTTATAAGTGAAATCGAGGCCCTCAACAGTGTGAAAGGAAGTTATACTTGTCGTTCTATTTAGTTTACTAAACTATTTACGAACACTTTAAATGCCCAACATATGAAATGAGAATTTTGCATAACTCTCAGCTTGATACGTTAGCTAGTAAAAAATTTGCGATTTCTACAGTGCTTTGCCACTCTGCATCGCAGAGAGGCTACGTCTCCTGGTTTTACCTGAAGCCTTCAGTTTCGTCGGTTCTTTTCCCTGATGAAATTTCATCAAAAACGACGTGCGCATCATGGACTTGATGGGCAAAAATCCCAGCATTCGGAAACGTCAGAGATAGAAGTAAATCCCCATACCACTGTGTGTGTTACATTTTTCCACAATCCGCTCTGTTGCTTTGGTTAAGTCCTTGATCATAGGAGTTGAATTTCGCAGTTATTTCTAAGCTCTTAAATCAATTTTGTAAAAACTTTTTTCCCAAAAACGTATTGCTCTGGTCTTTATTTTTTTTAAACTTGCTGGAATTCATAAATACTTTAATTGCATTTTCTGAGAGCTACCTTCGAAATTTATTATGTCGGGAGATAAAGTGTCCTTTATTATCAGCTTTTATGTATCTTTTATCCTAAAATGGAATGTGGGAAGGTTAATGAATTTCCGTGCTGGCAGAATTACTACAGTGAGACAATGCACAGTGATGGGAGATGCATAAAACTTGTGCTAAAGTATCAATTCCTCCCAAAATTTGTTAAGAACTGCAAAGAAACTCACCAGCCCCTTCTGAATTAACTTAGCATTAGCAAATACATCCAACTTCTGCCCATTTGCAACAGTTTTCTCCGACATCTTATTGTTCCTTCACACTACTTTGCATCAAAACATTCGAAGTGGTGTCATTACGTTGAAGCAGATAAATTTTGATGGCTCAAAGGAACACTAAGGAAACGGATACAATATTGTACCTGCTAGTCCCTAGCTGTCACAAAGCCAAAGCATTATATTTTGCTTACCCCTACTTTTAAAGTTTTGGAACGATCCAACGGTGTTCGGTGCATTCCATGCAAAGTGTTTTCTTTCTAGGTTATCAGATCGACCGCTTAAATACGCTGAAGAGGTGCTACGATTTGTGTCTTTAAGAAACCTCTACATCATTTCTTGGTGATATCAACTTAACTAGGAGTTCGGAACACCTTTTATGCAATGCCAAAGCATGGACAGTAGAGGTGTCATCAATGCGAAGAATGAATGTTCCCTTCCAAGCAATTCATTTAAACTCATTCAGGTCGCTTGATATCTCAAACGGTGAAATACTTGTTAACATGACAGCACTCTCCGCCCTCAACTTTGGTGACATAATGGCCTATTAGCAGCCACAAATGTCATTTGCATTACCTGGCTTGAAAATTCAGGCATAGTTGAAAACCGAAATCTCCCAAGCTTTATTCTGTTTTACTTTAGTAGAAATGGTTTGTACAAGGAAAATTTTTCAGCTACAATTAATTTGGGGGACGAGTTAAATTATTAGGCAGGGATATAAACATCTTGGCGGCGTAGACAATGACTTGGTACAAAAATGGTTTAGGTTGGCATTGGACGATGTCGTTTATGTATAACATGGAACTCTTTTAGAGACAAAAGCTTTTAACCCGAGGCTGTGGTCCTCTCCTGCTCTCTTATGCGGAATCGCTCCGTTAAATGCTAAGACTAGGTGGTAACACACCGATAAGTATAGTTTTGCTACAATGCTAATTTAGTTTTGCAACCTAAAAAGAGGTGAATCAGCTACTCACTGCTTCCAGTGCGATTGATAAAATGTCAATAGCAGTAGAATTTGAAGGTCTTTTATGAGTGTATGCCATCGCAATGCTTTATCTGCTTGTTTAGCTTCCCGTTTTTGGATTAAGCACTATAGTCTTCACTAAGGTTCATCCCTGGGTGCCACCGCCCTTCGAGTCCTTCTCTACGTCACCAGTTTTTACATGGTATTATATCCTTTTTCGCCATCAAGGAGGTTCTGAGAGGTCTCAGTGGGAAACTTTTGCTAAAGCAGCTTATGACTCTAATCGGAATTTGATAACTTAAGTAATGCTGTCACAAAAGTGTAATAAATCTTAAAATTAAGATTTCCAGAGTCTAAACCGAGGAAGGCAGGGGGCTAGAAAGTGTTTGAACGTCAATTTATACCAAAAATAATAAATGACTGCAATATCATTCCGATATTCATCTTTTGTCAAATTAGTTGCCATATTTGCAATCATTGTTCTTTCAGAGGGAAGAAATGCTACCAAGTGCGCGCATTCTGTTAACTAAAGCCTGCTTCTTGATGTGCACTACGGAAGTACAAGCAAACGTATCGTCAAAATGCAAAGAAACTTTGCAGTGTTGGTGACTTGAACCCACATGAATGGTTTTGAAACATACCTTAAACCACCTATCCTTAACCGAAATGCTATTTGATCCGAAGATGTATGGAGACAAAGTGGAATCGAACAGTGTTGGCCCACGATGAGAAACTATATTCCCTTTTGCCCAAACACTTGTGATCTTATCCATCAATCTCTGCACCAACGCACTAATCGCTTTTGAAATGGCACAGCTTGCAGAAAGTGAGAAATAAAGCACAAAGTAGAACGAATATGTGTATTTAGCTCCTAAAATAAAAGTAAGTATTGAATTACAAGGAGGAAATTTCGCTTTGATTTGCGCATAAGTGAATGTTTTATGAACAAATCTTCCGTTTGTTTTATTGACGATTGATTAGTTTATACCGCCAATTACCTTCTTAATCTTTGCTTACTCAGCCTAACTCTTATTCCTCTCGACTGAACCAACAAAGCTGGGAACATTATAACGTTCTACTGCCATGATCCTCTTCAGCAGTACAATATTAGCTTCATAGACTATCTTCTCTTCTTTTACCCACGAAGTTATAAAAATCTGCGCCACTCCTAATGGACAAAAAAGCATCATCTTCTGCAAAAGAAATATTATCCCATCATTATTTGCTTATCTTAATCCCCTATAATGCTAAAAGGCCTAAATCACACAAGCCTACCCAGCAATCTTTGAAGGTGACTCGAAGTAAATAGTAACTTTAGCTAATATTCTTTTCATGCCGCTCTTGGTGTTAACAGAGACAGTCCTACCAGAGAAGCGGATAGTAACTGCGAAGTAGGGGAATAAACGCTCTTCTTATTTTTTTGTTGTTCATCAAGGCCAAGCTTTGCGTAAAAGTTTTCATCAAAGTTGTTTGTCGAGTTTTTTAATGCAGCTGAATATTTATGGACTAAATTTTAACTTGCATTTACTCTTGCAACTTCAAAGTGAAGCGCGATGTAGTTAAGTGGGACAAAGCCTACAAGAGAAGGATAGGAAAGAGAAACCAGAAGGAGGCACCAATTATGAGTAGTGCCTTCCTCTCTAGGCTAAATTCCTGTTTCGCTTGACGTAGATGTTCGCCGAACAGACTGTTACACTGCAGAGAATAATTGTCCGCATGTCTAAACGCAGAGTAAAAGGAACAGAGAAGTCACTCAGCGCTCTCCTTGGCAGGATTACAACACCTGAAGTTGCGTCTATCGCTAATCAAACGAACATTGTACTTAGCGCCAAATGATAAAGGCAGGGTTTTATATAGTTTTGTGGGTTGAGGTTTCAAATCGCTTTAGTCTCGCAACGTTCGCATACCTTTAGGTATTGAGGGGATAGAACATGAATTGCGAATTTATCTTTACACAAGCATCACTGGCAGCTCTTTAACGGATTTGTTGAAATGACTTACGTCTATTATCGCGCCGATCCAAGCAGCACTCTCGCAGGGCAGATGACTGAGATAATTGCCAAGGCTAGATGTCATTTTCAACCCTTCAGCTGACAAATATCACAGATCCAACCTTTGTCAGGATATGACCATGTTTCATCAAGTTAAGGTTTAACATTTATTAGTAGAAATCAAGGAAACTATCTTTCATGAGCAAATTCCCCTTTGCTCCAAAGAAAGGGCTAAAAGAGGCCTGAAGCTCATGTCACACTGAGGAACCACAAAGGCGGGGCCTTAAGTGAGCTTGGAAAAACGCAAAAAGCGCACGAGGCAGTCAAGTTACTAAACCCTTCACCAAATTGGTGGCACGAAGTAGGCGGCATATTAATTGCCTTCATCCCACACAAACAATCAGTTCAATTTAATGAGGCGCTTATCCTTTTCTTATTTTCTCGCTTGATCAATGTTGGCATATTTTCTTTTGGGGTAAATTTCAATGCGCTTCAAAATCATATAAAATGACATCCTTATTTTTGATACCCAGCCAAAAAATTGACCATAATCTAGAAAAGGAAGAAACTTTTTAATTGTCAAGGCTTTAAAGCACTGTTTCGTTTATTTCCCGATTTCATGCCGGTTGATAGCTTAGTCAACCCTTGAGTTGACAATTGATGCTACTGTGCTGTCTCGAGGCTTCCTTGGAGTATTTAAAAACCCGCACCACTCATTTGAATGGTACGAGGACGAAGTTAAAGAAATAAGTACCTAAGCCTATTACAGTACAAGCTATCGTTGCTTGAAAGGTCTGAAGTCACCATTTTTATATCCAGTTTAATCTAAGACGCATTGATTAGTCAAAGACCGGATTCGCAGCCTTTTTGGTTGAAATATTTCCAAATCAACTAAATTTAATGCCATGCACCTTTTTTAAGGTCAGCAAAGTTGGTATACTACAAGAGGACTGCGCAGAAGTGCTGCAGTGAGCACTGCAGACGTGGGCTGGAGCCATGCTGCCTAATCAAGGCACAGAAGTAAAATCCCTAAGTGACTGCGAAACCAAACAGTGGGTCAAACAAAGCATCACGATAGTACATGGGGTACAATGGAACAAATCGTAAACTCCCTTAGGTGATTCTCAAATATTCAGCGCAATTTAATTTGTCCGCCCATTAGGCTTTTTAAAACAATAGATTTAAACTTCGTGGTAGGTTATGTACGCTTAGTAAATTAGATGTAGAATTCAAATTAAAAAGTATTTTAGCCTCTCTTTAATGGGAGGAGAGGTGCAGAAGTGCCCTTGCGATTCCAGTCACAAACATCCAAATAGATTTGAAAATTTTCGTAACTGTTGTCCCTACAAGAATATAAATGTCGCTGTGGTTAAAAGTTGTAGATGGTTTGAATGGGTACAGTTAACATTTGTTGCTAGGATGCATACCTGAAAGGCGTTTTAACAGTTGCGCTCTTTTTATTTCTTCTCTATTTACGGGAGTTGCTACAGTTTAATAGGATGTTTCGAAAGTCATTTAGGTTTGGGAGGTACACAAAGCCTCTAATAATGAAGCCTTCTCTACCTCTCGACCAGTTAAAAGGGGTGGATGAACAAATAATTATTTTCATATATCACCTCATTTTTAAAGTTACCAAATGTTTTTGCCTTTAGGGGGGCCTACCCTACGACTGGCGAATGACATACAACTCCTCTTTCTCAATACGATTTCCAAACGAGACGAAAATCTAGACTTGGCCTAATTATCGAGAGAGATATTTGACCTAAAAGTCGCATTATGAGACATTCCAGCAACCAGAGTTGCCTTAAATCTTCGTTATGAGGAATGAAAAAAGGTGATAACTTTTACACGCATGAAAAGTGCAAAGTGACTCTTTGATCTGCTACTCTTATTAGGCTGAACTATCCAATAGAAAGGCCAACGTAAGAGAAAAATGATAGCCCAAAGGGCAACTCAGGTGTGCAAGCGGTGGAATTATGAACTTCAAGATAGACCAAACAAATTTCTGCGCTTTATCTAGATCAAATGAGCGTAAATGGAATGCATCAGTATGCAAACTATTTGGTCGACTAAGGCTATTTTTTATGTTGAAGTTCAAATAATGGGGAAATTTGACTTCTCACTAGCAAATGCAACGTCACTTCTAACAAAGTTACTCATAGAAATTGAAAAATGGTTTTAATAAGTTGAAAGAGTAGTAGTTAGGAAAAGATGGTAAACCCTTTCAATAGCCGTTGTGTACATCTGAATGCTATTCGCAAAATAATTGTAAACTTCGTAGAGTCTGTCGTGGTATTCAAGATGATTAAATAACATGGAAAATCTGCATGTAAGTTGATGGTATACACTGGAGGACGATGCATTTGGTCCGTCTACTTGTTCATTTTTCTTGCCTGCATGCATGCCAATGTGTCTAATGTCCTAACTACCTAATTGCTTAAATGACTCATTGGGATACTACTATGCCTCTTACGCAGGCACAGTCTAGAGTATGGAGCAATTAGAGGACCAATGAGCATTGGCATTCAAGTCGAATTCTTTTCCATCCATCTACCTATAGTCAAGTAGTAATTTTATTCTCAGCAATGCTAGTAAAAAGCCTATTCCTCCTTAAATGTCTCTGTTTTAGAACCTACCAAATTAAAAACTCTGCCATTGTGTCGACCGGCAAACGTGACCTAATGGAGAGAGTTTCATCGCACTGCCACCGTCACCAGTGCGAAGGATTTCAATAGTGTTGATGCATTAACTCACAGTCACTAAGGCGGCGCTTAAATTTGTTTCGCCAATTTCAAGTGGATAGAAACCTTGGAGATCCACTCTATGATAAGCCCTGTCATTCCCAGGTTTATGCCCCAGCTCGGGTGCAATTGTGCATAAAAGTAGAATAAACGTATCAAAACACTTTATAAAATCATTTTTTATCTTCAACAGAAGTAACACCTTGCTTGAACTTATTTCGGTCTCAGTTTTTGCTCAACTAGACTGGACGGTGCGGTGAATGGGAGTCCCAGCAATATTTGCCTACGCCATTTATTGTTCAACGTGGTTCGAGTAGGCTTCTCAAACACACTTCTAGTAGTATTTGGAGTCTTTCTTATTGGTTATTAGATGTACAATTAACACATTTGTCATCAGAGCCTAACCACAATAAAAGTATTTTGTTGTTCAGTAAGTCACCAGCATCTCTTCTCAACAGTGTTATTAAAAAGCCTTTTCTTCCTTAAAAGCCTCTGTGTTAGAAGCCGTCAAATTGGAAACTCTGCCCCTGTGTCTACCAGCCGACGTGGCTTCAGGGCTGTGCCGTTAGCAGTGCACATTGCGCTCGATTTTCAAATGTTCTTATGTCGCTAGAAAAACATATTGGCGCCACAACCATGTCATTCGGTTACAGAAAATTAGCTGACGGCTTAGAAGCCAAGCAAAGCAAATACATCTCAGTGTGTTCCAGCAGCAAGCATAAATTTTGGCACATAGCATTTTTGCGTACCAGTGGTCTTTTCAAAGTCCCTGGTTCTTGTGTGCATGAAAGTAACAATCAAAGGTGCTAGAATTTTATCGTAGCCAAGATTGATCTGCCTCAGTCTTATACTACTTTGATGCCTTAAAAGCAGCGACCATAGCAAAATAAGCAGAAATTTTTCCCTCAGAAATGTCAGCAAATTAACCGAATTTAAGCACTCTGCAAATAAGATCTTAAAGCTGTCATTTTCTCCAGCAATTGTAAAGTTCCTCATAAATATTGTTTTAACTAAGGCATTAAACTTTTATAAGGTAACAGTGGCTATGAAACCATTCCCGTTTTATTTTCCTTCTTTACAAAAGCGCAAATCTTTTTTAAACAACATTTACTATCACGGCTTTCTGATATGATCAGAAACTGACCCTTTGATCCCATTCATAGCTAGTGTGCATTTAAAACAAAAAGAAGAGTAGTACTAGGTATATTTGGATGAAAATCTGTTCTTTTTTATAGCTTTTTACAAATGCTTACTTATAACCAACTTATTAGGGAATCTCGCCTACGCAAGGCATGTCATAATGGGATGCTGGCTTCTATTAATAGACGCTGTACCAGATGGAGCGATTGAGTTGTTGAGACAAAATCAGCAGCTCTGGACAGAGAATGCAGCAAGCTTGGCATTGGAAGAGCATGAGAATTAAAAGCAAAACTATTTAGGTCAACAAGAACTTTGGTATAAAATGCATTGCAAATTTACTCTGTAATTTACCATTGAACACAAACAGAGAGAAAGCAAAAAACGAGCTAGTTAAAAGCATTTAATTTATTTGATTTCAACTGTGACAACAAGTGAACTCTGGCCATGCCCACGTTTGTTTCCCTATCAAAATGAGCCAACGGTATGATGGCAACGATTCCCTTTTTTATGCAAGACAAGTACCTTCCACGTATTTCCGAAATACATAAAATTCTTTAAGTAAACAAAGACACGATTTGAATTAGGAGTAGATACAAATCGAAAGAGCTCATTTGCCACTCCTCGAGAGGAGTTGCGTTGAATGGTCGGTCATTTGCAACTGCAGTGTAGTAAAGAGAGTTTCATTATAGTGCCACTGTCACCATTAAGAGGGATTTTAATGGCACCGTTATATTAACTCACAGCCAACCAGGTGGCGATTAATTATGCTTCGCCAAATTCAAGTGGATGCAAACCTTAGAGATCCACTCTAAGATAAGCCCTGTTGCTCTTAGGGTTAAGTTCCAGCTCAGATAAAATTTTATATGGTATTAAAATAAGTAAATCCATCAGGAACAACTTTTTTAAACAAGTTTTTACCTCAGATTTTGTCCAACTGGACTGGGTGGTGCGGTGAATAAAAGTCCCGACAATACTTGCCGGTGCCATTTGCTTTTCGACGTGGCTCAAAAAGGCTTCTAAAACACACTTCTAATGGTATTTGGAGTCTTTCGTTATATTTAGTGACTGTGCAATTGACCGCTTTGCTACTAGGGTCATACCGCAATGCAAATATTTTGTCGTTTAATATGTCACCAGCGGCTATTAATATTTTAATGAACTACATCGGGGCAGGAGAGCTAAGGAATATAATTATCCAAGTCTCATGGCATAAGACGCGCACATCTGCCTCTTTACTCTTTGCCAGTCTGGCTATCACACGATTTGGAACAATTGGTTAACTTTGGCAACCTTTTCTAGGAAAATCAGGGTGTCACACATGCGTGACACTGCAAGTAATTCAATCAAGGAGTGACGAATACGAAGTCAAATTATATTTTGGGAATAAACCAAAACCATCTGTTAATAAATTACAGAACAAAGGCATCCTATTTTCTTCGAGAATGACTTTTTGGTGTGCCTCCTTAAATGCCAAAATAGTAGGCAGCCTTTTTGTTACGACGGCTCCGCCTCCATCAAATTGCCCACGTGTGCTTTTCACACGTACTTTACCGCTGTAATAGCCGCTTACCTAGCAGTCTCATGCAATAATTATGGCTGTCCTTGACACAAAATATAACATGCACGAAGTGATTAGTCAGTTTGCTAACATAAACATTAGCTTCTGGGACTAAACTCGGTCTGCTTTTCTATAAGGAAAATTACTTACGGTGAAGACTCTATCTGTGCATGCAGTGCCACATGAGTTATGTTATCCGCAAGCTAAATTGCATTTAGTCAGGCATCTTTTTGACTCTGCCTAAATTTCACATGCTAAGGGCAGTCAGTGTGCTTAAAAACGGGATAATCAACCATCCTCACCATTGTAACAACCAGTGTGCTTCAAGGTAGAACGTTAAAGCAAAGCTCTCTACTGCCTTTGGAACACTAACATTTGCTAAGGTCTAAATTATCACTAACTTACTTGTCTCAGCTTGCTAAAAAAGAAAGTTTTTAACTACAAGGCTTATAACTGGGCTTTGATTAAGTTTCGTTTTAAGAACCCAAAAGTCAATTTGTACCATCACCTTTTTTCTAAATGGCTGGTTTTACTTCATTCCCTTTGTTATATGGTAAATAAGCACAGGGTAACCTTACTTCGAAGAAGATGTTCCCACTCCCAAAGTGGTTGTCCTTTGGGTTATATGGATAAACAAAAGAAATCAAAGCCTAAGTAAATAGCTATGGCACCACTGCTGATCAATGAGCATTTAATCACTATCACATCTTCTAATTAAATCGAGATTAAATAAGCACGACAATTTTAAGGCATCTTAGAAAGTTGAACCTTTATATACGCCTCGTTTTAATCTGCGACCTTTGAAGTTACATTGAGACTGACACCTTAATGCTTCGTTTAACATGAGATCAATTCGCTCGAATTTGAATGCACTAAATGTCTCTGAAGTGTTTACTAAAGATTTTTGCGAGTACAACAGCCTTATTTGGTGTTTTTATGGATCCACGGCCTACAACAGATATCCACTTCTGCTAGAACCCCATTAAGATAAACAGCCTAAGAAATCATAAATTTTGTCCTCGTAGAGTAAGTTTTCGTCGACTTTTTTCAAGCGGCTGTCTCCGTCTTTCAAAAATTAATGTGACATCTTAGTACAACTGACCTCTGTCTCGGAGACTAGGAAAGTCATCTTGTTGAACAAAAACTTTATGTAACTTCTAATAATTCTGGTAAAACTAAGACTTTCTACTAAATGCAAAAGAACATTATCCAAGGAGTGGAAGCTTTTCATAAGCGTTAACATAGTCATCTGAACCATTTATGCTCTATTTAATAACACATAACCAATATCTGGGAAGAAATTATACTTTTGCATACCTCACTCAGTTTAATGCGTCACCTGCCAGAGAATTCGCAACTCTGATGGTGTTCTTACTCTCTGCACTCACATGAATGGGCTACGTTTCTCGGTTTTGTCCTTGAATTGTCCAGCTTTAATTGACCGTTCACAAAAATGACTTGTGCTTGACGAACCTGACGGGCAGAAAATCACCATGGTCGAGAACATCAGAGACGGAAATAAACCTCCAAACCATTGTGTGTCTATGCTACCCTGGAGCCTATTTCGAAAATTCATCACTTCGGATTTGTCACATTCTCCCAAAATGTGCACTATTCTGTTAGTCTACTACCATCAGTGCCTGCCATCCTGATTGAGGGTGCCCAAACTGACGGATGCATTTGCCTTTGCGACTGTTTGCTATCACCAAGGTAGCAGCAATTCAACTTATGCATTTCTTGTGATCAACAAAAATGCGGTAAATGATAGGCATGGGTACTTGACCACGCAAAATGCCCTAAATATTTCCATGCCACTTTTGTATGATAACAATTTAGGTCTGATGGTCTAACTTTGTCCTCGTTTTGACCAACCAGCAATACGTCGCCACCAGCGCCTACTCCTACAAGGACGTACACCACGATGGTGGTCAAGTTCGAGGCTATAGCTGCCATAGTAATTTTGTTTAATCCAAAATCAACTGCCAATTTCTTTTTACTTTATGGGAAGGGAAGACAAATTATACATTTCTAATTGTATAATACTGTTTGGCCTGTTTTTTAATATCCATTGCTTCTTTTGATTCCTACATATTGGCTATTAACCACTTTTCTCACGTAGGCATTTCTTGATTCCCTTTTCTTCAACTGCAAGTTTTATGAGAAGAATTAAAATGTGATTTGTTAGCAATGAAAACCTGTCTAATGGTAGCATAGAGAATAAAATTATCAGTCAGTTATATGTGGTCGTTTAAAAAAGCATTCGACTTGAGTGTTATTCTCCTCTGTTAATTAAAGTGGCCTTCATACTTTAATGAGAAATCATTAGAGACAACGTAATGCTTCGGTCAGTCAGGCTGTTGAAGAGGTAGAGGACCAGAAAGGCTTATAGATGGTGGGCGGAGAGGGCAAGATTTCTGCTTACCAAACGCTCCCATGCAGGCTTTTTGAAACACCTACAAGGAGAAGCGCATGGGTAGGTGCCTTCACTGATAAGTGAACATTACCCACCATCTAGTCTCGTTTCTCCCTCTGTCTGTCTATGCACGGGATTGAAATTTTGTTAGCAAAGGAGTGGTAATCATTGTGATTTGTGCCATGCGGTGTTGGTGGCGTTTTGATGATAAAAGGAATTATATTTACCAATTAAAGCAGAAGTAGTGGCAATAGTTGTTGTTAACAAACCGTGGAATATTAATTTCTTTTCTTGTAGACTTG
The DNA here is from genome assembly GCA_036345935.2 of Taenia hydatigena. NCBI lineage: Eukaryota > Metazoa > Platyhelminthes > Cestoda > Cyclophyllidea > Taeniidae > Taenia > Taenia hydatigena. The sequence goes on from JADWOT020000003.1 coordinate 17,533,734, forward strand.
GAAATTTGAATGGGTAATGCCTTCCCTGAAAAAGGCAACACACCGTTTTTAATGAGAACAAATCTTGTTGTTGAATAACTATTCAGACATTAATTACTTATTTTTGCAACCAAAATTTGTTTTGCTATAATTTTAGAGTAATTTTTACTTGTTTTTATTTTCTGATTAATTCTTAACTATATTCTCGTTGGCTCATATGAATGTGGGGCAGTTTAACCCAATTTAAGATCGGTCATCTCCGCTTTGTCCTCACATCCGAGCTCTTCCTTCAAAGTAGGCTTAATTTATGCAAACTTTGCAAGGTGGATCCTGGTTTTTCTTAGATGCATTGCTTCTATTCAACCGCTTATGTATCCTAGGCAAAGTCTAATTCGTGTAATATTTGTTAGTAATTGATATGCACTAAATTAATTTTCACTAAAAATCTGCCCGACTCTTTTTTCTCAAAGACCTACTACACTGGCATACCTTTGCATCTAATTTATTTTAATCTGGGTCTATATTAATTACCTTGATGGGGTAGTAATTAGGAAATTTTTACTCCAATGAACACATTCTCTTAATGAATTTTTTGTTCGGTGAATCACGAAACTAAGGCTTTACAAGACAGGAGTATCCATTTCTACATTGTACTTCGAGTTTATCTTTTGGCGTGGGGGTGGATGTGAAATGCTCTCGGAATATCCATTTTGGCAGAATTTAAATTGGGAAACGGGAAACTTAGACGAGCGATGTCTTTCGAAACCCCATTAATATTCACTTAAGTGGGACGTATACTCCACTTTGAATTTCAATGAATACTGCTAGAGAGCCTAACATAGTTTTCGGGTCCACTAGGCACCATTAAATGCAATTAGCTTTCCCTTTTTAATGTTCAATTTAACATTTGCCCCTTTTGCTACTTTGCTTTTCATCACAGCATTTATAACGGTGTCAGTTACTCTAAAACGATGAGTTTGATAGCTCAGAGGAACACTAAAATGTGGATCCACTTTTGGGTCTGCTAACCCCTTCCTGTCAAAAAGTCGAATTTTGACATTTTGCTTTTCCCTGCCAAAAGCTCTGGAATGTTCTCACGGTGCTAAATATTTTTATTGCAAAGGTTTTGTTAATCACTCAGACTCCTTATTCGACTATTTAGTCTTGCTAAAGAGATGCTAGAATTTGTTCTATTACTATACCCTTACGTCGAGAATGAGTAACATTAACCTAATAAAGTGTTTGAAACCCCATTTTGCATTGTCAAAGCACGTGGGAACTGCAGGTTCTCTTTAGGTGTTCTTTTACACTTGGTGAGAAATTTATCCTATCTCGAACCAGGAAGTACTAGTTCTACCTCCTGATTGTTCTATAGAAGCCACAAAATACCATTTGTGTAATAATGGTGACATTTACCACCAGCTGGCTTCTCTGTCCTAAAATACGATTAAATGTGGTTAAACATCAAGTCACTTCTACCTCGTCAACCCTCGAAGTCTTTCTAGCTTTATTAGGTTGCTTGTAAAAGCGGTCGGTTTAAAACCTCCACTATTTTCAGCATAAAAATTCGTACAAGGAAAACTGCCTGACTGCAATAAATTTCGCGAATGAGTTGAATAACTGAGCATGAGCACAAACAAAGTGCTGTCGTAAACAATGATTGTGCGTAAGACAATGATTAGAATGACGTCCTCTGGTAACTTTTGTGCATAACATATAACCACTTTGAGGACAGACTTTAATGATCAAAACTAAGATCCTCCTTTCCTCTGCCCTGCGTACTTGGCCCGCCAGATGATAACATCCTCTAACTTTGCAGTGGTAAGCAGAACGTTCGTATCAACTGTCAGAGCAATTAATTTCTCAAAACTCTAGATAGGCAACCTGGCAGACCACTACTTCTGGAGTGATTACATAATGATCTTGGCAGCAGCATTCGTAAGCTTTATATGAATGCATGTTAGTGTAATACCCGGACCTTAGCCACTGTACCTCCCTCAGGCGCCCGGACCTCATGTCCGTAGTACCCAAGTCCTTCCGTACGACAAAAGTACCCATTTTTGTCCCAGTATTATGACTTGAGAGGCTACACTGTAGTATCTCCACTAAAATTGAATTTGACTGCAATAAAATTACAAAGCTGTGGGCAGCATAATTACGAAAGTGCCGAAATCCTGGAAAACTATAAAATATCCAGCAGCTTAAGTGAGGATTGAAGGTGGCGCAATGACCGACTACGCGACATTCTTCTCTTGCAGCAAGTTCCACCTCCCAAATAGGAGACATGACAAATATGCAGTGAAAAGTCGCCTATGGAAAGTGCAAAACTGAAGGCTGTCTAAAGAACAAAAATAAATAAACAGATTTTTTTGGTGCTCCTTGAGTGCGATAGCTTCACACCTCGACATTGTAACTCCAAATAACCAAAGGCTCAGTTGGTTGGGCAACTCTCACGTTAATGTTCTAGGTCGGAACTCTCCTTCACTGACTTACTAGCGTTGAAGTGATACTTTGCGGTCCAAATGGGTAAGTAATTAGTGCCAGTGTTGAAGAGGTGCGATCTATGCCTTCCTGAGTAAATTTGGCGGACCATGTTTTACCCCTAATTAATCGTGAATTCATTCGGCCAAAAATAAGATACCTAGAGGTCTGAAATGGTTGATAGAATTCCAGATGTGTAAAACCGTCCAACACCCTATCTTTTGACTGGGTAACGTCTTAAATCTCAGTGAAACTTTAAAATCGGAGAGAATTTCGGTTTTTTAAGTTACTCCGTTCTATTCTACTTAAGTTCACTGAATTGTCATGCAATTGTCAATTTATTCCATGTCCTAGGAATGTTCCTTAGACCTTGGAAGTAGGTGTCGGACAAAACGAATGGAGGTTAGAGACATTCCATTGGGAAGTAGGATAATTTTAAGAAGTCCTTGCAGTCTTTTCCTATTAGGACAATTATTAGAAGAGAACTAAATTCAACATGTAAGGACTAATTGCCCACCGAATAGACGACAGTAGATACAGCTGAATACCATGAACCTGAGACCTTTTTTACCTCGGCATCGAGGCTTTGGCTGTGATCGTCAAAGTCGTTCCATTAAGGAGTGTGGAGAGAGGCTGGAAAAATTTGCTTTACAAGAGCTATTAACTCACAATTTATTATGGTATATTCAAAAAACTTCATTGTCTCTTTGCCACAGCAGAGAAGGGTGCATTTTTTAGCGCAAAAAGCAAGATCACGCTTATGAACTAGAGTGCATTTCGGCAGTTACAAAAAAACACAAAAATAGGTAGATCGATTGAATTTTTGTCAGTGAAAATGTTAGGTCCCGAAGTCAAAAGGCGGTGGAATGGCTGTGATCCATATCTGTAATGATCATTATTTCAAGTGGCAGAAATCACCGCTTTCTCCATACGAGACGCCGTTTCTTTAGTTTCTACAATCGAATCCTGATGTAGGAGCTTATGCCTATGGGTAGCCAAAGCCGATGTGGACGATCGCCTTAGAATTCTGGTGATGTAGCCAATAAGTCTAGAACGCCTACCACGGGTCTCCCGATCCGGACCCTCTTCATTTGCGGCGTGTGTGGAATTTGAGGTCGCGGAGGAGATAGCTCTTTGACGGAAACGCCGTCTTGCAGCTTGCAATATTTGCTCTCCTGTGTGCGAGGCTCGTGAACTGGATTTCGTAGAACAAGTGTTCCTTTGGAACACTTCGCTTCCGAGTGAAAAACATCGCTGTTCCCTCTGCTTTCTCTGTATCATCTTCTCTAAATGGCTTTCGATCGCCTGCCCTAGGGCGTTGGGATCCTGGTCGGCACCGTAGACCTCCCAAGTCTGACCTTGATCATCGTAGTTCACCTCCCGAGGTCGAACACTCCTGGAAATGATTTTCTTAGCATCTTCGTTTGATGCAACCGTCTTATTCTTCTGTTTACCTCTGTGATGCTGCTCAAGTGTCTCCAAATGTGGAGCAGAAGTAGAAAGCCGTCTTTCTGTAGGTGCTTTGGGTTTCATTGCCATAGCTTCAGCCTGGGAATCTCTAAAAAGTGAGGATTCCAATAGTTTGGAAACCGAGGAACTCTGTGCATTATAATTCAGGTCATGGGGCATTTCCAAAACTCGCATACACTTCCATGTGTCCCCCAGATCTAAACTGAGCTTTCCGCTCCGAAATTGTCTGGATGCCCGTTTCCGACTAGATACTTCAAGTGGGCTTACACTATGGAAGTAGAGATCACCGACCGCAGAGCGTGGGATCCCTCGGGAGACATCACTCGTCAAATTCACGGTCTCTATCATGTGACGATGGATTTGCCGACCAAAAGACCGCAATTTCGAAAGAACAATCGTGGAGACGCTACTGCCGGATGAGGTCTCGTGAAATTCCTCGTTAAAATGTCCACACTCATCTGTGGACACTTGTCTTCTCACCAAGTTAATTCGATTATATCGTTCAAGTTCTACTTGGGAAAATGGAACTGCAGTGCTGAGAGAAATCGACCTGCGTTTAAGAAGATTCCTCGGGCGGTTGGCAGATGCTGGGGCTGAATTCTTTTCTATCACATCCATTGCGGTCAGAGGGCTGGTAACTCTGCAGAATTTTTACTTGCCTTTTGTCCGTGAGAGTGTAGATGTGTGCGCGAAATGTAGACGAGGAAGATGGTATTGCAGTGGCTAATCCATGAGTGGGATATCTGCTGGTCGACGAGCCAATCAGAGGGCGTGGGAGGGCCTGTGGTTTTCCCATTGGTCAGAAACCATTCCACAGCAAGTAATAGCAAATGGAGGTCAACAATATGCTTCGCACTTACACATCGCCTTAGTAACCAAGACACATTTTATAGGAGGTGCACTATCAGCCTTAGAAAAAAGGTTCATGACTATGCAGCCCACTTTAAGTTTGTTTCCGTCTGTACAGTATTTCTGTCTGAAAGCTTTTCGGAATCTTTCAAAGAAGAACTGTAGTGCGTAAATAGTGTTTGTAGATACCCAAAGAAGTAGGACATCATAGCCAACCGATTTAATTCACTTTCTCTACCCCACTTTTAAGATGCGAGCTTCGATAGCATTAACAGATTAATTCAAGAGATAATTTTAAAGAGTTAGAAAGAGATATGTTTAAAAACGCAAACCACATGTTTTTTACAAGAAAAACTAAGTAAGTAGATGGAATTTTGCGCTGATTTGAGTGGTTTACGAACCCTACACAACGTGGACTGCTATAAATGGGTTTGTTTCTGTCCCTCCACGAGGTAAATGTCCGTGAATCAAACAGAGATGTGTCGCTTCACCAAGGATTTCCGCCTCTGGCGCTTCAAATCGCAACATTAATGCCGCTTTTTGACTGTCACTTAATTAAAACCTTCCTTTCACCACCGCCGCCTTAAAATAGAGCACCAACTTGATTTGAGGGGAAATTATGATCATCGTCTAGTCATGCAATAGTTTCCACATCTCCAGTTTTAAATGTACCGGCCGTTTTTGTTTAGAAGCAATACCATCTTGGAAGCAAATTAGGCTGGAAGAGAGGCAGTGATGAAAATTGACTGACCTTAATTAACTATTGTCTGGATCGTGACTTCGAGTGCATCTACTGGGGGTTTATCATCCCAAAAGCCAGCCTGGATAATCAAAGCTCCATGCTGCATCATTTTACTTCCCACTTATTGTAAATGCGGTATCTTCTTCCTGTCCAGCACCTTATGTATTGCTTTTGTCAGTCATATCGCCTAAAGGAGTTCATTTGCTTTTTTTACGAACAGAGGTCCTTCTAGAATAAAAATTAGTCCCTACATCCTAGTCAAATTGCACCAGTGGAGAGAGAGCGGAAATCAATGTTATTCGTTTGGGTACATTTATTTGACTGTAAGGAGGAAGAATGGGCTGCGTTAGTGAACTTCCCATTAGTGAGGAAAGTATTGATGGAGGAGAGTAAAGCTACACTCACTGCATAAGAGCTAGGTGTAAAATCCCTTTTAATATTTTACGATTCTGCCGCTGCAAATAATGCAATGCGCAGTGCTTGCGTTGGTCTAAAGTTCTTCTCTCGCCTGAGACGCATCAATTACATCGAATGAAAGCGTATTTTTCAAGTATAGGTTGGAGTTATTACCTCGAGTTTTCACAAATTCGGCAATAAAATGTTTTTCCCCCATAACCCGAACTCGTATAGTCCAGGATGCTAAGCTAGCAATGAAAAAAAGGTGGAAGTGAGTCATTCGGGAACCCAAATAAAAGTAGGCTGTACGTTTTCTTTTTAAATATCTACTCAAAATAAGTAAATCGTGAATTTTACCTTTTTGTACACCTCATTTGACACTCTTCAAGTGGGCTTCTTTGAACGTGCCAATAGAGACGAGTGTTTAAATAGCACCCTTTTTTCTCAACTTGAGCGTGTTAGCCTAAGCAGAAATCTGATAATTGTTCAAAGAAAGAAAAAACTTGTTAAGATTTTAATTTATCAAGGTGTGAAATGCATTTGCAGTAGGTTGAGGCTGATCGGGTTGACAGCTCCCACCACAGGTCTGATCCGTTCAGGTGGCTAAGAAAGTCATCAAATATAGCGAATCACTAAATGGTAAAGATTAGCACTCCTAAATTTTTGTTTAGGCAAGCTGTTTCACATCTACCAAAGTGGAGTCGGATGGTTCAGGCTTGACATCGACAGTGTAGACCTCAGTAGCATAAACGAACGAAATGAAATAATGCTATCTAATATTACTAGTCCCTTCTTATCTGCTAGAAGTAGTTAAAAACAAAGTTGCAGAGTAGTAACCTCTAGATTTTCTCATTCTTTTGCAAGGAGTGTTCAATTTTTTTTGCCTCATAACAAAGGCTTGAACTAATTAAAGGTTCCTATCATTTGACATCGACGTTTGATCAAACGCGCATGACACCTTAATTATTGCCTTGGCAATACAAGGAATATGATTTATATATCCTGTAATTATGCGCACGAAAAATGCGTCATTTTTTTACTTTATCCTTTCATGGATGAGAGCCATCGTTGATCTAAAGGAATCACTAATAATGCCTTTAACTCAGTTAAAATGTTTCGCAAAATTGCACTTTTTATTAAGTGACAGCATGCTGACATAAATGCTTGCTCATTGACAGTATAACGTCAATAGACTGAAGTGAAACCCTAAAGGCTTAAATAATTCGTTCACCCATGGCTTGTTCTTAGTACTGAGTGCTTCTAACTTAACTTTGCGCGCTATCGGTAAAAGTAACACAAACTGTTTGAATCTAATATTTACAATTAATTCTCCTCAGCAGCGGTTCTATGGATATATGCTGCTTTGCAAGTCCCTGGAGCTAATAGCAATGATAACGAAGTAAATTCCCTCATCATTATTTAATCAACGGCACATTCCGCTCTAGACGTCGTCTGCGATATTCTCCAGCATTGAGCCTTTGAAGTTTACTACCCCTGCTAAGAGCACAATTAGCTGACAGCGCAGACCGTATACCCCGTTATTAAGCGTTTCGCGTTATCACCATGACTCTGGTAATATCCTCTTCACTGCATTGCAGCGGCGTTATAATTATGTGATAGCTAGCTGTTCTGTCACTTATGCAGTAGCTCCGTTTTTTAAACTTATTTTCCACCTACACACTCAATGGCAATGCGTTACTTTCTTTGATTGCCCTCGAAGCAGTCTAAGCAGTCCCAGACACGTGCCTTTGTCAGTTCATTCAATGCAGTCGCCCCACCTCCACCCTTTATCCCTCATTGTGGTGGCTAATCGCCTTGCATTTTTGGGACATGATACACTAAAGGGGGCAGGCGGCATCACCTCTTCAAAACATCGGTGCTTTCCAGACCTTCGGGTACAGCCGCAGGTACTCATGATCCCAAATGCAATATTAGAAATTGATAACAGCGACTTGCATGGCTTTTTTTTATTTCATTTCGTGCGCGCTGTCAGCAGAATCTCTCTTGGCAAGGTTAAGAAAATAACAATGACAAGCAATAGTTTTCGTTCGTGCCCTTTTTCCAAGGCCAGGCATTCTTGGTTCTATTATTCACATTTGCAGAGAACAAGGTTTTTGCTTTCTTGAATACGACTTGTGTATCGTTTGGAGGAAAGGACTATTATTATGAAAACAGTGATAGATGTCTTCCGATTAGATTATATTACGATGATAGGGCGTAAAAGAACTACTGGAAGTATTTCTGTTGATTGATTGATTCATAAGGAGTGGTACTCTATAAATGCAGACTGTATTTCAAAATGTGACATACTTTTTAAATGTTTTAATACAGTTTGAGCGATTATAAAATCCCAACATGATAAAATGTCACCGGGTGATGATTATAATCAAGTGGGACTGGGGATGTCGTGTTGATAAAGTATCAGCTCATTCCAACAAGAATCGGCATTCATTTTAGAAAAGTTTTGTTTATAAATAATTTTATAATGCCATACGAATAATAACCTGTTTAGTTTGGTAAGCAAAAGCGCATTTACTTCCAAATACAATCAGCCATGGGGTTGCAATGACACAGAAACCAATCACGTCATGATACACATCTTGGTGCAAAAATTACAATTTAATCATTATTTTAAACAAATCCTTGCCACATACTGTCTTAAGTAGGAATGAAGCGATTGAAGTGGGTGAAAAGTAGAACTCTACATTTGTATAAACTCTTAGTGCAACCATACACAAATAAATTCCTCAGACGCCAATCCACACTGGAATGGGTTACAGCTTGCAATGCTCAGTCAAATGTCGCATTCTAAAGCACTTGACTCAGTATACACTCAGCACAATTTGTTCTGTCAAATTAGTCCTATGTTATTTCTCCTTCCCGCCGTAATAGTTCACTTTATATAATTATAGAAATCCAACTTTTGCTGGTTCAAATACATAGCAATTTTAAAGAGACCTCGAAATGAGGTAGAATTCATATGGTTGTAACTGTTTAGGTGGAGACCAAATTTGTGCCCACCTCCTAATTTTGGCTTTGCTCTTGATAAACTGTCTCCTTTCGTGGACGAAGGGGCAGAAGCTTCATTGATCGTCCCTTTTGAAGCTGCTAAGTATTAAGAAATTTAAAATTATGACAAAGAAACGCGTCGAAATCCACCCAAGATTTTGTTTAGCTAAAGATGTGAAGGTAAAGTTGGTAAAACTTAGAGCCTTTACTTTAAACCCAATTCAGCAACTAGGTTTAAGGTTGTGTTTAACTGTCAACTGTGCGAATTTTAATTTGCTTCCGTAGATTTTTGAAAAATAGCATGACGATCCCAAAGTAAGCAAGTTAAAGAGGCTTAGTCGAAGTATGCTCTGCAGTTATTTAATTTTAAGCAGAGATGATATCTAGATAAGACTATGAGTGATGATCATTTTTAAAAAAAACTTGAATTCTCGCCATCCAACACTCCTAGAGATAGCATTCAACCGAAATTTAGCAATTGCTTGTCCCTCTTCGCAATTTTGTGTTTTACCTCTCCATGTACAATTTTTCGTTAGGGGGAAAGAAATTGCGATTCGGAGGGCACTAATTCCAGCTCTTTTTAGTCTTAGGAAAAAATGCGGTATTACAGGGGAAGTGGGTCTTTCAAACTCAATACTGCGAAGGAGACCGCGAAAATATGCAAATTAGGGTGTGCAACCCGCCTACGCAGATAAGAGAACGTTGTATGCAAAACACACGACGGAGTTCTTAAATGCTACTTTGGGTCGTAATCCGATCCTATGGCATTTCTATGTCAAAGTTTATAAAGAATAAGTGCGATGTAGTTAATCTGTTAGCGACCGAACAAATTTTTGCGTGAGTTACCTTAATTGTCAGGAGATAGGCACCTGGTGAAAGGTTCTCAATGTCTAGTGCTAAAAATTCACCCGTAGTTAGTTCTTGGATTATTTCTAGACTGAGTGTATGTTTGTGGAATCGAGTTAGTTGTAATGCTTTGCTTTATATCTTCATTTTGTCTACGCGGGCACTTAAGGCTCTTCTTCATAGCCTCCGGGTTATATCAGTAGCCCTGTCAGCCCTATTGTGCATTGGTAATGCATTTCGTCCACTAGCATTGCGTCATTTTTGACTTTAGATTAGTCTTTTAGTGCTACTTTGGCACCAGCTGATATTGCACCTCATTTTAAAGGACAGCAAACCCAATTCATTTTCCTAAATGTTTGTAATTAATGCTTCAAAAGAAAGGCATAAGCTGGGAAACACTCTCAACAACAAAAAAATTGCGGCCATGATTGATTGAAATGCTACTTACGAAGCTGTCAAAATACCCATATAAAGACTATGCGATACCTCCTGGAACTCTCTCTCCTAGCTAGATTGAATCTAGTTAAGTATAGTTGTGTGATTATAACGTAAGATCAAAGTAACAAGAATGAACAGGCTCAAAACCTCATCCTTTATCAAACGACTCTGCCTTTGGGCCAGTGTTCCTATTACTAGAGTTGGGCATACGCGATAGAATGCACAGTCTCCAGTTCACAAATGCATTTCGAAGACAGGTCAATAATTCACATCCACCAAAGTGCTTAGAGAGCGACCTATCCCCTCATGACACTGGCATTACCGTTATCAGGTAACATAGGACAAATGCCACGTTGGGCATCATTAAACACAGTCAGAACGTTGCTTACATGCCCTCTTATGTACGCACTTTGTCCTTGTATGCCTCACACTAATTGGACTTATCGGTTTAAAGGGAATAAAACATGGATGGATGGATGGATGGATGAAACTCTGATTTATCTTTGAAAATGCTCATTTGTGTGTTTTTCTTTTGGGAACTTTCGTTGCAACGAGTTAGGGACCCAAAGTACATACACGACCAGAACCGATGCGGCCATCGCTCATTATCTCACGAGACACCAGGTGGGCGCACAAAATGCATTCAGAAGCACTTTTTTAGCGAATAGCTCATTCACCCTTCTACATTGCATTTCTCCATTATATCGATGCAGCTTCGCTTAGCTGACTATCGAAACTAGGCAAAATGCATGGAAAAATAAAAGTGTTTTGGAGCTTACTGAACGGATGAATATAAACTCAAAATGAACAGCGAATGGATCGCATAAATTTGTTTAGCCAGTTGCGGCTTTAACTTCATAATTTTGTTCAAAAATTATAAAATAAAATCAAGTGGCTGAGTCATTAATCATCAAAATCCTTTCATGGTTGAAAAAATTGACACGCATTTCGATGTTGCCTTTTTGCGTGTCTCATTCGACAGACCTGGTAGCCGCTGGAAAGATGTAATGCGCCTCAAGGTCACAAATCATCATCTGTTCCCCGAAGGAATATTTCAAGACAGCAAGGATGAACCAATGCAATAAAATTTCAGCATACGAAGAATTGATGACTGCTCATTACAAAAATGCGGGAACTAACATAGCTTGGCTTTGGTCGACAAAATGGACGTCCGGAGTTTTGGGTTGGCATTGCCAAATCTGCCAAACATGGTCATTGGACTTTTGATGGAGCTTCGCATCGACTTCATAATAATAACAACCACAGTAACGGTAAAGTAATGCGCTTCAACCTAGAAGCTATGCAGAGTATATACTAACTAATTTTTGTACACGGTAGCAGAAGATTCGGTAGACATCTAAGCGTCCAAATGTCACAGTTTAGTTGTTTGGTGAAACGATCAGGCATCTCGATAGCCGCTTCAGCATACCTTCTAAAGTTATAGCACGCACAGTTCGCCCCCATCCATAGAGACTTGTCAATTCACCAGACCGACTCGATTCAACCATTAGATTTTCACATGGATTAGTGGATCTGCAGTAAAGGGCGAAATCGTTCAACGTTTTAAGAACATTCCACAGACAGCTAGCACTTTCAATTCCGTACTTATCGCAGGCTAAGGGTTGACAATGTTAAGGAACTTATACCTTTCTTTTGCTCATTATAGTGTGGATGTGTGAGTGCAATGTGAACAAGGAGGTTGGTGCTGTGTCGGCTAATCCAGGAGTGGGAACAGTCGGTCCACGGAACATTTAAAGGGCATGAGGTATCCTGTGGTTACCCCATTGGTTAGAAGCCATTTCACAGCAAGTAATAACAAATGGAGGTTCTTAATGTACATTGCACACGCACAAACACATTTCTTCCCGTAAATGCCGTGGAATTTATGGAAAGTACACCATTAATCCCGCTTAATAACTAGGTAGGGTGAAGGCGTCACAGTTTCTCCACCCAATTTGAGTTTGTCACTGCCTAAGCAACAAAAAGTCTTCAGAATATCATCAAGAACAAGATGACACCTTTTATAATTCAAGCCATAGTTTATAGGATATAATGGCTGTGGGATTTTCTTTGCCCTAAGTTTGCTTGTAACAAGACAATGCGTTTTTGTTTACAACAAGCCACACTCAGAGAATTGAGTTCTCGTTAGTTTGCCATTTGTCCCTCTTTGGTCAAAATGCCTCTACCTTTAGGCAAAGTGAAGGGTGCCGTTTGCATGATAGCAATTTATTCTATGCCGAAGTGATGATCGCCCACCAGTCTTACGGAACCATCCCTTACAAAATGAGGGTCTGTTTAGGAAACAGAGCAATTACCTTAAGGTTTCGTATAATGACCTCTTTGAGGTCACGAAATCGCCCTAAGCCACTCATTTGAATAGTTATCGCTTATTACGAATATGTGTAGGCCAATCTAGGTAGCAGCTGCTTAAATTACTGACAACAGGCAAACATATAATAATTTAAAATCGCCTAAAACTTCCTAACTTTGCATGGCTATCTATTCTAATTTGAATTTAAAAACTTAAAAAGATCTGTTTACGGCGTTTTCTGTTTCTGGTTACCCGATTTGCCATTTACCTCCAACAATTCGTCAGGGTATTCGAAGCTTTGATGAATTTGGTCTCTGTCATGGGGCTGTTAATCAAATGTTTTCAAAATTAGCATTAAAAGGCCGTTTCTTCTGAGTCCTTCTTTGAACGCCTCTCGTTGAGGTGAGGTTACTACAAAGTAGAAGATGCTGACTTTTGCTAGGTCATTATTTTAGGCGACTAGTTCAGGAAGTACTTTTTTTGGACCACAACCCTACAAATTACACCCGCTGTGGTGCATATTTCTCTTCGTTCAGTGTGTTCTTCTTTGATGAAAAGAGATGCATTTCTCCATTATGCTTCCACTCTTGACGACTTAGGTCGTAGTAAGGACGCCCTTTTTAGAGTTTTCAACACTGCCACCGCCTTAAATTGAACGAGCACAATGGTCAACGTTAGTTCCCTATCTAAAGTTCTTTACTTATTCCTGCAGTTTACAATGGCCACATTTATCTGAAAGTAAAGCCAACTGAATAGTTAAGGTAGCTTGTAGGGATGGATTACCTCTCATTTGGACTGCGACTTCTCGTGCATTTACTGGAAGTTTTTCTCACACATAAGGCAAATTGGTCATTGAAGGAGCAGCGCTACGTCTAGGTGGTCCTGTTTAGTGCTGCTGCGTCGTTACCTTGTGTCTAACACAATTTCCATATTCAAGTCATTCGGCTCATCTTCCTTTGCCATCGTCAGCTGCGTTACTTAAGCCAAGTTACCAACTGCCCAGTCACCTGTGTTGGCATTGGTTGCAGAAAAATAATTCGCTCTTTAATTTAAAGCTCTTTTGCACTAAAAATCACCATCGACATCCAAGCAACAAGACCAAAACAATGAAGGGGGGAGAAGGAGAGACACTTTCTTTTTTAGACCATTCGGTGCTACTCGTAAACGGAGAATGAAGATTTATAGGTGAGTGGTTCGCCCTTTATTGAGTAAAGTGCCAATGGAGCAAGCAAAGTACCACGCTCTACGAGAAATCGACGCATGAATTCACCCAGTTGTTTTACTATCTAGCTTAAGTCGGCATGAATTCCTTCCCTTTTTTATAATTTCACTCCCATTTTCGCAATATACCCCAGGCCCGAGGCACGTCAGTCCCATCAGATGGGAGGTGACATTGATTTCAAGACAGTACCATTAAGTCGACACTTCCCACCCTAAAGTAGAGAGATGTAAAAATGTGAGTGTTTATTTTGAAGAAAAAATAAGGATCAAAGTGCAGGAAACCAACTGTCTTGGGCAAAAGGAAGCAATTTTTAAATACTCTGCCAGTATTACGTCTCCTAATAATATTCTCTAAAGGTTAGGAATCTGTAAGCTTGAGAGAAGGCTGAAGGAGCGCCATAACGGCTAGTCTACAATGCCTAAATACGCAACCTTAGACTTGGCTTTTAAAATTTGGGGCTGAATTTTTGTACTGAATCCCAAATTTTAATTAGCTCTTTACTGCTTAGATATTTGAGCATCTTGGCATAAAAGGACTATCATGTTAGCTAATTAATGGCAGTTGTATTCGCGACAAGTTGGAAGGCTTCGTTGCTAATTGAGTAATTAGTAGTATATACCAGTCTGTTTAGCAGCATTTCAGCCACTTTTAAATTCATATGTGGTTGTAACTATCATAGAACTTTTAAAATCTAGAAATATGTGCTTTATGCTTTTACCAAAAATGCACAAGGACAAGCTATTACCCAAATATTGCTGCAATATCAGTCAATAACTAAATAATTACTTTGGCAACGCAACCATAATCACTTGATTAAGCCCTGCTTTTAATTGCTTTAAACCACCCATTATTTGGAAAATTAAAGTCCACCAGTTTGAGCCACCGAGTGGTAAATGCTGCAAAATAAAGACGCTAGTTGGTTGTAACTTGCGGATTCCCCAATAAGTTAACTGCCTCTTACTGAAGTAACCACTCATCACTGACTCAAGGGAACCAACTTCTTGCGGAGTAGGGATTGGTGCTCAGGGAACAGGAAAATGTCCTTGAGGTTCTTCATGCTGATCTTCCTGAGGTTACAAATTGAACTAACTTACTAATCAAAACAACCGCTGTGTATCATGAGTTTATGTGGGCAATCACGGTCACGGACGTTTAAATTATTAACTTCAAAGCAGAGTAGGATCGAGAAGGGTGTAAAAAAGCTAAAAAAATGCAGGAGCGTGCTTCTCTTGGGATATTATTCTCGCAAAACCTTCTGAACTTACACAGTTAACTATTTAGATTTTTAGCTGTTTTATGTGCTGGCTCTTTGCAGTGGAAAACGCAGAACCGTTTTTCGTAGCGTTTTTGACTGCCAAATGGCTAGTTTGCTGGTAAACCTCAGCATTTCTTTGAGTATCCCGTTTGCGGGCACACTTTGACCGCCATAAATAAATAGTTTATCAAACAATCACACAGCACCCAAAGGCCATCTCTTGAATATCATGCTTCGATTGCTTCGCCTTGAAGATAGACTGCCACGTAAGGGTTTTCTGAACAGCAAAATCATTTCCTTTAATTATGCTTTTGCTGCACGCACTTTTTCTCCAGCTCCCTCAAATTGTTAGAGAGCAAGGGACGGTTTACATTCCATTTCATTTAAGCCGTGGAAGCCGCAGAGACCAAAAAGGGAAGATTTGTGTTTAATGTAGTTATTGAATATGACGTTGACATACTAAGGAGGAATTGACATAAAGTGCGATGGATGGTTAGCCGATGGAGTTGGCTTTAATTCCAATTTCATCCTGCAAACTTCAAGGACAGCAATCATTTAAGTCCAGAGGTAATTGTAAACTTTTAGTAATAAACATATTTAAAGAACTCATCTTTCAATATTTTTTGAAAGCGAATTGAGCCTGCATTAAAATAAGTTTATTCTCGTTCCCTTCCTCGATGTATGTGTACAGGTATGCAAGTTACGCAAGCGTGCGTTCTTCCACCAATATCTTCTACTTCTGCAGTAATGATAGTGCTTTTCAGGTATTAATCCCTAGCCGTTTCCTTACCACCACCACCACCACCATTATGATGGTTACCATTACTTTTGCATTTTAAATTCTTTAAAATTTGTCACAACTTCCGTTAAATGGATTCATATGGAAGTGAACTAGAAGTAACTCAAGTTTGAAAGGCTAGAATGGTGGCTTCATTCGCACCTACTGGGAGAGATTTTGCCAAATAAGTTAATCCACAGATTTCGCTTAACGCTGCTACAGTATCCTACCGTACTGGGCACACTTCCATGCCAAAGTCGTCTAGCACATCATCCATTTATTTTGTCAGTCTCATTGTTTCAGCCAAGTTGTCAACTGATCACCCCCTACTTTTGGCAATGCTTAAAACGGGGTTGTTTACTGTTCAAGAAAAAAGCCTTTCTGCGTAAATCACAGTTCTTAAACCTAAGTAATAGCACTAGATGAGAAAAGAGTTAGTGAGACTAAATGTAAATGGAAATGGAAGGGAAAGGAAAAGTTCTTACTCTCCTTACAAAGGCTGCACAAGAATTTCCTTTGATATTTTACGATCAAGCTCCTGAAGCAATGCAGTACTCACTGCTTGTGTTGGCATAAATTCCTTCTCGTATTTCATTTCTTTCTCTTTCAAAATCATATCAGGGGGTCAGAGTTGTTGCATCACGTTTGAAAGAGTCTTGCAGCGTGAGGACAGTTGCATTTTGAGCACCCTCTTGACTCCGTGATTTATGCACAAGCAGTTCAGACACATCCACCAAATGTTGAGACAGCAATGAAAAAACTATGGAAAGAGTTCTTCTCCACTAGCGGTCCAAAATAAGAGAAGTTGGCTTGCATGCCTAATTAGTCCATCCCAAGTCAAAACTCAACAACTGTAATCTTTTCCTCAAAGATAGGAAATTCGTTAGATAAGTGGGCAGGAGTAAAGAAGCTCTTATTATGCTCAACTTGGGTATATTAGTGCAGAATGCAGTAAGTTGCCTCCCGAGGAAGAAACGCTTTACTTAGATTTTGAGTCATCTGGGTGTGGAACACATTTATTGTAGGTTGAACGTTCGGTAATAGTTAATTAGCCTTTGCTGTATTTTAGCATTTAAAATGGTGCTGTCACAAGAAAAATATGCATTTGAAGCCTATCGATGCAAATCAGGTTATTCGTGATGGAAAGAGTTAGTAGTAAGTGGCTTTGAATTTGTTATTCTACTGTGATCAGATGAATAAGGATTACTAGAGGATTTTAGGCTCACTGTCGCATAATGAGTGGCCCTCCATATTAATAAATTGCATTTTAAAGTTTGTCAAATGGTTAAAAGGTTGTATACATCTTCACATTGTAATTCAGAAATTTTGACACACTGGGTACATGCCAGCGATTTGACAAACAGAATTCACAGAGGCTGGATAACTCATAATGATGAGGCTAAGACTTTCACCAAGTATTTAGCCATTTAAAACTATCCTAACTTGGTTTATTTCTGCAAGAAACGCTGTTAGTTTTTTGCTGATTGGTGCAGCTATGTTTTTTGTCAAAAAGAGTCTCTTTCCATACATTGTTATCCATGGAGTATTATCGATGCAAATAGCTCCCTCATCATGATATGCATTTTGATACAAACTCACTCAACTTTCATGCTTATAACCGAAATCCTTGCCACATGACATGTTGGATGGAAATGCCAAAGGGGACATGGCATTTGAAGAAATAAACAAATGGGGTACGAAATTCGTCTAAATTATAGGTGTGCAGCAGCACAGATAAAGGGTTTCGGAGTCCAGCAAAAAACAAACATCGGGTGCCATTTCATCTTGGAATGGGCTACAGCTTATAAACCTTTTATAAAGGTCGCATTCCAAAGCATCTGACTTGCCATATGTTCCGCATCATTTTAGTTTACCAAAGCAGCCTTCTATTAGTCCTCCAATTCATCGTAATAGTGAAATTGCTACATTTAGGGAATGAAGGCTTTGATGGACCGGCAACACAGTGATTTTGGAAGGGCATGAGCTTTAAAGCATATAGAACACGCATCAAAGAATAGTCTAAATTGATGTGATCGTTTAAGTGGATCGCAGCCTTTATGACCTTCTGACTGGTTTTTTTTTTGCTTCGCAACTGCTTCCTTTATGTTATGAGCTTTAAAGGAACATCACGCAGCACTCGTGCCTGCTGGGTGGATTGAGACTGATGTCACAATCTCCAACTAGGGCTTTAGGCTCCATGTGATAAGAGCTTCGATGTTAAAATTTCCAAAAATAAGAAATTCAAGTGCAAAACAAAACTTGATGATCACTTTAAAGGTCATTGCAGTTATCAATCATATATTGTTCTGTTTAATGCTGAGGATTTTTAAATAGAATTATCGCTGTAGAGGAGTGTGCAAGTAGCAGAGGGCAAGTTAAAGTACACACTAACTTAGCTTAGTTTTGATTATAGATGGTATCTAGAGGCGATTATACACATAAATCAACCTAGCTAATGCTGCCAAACAAAAGTAATGGTGATCCCTCGACAAAACACAAACACACATCAGTTCTAGCTCAAATTCAGCAACTACTGATCTCTGAAGAGGCGTCCCTTGTTCTACTGCTCCAAGTTTAGATTCGTGCTATAAAGAAATCGCATTTTGGAAGGTGGCAAAAAGTACTCTTCTCCAACCCTCAAAGTTAGCATGCGGCAGTAAAAAAGAAGCCAATCTCTCCGGCTTAAGCTTTCTATTTTTGCTGCAAGACTAACCACGATGTAGTTTTTCATTATAATTTGCCATTTTACCGCACATAGAAGATGGCTTTGCAATTTGGATGCACGATTTTTTAGATAAGGATTGTGGATGCTATTTTTTATTGTCACCCCATTTCTCCTGCAAGTCTGTTTCAAAGACCACAGGGCAATTATTTTCAAGCTCAGCCAGTTGCCACCATTTTAAAGCGTGAAGGCGTAGTGTGATTAGTTCAGGGAAGAAAAAATTTAAAAGCAAGTTATAAATGGTAGCACCGCGGTGTCTCTGAGAGGGGCTGTGGGAAACTGGCGCCGCCTAGAGACTATGACATCCATCCGAAGTGCAATCTGTGGGGCCTTCATTGCTTACGAAACCAAAACTAAGCGTTAAACATGTAACTAAATAAATTCCGACCACTTAAGCTACCTTAACGCGGCCATCCTCCTGATTATATTCATTTATTGCAAAGTGGTCTTTTTCACTGCAATGCATCCTCACAAGGAAGAATAGCTAATGCTGTATTAGGGAGTGAATTTGAGGGCTCGCTAAGTCTTTAAGACAGTAATTGTGCCCAATCTATTTGCATGCCTTCAATAAAAGTTCGATTCAATAAGATTCTGCCCCCATTGTTTAAATGCCCTTTCAAGGTCACTCGATCGTCACGGCCACCAAATGTGACTGACTTAGAGTAGGGCGTCCAGGCTAATTAATTTAGATCAATATGAAGGATTGGTCAGTTCGCTGGTAAAGAAATGGGGATTGACATTGAATCTCGGCTGCTTGTTGGTCCGAATTCATGTCAAACTAGAGCATCTTAGTGAATGCTTTAGTCCCAATTAACTTAGAAGTATCTGTAGGATTCCAACGTCCAGAAGGGTTGAGGAGCATTAGCGCAATGGCGAAAAATTAAGCGCCCGCGTCAGTAGAATGAAGCGTTAAGCAAACAGCAAAAGGCTTTTGTAACTCTCTTCAAGTGCTTGACACAGCACTTTGTTCTCTTTTACTCAGCTCTCTTTTCTCCGTACTAAGTGTAGACAACTCAACTTAGGTTACTAAACCAAAAAAATTGCCATGCTTAACACACCACAACCCAGACGTGTATGGATGATGAAATCACATCAGTTACCAAAAAGTGCAGCCATCCTTAGACGCAAGTGTCGTCTCACATCAAACTTAGTGCCCACTAATCGACCTTAAGACACTCTGACGTAGCCAACTGTCACATGCTAACAAAGTACAAACGTCACATAGATTTGATGCCGGGCCTCGAAAAAAACAGTCAGAATCTCACACATGTTCTTGTACATATTACAAATGCGCATGTGTGTTTTGCATTCGATGGCTCCCTCCTAAATGAAGGCAGCAGTTTTGAGGGACAAAACCTGCTTTTTAAATGCAGTTGCCATCCGCGTTCGGCAATGCAGAATCGCGTATTCAATTAAGCATGGTTCATTGCAATAAAATTGGTAGTCAAAACCATGCAAAAGATCAGACCAGACGTGGTACCACTTGTTATCTCACAACTCTAAGTGGCCACGTAACAT
Source organism: Taenia hydatigena (assembly GCA_036345935.2). Classification (NCBI taxonomy): domain Eukaryota; kingdom Metazoa; phylum Platyhelminthes; class Cestoda; order Cyclophyllidea; family Taeniidae; genus Taenia; species Taenia hydatigena. The sequence goes on from JADWOT020000003.1 coordinate 17,553,750, forward strand.
GTTAGCCGAAGCATATTTCTTACAATGAATTATTCAACTTCCCACACAGCATTTTCCCGTCCAACCGACGCAAATTTGTGTAGCTTTAAAGACGCATTTAAGTGTCTCCAGATTGGAGTGGAAGGCGCGGAAAATCAAAACAGATTCATTAAACTTGTTCAAATGGGTAAATGGAAGTGTGGGTGGAAAGTAGGTGCACGTTTCCTTGTGAGTTTCAAAAACATAGTAGTGACGAAAAAGTGATGTTAAATTCTTGATTTTGTTTAGAACTGAATGCAAAATAAAATTAAGTTGCCGAAATTGTTAATTAATGACGCTCTTTATAAAGAAACTTCACACAAACCGAATGTTTTTTCGCGCCCCTCATTCGGCGGAACGGACAGCCACTGTGGAGATCTACTGTGTCTCACGGTCACAAATCATCACCCATTCCCCGAAGAAGTGTTTTGCTATCAATGGCAAAACAATAAAGTAAAACGTGTAGTAAGTAGTTAACAAGACATTTCGGTCATCGGCAATAATGGTTTCCCAGAATTTTCCACGCTTCGTGGTCAGAATTTCAATGGAGCTTTATAGTGATCGAGTCAGGTCTGATTGGGAAGTGGATGCAAAAGGGGACCCATTTTTGGATTCATTAATATTATTACTATAAAAATTAAGACAAGCTTTTGTCTGAACAAAATTTTATATAAAACATTTGCCGAACATGAGCCTTTAAACAAGGCTTACAATAAGTTGATACATTTGTGGCAAAATCGCATCAAATTTTTCGGTTGTCCTTGCATAATTTGGGATCAGACACATTTAGGACATTGATAGTTGCTGTGGCAACTTTTTGTATTAAAAGTTTATGAAGCAAATTATTATTATTTCGTTCATTAGTGGTCAGGCCTAGATTAGGTTAAGTCTTTGTGGGATTCGGTGGGTGGTCTCCTTTTTGCTGCACTTGAGACGTGGCATTCTTTCTCTCCAGATGTTTAGTAAGTTCTTTATGTTTATGATAGCAAATTATAAGACATTCGAATGGCTAAGAGACTTTTGCTTTAGATTTGCGCATCAAAACTAAATGAAGAACCCAAGTTTTGGTTTGGCACCGACTGTTTTGGGGTGTTAGTAAGGGTCTAATGAATCTAAGAAAGGGAAATTATGTCTGCGATCTCTGACAGGCTTGCAATCTAGCTTTGGTTTTGGAAGCAGATCAGACGCAACGCTGATGGCATCGTTGGTGGTCAACCACATAAGGAATCAATTTCCTCTCAATTTGGGATGCATACATCACACACTTGATCCTGAGTTCTACTGGGACTGTTACTGGAAAGCAGATTTTTTATTAAAGGATTTGTCAGTACAGATGACCCGTCTTTGGGCAGTCAGCCTACACACTCATCCGCTCACCTGTTTCTTGGCTGCCCGCCTTTCCACCTATCTTCGTGCGTTAAAATGAAATTTTGACTTCGATGACATTAGCCAACGTTGGTACCAAAGGACTTCTCTTCTCTAGGATTCTTTGATAGTTCACCCGACAGTTGTGCGTGTGCCTCAATCTGCTGTTCTACAAACTGAACAGATATTCATATTACTGAATATCGTGTTGTGAAAGCAGCGCCAACTACAACAGTGGAAAACATTAATAATGCATAGACGCACAGATGTAAGGCTGCGGTAGAAACGTTGAGACCATTAAAATGCCTGAATCTGCGCGTTCTACTGAATTATACTGTGCTCGATACCCCTGGATAACTGGCATCTGAATTTTACCTTGATCTGTGGCGTTTGGGCTGGCTTGAGCTGACCTGAAATAGCCAAGACCACTATCCATTCTGTCCATCAAGATTGCGTCATGCTGCATTAAAAGCATTTCATATTTTACTAATTTCTCTAATTTTTAGAGTCCGTACACTTGGAGACAACTCTTGTAAGCACAAATAAGGCGATTTGGCTACACGAACGAATATTACAATCGGAATGCAAAATCAAAACGTAAAACTCTCGATAAACACCCAATCGCTAAAAACGGTTTAAGTAGCCTACAAAGACTTCCATCAGTTTTGCTGTCGAGCATCCAAACCTCCCTATTCTCGTCGCCGTCTCACCCGTGCTCTTCACCATCTAGCACATTAATTCTTCTGTCCGTCGGGCCCTAAGCAGAGCAGTTCAGAGGATTCTCACCAGACCAATGTTTGTTTACTTTGTGTGTATGTCTAATTGAGTGTCCTCCTCTGTCATCGGCAGTCATTGTCACCACTTTAATGATGTAGTCTGCCAATTGCCTTTCACTCATCTTCAAAGACCAGACTTGGCTCTGCAAACGTTAAGAGAAGAGTGGGATCCACGTCCTTCCATCCTATCATGTGTCCAGGAAAGCGGCTGGTGAAAACACTACAAATAGGATAAATTTGACCAAAGCTAACCGGTTTTTGGTGTTCCGTATTTGCAAAACAGCAAAAGACGGCATTTTGTATAATTTTGAGAAAGGTTTTGCAGAAAGGTCAACTTTGCAGTCTGGGTCCAACCGGCACAAGACGGGTATGTGCTTCTTACAAATTTTTAAAGAGGCATCAATGTCTACAACATGTGTACCGAACAGGTGGAACCCAATTATTAAAAAGGGAACCTCAGATCAAAACGGTAGAATGAACCTTACGTTCTGTTCCGAGTTATGCTTCACAGTCGCATTTAATAAGATGTTCAGATTTTTAATTTTCAGGCGAATTCATATCCTTCATAGCAAGATATATTTGCTTCTGATTGGGGAGCAGTAAGACCTTTTTCTGGCCATAAACATGTTCCAGTGCTTCAAAATTTTTGTCCAAGAAATCTGCCAAATTGCAGCTTATTAATTTGCACGGATTCTCCAAATAATATGCTTAGGCTTATAAAGTGTAAGCGTTTTTTTTTAGAATTCATGCCATTGCTGTTTTTACAAGAAATTTCAACAGTTCCACCGCATAGCACTAAACTGTCACAAATCAGCTCAGAATGGGGGGAGAAATATTGTGTGGCGCCTTTCGTGAAATCAAGGAGAGTGAGTTTTCTGTCTGTTAAAGAATGTATGCATTGTAGCGTCCCGAGACTTCCCTGAAGACAACAGAAGGCATAATGCTTGGGCTGCTGGTATGGTCCAGAGGCCAGTCCATCCGGTAAGGACAATATGACCACCCAAAGTAGCAGTCATACAACAAAGTACTGCATAGCTCCATCGGCACTCCTTTTGATGAACTTAACACGTACTGAAAGAAAACGCGAATAGGTCAGCCACAGCATTTATCAAATTTCTATGCAGCCGAGACAATACTTGGCCGCAACTTCACTGACCCTTTCTTGGCAATCCTACTGGATCTGGAGTTATATCCGATTTGGACACAGAATTCGGAGACGGAGAATTCTGCTTGACATCACATGCATCCAAAGTAGACGTAGGAATACTGGGCCAAAAGCAGATTTTCAAAGTGAATACAGAATTAAGCACAGTTTCGTGAGGATTGGATTTCACGAAAAACGAAAATTTTTTGGAAGGCTCAGAGACCATTCTACCCGGTAAGTACAAAATGGCCACCAACGTGACCGTAAACGAAACTGACAGTCAAACGAACAACAAAGTACATACATCGCCCCCCCCCCCCCGCTAGATGGCTTGCGGCGCCGGACGAAGCTAAATGCAAACATCAGAGAAGCAGTAATTGCATTCTGAATTAATATGCATACATTATTTAGGACTTATACTACTTTAAAATGTTAATTAGTACTTAGTAAGGAGTTGGACAAACTGGGTTTAATTTCGTGGAAGGATATCCGCATAAATTGCTTCCATTGCTAAGAGGAATGCAATATTTTGCGTTTGCAGTGCTTGCAGCAAATGTAATTATATTTACACCTAATTTCTTTCCTTTCTATAGCTTGTAAAGAGATTTTAAAATGTAGCAGCTTTGCTGACATTATTTAGTATCTTGATAATAACGTGCCAGATGCACGTGAGTACGCAACCATAAAATTGCCTCGATTTTTAAATCGTTACAATAATTACGCAGCAACGTTTGCTTTTCTTCAACATTATTTAGCATCTTGATAATAACTAGCGATGGTCTTTTAATTCACGACTTTCATGTGTCAGATGCACGTGGATAGGCAACCATAATTGTTGCAGCAATTACGTAGCAACATTTGCTTTTCTTCAGAGTTTGACTAAAGTACACGAAATGTTCAGGTTTTGGTATCCTTACGGATTTTTAAACTAGTCGTTTGCTAAAGCTTAGCTTGTGGGTCTTCTCAGAAGCTGTAATTAGCCACATCATTATAAAATATCACTTATCTCTAGATGGAGTTAGGAGGCATAGCCCTGGCTAATAGACAAAGGCGGCATGACATCCCATCCGTTTTTAGTCACACAACTGGAAGGCGGAGATAATGGACTCCCAGCGAACTCTTATGAATCGAATAGTAATTGACTATCTGTCAGTTTTCCACAGGCTACCGATGCTAGACAAGCAGCATTCCCATCCTTGTAGCACTCAATTTTACGCATCCCTTATAGCATCTGGTTATAGAACTTTTTGAGCTAATTACTTATAATCCTCTAAAGGTAAAGACGAGTGTAAGTAGCTGCATTTCATTTGCAAAGATTTTACTCCTGATTGCAACATCTTGTAAGTCTCCGAAATCGCCACTTTTAAATGAAGTTTTAAAAAGAAAAGTAAGAAGCCTGTCCAAAAAAAAGACTACTTTTGCTTTTAGCCAGCCTTATTAGCAGCCTCTTTCATCTTAAAATTTCTTTCAACATGAATAGCAGCAATGCCTATCAGTGGCTGCCACGGCAAGCATTTTCAAACCAGACACGTTCTCCATTTTGCCTATGGCTCTACAATCCAAATCGCTTGCAAGGAGAATTTATTAAAAATAAATTAATAAATAATGTTTTAGTCACTTGGAATGACTCTGTAGATATCATCTGCGTTGCTTGAAGAGCGGCCTTAATCATCTTCACGTTTCCGTTGACAAGGCTTAATTAAAATGAAATTTAACAAGTGGAATAAATACATGGTTAATTTGCTTTAGTCAGCTGATACAACTGACAGCAATCATTTGTGTTTGCTCTCTTTAATTTTAAAAAAACTAAATCATGCTGATTATGCGTTCTACTTTGAAGTAAAGCATTGTAGCTATTTAGCAGGCCTTCCTTAAGAAACGGAATACAAATACGCCTTTCATATGCATCTGTGCCTGCTAAATTGGGCAGTTAACTGTGCGTATCTATTCGACCTCCGCATATCGTGCAAATGACATTTCAAAATGGTGTCCCATCCGTGATAATAGCCTCTCAGCCGTTATATATCCCAGCTTTAAGCTATCCTCCCATCGTGGTTTGCGTTGGGGCGGCCTGGGGAAAGACTGGTGCATCAAAAATTTCTCATTAGTTTAATCTCTGATTTTTTAAGGATTTAAAAGCCAAAAAATAACTTACAAAATTAGCTAAGTCATTATTTCTATTATTTTAATGCACGCAACGTTATTAGCATCCATGCTGGAATTGTTAGGAGATAAAAGTATGTCCCCATTTTGTACCAAGGATACTACGGAAAAATCGGATGGAGCCATCGACAACGAGGATAGAATTGCTAAGCGGAACAATAATGTACTTTTTAAAAACTACCGTATATAATCAAAATGCATTGTTGTGGTTCCATTTTTTAGTAATTTAGAGGCCTGTATCTATGCTGGTGTTCTTTGAGGCAGTAGTTGCTACCACCGCTTACTGACAGTAAGGAACAAAAGTCCTTGACTTCTATGTGCAATCGTAAAGGTAATGAGACATTTTGCAACTCTCAAACCTTTTTATTTGTCCTTTGCACCCGAGCTCAGCTTCCCACTTCAGTGCTATTGAGACATTAGCTCCCAAATTAATGACTTCCACAGAGCTTACCCCGTGAAAGCAGACATGGCTGCTGGACTCAGAACCCCTCCAAAGATCTCATTCGGCACATTTGCTGTCTCAGACATGTGACAATGGATTCGCCATCCTAAAGGTCGAGGTATTGGCAGGATCACTATGGAGGCACTACGATCGAAGGCCGTCTTATTAAAACTCCTGGTTAAAATGCTTACGTTTCTGTAGAATTTTTATTTACCTTATCCTTTTAATGATATGAACGAGGAAAATGGAGTAGTGCTGCATAATCCATGAGTGGGAATGTTGCTAATAGACAAATCAGTCAGAGGGAGTGGAAGACTTGTGGTTCACCATTAATTAGAAGCCATTCCACAGCAAATGTTAATAAATGGAAGTCTGCAATATGCATCGCATGCACATGCATAGAAACAAATTTTTTCTGTAAATGCGTAGAATTTTATCAAAATCACATCATCAGCCCTGCATTGTAATGAGACAAAAAGGAAAAATCAAAATGCTCGCAATAATTTTAGGAATTATACGGTCTGGCCAATGCCTCCATCCAAGAAATCGTTTTAGAAGCTCCGAAAGATAACTGAAGTAGATTTTCGGCGTATTATGACGAAAATTCTATCATAAAATAGATTGTAGAACTCGTTGTATAGTGAAACACTGAATTTATGTGTGCATGAATGGCCAGCAGGGCCATTGGAGACGATGCGGATTCTCAAAGCATGACCGTAAAATTCACCATCAGGGTGCAAAAAGTTATTTCACTCTGCACTAGCACAATATCAAAAGGCTATGCTTGAAAAGTATAATTGAGGCTGCCAGAGACATTTACAAGCTCTTCAAAGACACTTTATTGACCTCTTAACTTTCCTAAGTTTTCATCGAATCTCGTTTATACGCCTTAAGAAACATTACAAGAAAAAAATAGAAGGGACGAATGGATTAGCAGCAGTGGGATTATCATACGACGCTTAAACGCGCAATCTAAGCCTCGACTAAAACTAAAATTTCGGCAATTATTCGTGCGTCCTTCCTTTTACAACCGATTTCCCTACTTGTCTAATTAAAAAGAGTCCTTTGCCTCACCCTCAGGAGGGCTTCTATCAAGCTATTCTGCTGTATTTCAGCCTGCTGTGCGTTTATATGTGGTAGCGATTCTATATACAGATTTTTAGAAATCAGAGTCAAAGTCCTTTTTCAACATTTAAATGCCTTAAGATCGAGTTGTCATTTAAACACTCACCTCACCTCTCTAATGATCACCGTAAATTTCATTCCATTACCCACACATCGTAGAGCAAATGTCTTGGCATTTTATCGTAATTGTTTGGGTAAATTTATGGGCCTTGTCTTTGTGCCATCCGGTATATACTTTTTATTTTTAGTCGCCATGTAGGGGCCATCACAACTAAAATTTTTAAAGAAAACTGGTGGGTAATTACAAATTGGCAGTTAAATTTGCTTTTTATGGGCCACAAACAATTTTTCGCTACTAGGTTTTGCCTGATCGGGAATCGTCAAAAAAAGCCAAATTTATGCGAATTGCGAATGATTGATCAAGAAATATAGAATGACCTCGCTGTTTTCCATAATGACCCATCATGTGTCGCGATAATTAATTCAAGCCAATCATCTGAATGGCCACTGCAGGTTTTATCAAGCAGTAACAATCCCTTGAATGCTGCCTTTTGAGTTCTTTGCTTTGAATTGAGAACACCACATAATAGTGGATGCTGACTTCCGTAGGCCGGCCCTCGTATCCCAATGGTTAGACGGTTGGTTCGGGTGACTGTTCGAGGAAGTAGCCTTTGAACAAAGAAGTCATTTTTTTGTTTTGCGCCCACTCACACACATTATGACTATTGTGTTGCACATTTCCAGCCTTAGTTCTAACAATTATTTTAACAGCGGGAGAGTGGAAAAGATTTACGTTCTATTTCAAAGAACCCGTGGGAATCGCGGAGGCTGAAAAGGAGGATCTATGGTCAAAGTGGTCACTTGGTATAACTTTGAAACACAAAGGGATGGTTAATATAGGCACGGTAGATAATAAACCGATGACGTTGCCCAAAATTCCTAAGACATCTTTGTCAACCAAGTTACTTCACTTCTTCCGCCTAAATTTTACTTTGTTACCTCCTACGGCAGTAACAAATCAAGCTCCAATATTATTGCTTTAAAGCAGCATTGCTAAACGCTTAAGAAAAAAGGCTGCACTTTGCATGCAAGGGAATCCATGTAGGAAGTGGAATCCCAAGACGAGACATTTGGTTTGGGAAGGGTTCACAACTTGGATTTGCCAAAAATGGGTTCTGTTCTACTCCTCCGCTAAGTGAAGAAGGTAATAATAATGGATAACAAAAGGCAATAATAATGTTGCTCTTTGATTATTCTCAAACTAAGGCCCTTCTCCTACCACCATTTGTTTAAAATAGCTCGCCGATGTGATTTGAAAAGTAATTGCATGCATCATCTAGTCACGCGATCACTTTCACTTCCTAACTTCTAATTGCACTGGCTGTTCTCTTTTAGAAGCAAGGCTAGCTTGGATGTAAATGAGGTTGGAAGAGAGGCAATGGTAGAATCAACTCATCATAATTAACTCTAGTCGGGACTGTGGCTTTGCGTGCGCCTACTGGAAGTTTTTTTATCCCAAAAGTTAACTTTGACAATAAAAAAATGCGCCGCATATTGTGAATCACACATCATTTCCGGCGCATTAATTTATCAAAGTTATAACTGTCTATTCACCTCTTTTAGCATTATGTGAGAATATTTTGCTCATTTTTACATAAGAACAATATCCTACACTAAACTTGAGTCTCCACATTCTAGCAATATCGTTCAAATGGAGCGAGATAGGGAGGCAATGTTATATATTTAGGAACATTTAATTTCCCTCGTAAGCAGAGGAAAAAATGTTAATTAACTGAGTCTCTCACTAGTAAATTCTTTTAATGATACAAAATTTGGCTGCTAAAAATAAGGCACTAGCCACCTCTTGTGTCGGCATAAATTGCTTTTCTCGTTTTTTCTTCCTCTCTAGTGTTACGATGCTTCGAAGGCCTGAGACGCATAACTGAGAGCCGAAAGACGTTGCATTTTGCAATTAGGGTCAAGTTTTTTACCTCAAGTCCTCGAGGACCTCCTGGTGGCAGGACTGTAGTCTATAATGCTTATTCAGAATGTTAAGCAAGCAATGAACGAGTCGCAAAAGTGGACTAGAAGAAACTACAAGTGGAAGGGGGTGGCAAGTTTCCGTTCCAACTATCTGTTCGAAATGAGAGAATCTCGTAAGATCCCCAATTTTAATGTCTAATTAACCTTTTCTCAACGGTTTTATATAAAACGAATTTTCGCCTTGATAGATGTAAAATTGTAGCATTAGTATAATAAGATGTTATCTATTGAATCCCTAAATAAAAACATATTTGTTCTTTAAATCACCGGCGCATTATTTGGATTTCATTCACTAGCAGAATTAGTAGTGACTGAAAAGGTTTTTTTGTACACACAGTATTTACTGTGGCACTACTTTTAACAAAAAACGAAATGTAATTTAAGCAGTCAAAGTTCCTTAACGCAATACTCAAGCCGCTTAATTATTCAAACTGTTGGATTGAATTTCAATTTTATTTAAAAGTGAAGCGTGCCTCACTGCTGCCATTGCTACACGCTTCAAGGCCGGTAACATTCCGGGAATGGCTGCTTAAAAACGCCTAATTTAGACAAAGTCAGCTTTTTTATTTTAAACCCATCTTTGTGCCATCCTATTATCTATGGAACCTGCTGTCCCAGCGATTCCTGGCTATACTTGCTGAGATTGAGTTCATCAACGACTCCTATTGCAGGTTTCACCTATTTAGATGTTTAAGGTAGAGATACTAAATAGGACCTGACTTTATCCCATAGCTGCTCAACAGTAAAGTGTGAAATTTGTAATGCTTCTTTTAGAAAAGTTGCTTTACGCATATTTGACTTCGATCAAGTAGACTTCAGTAGTACGCAAAGAATGGAAGTTGTGATTAAATGTTTTGATGTAAAGATGGTCTCAAATGCTATTTATCTTCATTTTATTTAATGAACATGGTATAAAGCGGTTAACCAATAGCCTCCAGAAATGCCCAATCTTTTTCAACAAGGCTGTACGGTGACCTAAACTTATTGAGGGTCCAATCATTTGGCATTGTCTTTCAATCAAACACATATTACACCTCAACTACTGTCTTGACAATTTAATAAATGCATTTTAAAAAAATTGTGACAGTTTTGACGCAACCTTTCACGTTATGATAAAATCCATGCTTAACTCGTCAATTTGAATGGCGAAATCTCGTTTTTTATTAAAAGCGGTAACCCACTGATATTTTGCGCTTGCTCTCGGCAGCATTACATTAATAGGCTGCTATGACACCGTTAAAAGTAAAATGTTTTGTCCGCGGTACTAAACGATTCTAAATTACTTTTGCACACAAACAATAAATAAATTAACAAATGTTCTGGTCTAATTAATTTTTCTTACTAATGGTTCTGTGGATACATGATGCTTTGTTCTTACCCATAGTTAATATTAATTTGGCCAAAATAACTCCACTCATTATTAGTCAACCAACGGAACTTACCGCTCTAGATATTGCCTTCAGTTTCACTCCATCAGTTAGTCGTTTGAAGTCTGCCACCCTTGCTGAGGGCTCACTTAAATGGTAGCCTAGACCGCATACCCCACCATTAAGCGCCTTGCATTATTACCTTGACTCCAGCTATTTTTATTCTCTCCATCAAAGTGGCAATATGACTATCTGTTTGGATGGCTGGTCTCCTGCCATTTGCGCAGTACTTCCATTATAAAACCAATACCCCGCCTACATCCGCATTGGCATCGCATAAGTTTGTTTAACTAGTCCAAAGCTGACAAAGCAGCACCGGTCGCGTGCAGTTAAAAATGCGTCCTCTTGTTGTGAGGATTTGCGTTCGCCCACCTCTGCTAATCTTCCCTTATTCTCTCGGCTAACAATCCTGATCGAGAAGGACATGTTGCAATAAAGGGAATGGGAGAGCTTTGCATTAACGATCAAATATATCTTCTTCCACAGAAATTATGGAGTTTGCACAGAGAAATGCACCACCTAGATTAACGTTGTCCTTCCTCTAATTATCCAAAATAAATGTACTTCAAGAAGAAATTGTAGTAATTTTAATTTTAAATGCCAAATATTATCAACTAAATCCATAACGACGGAGAAATCCCTCTCATTGCAGAACACCTCATCGTGTAAATCCACTTTGTATTTTATAAGAATAAAAACAATCCTCGCTGCATAATGTGTGGATGAGAACGATCAAATATTATGTAGTATCTAAAAGGGATAAATAGGTGGAAAAAAGTTGCTTAGCAATCACAAATGAAGCCCTTGGTCGCAATTTCAACTCCAAACATATCACAGATTCTAAATCCTTTCCTTAATGGTTGTTTTCTAAAGCATTCACTTCATATCACACTAGGGGATATTTGTTTCTATTGATGTGGCTTTCCTTAATTCCCCCCTTCTAATCTCAATGGCTTCCTCAACGCGTCTTGCAATGTAGGCTTTTGATAGATTCAATGCATTGTAAAGTTAGGGAGCATAGACCGGAAAAGCGGAAGACTTACCAGACGTGATTGTTTTGCTAAACAAAGGTCTTGAAAGTCTGCCTCTTTATTCATTCCTCCCCCCTTGGCAACTGCCTTCATCTGTGACGGGTTTCAAAGGACCATTGTACAGTACACAGTCCTATCGGGCGAAGCAGAGGCGGGTTTCCCGTTAATAGCCCAATTCAAGGAGTACATAAGAATTTAAACACCAAACACTTGTTATCTTAAGTAGATAGCAATTAGACGTCTTAAAATACAGTTTAGATTCAGGACTCTGATCATTAAGAAGTTGGTTGTAGAATTTTAGATGATTTAGGACCGAAAGTTTGAATGCAGTCTTGACGAGCAGTTCTCATAGCTATTTTAGTTGCTAACTATTCTTAGCTCAGTTTAAGCTAATAGATTTCAAAATAAAGCGTTTGATGTTATGATTTATGGTCTGATGATTGAAGTCGCATCTGGGTGATCAATGAAATCAAATCCTTTTAAAGACCTTAAGAAGGTACTTCAAGCCCACTCACATCATTTCTTTCGGTAGAAGCTGTAACTTCTCCAGCGGTTCTGATACACTTTCAGGCTCGTGGTCGATCCACAGATACGATAATGTAGACTTCGGAGTTTTAGGCAAGGCAGCTTTTGAGGTTAATCCTCACTGATTCCTTAGTTATTTCTAAATCAAATTTAATTTTGTAAATTAGAACAGGTTGCAATGCTGTAATTCATGGTAAACTCCTCGTTTTGCCTGCGCAGGCACTAAGGTTTCAGCTTTTGTACTTCCGCCTGGCAATATGGACTCAGTCCATGTCAGTAGCCCCGTCAGTCCTTCCTTAAGAGGGTAGTGCATTTTCTTTACTTGTATTATGTCTATTTTTGTCTTCCAACAAGTTTCTGGAAGACAACTATCTTAACTTACATGCCTGAACACCTGGTCTTAATGTGGTGGAAGATGGGCACAGGTAAGGAACAAAAAATATCTGTGACTATTCCATGCGGAAGAAATATGCCCTCCATAATCAGCATATGCTCTAGTCCTATGTCCGGCACAAATTCTATCAACAACTAAAGCGGCGCTGGTCGTAGCAGTGAAATGTCTGGAAATGCTACTTGTAAAGCTATCAAAGATAGGTAACACTTCCTCCACCTCTGTTCCAGCTGGACATAGCCTGGCCAACTATAGCTGAAGTGTAGACAATGTGACAAGGAGGAACACGTCCAAAATATAATTGCATTAAGCCATTTCAACCTCTTTCAATTGACAGGTAACTCTATTGTTAGACCAACGTTTTGCCACTAGTGATGGCCAGTACAATTCTTCTTCGACTAATACAGCTCCCAACGAGGAAAATACTTTAGACCTAGTAGACTTTTCAAGAGGTTAGAGATTTTAACTTCTGGCACCCTAAAATCTTTTACAAAAGGCTAGAGCTATTTGCAAAGCCTAGGTTCTTTAACACTTAGTAAAAGCATAGTCTATGGAGCCTTCAGTACTCCTGTAGCCACATTATTGCAAAATTTCACTTACTGAGATTTCAAAAGTTTATTATTGTGTCTTCTTCAAGCTCTTAATCTTGCCCTACCTTTTAGATTACTTCAAAAAGATTGCCCTCTATGCTGGTTTTATTCATGAATTGTCGGAGAGACTTTTTTTATTACAGAGCAGTTTTTTAACACAATAGTTCCTCGAAGAGCGGGGTGTTTTATATTATACGTCTGGGTGAAATTTTAGATTCATTTCACGCATTAGACTGTGAATAGATTCCAATCCCCCTTGTGCGCTTTTCAATTCAATGCTATTCACGGCACCGAATTAACTTGACATTTGTGTTATTATGCGATCGCGTCGCCATTGTCAAATTGTCTTACCAAGGTCGACTGTTCGTTATGGCGACTAAACGAACCTAATTTAGTGTGAATGCTTTTATCTTTAGCCCAAACAAGACTTGTCAAATTAATTAAACTACGTTAATATAAATGACTAGCTTGTATGTTAGTAAAGATTTAGCAACCAACACTGAGCCTTGGCTGCTTGCTGCACCAAATTTAATGTTGGATTAGAGTATCTCAGCAAGCGCAATATTTTCTGCCTACTTTAGATGCATTTGTGGGGTTCAAAGTCTCACCTAAAGTCGATGGAGATAATTATGCTATATCCGGAAATGTATTATCAAAGCCAACTCCATCTAAACCAAGCGTCAATTGAGTATCCAAAGTGCTATAATAATCTCTTTGGGTACTTGGTATTAGCAAAATCGACTCAATTTCATTCAGCAACTTGGAAGGAAGAAGCACTTCATCGGACTCGATGCCATTGCATCCAGCTACAGCACAGCCTCCTTGCAACACTGACGGGACCAGCTGTCATCGGCTGACAAGGGCTAACTTTCGCATGTGTACAAAGTTGGCTTTCGAAAAACAAAGCCAAGAGTTTGCGTATGCATTCCTATACCTGTGCATTACAACCTCACTTGGTTAGTAGTTCGCAAAAGCTAGGGAGACTTAAATGTGTTCTCTTGGGCAGATTTTATTACACCAAAGTGCTAGCCTAAACCACGCAAATGACCAAAAGCAAAAATGGCTATCCATTCTTATCGCACGAGATGCCAAGAGTCCCACGTAGAATTCTTTTGTCTCATCAGCCCAACTTCGTGTAGCTCTAGAGACACAAGTGCTTTTAGTAGACCATAGCGTTCACCCAAATCAAGAATGAATTTATAAATAAGCTATGACTTTAAATTCTTGATTTTTTCATTAACAATGCTAAAATAAATCCAAGTTCATATTCATTATTCGTCAAATTTAGCAACCGCTGGAGAGATCAAATGTTTCTTAAGGTTATAAAATATTAATCGTTCTTAGGAATGGCATATTTTGAGGTAATGATCGTAAAATACTGGAATAATATTGGCAGTAAGCAGTAACTAATGACATTTAACTATTATCAAAAAGAGCGATCCACCCTAACCTGGCTTTAATATTTGCATCAAGACTTTGAAATAGCGCTGTCGACTTCCCTACACATTATCGTTGAACCTTTAATGTATTTCCGCTTAGGACGAATCATGGCCGGTTGGGAAACGGAAACAATTAAAGGCACAATTTTGATTTTATTGGCATTGCTTTAGTAAAATTAGGTTGACTTTGTCCATATTATAGATATATGCATGGAATATCTCCCGAATGTGGGCAATGAGTTGGTGTGTTCGTGTTCGAGTAGCAACTGATTTATCATTGGCTGCCTTCAAGGACTTCAAATTTAATCGCACCTAGATCATTAATGACTGCCTTGAAATTAGAGGGGTTTTTGAGCCACGAGATCCCTGTTCTTGGCTCTCTTCAAAAAATACTTGCCTTGGAGACTTGATAGTGTTGTGTACAATAAAAAAACCTAGGGCGCGGCTTGTTTTGATGCCTGCTATTAGCCATGAAGTCGAATGAAACAAGCGCGAAGATAGAGTAAGAGATTGTGAAATTTTGTTGATAGAAGATACGAGACTCCGCGACTAATTTGTCAAAACGTGCCTTAAATGTCTACAAAGGCGTTCAAGAAAATCATAAATAAATAAAATATCCACCAATTACCTAAAGGGCGTGATTTCATGGTAAGCTATCTCTTCACCACTTCAACCGAGGCATGACATTTTTCGCCTGTATAATTGCAACATTTCCCATCTAAATAATGACAAATTATTAAATGAGAGAAAGAATAAAACCACTTGCTTTAGATATGCACATAAACACTTCAATTTGGGACAAAATTGGCCTGATAGCAGTTGCCCGGAGCTGGTAATGCGACTCAAATGCATTAAAGAATAGGAAAACCCGTTTGGACTAGGTGGACATTTCGGTCTCAGCAGTTTCGACCATTAACCCACTGTTACAAAATTTTGTGGTAAGTCTGAAATCTGGTGCCGTCTTCAGAGAAAAACTCCGGTAATTAGCTGGCATAATGACTGTCCATCTTTACAAAAGAAGGAAAGGTTGAAGCCGCTTCCGGAGGCAGAGAGCATTCCAGTCTTGATTCCTGTGGCAGGACAATTAACAACAAAAGCAACATCATGAAATTGTTTTCTTAACTGGCTTAAATTTACTGTAATCATAAGAAAATTCATCTTTGTCACATTCTGAAAATCTGAAAGTAGTCCACATAGTCAATCACACAATGTTAATGAGGAAACTAAGATATTAGGCTGAATAAGAGCAGTGAGAATATCCTTACAAATCCTGCTAGGTAGCAAATGGCGTATGAAATTCAGTATGAGAGTGATAGTTTTAAGGCAGTATTTTGCAAGTGATACTCCACGTA
Organism: Taenia hydatigena; assembly: GCA_036345935.2. NCBI lineage: Eukaryota > Metazoa > Platyhelminthes > Cestoda > Cyclophyllidea > Taeniidae > Taenia > Taenia hydatigena. The sequence goes on from JADWOT020000003.1 coordinate 17,569,581, forward strand.
ACTGAATTCGGAGTCAAATGGCAATCCACTGTAGTGTAAATTAAAATGTACACCGTTCCTGTGTACCGTGCAGAAGCCCATTGCCTTCCACTGGCTTTTGATGACCAACGCATCACAATCAGGACGAATAAGGCGCTCAACCAAGTATAAGGCAGCACACTCGGTGTACCTAGGGTGCGATTTCTTATTCTCATCTCAGTTTCCATTGCATACGGTAGCATTTCAGATTCACTAACTATCGTATTTCTACACTTGATTGCCTTTGATGGTTTGGCATTTTAATTGTTAAAGTACATTTTTAAGATTCGGTAGGACATTAAACTTCTGCTGCAACTAACATTACTTAACCTCGGTGCTGTTGTAATGTACACTGTCATGTAAAAGTGCAGTCCAACACTCCTACCTCGATGTGTTACCTTGGTTCAATTAAAATAAAACAGAGACTTCTATGTTTACGTAGGGGAAGAATAGGTTCTAAGGTCTTCTAGGTTCACGTATTTTTGGAAGAGCTACATTTATTTACTTGGCTAAATCATCCCTGAGCATCCTCGCTTATCAACAGTGTGGCTTAGCAAGGTGTAAAATATAGTGGGACCATCTACTATTGTTCGCAAAGTTATCAAAGGATTGCTGTTTCCCCCTCCTCAACACTACTATCAAAAAGCGCATTCTGGTCGGTCAGACATGCGGTCAGCATGTCAGTCAGAGCTAGTTATCTAACTTCTTCCATCCGATTTACGCGTTAAATGGAGTGAATAGTTGTCTTCTCTACACATTCACTAGAAATACATGCTTACACCTACTTTTAACAAGCATCTCAGCCGAAAATCAGCTTCTCAAATAGGGGGTCTCTCTGTCTCAGTGAACCCTCCCATTAAATTCTACCTACGTCCTCAACCGTCAGCATGCCACTTGGCTTGCCGTGTCCTTTTGCCTGTATACCCATCTGGACATCCATTATGCGCTATATAACCTTTAAAATTTTAACTCGCTCTCAGTAACAAACACCCCAACTAGCAAATGCACTGATTAAGTCTATGTTTACCAAAATGATCGTCTTATTTTGGAAGTGAGACCAACAACAACAGCGAAGAACGTCACCGGTATCCGGACGCAAAGGTGTATGATCGCATGGGAATCGCTAACACTGGGCAAATGTCAGTGCGTCTTAATTGCATCCGGTTTGAAACGCCCTGAATATCAGGCATTTGCATTCCATCTTGATAACGGGTGTGTAAACTGGAATGGACTGCTCTGAAGATCCTCATAATGGGTACAAATGAGACAAATCTACTAAGTGAACGAATTAGGTAGTGCACAAAGATCTTCACCCAAAAGTGTTGCGGAATTATTTCCCTCTGTTTAGCTATTGTGCACTCCAATCTTGTTTACGCTCATCGCTATCTCATATGTGATCTCCACCTTCTAGCATATTATCCATTCCGTCTGTCAGTGTAACATCAGAGTAATTCGGAGGGATCCCAAATGACAGATGCTCTCCTAAATTGCATATGATTCTATCTTCTTTGGCCATTATGCTCATTTCGATGAAACAACCCGCCAAGCCTGTCAGCCCTCTTTACAGGTCACATCTGTGCACTTGCATACCATCAAGTGTTAAAGCGGAGATCAGTGACCACACCTTGAATGGGGTGAAAATCACCTAGGCTAACTGACCTCTGATATTCCGCAATTACGTAACGCATGTAAAACTCCGGCTATGTCGCAATTTAAAGAAGGATTTGTTTAGGGATCGAGCAAGATTAATCTCAAAAAGTTTTTAAAGGAAAACCGAACTCTACAATCCAAGTGCCAAACCATTAATATAATGCGATGAGATCAGCCTCTGATCAGTTTGTTAAAATTTACCCTTCCCATAGTTTAAAACATTGGGATAAAGCCGTATTTGTTCAATTTTTAAATTGTTTAAGGCATTCCATATTTATGTCTCCATTCATGGTCACCAATATTTGCTCGCGATCGTGGAGTTGCTGGATCGTCTTTAACGTGTGTTAGTGCTAAAAAAATCGCCCAAAATATTCACTATATTCACCCTCAGTCCGCTATAGTTAAGAATTTAAGCGGTAAACATGGTTTAATAATCCTTGTTAGTTTAATTTACCCATAAAACTCGGTAGACATAACGCGAAGTAATTACATATCATATATAATCTTGAGACAGCAAAGAATAAATCATGACTCCCTTCGTGCAATCAAGGCAAGCAAAACTGCGTCTATCAAAGGACGTATTCTGCCCTCCACCTCCTGCTATCCTCCGACGCCGAGCCAAACTAAAGAGCGACCATCAGAGAGGCAGTAATTGCACTCCGCATCATGAAACATGCATTGCTTAAAACTCAACCCACTTTGAAACATTGCTTATTATGAGACAATAAATAAGCAAATTAGGCTTGATTTGTGGAGGATTGTCCCCAAAAAGCCTTTCTACTGCAAAGGGGAAATGCATTAATTTGCGCTATAGTTACTAACACCAGGCTGAGGAGATTGGTATATAAAGTCTCTGCAGTCGGCACTTTAAATTGATATTTTTTAAAGATGGTGGCTTCACTGTTATTTTTCGTTGTGTAGTTAATAATTTTAAGCACAGTCTTAAAATTTAACGCAAAAGAATTCGCATGTCCTGGCTGCTGGACTGAAGCCACTTGGCCTTGACGAATTAAAATCTGTAGGATTCCCATATGAGAGTTCAAAATTAAATCCTCGTTAAGCTATCCAATTTTAAAGTGTGATTAATTTTAAATCCATAGATGGAATGCAGAGCCATACACATTGGTAATTATCATGGCGTCGCCAAGGCGGATCCATGAATCACTGAGGCGGCCGGTCCGTAACCAGCTGCCGGTGATTTACGTTACGTGAAAAATAAAAAGGAGTGCACGCGATTACACCTTCTTCTAGTTCATCACTTTTTATAATTATTCAGCCTAAAATTGGCTAATTTTTTTGCGAAATTAAACGTTTATTTGCAGATTAACTCGACCTTTACCGTTTTCGAAGCTTGTGATGGGTTATTGTTCGTAACTTTTAAAAGTAACATTTTCGTAAGTCCCATACATTAAAAATTGAAAAGGATAGTAATACTCGGTGGACTTTAAGAGGTTTAGAATGTCAATGAATTCTTCTGTACTACTTAAGTTGTGTCAGTGTTCTGCCGTCCACATTAGCAATTTTGGAGCATAAAACTATGCTCCACAGTTAAAACTAAACAAGGTCAAAGCTACAAAATTGTAGGAGATGCAGTATTTTTGTTCTGTTTTTCCATGGTGTTTTGGCAATTATTGTGGTAATTGCTGACTCCGAAAAAGGTAGGTTCTTGGTGTCTCTTAATTATCATAAAAGACAATGAGACATTCCGACAACACACAAACACTCTTATGCATTTCCCATGTCTAGGCTCGGCCTTCCAGTCTGGTGTTGTCGTGATGCCAGTTCGCAGATTAATGACCCTTAGGGGGCTTACACTGCTACACGTGGATGTGTCATCGATAGTCGTCATTTGCCTCAATCATGGCCTAGATCGTGTGACAATAGATTAGTCAACAATAAGGTCAGACTTTTGACGGAACTACAGTGAAGACATTACTGCCTAACGAGGTATCATAAAAATCTCTTGTTGAAATGGTCAAAATTATTTATTAGAGCTTATCTTCTCGCTAAACAAACTCAATTACAATGCTCGAGTCCCACACAAAGTTGAGTAACTATGGTGCTAACAAAAATGGATTTATGTCTGAGGAGATCGTTCGGGCAGTTGGTAGATCATGGAGATAAAAATATACTTTTGCAGTTATTGCAAACTCAGATCTAGTGCTTCTGTAGAATTCTTACTTGTCTTTTGCCTGTAAAAGTGTGATCGTGTGTGTGCAATGTGGATGAGGAGGATGATGGTGTAGTGGTTAATTCAAGACGGAAGGTTCACCTATTGACGGATCCATCAGAGGACTTGGGAAGGATTTGTGCCATTTTATTAATCAAAAGCCATTCCACAGCAGAAAGTAATCAATAGACGTACATAATATACATCACACACAAACGCAATCACATTTTCTTCTGTAAATACAACGTATTTTAAGGGAAGTATGTCATCAGTCCACTTAGTAATGCAACACGAATAAGGCGTCTAAGCAATCTTTCTATCAGAAAAATTGCAACCAGACGCTGCAAAATGTTAATGGGAAATGACCAGACAATAATTCATGATGGGCGCCATGGTTCGTAGAATGTACCGGATATAAAGTTCCATTTGCCCAATGCCACTAGCAATGAAGTGTATCCTTTCTGTCGAATAAATTGCATGCCGCTGTATGCCAAACACCGGATTTTTGTACGTACAGCAAAACACAATGAGGACCTAAACCTAATAAATTGGTTCGAGAATTATATGTAATGTTGGCTTTTATCGCGGCATTAAAAATTGGCTAAAGGGACCCGAGAAAGGGAACATCCAGTTCTGAAACAGAGAGAGTTTATGTGGACCTACATACGAATAAAGTGGATCAGAACAAAGGAATTCTACCATTTCAGGCGATTGGGAGTATCTTAAGAGTTATCTCTCTCTACCTTGCGCTGGTCTCTGTAAAGTTGGGCTATCTTTGGATTTAAGGAGGAGAAAGGCTGGAGGCGAGGTAGCAGCAACGACTAGTTGACAGTGCCTGGACGTCAAATCTTAATCTTGCTTGAATTTTTACAGGCTCAATTCGATTATAACTGCAAATATATTATTCGCTTTGAGCTCTTAGCTATTTGCTCTTTTTAATTTACTTAAAACGACTTCTCTAAATGGTTAATTAAAGAGAATTAGACGTATGACCACAGAGAGGCGCCGCTACTAATTGAATAATTAGTAGCATGTTACACTATGTTTGGCTGTTTTACAGTCACTTTTGTACTCATATACAATAGTGAACCGTGCAGCATTATTAAAATCCAGAGCTACATGCTATATATATATATTAACATAAAAAGCACAAGAATGAGGTGTCACTTAAACACTGACTTATTTCTGGCAAGCTACCACTTTACGAAACACTGCTTCTTAATTTAACGGGCGTCATCCTTAAATCAAAGCAAAATCTACCATTTCAAGCCACAATGTAAAGTCCTCAGCAAGCGGACCTGTTTACTAGGAATTGGTGAGTAGCAGCTTCTTGGGGACCTCAAATCCTTTTGTGCTGAAGTGACGGCTCCTTACTAGCTTTACGGAATCAACTTTTTGCCGAATGGAGATATATGTTCACGGAGGAAGAAAATAGCTTTAGAACTTTGCCTTTTAGCTGTTTTAAGGTCAGAAAATAAAAAAGCTGATGGAAAATCTCAAGAGTGCTGAGTAGTCTAAGATTCTCTACGCATGACTTAATGATTCGTTTGTTTGCTTGTTTTAGTGTGTTAACTGGTCAGGCTTGAAAAAGCGAAAAAAAACTGTTTAGACCCATTTCGGCCGCAATTTAGCGGATGTAGTGTGTACCTCTGGTATTTCTTAAGGCATTCTGTTTGTGGGGTCAATTTGGTTCCCGTAAAGAGGCATCGTATTAAGAAATAACAAGTTTATTATTAAGAGGCTATTTCTTTAATGCCATCTTTTGATTGCTTTGCTTCGTGGTGAGACCATTACCAAATGGTAGGCGCTGATTTCTTTTGGTTAATATTTTATAGCTCATGGTCTGACAACTGGTTTGGGCGTCTTTTTGGGTCGCTGTTTAAAGGCAAAGTCATTTAGCTCTTTACGTTCTCTCACACACATTATCGCTATTTTAAAGTGCATTTTCTGCTTCAGTTTATCCAAATACCAGGGCAACCTAAGAAAATCTGCCTAGTGTTACAGAGAACCCTTGGCAATCGCAAAGGCCGAAAAGTGGGGACTCGTGGTCAAAGTGGTCGGTAAATGTGACGTTAACACATGAAAAAGTGATTGATATGAGCACAGTAGTTGAATCTGGTTTCTAGAACATTATTTCCAACCAAGTAACTTGTTTTTCTTTGTCCAATTTCACTTTACAAGTTCCAGCGACAGTATTTACTCAGGTTCAAAGGTGAGTCTAAAGATCTGGGAAGAGGTCTGTTTTAAAGCTTCATTATTTTCCATTTAAATGACTGGAATTTGCATTTTGCCTGCAAATAAAATCAGGTAGAGTGTGGCTTTTCACTTATATACTTGGAAAGTTTACACAACCTAGACTCACCACTAAATGGGCTTTTCCCTTCCCCAATCGACGTGTTCATAAACGCTGAGTGGGGGTGCGTTTTACGAATAAAAATTTACCCTACTGACGACCTAGGTAGTGATAACAAAGTCACCTTTTGAGTTGCCATTGAATTAAAGCCCTTTCTCGAGCACCACCGCCTTAGTTAGGGTTAGCACCACGCCCGCCGTCACATTTACATCCTAATTTCTTATTGTTCCCGCGGAAATTTTTCACTGAGTTTTATGTGGAAGTGGTGCCAGCAGAGAAGTAAAGTATGATTGAAGGGATAGAGTTATGAGATTAATCTGGCACCTTTACTCCTTGTCTCTTTTCCCCCAAGTAAGGCACCTTGAACGATAATGGAACCGCCGAAACTCTTGGTAATCCTACTTGGAGCTGCTGCGTTGTCTCGTTGTGTCTGGCAACTACCGCCTGTCCACTCGCCTTTTTAAAATGGAGTGAAGCGCATTCATTTTTCTTTTGTGTGATTAAAAATGAGCCCACATACCACCGTGGCAACACTTTAACGGAGGAAGGAAGTCTTGGTGGGAAAGGATTAATTATCACATAAGAGTTGTGCATGGAATTTCCAAAATGCACACTCTTAAATGTTCTGCGATTTTGTTGTTGAGGTAACGCAGTATCTACCGACCGTGACAGCATAGCTTTCTTGATTTTTTTTCTCACTCTCTTAAGTCTGTTATGTAGTAAGGTCGTGAGGCGAAATCATAGCTCAGGTGGGTAGCAATTATTTTATTTCTAAATAGAAGCATCCCATGCGTTTTCTTTACATCTTTTAGCGTAATTTTTACCTTGGGAGATGTAAGAGTTTGACATGCGGATATCAGAACAGAAGGCCTTTTGCCTTCCTCAATTTGAGCACACTGGCGTATGTTGCAGTCGGTTGGTTCCCAAAAAAAACATCCAGGTTGGGGCATTGACGCCTGCTGCCTTGACAGTCTAATATCAAAATTTCATCGACCCTAAGACTATGCACACGAGAACTTAGGAAGTACTAACAGGCAATTAACCTAGGGCATATTAATCAAGTTGTTGTAAATTCTCATTTAGCTTAACGCAATTAATTTGTCAAAGGCTCACTGCTCATTAAATGCGACAACATGCTGGCATTCGCGCTTACTCTTCGGCAGCGATATCCTAAAAGCTGAAGTGATTCGCCTACGTGTAGCTTGCTATTGGTACTAGATGCTTCCAAGCCAACTTTGCATCTCAAAAAAAATGAAGCGTAAGGTTCTCTTAACCTAGTATCCATAAATAATGTTTTTTAGCAGTTAATCTTTATTTAGCTGGAACTGATAGTAATAACGATAAAATGACTTCAGTGATCATTATTTAATTGACAATTCATGCTGTTTGATGCCTCACCTACAATTGCCCTCACCAGTGAGCCCTTCTAAGTTTGCTAACCTTGCCTTAAGCACAAGTAGCTGGTAACTCAGATCGCATCCCCCATTATTAAGGGCGTCGCATTATTATCATGACTTCGGCAATGTTCTCTTCATTTTATTACAGTGTCATCATAAGTATCTAATGGCTGGCAGTTTTCTGCCGCCCAAGCGATATCTTCATTATTCAACCCGTGTTTCATTTGTACTCGCATTGGCATCTGTTCGATTATCCTGGAAGCAGCCGAAGCAACACTCGCACCATGGCCGCCATTTATCGCTCATTCTCTCGACTAATCACCCTGGCCAAGAGGGCTTATACTGTGTAAATAATTTACTCAAGAGAATGAGGTTGGTCCTTGTTTTGATCAAATGCATTTCCTTCCTTTCTTCTTTCGAAAATCGATATTACCCTGGCACGAAGTGAGTGGTGGTCGTGGACCCAGTGCAACAATGGAAATCGATATTAGGATCACTTGCACGAACTTCGTTGTGTTCTTCTTCGCAAATAGCATTTTTCGTGTAAGGAACTGAACAAAAAAGCAATGACATCCAGTGGCTTCCGTTTTTGTGCCTTTTTTCTTGAAACAGGTGTTTATGGTGCCACTATTTACTGTTGCATTAAATAGGAATTTCGCAGCCTCAAATGCAACTTGGGTGAGGAAGCGGCTCCGTATTTAAAGTAGATTATTTCACTTATTGTTTTCGATGGAGTGAACCTCTTTAAGAGTGAATTGCGTTTCGAAGCTTGGCAAACGATTGAATTTTGTTACACAGCGAATGCATACATACTCTCATAGTGATTCAAAATTTTTGATTCACTGATGGCATGACAACGAAGTGACGGCCAAAATCGACAGATTGGGTAACTCGTTGGTATTACCATTTAACTTGCAATAAGTTGGTTCTTCAAAAAGAGGAAGTGTCTTGGGCGTGAATAACTTGCAGAGCTACTTAATCTAGGTTCCACTTACTTTGTGCGTAAAAATGCACTTCATTCCGAATACTGTAATCCCAGGATTAGTAGTGACACAAGGATCTTCTTCATCCTTATTGATTTTAGCGTAAATACCTTCAAATACTTACGATTTTAAAATAAATGCATTTGAAGAAATAAACAAGTCGAGCACACAATTAGTCTAATTTGAAGGCGTGCAATGGTCTAAAAAACGGTTCTGAAGCCGGCTACGGCCTAAAAACCTCTTTCAAGGGCCACATTTCAAAGCACATGACCTACCACTTATAGATTTTTTTCCTCCTTCTCATCGTAATAGCTTACTTGATGGACTGAGAAAATGCAGAAAATGAGTAATTTTGGAGGTGCATACATTTTGTAACGTAAATTGTAACTTCTTAATGAATGTGGCTATTTGAGTGGGAAGAAAATTACGGGACCCCATAACTGGGTTGTTTTCTCTATGACAACCGCCACCTTTTGCGGTAGGTTCCAACGGATGAGTCATTGCTCAGCGCACTTGCTTGCTGGTGGGCGGGAGAGGGAAAGGGGTCCTGCTGGTCGCCCCATTTCCAGGCTACCGACCAACAAAAGTGACATAAAATAGGAAACAAAAAAATGCCTCAAAATACGACTGAGGCTTGTGCTCCAAGTCGGTAAGAGAGTTGAAGATAAAATTTATGCAATTACGGGGCTGAAGTGTGATTCTAATCTGGACGTCTAATCTCAATGTTAATTCCGTTGCCAATTGTACCTATCTCAGTTTAAACCTCCATTTTTAGAGCACTATAAATGCTCCGGAGTGAACAAGTATAAGGTTAACCTAAGAAAAACCCCATTAATCTCCCTAAAAAACACTGCTCAATATAGTAATCAATCAAAAGTTAACCGCAAATCTCCTTTCCTTCTCCAAATTTTAATTTGTTTCCTAAGAAACCAAGTTGAATTTAAAAGGGCCGTGAAAACAATTTTGCTTTAGGCTTTAGAAATAGCATTCGACCAAACAGGGAAAAGTTTTTAAGACGAGACTTCATTTGTTGCGAGGGGCACCGTGACGCTATGCATATGCGTAGAAAAGGATTTATTTAGATTAAACTGGTTTAAGTCACTTCTGCTGCATTCCAATTGTAAAATTATTTTTTGGCGCAATAAGTAGCGCCAATTTCGAACCGGGACTTGTCATTGTAATTATCCGGGAAAGGGGAGAATAAGATGTAGGTCTTAACATATAGCACTGCAAATCTACCCGAAGGGCCGTGGGCGACTTACATGACCGAGGGACTATGATGCCGAGCACTTTTGAAGCCTCATCTTTAAATGGATTATCTTCGTGATAACATTAAATTATTGCTTGTCGAAGGGATTTTCAAGTACGAAATAGTCTTTGTTTGCCCACTGCTCCCCTATAAGAAAAGATGCCTTATTCTGTACGTCCAATTAAATTTGCCGGTCCACTACCTACAATATACGGTGAATAGATCCCAATCTCTTCGCGTGCTTTCCAATGAACTACTCTTCAAGGTGTCAAATTAACTTGACATTTGTGTCATCATGCGATCGCGTCGTCATCATCCAAGTGCCCTGCCGGTGTTGACCTGCCGTCACTGCCATCAATCAAGACCGAATCAATCAGCCTCTATTCACCCTTTACACAAGTATAATCCCTAAGCTATTCAGTGTGGTCAATATTAGTGACTGGTCAATATGCTGGTAAAGATTTGGCGATTTATACCGAAACTCGGGTACTTGTTGCACCAAAATCATGTCGGATTATAATATCACGTGAAACGCTTTATTCTTTGTTTATCTATATGTAGTTGCAGAGGTCTAAGTCATTCCTAAAGTTAAATTAGTCATTACGACATGGCAGAGTATGGACTATCGACGTCTGGAGGTGATGTAGGCTTCAGTGCCTGTGTCGTTAATACGAAGAGTTAAGGATAGGGCCAAAGCATTATGAAAATCTTTTTATTTACTTAGCATTTGCATTCTAACTCCTTTAACACAGTTTTCTTGTCATACTGTTTGCTTGGGTACAATTTATTGCAATGAGGTGCTAATCCAAGCTACGCAAAAGGTTAGATTTGAGATAGCTGCGTCTCATTATCTCAAAGGACAACATGTGGATGCATAAAATACTATCAGAGGCATGGACTTCATGATGGCTCATTTATCTCACCCCACACAGCGTATCTCCATCTGATCAACACAACTTTTGCAGCTCCAAAGACACACTTAAGTTATTCTAGCTTGTCATTTAATTTGTAAAACAAACAGATTTTAAGACGGTAAATCGGAATAGAATTGTGAATAGTGAATCAGTTTGCAAGTCATTTGTGACTATAAATCTTGGAACCGAATTTAACTGACTATATTTGTTTCCCATCAGGATACTTTTTTGAAGAAAATTAAACATGCATCTCGGTGTGTTTACGATCAGCTACAGGGAACATCTAATGAGTCTCAAGGCCACAAAACCTCATCCTTTCCCCAAGGGAGTGGTTTAACCCAACAACCGCCAAACAATAATGTAAGGCAGCTGTGGGTGGCAAATAGGACGTTATGACTCTCATTGCAAAGAGTCACCTGCCCTAAGCCTGCTCCGACTGACAATCGGAACACAAACTGTTGACATTTGAGGTTTTAAAATTTACGCTGCCGAAGTCCCCACGAATGATTTTCATGCATTTGTTGAGGCTTTACATTAGCTAAATCACGTTCCATCAAGAGAGGGATAAAAAAGGTAGCCTAACTTTAATTCTAATCACATTCTTCCTCCAAATTCTGTTTAACTCGGCCCAGATTAAAATCTTGTTTGAAATACTTACCGGGCGTGTTGGAAAATTCTTTAAGGCTGCCCGTCGCTTAACTCCAAGTCAGTTAATGATCATCAGACGTTGATGTCTCTCTTTGTGAATGTCCTCAGTTCTGGCTACCTCCAAGAATGTGCTCAACATTTTGTGACTTTCAAGCTTAGTAGGCAGTCCACAAAATTTTGGTTTCACATTATTTGGATTTCCGTTGCTAGCCGTGAAGCTTCTTAAAATATCTGTCCGTATAAGATGGAACATGCAGCTGTTTAATAATGCACATTGGTAACAGAGGAATCAAATGGTCTTAACCTCAAGGAGACACTCGACTTCTTGCTTAAGTTGTATAACTCGCGTCACGGATGTTTGTAATGAGTAACTAAGTGGTTGAGGCATTAACTAACGACTAACGCAGTGCCTGACAAGTCTAAGTTGATGTCAAACTGCTGGCCCGTGATATTTTATTTTGTTACAATTTTTTCTTTTAGCCAGAGATTAGACTCAGATTAAAGTTTGTTAGTCTTTCCATGATTTAGTGGGCGATTGTTACATCATTTTAATCGAGGCGTGACATTCTTTCTCCCTGCATGATTAACAGCTTTTCCTTTCCAAAAACAGCGAATTATTAAAAAATAAAGTAGCTCAAAGAAAATATTTTTTCCAAATATTTATTTCAAATTACAGGAAAAACCCTAAGGCTGACTCCGTATTGCCTATCCGGCGACGTTTATGTCAGCCTAATTTTATTGGGGAAGAGAAAAATATGCTTTTAGCCGAGCAAATATTTTAGTCTTTGTAGCCTTTTTCTTCAATAATTCTGGCAATGTCTTTAAAAGCGAATCTGGGTACTGCACTGACAATATAAGTTAGCAACTCGCCAGAATAAAACCCGGACTACGTATCACACAAATGGAAATTTTGCATCACTTGCCCGCTGTTTAGCCATAAAAAAGGGAGACAGGAGAATTACATTGCAATTTATTTTCCACACTTGAATAATTAATAACAGATACAACCCAAACATGGAACTCCCTGACATCACTTTTAAAATTATCGCAAATTTACAGCGACTGTAAGGAAGTTTATTGTCTCCACATTCCAAGAAAGCGAAAATACTCTAAACAGGCAGTCACGTATCGTTGCCTTAAATCAAATAGAAGAAGAAAAATAGAACCAAGTAAATATTCCCACATTTTCTGCTTGTTAGTGATTAGCATATGGAATTTTATAAGATGATAACCCGTCAAGAGCAATATTTGGCCATTGAATCTCCACGTAGCTGAAGCTGGTTTGCTGTGACGTAAGCTGTCTTTGAAGCCCTCGCACAAGACGCAACGTTACCTTAATCCCATCCAACTGCATTGCGCACATAAAATGTCGCTGCGTGATGCTTTCATTTAGAGATGCATTAAAGGCAAATGGGAATTTTGGAGGGTTTCGCAGAATGGCTGAGCCACTCTTGAGAAGTTCGAAACACTTCACAATTGAAGTCAAAAGGCTCATTGTTGGATTAGAGCATGGTTTGACAGGCCGTAAAGTGCAGTCAAACCATCTATTATGGTTTACAATTTCATCCAAGACGGAGAAATCCAATCACTAATCACGAATCACGAATTTTCTTCCTTATCTTTGCACCGCACCCAAAACTGTGCATTATGGCTAATCAGACCAGCAGTTACTGGGTGAAGCAGACCAGAAATTCTTACTTCGTCTTTGTAGTAGTAAAGTAGATGGGGAGCAGTATGATCACCTTCTCCACACGATCTCCAAGCATACCCTTGCTCCTGCGTTTAGCAAGCACCTCAGCCAGACTTCAGCGTCTACCGCGGTAAACCATCTTGAAATAAGCTGCTGAACGGCCTATCTGCCTCCTGTCTACCTGTCGTCCTGTCTGACTGCACGTGTGTCATGAAACCCAACGTACACTAGCTAAACCTTCAATACTTTGTTTCGTCACCGCTGACTTTGATTGACACTAGCATCCAAAGACTCGCCTCCTCTGCATTTACCTAATAGTTTACACAACAGTTCTGCATGCGACCCAATCCACCCCTCCACGGACCAAATGAATGTTCGCAGAAGTGACCGTCATATTTTGGAAGCGGCATTGACCACCGCAGTAGAGAATATCATATGAGAGACACTGAAGCTTTATAAATGTCTTAGTAATCAAAAGTAATCGAACCTATGTCTACCACGAATTAGCTTGCTTTACTGTGGTGCATGCAGTCCACCTTGGTGAAAGGTGTTTGAACTAAAGTAGACTGGACTAGACTAGGCTAGAATGAACTATTTGACATCTTGTGTGCCATTGCTGCATGATTTTTTATTCTAATCATTGTAAAATACACAAATTTTTCTTAATTTTTTTGGATTTTTTGCACATAATGGCCACTTTTTGGATCGAAATGGAAAAAATTACGGCATGAACAAACATCGCTCTTGTAACACAATATTAAAAAGCAAAGAATGCTTTGCAAAAAAATGACTTAAATATTCGGCGAAGGTCTTCATGCAAAGGAGTCGCTAAATTTGCATCCTCTACTTTGTTGCTGTACTCCATTGCGTTTATCACTTCCCATGTGGATTCTCCACCATCAAATTCCTCCCAAAAATTTACTTTATCGTAATCTCAACCTATTTAAAAGCCCTTAGCTTATTATAAGTAAAAATTCAAGTTCTAAACACAATTAGATAATTCTTGTTAATGCTACTGACTCAAGACCGCAAGTGAGGCGATTAACTGTTGTGTGGCAACTCAAGACAAGGCGGCAAACTGTGCGAATCCTGCCGCAGAATGGAGACTCGTGTAATCTACGTCCATTAAACATTATCGATGTGGACATTACCCTCCACCTCCTCCCATCACGAAGTCTCAGGCCAAGCTAAAAGCAGCCATTGAAGAAGCGTTAATCGTCCCCTAAATTAAAAATATGCTTTGAGGCACAAACTGCCTTTAAGCATTAATCATTTATAGAAAGGTTTTTAAAAAAAAGTTGAATATCATTAATGAATGACCCTTAAAAGCCTCTCTTTTGCTGAGGATTAAGATGTAATCATCTTCATTTGCTTTGCCATACACGTCCAATGCCTCTGGAGGAGATGTTAAAATTTGGTATTTTGGCTAATGTTACTTCGTATTTCGATAATAATTTGGCACGCTTTTAAAGTAATCACTTTTATGCGCCAGACAGCTGTTTTAAATCGCACATCTTAGAGGCTTGGATATCGTGCATTTGACTTCCCTGATTTTTATTAGTTTCCAAATTGAAGTGCAACTGACAAGTCTCCTTAAGATCCATATCAAGCCGAACTGTTTTTAGGTGCAGCGTCGTAGGCCTGGCTGATAGATTTTGTCAGCAGGAAGAAGACAAAAAAATCCCTAGGGCTGACGGTTTCAGCTGTAGTTGGCTACACCGCTGCAGGGAGGAACTGGTAGACTCTCAATTAAACTTTCCCAAATAGAACAGCGATTAACAGCATTTCAGCCATCCACGAGCTACCGACGACAGACAAGTAGCATTCCTATTTGGGTTGTCATTTAGTTTATATCTCTGTCCATTCAACATTAAACATTAACTGTCCTCAAAAGCGTTTGCCAGTAGATGTTTTTTTAATAAATAATTACTTCATAAGCGTATTATGTGCTCATGAGGGCTATTCTGGGTAAGGGATATTTAAAATTATCAATATAAAGCGAGGTAAAGTTGGAAGAAATAAAAACGCTCCAGATTGCTTAAGCACGATTTACCCGAAAATTTGGCTATTCGAAAATTTCCCAGCTCTAAACAGCTAAATATTCTGATCATTTTGTTGTTTAGTGTGATTAAGTTTCGTCGACTAGAGAGTGTGATTACTTCTTCTCTTGACGTATTCGGTTAGTATACTGATCATTTCTTGCACTCTTTAGGTTAGTCACTTTGTGATAATTCCTCAATCTCCTAAAAAGACAGTATTTCAAACGATTGCCGCTTTATCTTAAGAAAGTTATTGCATTAGTGGAACCTTTCCATCGTCCACCACTGCCCGCTAGTAGATGGTGATTTCTGTTGATCAGGGATTATGTCTCGCCGTTTAAATTATTGGTTTGGATTTTCTCTTCGAGAAGTATTTTTTGGACAAAGGTAGTGTTGATGCGCAATTTTACTCTTCGCTACCGCTAAATGACACACACCTTATGGAACTTGTGGGAACCTAAAATAACGCTAACACACATAAAGTGATTAACAGCAGACGGTAAAAAAACAAAGTCGACCATAAATCCTTTGGTATTATTTCCAATCAAGTTACTTAGTTTATTCTCTTTAAATTTTACTTTACAGGCTTAATGGTAATTTCAAAGATTTAAAAAGGAACGGCTTTGAATCCTTTTATTTACCATCCAAATGAACGTAATTTGCAATCCTTCTACAAATAAGACCATGTGAAGAACGGAAGGTCTAGGTAGTAGTGCGATGTCGTCTCATGAATTTTCAATAAATTAAAGCCCTTCGACTTGCGATGGGCGGACGGAATATTCATCGTCACTTCCACACCAAACTTACTTATTCCTACAGTTTTAACTGTCGAAACCATTTAGAAGTAAAATTAACTGAGAAGCAAATTATGCTTGAAGAAGTGGAAAGGTGAGATTAACTAGCCATCTTATGCTTCTGCCTACACTGCGACTTTACGTGCGTCTACTGGAATACTATTTCTTAAAAATACACCCTAGCCAATGGCACTACGCCTTGTTGGATCCACTCAGCACCACTGCAGTGCCCCTTCATGTCTGGCGCCTCTCCATAGTCAAGTCGCATGACACATTGTCTATTGCTTTCTTCAGTCCCTTAATCTAGGTCGTTAACTGTCCGCCATCTTTTATTATTACTGTTTATGAAGAGTTCGTTTGTATTTCTTAAAAAAAAATACAAGGGTGCACTTTAGTTGGGGAGAGACAAAAAGGCAATGCATTATTTAATCGAGAACCTGCTGTGATACCCTAAAAGGATGGTAAAGATGTTGCATCAATGAGCCTCTCATTAGTGAAGGGAAGGTTCATGGAAGGAGTAAAATTACCAGGCTCTACAAAAAACTATGCATGAATCCCTTTATGCGTTTCTCGATTCCGCTACATTGGTACCGCATTATCCGTTGCCCACTTCTTCTATCCTTTCTCAATTCTGATGTGCATCAAAGCCCTAAGGTGTATCATTCATGTGTGAGGAAAGCTGACTATCAAGCATAGTTTTAGACAGTATCACCTCAAATCTCCCCTTACCTACTGGTGAAGGGATCCTTACATTTACAGTACACTGATACATCCATAATCCGAACACATTTAGCTACAAATGTTGATTTGAATCACCGGGCTAGCATTAAAAGCACAATAAAAGTAAACTGTTTAAAAAACTCATCTTAAAGCAAGTGACAATTTTTCTACCCAAATATTGGTTTAATTTATCAAAAGTTCGTGAATATCGCCTTTTGTGGGTCTAATTAGCTTTTTATAACTGCGCCTCCTTAAGTGAATTGTTCTGACTTCTTCAATCACAAAATGTGTTGCACTGGCCCATGACGTCGTTTGTTAGTTTTTGTAATTAAACGGCTTTTTTAGATTTTAATTCATCGGTGCTTAAGACGCATTGATGTCAAATTATTAGTAATTTTTGTCTTATTTTAATTTTTGCTTAAGAAGTGTGTTATATAATACTTCTACCTGTACCACACGCCCGCGGTCAGTAAAATCCTCCTAATGACCTTCCAAACTGTCTAATTTAGGCGGAGACTATTCCGCTTCCCCAATCCTGTCTTTGTGTTGCCCTATTAGCCATATAATCTCTTAGCCCTGAAGCCTTTTTGGTGATGATGGCTACCGTAGCATCAGTTGTTAAGCTTGATTGGACCGACGGCTCTTAATGCAAGTTTTGCCTGTTCAGTTAGTTAGGATAAGAACACAAAAACAGACTTGCCCTTCACCACAGTCGCTACGCAGTATAGCGCCTTTAAATTAATAATGTAAGGAGTTTACTTACGCTCTTTCTGAAATTGCAAACGCATTTAGATGGAGAGCAAGTTAACAAGGCGAATCCTATTTGACGTCAGTTAAGCAAACTTCAGTAGTATGCAATGGTTGGAAGTTATTAATGAATGACTAGAATGAAATAATAATTCAAATTTGTTATTTATCCTCACTTTAAAGCAAAGCTGCTAAGTATCCGCCTTCAAATTTGCTTGATCGTTTTGCAACAAGTCTGTACAGTTTTGTGATTATTTTAAAACAAGAACTTAAACTAGTTGAAGACACCTATTAATTCGCCTCGCCATTCGATTAAACGTAAAGGACACCTTAACTGCTGTCTTGACAACCTAATAAACGTTTTTATAGAGTCTGAGATAATGCATTTGAGATTCGTGACGGTTTGATAAGACCGTTTAGAGCTGGCAGACTTTATTCGCCGCTGTGGGTAACAAGTCACATCGTTGTAAGTTTTGTGTTTGGCTCAAAAGTAATTATTGCCAAAATCTCACCGCACAAATAAGGTGACAGGACATTAACACTCACGTTTGCTCATTGAAAGCGTCAAGTTGAAAGGATACAGTGATGCCCTAGGAACTGAAGTAATTCGGCCACCCATGTCTTGTTCTTGGTACCAAATCCTTCCACACCAACTTTGCACTTAATTGAATTGTGCGATAATGAATTATTTATAATGCTATTTAAAGATAGTCTCCATGCTCCCCTTCGCTAGTGGTTTGGTGGTTTTATGATGTCTTGCGAATGCCTGAAGTTAATGTTAATGGAAGTGAAATACTTTTGCTCATTATTATCCAATCTACGGCACATGCCACTGCAGGCGTTGCTAGCAATTTCCCCACCACTGAGTCTTTTAATGTCTGCTACCCTTGCTGAGAGCACAGGTAAGTAAAAGTACAGACCGCATCTCTAGCATTAAACCCCTTGCATTATCGTTATTACTTCTACAATATTTTCTTCACTCTATCACTGTAGGAATGCTATTATCTGATGGCTGGCTGCTGTCCTGCCACACACGCGGTAGCTCCATTGTTTAACCCATGTTCCATCCAGTCGCTTATTTTTCTATTTGAACACCCATAGAACCATCGAGGCAGTACTGACCTCATGCCGTTAAAAATACATCCTTAGCCGCGAAAAAATCGCAGACCAATCTCTAGACTGGTGTTCTGGCCGAAGGAGTTTATTTTGGGAGACAATGCACTTTGAAGGATAAGCAAGCCTTGCATAAACCGTTGAACACAGCTCCTTTCTTTTTAAATCGATATCTATCAGGCCTGCAGGGGAAGCGATGAGTGTTTATGTTCTGAGTGCATTAATGGAAATCGATCATATGGTCATTTGTACGAGGCTTCGGTTCCGTTATTTAATGCATTTTGGCAACAGAATCCCTTCTTAAGGGCTTAGCAAAAATATCCATGACATGCAACAGCTTTCACTCGTACGGTTTCTTCATAAAACATTAAAGTGTTTTGTAGTCTTTAATACGTCTTGGATAAATTTCGACGGATAAACTATTGTAAAGGGCACAGTGGTGAGCGTATTCGAATTTGATCATTTTTTCTGTGGTAAGGAAGATAAATATTACTGAATACTTTTCCAAGGATTGAAATTTGCATTTTCCTTACACAAGTAGCGGTTTTGCATACAATATGAATATTTTGTATGCATATACTCCCATATTGTGCCGTAAAAATGGGTAACAATCAGAATGAGGGACTGGAGAATTCGTATTGATTAAGGTGCGATTTGTCTTAACCATTATTCCACTTACTACTGCCTAATTTGATTCGTTTGAAAAAAATATGGAATTTTTTTTTCTAAAACGTTGTGTATTGGTAATTTTTTGCTAGACAAAGTTGCAGCTCCTTTTGACAACATGAAAACATTTTTGAAGTTTCTTGATTTTAAACGAACTTCTTGCCATGTAATATGTTGGATAGGAGTGGCAAAGAGTAATGTGTCATTGGAAAGGACAAACAAATGAAGCGCGAAATACTTCAAAACCGTAGGTGTGCAACAGCACAGAAACGGGTTTTGGAGTACAGCACAGACAAATAAATTCCCCGTATTCCATTCCTTCATGGAATGGGCTACAGCTTGTAAACCTTTTCAAATGTCTCGTTTTAAAACACCTTACCTTTAATATGTTAGGCGCTGCTTTAATTCGTCGACGTGACCTTTCGAAAGGATCGAGGGAATGCAGGTTGTTTGATGATTAAACTTTAAAGGGATTATGGAGAGGCCACGCAATGAGAAGAAATCCCTAAGGGTTGTTGCCATTCAGGCGTATGTGACTATTAAGATCCCTTGAATGGCTTTTCCACGGTGATAAATTTTTCCTATTGCGGTGGGTCTCGAGTAGACAGCCTACGACACAAATGAACGCTGGGTGAAGCAAAGGGAGTTACCCTACTGGTCGTTACAGTTCAAGGCTGAGAATCATCAAAAGTTGCATGAATTTTTAATTATTGTACAATATTTCCTTTCTAATTCCGAGCTCATTTTAATTAAAAGTCTCCAAATCAGATTAAGACTTGTGACCACTAGTTGAAAAGAGGCCTGATAATAAAAATTTACAAAAATTAAGGAGCTAAAATCAGAATCGAATTTTGATAACTAATCCTTAGGTTATGTCCACTTCTAACTGTACAAGGTTATACTGTAGGCCTGTAGATTCTTAAAACAAAAAATTTTTCTTCCAGGAAGACAAGATAGGAGAGGTTTGCCTAGAAAAGAAGACGCAACCAAATTGTCTCCACCATCGTTACCAGACAAAATGATCGATTCTGTTCTACGTCTTGACGTTTAGATTCGTGTCATGGATTGCAAAATGGCAACTTTGATGGCAACGATACCAATGTTTTCTAGGGCCGTGGAGATCGCATATGGCATTATAGATACACGACACCCTACAAGCTCAAGATAATCATTTATTGTGAAATTGGCTATGTTGCACTTCATTTTAGGGTTCTAATCCACTTACACAGAGATCATGACGTTTCAAGTGAAAATTCACGGTGATAATAAATTTTAATATTTAGTTAGGTGTAATGTGTCAGTCCAATATTATTGTATTTGCGTACTGGAACCTATATAAAAATTGTTTAGGTGCAATAAATTGCCTCCACGTCAAAGCGGTTGCCTGCGATTGTGATTAGGTGAGGTACCTCCTTCTTTGATAAGAATGCTAGCCAATAAACCATTCCTTACAAAAACTGTTTAATATACCAGTGGTTGAACACACATTTCTTTACCAAAAAACCGCTGATTTATAAACTAAGCAATACTTTTTGGAAGTGAACTGGTAATTATCCTAAGTCTATCAAGAGTAGCCCCATTTATCTCTGCAACATGTTGGTATTGTCTTCTTTCGACTTCATTTGGGTCTTAAAAGCAACGCTGTTGGCAATGGAATGCAAATCCAAACTTAAGGGACTACTACTTTGGCTTGTGTTTCTAAATATGTGGCTTTAATGAGCCGGGATGGAGTGTATGCCTTGGATGAGGACGAGTTATAGGTGATGTCCACATTCGATATTCATAGTGTTCTGCAGAAATAATGTTGGCAACTAAAGTGACGCCAGTCGTAACCGTGACCTACTTCAAAAGCTGTCTAAATTACTTATGCGATGAACACGTTAAGCTTCTTTTATCTCCTACTAAGGTTAATGTAACACGTTTATCATTGGCTGCAATAACAAAGTTATGAGGAAATTAGGCTTAAAATCTCATTTTCCTAAGCCTATTCATAACTCTTTCTTATTATATCACTCTACTTTTAGGCCAGTGCTCTTACGACCAACGATGGATTCACAGTTACAAAACAGGACGCAGCTCCTGATCGGGCGGAATTTGTCAAGTAGGTTCTGTGATGTTGCATTCGACAGTTTCTCGTTTGCACGCAAATTTGATGATTAGAGAGGAGAGTCGGTAGGTATCGTCCTTACACTACTGACTACATTGTAATGATTGAAACGGGAGACTGACCAAAGTTAGCATTGAGGTCTCATGTATTTTGGAAGACTGTCAAAAGGGCCGAGGGTTATCGACATGACTCAGAGGTCATGACGTCAAGCAAAATTGTAATATGCAGCGCCTTTTGTAAAAAGTCAAAATTGTAACTTAATTACTGCAAACTATTGCCCACTAGGATTTCGAGGCTTTCCGTTTAACAGTCAGTCTCTTAGACTCGCATGCGCATTTAAATTGCCCTAAATATTTGTCTTTGTGCTTCCATTCATTTATTGTCTGTCAAAATGAATTATTAAAATACACAGTGGTCTTTTTCAATGCAAGGTGGAGTGTATGATACTCTATACTTAAGTGAAATTATGGGTTTAAAATTTATTTGGCATTTGTGTTGTCGCGTGATTTGGTTGTCGTTATTGAATTGCTCTGCTAAGGCTCATCAGTCCGCATGGCCGTCAAACATGTTTGAGCCAAACCTCCTACTTCTATTCCTAGCATAAATGATACTTGCAGGTTAATATGAGTACTTAGCTAGTCCGTCCGAAAAGGAATGGCGATTTATATTGAATCTTGACTACTTGCTTTACTAAATTCATGTCAAATTTTAGCATCTTGGCAAAAGTCCTTTCCCCCTCTACCTGGATGTAAGTTTAGAGCTTCCATCCATTCATGAAGCCAAGAGAATTCATTATGCCGGGGCAGAGGTGTTGCTTGCATCTAAAAGGGCTTAGGGAGAAGGGTGGATGGACAATGACGGAGACTAAATGAGGCACTAAACGAATCGCTAAGCTATTATTGAAATTATTTTAGGTGCTTAACAAGACGATTTACTCCATTTTATGTAAATTAACTCACATTATTATTCTTAGAGACAGTGGTTTTTGTCATGCTTGGTATAACCACAACCTAGCACTCGTCATTGCTGCGATCGCATTAATTACTCTCGGACGCAAATGACATCCTACATCCACCTTTGTGCTGACCAACTGACTTGTCCCCATGTGACACTGTCATTTGGGAGTAAAGTACAAACGCCGCATAGATGTGACGTCGGACTTTGGCAGCCACAGTCGGAACCTCTTGTGCAGGCTGGCTTCACACTAATCAAAGTTTAGATTCTAAGAAAAAGACAAGCAGTTTGACGTAGTTTACTTTCTAATTTTGTGTTCTTTTAGCATAATTAGTTGCAATGATGTGCTAATTTTAACTGCGCAAAAGAATAAAACAGAATCGGCAACCAATCGTTATCTCAAGAAGTATCAGGTGGCCACATAAAATGCAATTAGAAACAAATTTTTAAAAAGCTGTACACCCACCTTCCATCACGTCATTTTGTAACCTCACCATTGCAATTTCAAGTTGCACTTCTCAGGTTAGAGCATAATGCATGGAATAATACAAATGATTCATATAACTTACATGAACAACTTGATGAGGACCTGGGAACTGAAGGCGGACCTACAATTTCTCATTACTTGTTAATTGATTGCAGACTCTTAATTTTAATTTTAAGGAGCTTAAGCTATTAACTACTAGTGTTCTTTTTTAAGGAAAAATAAGCACGAATTGTGTTGTTCTGCTGCATGTACCTTTTACGGTGGAGCTGACAGCCACTGGGGAGACCAAATGTGTCTTAAGGTCACAAATCATCACTCGATTCCCGAGAGGGCATTTTAACCCCAATATAGCCAATAATAGATTTTAATTCCCACTAAACAGTGAGGTCTGCACTAAGCCTACTTCAAATGACAAAATGTGTTCGTATCTTATTACAGATACTTCCGTAGAATTCGGACTAACTTGTTTAAATGAAAATTTTGCAAGAAATGTCTGTCAAATGTGAGCTTTAATTCTAAAAATTATATTTGTGTTTATGTTCAAATCACAGCCGACTCCTCAAGGGCTGCCTTCAGATGGTTCAACCGCGGTCACATTCTAGCTAATAATAGCTGCAACGCAGAACTGGAGATTAAGAGGATTGCTGGACCCCAAAAGCATTTTTTGGGTCTCCTTGATTGGAGCTATCCACAGAATTAGATTTAGCCTTTGTGACTTTTAGGGTTACTGGCAGTCAATGAAAGCTAGGTTGAGGCTTTGGTTGTTGAATTATCGGGCGATCTTTGCGGTAAAACGCTACAGGTCTTGGTGACTAAGTTGTCAAAGTTTGTGAGGCATTGGAGGAATGAAAAGAGTAAATATGAAGCATTCACTTATGATTGATGTATTATTTGACAAGCTTTGTTGAACGTTGATCGTTTTTCTTGTTAATAGTTTATAGCACGAAAAATCATTTCCCCATTCTCCAAAGCATTAACCTGAACTATAGGTTGGGAGTCTTGGTGTATTTTACTCGACAATTCTATGGTCTCTTCAGTTAAGGCATAAAAATTCTTTGCCCTTGAATAATTAACAGCCTTTCCCTTGTAATTTCAGCCAATTATAACGCAATCAAATTGGAAAAAAAAACATTCTTCAAGTATTTTTCCCCAAATGCAGGATGCACAAAATATTTTTACGACATGGTTGTCTGAAGATATCGATGCGAATCCAATGAACCGGTGATAAAGATAGCTGCGTGAGCCATATAAACCCTTTGATCTCCGCGTTTTTGGTCACAATCCTAATGGCATGATATTTTATGTGTCGGATTGGAAGTCTTGCATTGGCTTCAGGAAGGAACTGAGTACTGCGCTGACGCCTTCTAGAAGTCAGAGTTCTTTGCCCTAATACCATAGGCGTGGGATGCATGCATTGTACACCTGATATTCAGCCATCCAAAAAGAAGGACTTTTATAGCCATTTCTAAGGTTATTTAACATTCCAATTTTATGTTCTTTAGTAGGATAAATAACAACAGGAGTAATATTAACTTAACGATCACAGTTAATCTTTTCCACAATCTTAGAGTTTGGAAACAATTCAACTGGTTAGTTATGCACTGTTGATCAAGAATACAAAAAAGGCTGCAAAAAGATGGAGGGAAACCCTCACACGTTCTGCTAAATAGTGACCAACGCATGAAATCCAATGGGACGGCAACCAGTCTGGAGCAGCGTTGATCCAGGAAAATTTCAGTGCACTTGCAGTTGACGATCACCTCAGTGTAATTCCGAATATGTATTGTTTCTGTATTATACGCGGAGCCAACTTTTCTTTTGTCTACTTCATTTAGTAACATGTCTAGACTTTGATTATGCGGTTGCTAAAATCATCTCTAAACTAGGGGTGTGCATCAGTACATCAAAAAATACGTCCACAAAGTTTTCCATATCGTGATTTATACCTTTCTAGTATGCGCCTTTCACGTAGGATACACATTTTATCTAACACGAAGTAGAAACTGTTATTACTCAACTTATGCGACTCCTGCTGTAAAATTAGGACTTGTATGAACTGTGTTTGTCTAAGAATGCAGACATGCATATTTGTCCCCACCTTAAGCTGTCAGGCGGTGCCAGGCCAAGCTAAAGCGACACTTAAGAAAGCAGCAAATGCACTCCACATATGCAAAAATGCGTTGTCTAAGACCCGATCTTCTTTAAAACACTAAGTGTTATGGAATGGGAACCAAACGAACTGGGCTTGAGTTTATGGTTGGACGTCTTCGAAACATCCTTAAGCTGCTAAAAGGAAATGAAATAATTATCGCCTTTGCATGGAATAAAAGATGTCATTATTCTTTTCATCATTTTATAAGAATGTAGAGCACCTTTAATTCACCTCTTTTAACTGCCTTAAACAATAAAAATGGCTCCAATTATAGTGTTTGCATAAATTTAGGCAATGTTATTGGCACAGATAGTTGGACTTTGCTAGCTTTTTCAGAATTTGAAATTTCATTGTATTTTTGACAGTCTACAAGTGGGCTTAATGGTCATGATTAGTTTCATTTTCGTGTGGACGTTTTCATCCCTTCGTAGGCGAGATCAGCGGCGACATCGCCCTACCTCGACTGTAAAGTGATTGATGTACAAGGTTCCTACAAAATTCTGCCCATTTTTGAGTACTACCTTATTTAGCAATACATTTACAGAAGAGACCTGTTTTATAGTTAATACTTTTAAGCTTGATTGACGTTTGAGAACATGGGATGCAAAATAGCTTGCATGCTTGACCAACTAGATATTTTTGCAGACCACCTTTCTAAGGTTTACCATATCCACTGCCACAATTCAATTTTTTCTAACCTTTAAGTAAGAATATGTAACATTCATCTGCTAGTTATAAAATTTGACTGAATTTTGAAGCGCTATGTAAACTTAGTGAAACTTGTTTTGAACAAAGAGAAGAGAGGATAATCGCATCATGTTTGCCGTTAATCTAACAAATAAAACAACCAAATCACGAGGAAGTTAATATTTGCTACAAATGTGAATAGAAGAGTGTAAAACCGACCAAGCGTAATTGGATTCACCTTCTTTAGAATCGGTAGTAAATAATTGGTCAACTATAAATAAAATAACAAATCTAATTTATTTTTATGAATGTACAATAATAGATTTTTAATGATGGAAGTTGGTTGAGTTCCATTCTTAACTTTGGTTTTATTAACCATGTTTGAGGAATGCAGCCGGAGTAACGATGCGCTCAGGAGGAGTTAACGGAACATGACCTCTCACCAGTTGTTACTGCGCACATTTTGGTTAGTTTATTTAAATTCAGCCTATTTCTTAAGGCGAAATACAGCGGCAGAAGGTTTCCAGTCAGCCAAACACCCACGAGTATCTGTTCATATTCTCAGGTGGTTTTTGAGACAGTGAAATCCAGTAGGCCTCACTGGTTGCTTCTGATTGCAGGCTCAGTTACTCAGGTTCAGGAGGATATTTGAGTGGTCTCAGCTTTTTCGACATGATCTCATGCTCGCGCGTCTGAACGTCAATGACACTGCTCATCACAATAGTTCGTGACACTTCTGCAATACGGTGGTCATTCCTGCAAAGATTTTAGTAAGTCTGTATAACATCAGATCGGCCACGTCTGTAGAACTACATTGTAATCTTTTAATGATCACAGTCCTCATGAATGAAAGGCCCTTTCGATCCCTCAGTACAACCTACCTTCTTACCTTAACATGCTTTTTGGGGCTTCAAAAATGTCTTGGGATACCCAAATGCCACTTTTGTGTCGTGAATTTCTTAACACTAATTGCTTTATATCAAAGTTTCAATTTTTTATCTTTATATTGCAGAGTTAACGCTTATATTGTCCACCCTGGTAATGTTGGGACCCAAAACCACACCCCTATTTTATATCAAATTTACTAGTTTAAACCAAACCAACTCAGCACGGAAAAATTTGACAAAACCGTATTTTTCTTGTCAATAAGCCGATAAAACGGTAATGTGATAAATTACTTGTAAGTAATTTTACAAAAAAAATTTGGAATTCTGCTTTTACGTTGGTGCTCAGTGACGGCGTGGCATTTGCTTACTTTCACTATGATAAATACGCTTTTGATGTCTGTGTGTTATCGTGAGACATTTTCACTACTCTCTAACACTTCCGTGGATTTTCTGTATCTATCCAGAACTGTCAAGATGCAACTTAGAGAGCTTGCATCGTAAACGCAGAGAATGCCTACTATCGAACGTGGGAATCCTCAAAAGACTTCATTCTACACATTTTGTGCCTCAATTTTGTGATGATGGATTAATTGGTGAAACGATCGCAATTTTGGCAAGACATTCATGGAGGCGCTACTGCCGTTTAGACCTGACGTTTCACCAGATCGACGCAATTTATTGGTTCAAGTGCCACTTAAGTAAATAAAATTGCAGCAATGAGAGCTTCTCTAACAGATGGCAAACCTTAAGAAAAAAGATATCTTTTCTGCATATTTTGCCAATTGAAGGCTCGAATTCTAATTCACCTTCTGCTTGTCAGAGTGCGAATGCAGACTTGCAGTGCCGTTGAGAAGGGTGGCTAATCCACGAGTAAAAACAGTGCCAGTTTGACTCGTTGTTTCTTTGCAACAAGTAATAATAAATAGAGATTTGTAATGTACATAGCACATTTTATGAAAATTGCACTATCAGGCCTGGTTAGTAATGAAGCAGGAAGGAGGCGTCACAATTTCTCTTCCATTTTTATTTCACCAGCGCCCAAGCAAAATTTCAAACAGGAAACGACTTTCCAAAAGCCTTAACAGATCAACTAAAATAAACCGGCAATGCCAAATAATAGTTGGTGGAGTATACTAAGTGTAATATTTCCTTTTTCTTGATCTACTAAGAGTGCGTAGAAACCTCTCTTCCGAGATGACTACTTGCCTTCGTGTGATAATATTTACAATGTTTGCTTGCAACGTGACATGATGGATTCCTGACATTAAAACCAACATGAGGATGGGAAGTGTCATTATGGAGTTGACCACAGAGGCGTTAGGGAAGGAATTTTCTGCCCTGATGTGGAGAGCTGTCAAAAATGTGTGTCTATTTTCTCGAGAAATAGTGAAAGTGAAGAAAAACAACTGTCGTAGGCAGTATAGAAGCATTTTTTTAGTGTTTTACTGATGTTATGCCTTCTTTATATTTCAAAAAGTGAGACATCTAAATATTTGAAGAGGATGAATGAAAGCTTAGATGCGCAACCTTAAACCTAGTTTTTATAATTGCTGCCATATTATAATTATAATTCTTAAAATGGAAGGGTAAATTTGCATAACCTATCTATTTGGCTGTCTCTATTTGAAAGGGCTCTCTTGAATAATAATTAATGGAAATTAGATGCGCAACTAATTAAAAGCCTTAGTTGATAATTAAACCATTATTAGTATCTGCCATCCTGCTTATCACTAGTGCAGCTGCTTTTACATTCATATACAACTGTAGCCATCGTGACTTTATGCGATAGCATGCAGCTGTACTTTTTAATGCAGCCTTGCAATTTGGCTTATTTAAATTGTCTAGTATTTGTATAAATTAAGGCTACCTGTCTGAGTTGGTATGTGGTACCCACTGCAAATACAGATGTTCAATAGGAATTAGTGAATACTTGTGAGTCTTTCACTTAGTTTTCTCTATAAAAATTGTAGTTTGTGCTGTAAGAGCAGGGAAATGACCTCAGGATTTTGCATAATCATCCTTCTGATGTCAAAAAAAATTTACCTGCGGTCAAGTATCGCTTCAGATAAGTCAAATTATGCTGATTAGCATAATTGGCTCGCGATTATTTCTTCCAGCGCTGGGTGCGTTGTGAAAGCTGGTACGGGAGACTTGCGAAAGGAAGCGTCGCGAACTACGCTCCAAAGAAAAGAGAGCATATGTAATACTTTGTTTGTTTGACTGACGGCCTCGGTTACGGACATTTGGGCGGCCAAACTGCCTTAGCCGGGTGAGTCGGCCCCCGGGCTACGCCAGTAGCCTCATCCTTTTTGTTTTCCGAAGCATTATGCCTCCTTTACTCTTCAGAAAATTTGCAGGACACAACAGTTATCTTTTTTGATTTTAAAATTCTGTCAGTAGGTTAGTTTATTGATTCGGACGACTATTAAGGAAAGTAGTTCCTGGCAATCAAACTCGTCAGCTTGTTTCTCAAGCCTTTACGCATTACAATCGAGACGTTCCCCATTTGATCCAGAATCATTAAAGGAGATTCGCATTCCGTTTCAAAAACTAATGTGATTCTCAAAGACCAAAAAGAGGAGAGCCGTGGCCAAAGTTGCCAGTAAATATCGCGTTGACACACAAATGAGTAGTCTGTATAAATGCGGTTAATAGTAAACTAATGAGGCTTGCTATAATAAAGTATCGTTACTAAAAATTAACTTTTTCTGCCACATTTTTATCTTGCAAGCTTATACTGTAGGAGTCATTTAAGTTCAGAGGTAGTTCTGAAGACCAGGTAAGAAACCTGCCTTGACGCTCTACCATGCACCACTCAAGTGAATGCAGTTAGCAGTTCTGAGCTTGAATGCTTTGTTTGGGAAGTTAATGCAGCTTTGACTCATTCTCTAACGCTCAATACGCACATGCGTTTAGCTGGAATGCGTTTCAGGACCAGCCTTTCCACCTCTAAAGATTCGGGTGATAATAAAGATGTCGACCTCTGAGTTGTCTCCTTAGTAAACCTTTTCATTACCACTACTGTTTTTGGATATTGCACTGGCTTACTTCAAATGAGCGCCTAAACTTCTAATTCTTTGCACAGATTACACTTCCAGAATTAAATTTGGAAGTGAGGCTAGCTGAGAAGTAGACTTCAAGAGACGGAGTGGCAAGATCGATCAGGCACTGTTAGCCTTTGTCTGAATTGCAACTTTACGTGTGCCTACTCAAAAGTTTTCACTTAACTAAGTCGACTTGGACAATGGAAGAACCGCGTTACGGCTTTATGATTCATGTGTCTGCCATTATTTCACGATCAAGTAGCATCGCTTCAGCCAAATTATGAGCGACCCACCTTAATCTATTGGTGGCGCTTTAAAGGTGTAAATTTTACTTGATGAAAAGACTATCATGCAATGATCATAGCCCCCGTAACCCAGTATTAAGATTGATTGGGGAGAGAGGGAGAGAGAAAACTTAATTTGCTTGTTGGCATCTCATGCTGCGTCATTGAATTTCCCATTGGTGAAGGAAATAGTAATGAAAATGACAATTTATCACCCTCCAAGTAAAAGTACTTCTTTAAATGTGTTGCTGATACACTGCTGCAAATAACGCTGTATTCACCACTTGTGTTGGCATAAATTTCTTAGCCTCCTTTTTCCTCCTCACTTTGCGATGGATCAAAGTCTTGCGGTGTATAAATCGCATCAAAGGAAAGTTAACTTCGCAAATGGGGATCAGAGTTGTTGCTTTAAGTTCAGAAGAATCCCACAGCTTGGGAACGGTTGCATCCAAAAACAGAATCTAGATACAAACAGTTTAGACACAAGCACTGAGTGCTGAGGTGGCAATGCAGGAACAATGAAAACGGTACTGACCAAAATAGGAAGTCTGTGAGTAGATCCAATCAGTTTATTCCAAATCAAGGCACCTTAACAGCCCTCAAAGGTAGACGATCTTAGCAAAAGTAATATAAAAATGAAAGAGCAGTCCGTCGGTTTCCTAAAAAATAACACCCAGTTTGAATCACTGAGACGTAAATTGCATTTGTGACAGGCTAGAGATTTGGCAGGGATGGAAAAGCTTTTACTGTGCAACTGGGATTTACCGTAGTGCTGTCCTCAAAGCACGAGTCAGAAAACGCTTGCACAAAGTAGTACACAATAGAATTTCCTAAATGCAACACTCTCTTTGCCTTAGCAAACTAGTTATTCTTGATTTTTGGTCAACTTTTAATATGTTTTAAGAACTTTGTCATTTCACACTACTACCTTTCCCACACATCACTAGGAATGGCTGTCCGGGAACAATCTGACTTAGGCAAAGGTAATTCTTCCACTTTAAGCTCATCCTTGGAGCACCATTTCTATCTACAAATTCTGTTAGTGGAGGCTTAACCAAGTTTTATTTAATAAGGTTGAGAGAATTGACGGCGCTTAACGCAGGTTTTGCCAATCCAGAAGGTTATGACAAAGGCGTTAAACAAGTCGTGTTTTAGCCCCATAGTTGCAAATTAGTAATGTGTACCAAATTTGTGTCCTCATTTAAGAAAGTTATTTATAGTCCCTTGGAATCGCAGGTACTTGGGTAGGATATAAATGCTTAAAGTTAAGGCTGAATGGATAAAGTGTTAAATTTGTTGCAGTAAGTCTATGCACCATTTAATCTCGTCGTTTGATCAAATGTATGCGAAATCTTTACCGCGGTATTGGTACCAAAGTAACTTGATTTGCGGACCATATAATTATGCATGCGATAGACTCTTGCAAGTTTAGCTAACCTTTTAAGCTTGGAGTATTTGCCAACCGATAAGGGATACCAACTGTGTCCTTATAAAATACTTGCTCGGCTCAGTATTAATAATTAGCAAAAGCTCACTGTCTGTTAAAATTAAAGCCATATTAAAATATTGCTGCAATGCCCATGGAACCTCAAGCGGTTCGGCTACTCGTGACTTGTCCTTGATGCCAAATGTTTCCAGTAAGCTAATATCCATTCTTATCTTACTTCAGCAGCGGTTGTGTGGACTTATGTTGCCTTGCAAATACCATTATTTAATGTTATTAGAAACACAATATCTCCCTTCATCGTTGCCTAGTTAGCCATGCATGCTGCTCTGGGCGTTGCCTGCGATTTATTCCGCCACCGAGTGTTTTGGTGCCTACTATCCATTCTGAAAACACAATTAAATAAAAGCACAGACCGAATCCCCTATCATTAAGCGCCTCGCATTATCATTATGGCTCCCTAAATGTTTTCCTCATTGCATTACATTAACGCTGTAATTGTCTAGTCGCTGGCTGTTTCCTTGCCATCTAGGCGGTAGCACCATTGTCAAACCAGTGTTCCACCCATACACGCATTGGCATTGCATTACTCTTATTGCCTAGGAAGCACTCTAAGCCGCACCGACCACGTGCCATCAAGAATGCCTCCACAGCGCAAAGGAACTCCGGTTTCCCGACCTCTGCCCTTTATACTCCCTCTCTCGACTAAATGCCCTGGTCCAGGGGCCATATTTTTTTTGAAATAAAGCTTTGTATGACCGGTTGAATGCAACTCCTTCCTTCATAAGTCAATACTGTTCAGTCCGGCAGGGGCAGTGATGAGTGTTCATGGCATCAATTTAATGACAAAAATCGATTTTTGGTATTTTTGCATAATTTAACTTTTTTTCTATTCGTTATTAGAAGTTCTTCTCCGTTGAGCCAAAAAATGGAGGTTTTTCAATTAAATGATTCATGGTAGAGGACCGTACCTTTAAGTATAGCAAGAGGTTTAAATATTTTAGTGCAGCGTAAGCGCATTTACTTGCCTACGATGATTAAAAACTTTTGGCGCGTAGATAATGAAACAGTAGGATTAGGACCACAACTGGCAGAGATTAAAGAACTTGCTACTAATTAGGTTGGTTCAAGGCAAGGGGTAATGTTCCGCTTTTGGTTAAAAAAGTCGTATAAAAATACATGACGCCAATCAGTTTTTCCTTGCCAAATTTTACTTAAAATGTGGTTGGTAACGACACAGAAGTCTTTCCCATTATTATACACACTTAAATGCAAATTCCTTTACGTTTCCCTCATTTTAAGCACGATTCTTGTCGTATAGTATGTTGGTGAAAGAATGTGACATTTGAGGATAGAAACAGAAAGAGTATAGAAATTGTTAAAATTGTAGGTGTACTGCCGTACAGAAATCGTTTTGCAGCCCAATGTATACCTTGGATTCGGCTACATCTTGCATACCTTTATCAAAATCGCATTCCAAAGCACTTAGCTCACCGTGCATTTTGCATTATATTAATCTTTTGTTACAATTTTTCTAATATTTTCTTAATATTGCATTAATTTACTACATACATTTAGTGAATACGTAATTTTAGATGGTCTAACTGCATAATGGTTGGGGATCCACAAACTTCTTAACGTGGATGTCACAGTATAAAGAGAAACCCTTGATGAATGCAGCCATTTAGGTGAGGCGCGGTTTTGAATTCCGGCACCTCTCTGGGGCTCTCCGCTTTGACACGCACCTTCTTTTGTGCACAGTATACATGCGCGCTGGGTCTAAAGGAGGTAGATGACCTATTGGTCACCCCGTTTTCGGGCTACAGATCATCAAAAGTTATGCTAAATCGGTAACACTCAAACGTCACAAAATACAGATGAGGCTTGGAACTCCCAGCTAACAGGAGATCTAATGGTAAAATTTGCAAAAACTATGGAGCTAAGGCTTAAAACCACTCTCAGCGGCTAACCCCAAGATCAGTTTAGCTACCAACTGACTTTCTCAAAGAGTGTTGTCACTCTTCCGGAGTAAGCACAATGCAATCGCTTAATCTTAAAACCTAGAACATGCTATGCTTAGGAATTGTCTTTACCAATGTTGACAACTAAATTTTTTAGTTATCCTCCTATAAGATGCTATTAGAATTAGTATCTGAACAAAATTTGAAAGTAGACAAATCCTTCAGGGTCGGCATCTGCTACAGTTGCCCAAGTCTGGACTTGTGTAATGAAGAACAAAATTGCAACTTAGAGGGCAATAGCGTCTGTTTTTGCCAGACCTCGATGATAGCATACGACTGCGAGAATAACTACTGTGTAAAGCATTTACACTGATGGTGTTGAAAGTGATGAACGCGATAGTGATGACTTGGAGACATATCTAGGTGAAGCTTGTCAATGCTATTTTGCGTCGTAATCTCAATTTACGGCTTTTTGTGTCAGTGTGCACCCAGAAAGTCATTTTTGACGCAATCAAGAGCTACTATTTTACCTCAGGGAAGAAAAAATAAGACTTAGTTTGCCTCTTGCTCTCCACCTAACACGGATAATTTTACACAGGTACGACCTGATTTACCAGACACTAAAGGGAGAGAAGGAAGTTTTCAATGCCTATGCTATGATTTGACGAACTAAATACAGAATTTAAATTCCTCAGAACACCTTTGAGACATTAAAAGTTGGTTTTTGATATTGAGTCAGTTGCAGTGCTCTGGTTGTTTATATCTCATCGTTGTGGTTTTACGGATGCTTTTGTACTTCCTTCGGGCTGCATGGCCTCTGGGCTATGCCAGT
The DNA here is from genome assembly GCA_036345935.2 of Taenia hydatigena. Lineage (NCBI taxonomy): Eukaryota > Metazoa > Platyhelminthes > Cestoda > Cyclophyllidea > Taeniidae > Taenia > Taenia hydatigena. Next base: position 17,603,571 of record JADWOT020000003.1, read on the forward strand.
AACCTCGTCAGCCCAACTGTACACCAGCAATCTTGAGGAGCTATTACCAATGATAGTAGAAAGTGAGCTATGCTGAGTTAAAAGTGATGATTATGGTCGACATCCTCCCTTACCCCATGTTCCGCTGAAATGCTCCCAACATCAAAGAAATGCTGACCACGTCCGTCAAAAGTCTGACAGTGCTACCCACGAAGCTGTTAGCAATGACTTTATGAAAAATATGCAATACTCGATCCAGCATTCCTTTTACTATTTAGAGTTCACTTGAATATGGCTAGATAATATTGAACTGAGAATAGGAAGAGATCAAAAGCCTGCTTTAACTTTTTGCGCTTACTAAATAATATTGCTTTTAAGCTAGCTATAGACCTACGCATTCATCTTTGCTTTCTTTCTCCAGCTATATGGTTTCAAAACAGGATGGAGCCCTAAAAGTTACGATCAGGCATCTTTGCGTTTGCAAGCGAACATCATTACTGATGCGAGGGGTAGGTGGATTTTGTTCGTACACTACCAACTACGTTGAGATGATCGAAGTGGGAGGTTAACCAACATTGTTGGCAGGGATTTATGTGTTGTGACAGATTTCCGCTGGCAGCACCTAGAGCCCGTCATACAGGCTAAGGTTGTAGACAGGATCCAGAGGCAGCGCCTTTTGTGCTTGCGAAACCACAACAATGTGTTAAACGTTAAACCATCTTATTGTACACTATTGCCTTCTAAGATTTTAAGAATTTTCTTTTACATCTTCTTCAGTTCGTTACTCTCACCTTACTTTCATAGAAATCTTTTCGCTAACGTTCATTTATAATTTTAGAAGAGGTTTTCAAGCATTGTGTGGTCTTTTTCAACCTAATGCTCCCATATAAGGAAGGACGCCTCCCATTTTATGTCTGGGTGAATTGCAGGTCCAATATTTACAATATACGATAAATAGATCCCAACCTCTTTACATGCTTTCCAATAAGGTCTTATTCGAGTTCTTTAAAATTAACTTGTCATTTTGCCATCACGTGATCGCGTGGCCACCACATAAATGCCTTGCCAAGGTCTACCGGTCGTCATAGCCACCAAACAAGACTGAACCAAGTCGCCTCCTCTCATGTTCGACATAAGTAATGCTTCCACGTTGAATTATTTAGGCCAATGTGAGTGATTAGCTGGTGTATTTGTAGAGAAATGGTAGTTTTTATCGATTGTCGGTAGTCTTTTACATCAAATTAATGTCATTTGCTCCCAACCTTGATGCAATTGTAGGGATTCGAGTCTTTTCTAAAGTCAAAAGAAGCCATTGCAGGAGAACAGAGGATGCATTGTTAACCTTTTTAAAGGGCTAGAGGGATGAAGACACAATGACAAATTTGGGTGCTTGAATAATTAAAATGAAGGTACTGCAGGCGTTTACGAGGAATTGAGTATCCGCATCATCTAAATAGTATTTAAAGGAAAAGGCTAATTTATTATAGAGATCAATTTGAGCACTGACCATGGAACCTTGCTCCCTTTTATGCAAATTAACTAAGTTATCAAATTAAAAAGTGGCGATTTGACGGGCTCAGTACCACTACGACTCAAAAAATATGCAATTGATAACATTTCACATCTCTCTTGTTTCCTACTGATCGACTTATCTCCTTGTGACACTCTGACGTAACAAGCTGTCACATGACAACAAAGTACAAATGCCTCATGGGTGTGACGTCAAACCGTAACAAACACAATCAGAACCCCGTTTTTATCTCATTCGGTTCATACTAATCGACGTGGGTAGTTTATGAAGGATAAAACTGTTTTAGCTGGAAGCATTTCCTCTCTAATTTGTGCTTTTTAAGCAGATTTCATTGCAATGAAGAACTTATCTAAAGAATGCGAAAGTCAAGAGCAGAATCGGCAAGCTCTCCTTATCTCAAAAGGCACCAAATGGTCACACGAAATCCTGGTAGAGCCGCGTTTTCTCAAAATAGCTCTATTTTCCTCTCATACAGCAAATTAGTGAGGCTTAAGTGAAACACTTAAATTCTTCGAGCCTTCTTTTGATTTTAATAAGAGTACATGGAAAAATTAAAAAAAAAGATTTTTTTACAAATTGCGTAGATAGGCAGATGAAGGCTTGAGGTGGAAAGTGAGTCTACATTTCCTTATGATTTGTGGGTTGATTCGTGAATTATGGCGTTAACCTCCTTACTTGAGTTCAGAAATGATGGTAAAATAAAGTTGCATTGGTGTAGTCATTAATTATCAAAATTATTTTACCGAAAATAATTATATGCATCAAGACAAAAATCTAGCAGTCACTCATGAGATTTTTGTCCCTCAGAACCATAATTTATCACCCATTTTTACAATCCAGCAAAAGGCGACCATAGAAAAAAAATTTCAGTAAATAGAAAACAATACGTTTCCATATTCACCAAAAGGGATTGACAATATGAACAGAGAATAATGACATTTAGAGTTTTGAGTTGGCATTGTCAGATCCTCCATACATGAATAATTGACTCTCATTAAGGCTTTGCATTGGCTGATTTCTTTCCAAGAAGGGTTTGGTTTCGTTTACGGCTACAATATTTCCAAGAGTTTGAATCAACTTTGTCCAGGACTACCAGATGTGAGCATATAAACGAGCCTAAGACGAGGCAGCATGAACATGTTAAAAAAACTGGCAAATTCCTTGAAAGTTTTCTTTAAATTGTCCAAACTCAATTGCATTCCACTGATTGGAACGATCGTTGGGGCCCGAGGTCTTCTTCTATGGGTTACCACAGGTTGAACTCTCCACCGGACAAGTTCTCAGCCTTTGTGTCTTGATGGTGCTGTAGACCACCAATATCAGCAATGAAGCTTCTCGAAACGTCTGTGGGTATGAGGTAGAATACATTACCATGGAATAAAGTACAATGTTAACGATATGTGGTTTTCGTCAAGGAAAAACACATGACTTTGTGACTTATTTGTAAAATGTCTGCCACGGAACAAAATAAATGAACAAAGCGTCCGCTGATAACTGATTCATTATTCGGCGTGTTACTGAGGTGCAAATTTATATTAATTTGTCTGCCTGTAACGCAAAACTTCTTCTGATATTCGTCAGAGTTTAGATCTAGATTAAATCGGATGAGTCTTTGCGTGAATTTTGTGGGTGATTTTGTTGTGGTTTCATCGTGGCGTGACAAACTTCGCATCGGCGATATTAACAGCTTTTCCCTTCTAATAACATCTAATCATTAAACAATGCAATAGCTTTTAAAAGCACTTACTTTAATCAAGCCTGTCAAAACTGGGAGATGAAGGAAAGAAATGGCTTGAGGTCGGTTGTGTGAGAAGGTCAATGGGACTTGAATGCATTAGAGAAATAGGAGGTCTGTGTAGACTATGTAAGCCCTCCGATTCCTGCGGTTGCGATCATTAGTCTGATGACACAACATTAACTGGTAGGCATGAAACCAAGCAGTGTCTTCATCGATAAATTGGATAATTCGTCAATGACATCAGTTGATAATTAACTTCATTATAACTTCAAGCCTTATTTCTTTTTCTGATAGCTGCGGTAGTAAATTTTGTGCATTACGTGCCTGATAATTTACTTGTATACGAGAAGGATTTTAAAGGTGATTTCGAAGGTGGATAACATTCTGATCTTGTTTTCTTTATTCGGACAATCAACAACACGGCGCCTATTTTAATTTATGCAAATTTACAGTAATTATAAGTAATCTTATCTTTGCCACTGGATAAGATACTGAAGTCAATCACCCACTGTTGAACAGGGAACTAGGAGCCGTAAGGATATCCTTGCATATTCTTCCAGGTGGCAGGTGGCTTTTGAAACCCGGTAGGATTGTGGCCGGCATTGAGCCGAAAACAGTGCCAGGTCTTGTCGCACTTTTATGTAAATCCAACTGGGTACCAGTCCTATGTTTTTTGCGGAATCCTGATGCCTTTTTACTACCCTGAGATGTCTAACGCACCGCTACCTAAGCGACTAGAATGTTCAGCAGAACTTCTTGAGCTACTAATCTACGGATGATTGTTCTGCAACACTGGAGTGCTTTTGATGAGTTGGCATTGCAGGAGCTAAGACACACCTTTAAGGTTAAAAGGATATTAAAATTCATGCTTCAATAACCTTGCTACACCTCGTATGCAACGAGATTTACGTCTCAACACTCCCACATCAGGGCTGCCTTATGCACATGTGAATGTACAAACACAAAAGATTACCACAAGTTTTTTGCATCAAAAACTGTTTTAAATGCTAAAAGGGACCTCTGGGTTGGTGCAAGGAAATTACAAATGTTAAATGGATTGAGTAACTTTTTCTTTGTAAACAGTACCAACACTTCAGCGTTCAGTAGACACCTGTAAATCTTTGGCATCTAAAGATTTTGCAGCAGGAATGCACCAATTCTGAACTCCAGTCCTAGCTGTTTTGTGGACCGGTTCCTCCTTTCATGCGCATCTCATTCTTCATTAATCATGGTCTCTATTCCGATGATACGATCTGTCAAATGTTTGATTTTTACTTCACTAATCGGATCTGACACATCTACTCATTCCATCGAGTGTTCCGTGGGAGGCTAACAACTACTCATCAAATGGAATAAAATTTTCCTTAGTATTGCAAATCTGTACGACAAAGAAACACACCGCATCTGTTATGATTTAAAGAGGAACCTCCGCAGGGACTTAAAATTTCTGGAGGTAAACAAAAAAATCTTAAAACAAATTTAGAAAAGGCACATTTATGCATTTTACAAAGCTAACATTGGGGAAACCAATGTTAATAGTCTCTGATGCGAAAGCATGGATGCATCTTTTTTAGAGTTTTCCGGTTTTGCCTCAGTATTGCAATCTATAAGTTTGCAGACGTTTCACTTTCCAGTCCAACTCATGTCTCTTTTTAATACTCTATAATATTTGCTCTTGATTATGGAGTTAACGGAGCATCTTAAAGCAATGGACTTGTTTCTATTACTAAAATTATGGTTCCAAAAGCTTATTTTGTCCCAAATTATCCTCTTTTACAAATTCTTACATTTAAAAATTCAAATTTTAGCCTTTTTTATAGTCCGCGTAAATAATTTGTAGCCAAGGCATTCAATAGATCTAACACGAAGCACTACCATAAATTAACTTGGGATGTGGCGGAAAGCAGTATGCGACTACCTTTGTGAAACCAAGGCGCGTGTGTTTCATGTCTGTCAAAAGATATAAATGGGCGCATTTTTCCTCCAATTTCGGCCATCAGGCGGCGCCAAGCCAAGATGAAAGTGCCCATCAGGGAAGCTGCAAATGTACTCCACATTTATGTAGGACACAAACGGCTTCATAGCATTGCTTAATATGTCGTGAGAATTTTGATAAATTTTCCTTAAACGTCTTTTTAATGCAGAAGGAAATGCAATATTTTGCACCAAATGCAAGTACTTTATAAAATCCACTTCCAAATAATCAATGACATAAAAGTAGGCATTAAGATTTGGTATTTTTTATTGATATTATTTTGCATTTGGGTGATAGATTTGGAGTGTCTTTTAGATAAAATTACTGCAAATATGTGCAAAATAGTTTGCAATTCTTAATCTCTAAAATTTAAACCCACTATAATGCGAATCGAATTATTACAAATTGAGCTGTAACTCGTAAATCTTCTCAGAAGCTGTTTTTTACGACAGACGGAATGCAAAACCGTAGACATATGGCATAGACATAAATCACTGGGGCTGACAGGCCTGATTGTAATTAGATAGTGTATTTGAAATGGAACTTTCCTAAAATAGAACAGCAACTAATAGTCCCTCAGTTATTTATGAGCTACAACGGCAGACGTGTGACGTTCCTAGTTCGGAAGCCAGTTAATCAGTATTTTCCACTATTCCTGTAACTTTCAGCCTTAACGGTACTTAAGCTGCTTTACCTGGAAATCTTTTGAGAAGATCACTTTGCAGTCACTTAATGCTTTCTCTTCGAAATAATTTCTTTAATTTTTCATTTTCCATATTTTCCCACTGGATATAAAGGTTAACGGGTCTTGATTTTTCTTTTTATCCCCAAGGCGGTGAGACGTTTTTACAGCCTGTGTCTCTTGGATCCAGAATCAGTAATCTACTTTGGTATTGGCGAAATGCCGATCTCCGATTAATGACTCTCAGACATCGTTTGATGCATTTACTTTTTAATCACGCGACAATGGATGTATTGACCAAACGATTAGGCTTTTGACAGGATTATCGTGAATGCGTCACTTCCAGATAAGGCTTCAAAATTTTCTCCCTAAAAAGTCGACACTCATCCATAAGACATATCGTTTCGCCAGATCTACTCAACCACACCGTGTTACTTCCACCTGAGTCAGTAGGACTGCAGTGTTGAAGGAAATCGGCTGGCCTTTGAGATGTTTCAAGCAGGAAAGATGTTAAAGAGGACGATTTCTCTTCTGCATCTATTGCAACCTGAAGGATAGTACGCCTGTAAATTTTTACTTACCGACGAGAAGGATGTTGCTTTAATGGTTATGGCGATGGTTTTATGTTGGTCAGAAGCCAATCCATGCCATATAATAACAGAGTTTTGCCATTTTCATCGCACACTCATAAATGCACGACATACCTGTTGGAAAGTAGATCGCTGATCCTATTTAGCAATAAAGCAAAAGGGAGTTCGAATTCTTAGTCTAATCTAATGTTGCAACCATATAAGTAATAATTCTACCCTAGGAACTGCATTTTGTAAGCATAAACGCGTCATATTGGACATCATAGTCTGTGAGATCTGCAAAATGACGCTTCTCCTGCCCCAAGTTGCTAGCGGCCAAATAATTCCTCTCTGTCAAATAGGCCATATGTCTTCGTTTAACAAATTTTTAGATTTTTGCTTATAACGAAACACAATGGGAATCCTGGCAATCTAAATCAGCTTGCTGATGCAGGATGGTGTTGGTTTATAAGGCAACACCAAGAAAATGGTCACAGAGGAGCTAGGAAAGGAATGTCTCAATCTGTATTTAAAGCATGTCAGATGTCTGTGCATATGTATGAAAGAAGGCAAATTAAGGTACAGGCTTAACAACTGTTGCATGTGAGCCGAAGGCACTTGTAGGATTCTTTATTACATTCAGTTCATCTTTGGAGGTGAAGCATCTACAGGTTTAGTGTAGAGGAATAAAGGGGAAGCAGCAACAGCGACTAACCCATAATTACTAAATGTCCAATCTTAGTTTTGACTGTCAACTTGTAGACGAATTACTTAGCTACTTGACCCTCCTTGGTTAAGGTACCTCCGCATTTTGGCTAAATGAAGAGAGTCACTTGCGTAACCAGCAGGAAGGCTTCGCTACTAACAGATCGGTTAGTAGTATCTTCTGGACTGTTTAGCCACATCGCGACCACTTATGTGTTCGTATCCATGACCAACATACGCGGAGTTTTTAAAACCTAGAATCGATTTTTTTGAATTTCCATTTAAAAGGTGCAAAGCCTAATTGTTGTGTTACCCCGTCGAGCATTACTTTGGCATGTTGGCATGACCATTTAATCAGACGCTGTTAAATTTTATGAACGCTGTATTTAGACCACCAGTATTTACCAAAGTGAAGGCTACCCACTTGAGTCGTCATGTGGACTATACGACGACGATCCGTAATATGAGTTGATGGATGCCTGCGAAGCCCTCGCCTAGTTTGGTTCGTCGGTTTAGCAAAGCATTTGTTGCCGAAATGATGGTCTCTTACTAGCTTTACAGTTTACGAAACAGGAAAACGGCTTTTTAGCTTTCTATACTGATCCCTCTGAGGTCTCAAAATTGTTCTAAGTCACTTAATTGAATAACCGCTGCTTGTTATGCATAAATGTGGACCATTCTGAGTGACAGCCATTTGAAATCATTGACAATAAGTGGTGTTACAGTATTTTAAAACCACTCGAAAATGATATTCTTTCGCCCGACTTTTCCAAATTTTACGGATTTTTTCATTCTGATTATTTCGCTATTCTAGTGTGCCAAATTTTTTACTAGAATACGCGAACGCTTCTAGCCATGGTGTTTCCGGCTGCCCTTTGGCTGATTTGCCGATTATCTTTAGCGCTTATCAGAGTATTCGGTTTTGTGGGTAAATTTGTTCCCTGTGAAGAGGCAATGGATTAAGCATAACCTACAAAATTATCATGAAAAAGCATTTTTTCAGAATCTCTTTTCGATTGCCTCACTTTGAGGTGAGACTGTCACCAATTAGAAGATGCTGACTTCCGTTGGTTAGCAGTTGCATCTCATCGGTTGAATCGTTGGCTTGCAAGGCTATTTTAGGAACCGTTTTTGGACAACAAAGCTATTTGCCTGGTTTTCAGATTCTCTCGCACAAATTACGCCTGCGGCGGTGTAGATTTTATACCAGTGCCATCAAATTGCATTGCTCCTTCTCCTCCGTTTATTTTGCACATGTGTGCTAGATAGAGATGCGCTTTTTCGCCAACTATTTCCACCTTAAGCGACTCAGATCGTAGTAACGATTTATTTTTTTTTAATTTAACCAAATAGAAACCTTTACTCTACCATCACCATCTTTGGAACGCATTTCGACTCACATTAAATGGACGTGGTGATCATCAATGTTTTCGAATCTAAAGTTCTTTAATGATTCCTGCGGTTCATAATTGTTGAGTATTTCAAAAGCAAGGCCAAATTGGAGGTGAATTAAGGCTGAAGGGATGGATTGGTGAGGTTAATTAGGCACTTTAACATCTTGTCTACACTATAACCTCGCGTTTACCTGCTGTAGGACTCTGTTCCAAGTAAGGCCAATGAAAGGATCACCCTACGTCTTGTCGATTCCACTAAGCGCTGCTATAATACCGCCTCGTGTCTGGCATATCGTCGACCGCCTTCTCTATCCAGGTAGCCAAATGCCCATTCACCCTTATTGGCATCAATTGAAAACTGTGTCTTTCTTCCACATAATATCTTTTCTGCAATAAAAACGAGCCTCCTTATCCCAGTGCTGACACCTAAATAGGGAAGGAGTTGGAGGGAGGAGCATCATTATTTAACTAATGACCATTTATGTTATTCATAAAAGAAAAGTTGGTTAGTGATTTAGCTCCCACCGTTAGTGATAGAGATGTTAATGAAATCGGTAAATTACCACTTTTAGGCGAATTCCAAAAGTTAATTTGCCTAAGCTTTATACGATGACACAGTATCTTATGCCTGAATAGGTATAAATTTCTTCACATGTTAATCTTTTCACCCCCAATTTTATGATGTGCCAGAGACCTAAAGCGTATTAATCACATCGGAGGGGAGAAAACTTTTAAGTGAGGATCAAGGCTTTTAACCTCAGTTATGAGAAGTCCTCGTGTTAAAACAATCTTTGGATTTAGGACACCGTATTTCCTCAACTTGAATTTACGCAGTCGTAAACTGCTAAACAGAATGTTGGACTAGAAATGTACAAGCGATGAAAGCATGCATTTTAAAAGTTTAAAATGAAGTAATTGCCAAATCCTCACTTTCCTTCCCTCTTCCAAATGCCTTTCTAAAACAGGACAAATCCGAGGATTTCACCTTTTTTAAGCCTAATTAGTCTTTCTTTCCAACCACACCTCTTGAGGAGAATGTAACGATGGGGTATTAGAAAGTGGAAATAAAGGAACTCATATTACCTCAACTTAGACGAAGTGGCGTGGGATGCGGTTCTTTTGCTTCCCAATAAAAGTATTTTTCCAATTATTCATTTGAATTTTTGTGGCAAATTTGGTATTCATTAATGAACTTTCGCTGTAGCGTCAGTACCCGCTGCCGTGATGCTACTGGAAGCAATTTGTATAGAGAATTCATTTGAGTTTCTTAATGCGAAATTCAAATATTTTGGCCCATTCACATATTATCATTTGATTATTTAAGATGTTTTGATTTAATTTTTGATTTTACTTAAGAGGTGAATCATGTCACATCGCTGCCTGTGCCACACACCTTAGGGTCAATCTTATTCCGAATGACAATTCTCCTTCTTGAAGTTCATCTTTGCCCTTTCATATTACTCATAACGTCATTTAGTCCTGGTGCCTCCTTAATGGTGAAGACCATTGCAGTTTTACTTGACAAGTATGCTTGGAATGCTTGGCTCATTCTCGTAGTTTTGGTAAAAACGCTAAGCAGATGGTGCTTCACTTGCGCAGCCTCTGAATTGTTGCATTTAGTGCCCCTGAGTCCGCATTTCGGAAAGTCAGTTTACGTTTATCCAAAATGGAAGCACACGGTGACTTTTTCAGTGCTAAATAGCAGGATAGTTTACTTTGGTGTGTCAACTTTTAGATTGATAAGCGCTCAAGCACCTTCCGATGGCATTTTCAGCTGTCACTTGACTTATCTGCCGGTAATCTTTGTATTTTTTGGAGTTCCCTTTTTATGGAAACGCTTCGATCACTACAGACAGACAACGTTTCAAGCAATTACGCGTGCATCATTAAAAAGTCGTCCAGTGAGTGTCAGCTCTTGATTACCTTGCTTTGATGTGAGACTACTATCAGTTAGCAGATGGTGACTTCTGGTGATCGGCTTTCATGTCTCATCGGTTGAGTCATTAATTAAGGTATTTTTTGAACAGCAAATCCATCTCTCTGTTCTTCTTATTTATTCACACATGTTGCGTCTGCTGTAGTTTTCTCCCTTCTCATTTGGTCTTTTTGCATATACATGTCGAGCAGGTATGCGTTTCCCAACGACCCTTTTAACCTCTTGCAGCGTATATCATAGTAATGATGGCTCCTTTTTATATGTCACAAATTGAAGCCCTTATCCTACTCTCGCTGCCTTTAAGTAGTGCACCGACTCACTTCAAATGGTTCAAATGGTCGCCTATACGTTCTTATCAAAATTTTTTACTATTCACGCAAAGCTTATTGCGAATATTATTTGGAAGTGAGGTTAGTCAAATACTTTAACCCTTGTCGTCATCAAATAAGTCAACATGCTTAATTAAATCTTGTTGATCCCGAATCATGATACTACGGTAAGTCCACGTGTTTGACACATCATTTATTACACTTGAAAGTAGAATTGCTACAACCTAGTTGCATTTAAGAAAAAGCTTTTCTGCAACGTAAATCAGCTTTTACAGCCCATTAATAACACGAACAAGGTAGAGATTGAGGGAGTGATAAAATAGTCTAAATAGGGAACATTTTATATCACAATGAGAAAAAATAGGAAGAGATGCTTAGACAACGAGCTTCTCAGTAGTAAGGGAAGTACCATTGGAAAAAAGAAATTACCACGCTCTATATGTAGGCTGCTTATTAATTTTCTTATACTTTTCCTGATTTCGGTGCTACAAATAATGCAATGTCTACTACTTGTGTCGGCATAAAGCTCTTCTCTGATTTTACCTTCCCCTCTAAATTTAAGAATGCATCAAAGTCCGGATATGCATTAATAACATCAAGGGAAATTTGTCTTTGCAGGTATGTGTCCATGTTTTTGCTCAAAGCTTGGGGAAGTCTTCCAGTGGAAAAACAGTAGTGTTTAGAACACGCTTTTACCTGCATAATCTAAAAACAAGTAGTCCAGATAATGATAACACAGGAAAGATGAGTTTGATTATCCTAAAATACCTGCCTAAGTTCAAATAAAATATGATTGCATTTCTAATTTGTTTATTCCAAACTAATGCTTTTTAGGCTTCCTGTTTTCCCAACTCATAGCAGGACTCTTATTATTCTCCACTTGGTGTGAGATGCAATCCGTTGCTTCAAAACAATGGAACTTCTTATTTTTATTTTAAGTCACCAGGGCGTGAAAGACATTTGCGGTATCTTTAAGATTTGACAATGAACAATAGACCTTTTATTGTAGATCTAGTATTCACTACTCCAGTCTCTCTAATAAATGATATAAAGGTGGTTACGAAGAGTAGTATGCATCTGAAGTTCCTTGATTCTACACTCTGGCTGCCTTTACACCTTTGCTTCTTGCCGTGGAATAATTTAAATTTTTTATAATTTTTCGCTTTATTTAAGGAGTGAACCATGCCTCACCATCGCCCATGTCGTGCACCCTAAGGTCATCTCATTCAAGGAATGACTAAAGCGCCTAACTTTAGGCCATCTTTACGTCGTCATGGTAACGTAGCCTACTCTAGTTTCGTGAGGTTAGCATAACTTGACAGACGACTCTTAAAGCAGGTTGGCCTATTTTGGGGTTCGTCACAAAACTACTAGACAAATGAACTTCTTTTCCAAAACTCTATCTTACTTTCATCTAAAATAAGACACACAAGGGATTTGCGGGCTGCAAATTAGTGGTTGATTAAATGAATTTCGGTGGTATGTAAATGCTAGAAGTTAAGGATAATGGTTTAATGAATGGATGTAGTTATGTTCCCTTCCCTGTTTTTTTTCTTGTTAACACGGTTTAAAACAAGACTGTTGGGCAATAGCATCCAATTGTGCTCAAGCTGTGTGGTTCTTTCCCTTTTTGAAGTTGTGCCTGAACTTATTGAAGGTCCCTTCCATTTGGCCTTGCCTTTCGATCAAATGTGTATGACATCTACGCCACGCCATGACCATCTAATAATTTAACATGAATTACAGTCCCAGAAGATCATGCGCATGATAACTTCTTTAACTTACCGCTTATAGCTGGGATTACTGTTAATCGAAAGAAGTAATCAGCCACATTGTTATAAAAACCTTGTCTAGTTTGGTAAAAGTGAGTCGTTAATGCGCAGTGTTTATTAAAACTGACGTCAAACTAACTTTTCCATCTGGCTCTTGGCATTATAATATCGGTAAGCTATAATTATACCCTAGAAGCCCGAATGACTCGTCCACCTATACCATGCCATTGATAATGGAGTCTTTTAAGTCAACTTTGCGCACAACTAATAAACATGATGATAAAAAGTCAGGTAAAGTTATTTAAAGCTAGTGTCCATACTTGCCTCTCTTCAGCACTTGTTCTGTGAATTTGTGTTGCCCTGTAAATACTTAAATTTTTATATTAATGGAAAAAAATGACTCCGCTCTTTATTGGTCAATCAACGGTACGTGCTGCTCTAGACGTGTCGCTTGCAATTCCCTCCACATCACTAAATTAATGAAGTCTGCATCTTCCATCCTCATGCGCGTCGTAGCACACGAATTTAATTATTGTGTATATCGCTGGTAGAATTTTCTCCCCCTGAAAATTAGAAACTCCGCGACAAATAACTGCTTCCAATTACGTGATTCCTCTAAAAAGCAAACATTTTTTGATTCTACTAATTCCTGTCGCTGTTTGAATGCATAATACTGAAAGTTTTGGTCTAGTCGTTTCATAGGATTCCCTTCTTAGCAGCTCGAAAATTTTAGAGCTTGATTGATGAGTAGAACGTTGTACTTTTTATGCAAGCCACTTTCTGCATTACGGGATGGAATTTTGAATATAGTTTTGATATGCTACCGAGATGCAACCGATTTTGACAGACTGAAGAGCTTGTGTAAGTGAACGTTTAATTTGCCCTAATTCTTACTAGTAAACCGCATTTTAAATAGAGGTTTTGACAAATAATTTATAATGTCACACATTTTTAGTTTAAGGCACTTTCTTAATAAAAAGTGGAACTCCTTGCAAACACCACCATTTAAGGGTTATTGATGTCATCACAAGGCATTTCGTTGCAATCGCTTCCAATTTCTCGTACGGTTGCGCAAAATTCTAGCCGCAAAAAGTATTGGATAAGAGCGGTAAAAGGAAATGTGGTATTTGAAGGAGTAAAGAAACGGGGCGAAAAAAAATATGGGCAACAGCCCTAACAACGATTTTGGAGGCCAGTACACATAAATAACTCCTTCGTGTTACGCAGTCTAATCACTGCCTCTTTTTAAAGGTCGCCTGTTAATCAAGCGACCCATTACAAACTCGAGGGGATTTTTCGTTCACTAATGCGACATCTTCTTTTCCTTCTTTTTTACCTAAAGTGGTTTCTTAATGCGTCTGGCCATGTGGGCGTTCAGATAGCCCCACTTGTTTGTGATTTATAGGCATTAACCACAAAAATGGAAGCCTTAATTGATGCGAGCCTGCCTCTTAACTGGGCTGCTTAATTTGGTAACTTCCTTCTTTTGTGGTGGGTTTAAATGGACTATTGCGCAGCACTCGGTTTAGCTGACAGTAGAAGGGCAGAGGCTCCTTCAATCGTTCCATCAGTAGGCTATTAAGCGTAAGTTGTTCAAAATTCTGAGCACTGGACATTTTTAGCCTTTTCAAACCCATTACGATTAAATATTTCAAAATCCGACTTGGGCATAAGACTTTTTGGTTGGCAAGGGATTTAGTGGTACTATTTTGCAGGCAGAGAAATTGTAGTTTAAAAGTATCCCCAACTGATAATTTTAGTGACGTTATGGCTATGAGGTCCAGAATAATGTGGGACAAAAAAGTGTTTCAGAAAGGGCATAATGAATGACCCTGGAACAAATCATGCCTACAGATCATTTTTACTAGTGTTGTCAATCAAAATCTTCGGTTGTCTTACCATGTAAACATTGTTAGGAGCAATTTTCCCGCAAAATACTACATCAGGCTAATTGTATAAAAAGAAACTTTTGATTTATTTTGCCAAAATTTGCGTTTGTGTTCTGAGATACGAAGGCGCATTCTCGCTCGCTGTGTCGCGGCTGGCAGTTTTGGCGATTTCTTGGGTTAGTAATCCACCTACACAGACGCGATAGCATTACAAGTAAAAACGGCAATGATAATTTTAGCTTTAAATTCAAACGAAGCTTGTTAATGCTTTTTTTCGTAGTCCTACCCCATAAAATTCCTTTGTCAAAGCTACCCTAAAACTGTTTCTACGCGCAATTAGTAGCTGCCATTAGTTTTGAGAATGATGAGATGTAGTTAACCTGTCTCCCGCTTCTTCTGGATTGAAAATGCTACAATGCAAGCCATTTTTGCAAAATCCACATAATTTCGTCACGAAGTTATTTGATCGCTTGAATGTTCTAATTCTTGGTGCTGGAAGTGATAAAAGTAGGTAAGAATACTTTTTATTCCTTAATCATTGTCACATTACATTGATTCTTTACCAAACTACGAATCAGGCATAATACTTCGACTATTTTGCTTATTTTTAGACTAAAATGGTAGTGAAGAGCCTAGCTATGGTGCATTCGTTGAGCAACATTTCCATTAACCCATGCCAGAAACCTCTTAGGCATTCCCTTCGTCAGTAATACACTTTCTTTTCCGGTATTATGACCTCTTTTAACCTCAGGACAGACTTAGGACACCACATGGCATTACTTTTTAATTTTTTGTAAAGATTGCTAAAAACTCAAAAAATTATTCTATCGTCTCGTGTAAGTATGCCCATTTCCTTATTGTTCTTGCATTGTTGAAATTTTTGACCTTAAGACATTAAAGGTTACTGTTTTCATAGGAAATATTTAAAGTAAGGATGTGGAAAAATATGCAGAGTGCATATGCAGACAGATAAGCTGACTACTGTTTTAAGTGGATTTACCCACCGTGGTTGAATGTGAGTCTGTTTGTTGGTTCGTTCCACTGAATGGGCACAATGGCCATCGCACTGCTTTTATGTACCATCACTTCATTTTCACTCGTGTCGTTCACAATGGCATCATTAAGACTTGTTTTGTTATTTAGTCATATACAATGTTACAGAATGCGCTTTCCAATCCAAAAACCTTGAAAATTAACACTAAAATGGACCATGTCTCCCTCATTTTCCCTAAGATTTTAAAGTAAAATATTCACATTCATTTTTAGGTAGTCTGGGGCTGGCAACACTGCCTCCAGATTGCATCAGTTAGGATATCACATTTTTAGTTAAAGAATGAAGTCGATGCAACACTCTAACTACCCTCATAAGTCTTCAAATAAGAAACGTGAATATACCATGACGAAGCTTCAATTGTCGGACCAGAACTCTGTCAAGTTACAAGAACTAATATAATGTGAAGAAGTGAGGAGGGCTGCGGGCTGACGACACTGCCTAAAAGCGACCACTTCAGCGAAAGTACAACAATAGAGCCTGATTATTTCGCGAAACCAAAGCAAAAGGTTAAACACAATTGTTGCAAACTTATAGCTTTCACTATTTGTTAGCTTCCTTTATGCATCCACTTTAGTCCATTAACCCCTTTCCGTCTTTAAGTTTGCCTAACAATTAAGATTGGGTAGTGCCACATGTAGGTGTCCTAAACTAACTTAATATTTGTGTATCCATGTCATCGCGTAGCTATAAAAATGAATGCTCAGCACAAGTTTATCGGCTGACATGGCAACCGAAGGTAAATGAACCAAACCACATGATTTAGAATGAGACTTGGAGATTGGCTATGCTATACTGGTAAACTGGTGTTTTGACTGTATTCTTGTAATTATATCAACTACCGGAAGGCTCAACTATTCTCCGACCCAAATGGTGCCCCACACCCACCTTGGTGCTTACAAATCGAACAATCTCTCTGTGGCATTCTGGCATCTGGTGGCATGGGGCAAATGCTACATCAATGTGATGTCAGACCTCGACAAAATCAAACAGAACCTTGCATACAAATTCTTAGATATGTAATTTTTTTGTCATTCTTCACTCCATGTCAACTGAATAATTAAAGTCAAGCTGAAACCATTTATCCTCCAACTTTGAAAAGAGCTAATTGTATGTTTTATTGGACAGGTTTCCCCAGAATAGGTTGCTAATAAAAGCTGCACAACAGACCACCACAGGAGTGGATGCTCTTCATTACCTCATTAGGCCATAAATGACCACGTTAAATGCAATTAGAAGCGCTGTAATATTTACATTCCTTAAATGTGCTTTGTAGGCCAAAGGCGGGAAAAGTATTTGAACCTGGTGCGGAGTATCGTGGTGACTCCCAGGAGCCTGACTCATTCCCGTCTTAAACTTTCTTACTAGGCCTCGCTGTACTCGCTCCTCCTCATAATAAATATGTCAAAGCGGGTCCAAACTACTAATAACAAGGGTGACCAGAAGAAAGAGGAGGAACCCTTTACAAGCGCGCTCCCAAAAATAGCCAATTTATCTCCCTATGCAGCATTTTCCCATCCAACCCACGCAACTTCATAAAGCCCTAGAGATGCGCTTAAGTGCGTTTAAGCTCGGATAAAAGGTAGTAAAAGCGAAACAGATCTATTAAAGTTACAAAAGCAGGTAGATAAAGATTTAGGATTGGGAGAAGTTCTAAACTTTCTCATGGGTTGTGCATAAATTTGTAACTCAAACTTCGTTCCGAAATTTCAAGTGTTTCTGCTTTGATAATAAAATTATTGCTTGTTAATATTTTTTTGCCAGAAAATTTTACCCAGACGTTTCAGTGTACCTTTGCTCACCCAACGCGATTTAATGTGCTCCAAGGTCATGACTTTCTAGCAATCCTTGGGAACGGTATTCACAAGCAGCAATTATGAAAATTTAAATTGCCTTTGCAGTAAAAAGTGAACGAAAGGGCGGCATCAGCCTTAAGGCAGTTTTGTCAGCTTGGACAGTGGTAATTAAAATTCATTTATAACACATAACCTACTGAATTTCAAAGAACTTTCCTTGACTAGACCACTTCGCATCGAAAGATGCACATTAAAGAAAGCCTGTTTAGTAAAATAATTCTTAATGCCACCTTGAAGTTTGCAAAAATTGTTTCTGCTGATTATGGTAGAAATAGGTCTAGATTAAATGGGCACCTGAAGAGAAGAGTTTGTGTTTATGTCCTTATTGCAGGCAATTTCATAAAGGCTAACTTCAATTATGGTTTTTAATGGGTGGTTTGAGTACACGAGATTTGTACGACTGTCAAACCTTAGGGTTCTATTTCTTTGAGTCACTACACAGATTGCTATTCTCAAGGAAGGCTGCAGCTCCATTAATCCGTAACTGCCAGCCATAAATCTTCCTGCACTACATGTGGGTATGAGATCGAGTGTAGTGTTATAAGATAAAGTGTTATAAAAAATGAGGGAAAAAGAGACCATTGCTACACAAAGATGGAACGATTCGCAAATTGCTTATCCAAGAGCTATTACGGATGCTTTCAAAGCGTTCGAGAAATGCAATACGAGAGTAGCACCCAGTAATGGCCACCCCTGGCCCTTTTTAATGTTATAAGTTTAAAAAAGAAAGATTTTCTGACTTTTTTTGTCAAAGTTTAAGCATGGATTAAAGTGAGTGTATATTTGATTGACTTAATGGGTGATGTTTTCCTTCTTAAACATAAATAAACATAAACATAAATAAGAACTTATTCCCTCCGACAGCTTCATTCCATGAAGCGAAAATGACCAAAATGGACTTAATTTGGATTTGCACTCGAGAGCTATAGTACGAGGCAAGAACTGGGTCATTTACGGATACTCGGTGGTGTCGAAATGGACCTAGAGAAGAGAAGACACTTCGATTGCGTCGGAGGCAATCATCGCCCTAATTACACGACCTTCTGTGGCAGGTTTGGAATGTAAAATTATCGTCAGAGGTAAATAGGATGCCATCTTAACTAAAACCGTTGGCGTTCAAGTGCATAAGAACCGAAAAATCGCCAAATCACCACATCACATGACCTTTATTCAGACGCACTAAAAAAGGGTTACCAAAGGCACCTCTGAATGTGAAAACGTTCCATTCTTATTTCCTTTAGTGACAAATGATGCAGGAGTAATATGAGTAGCCTAAAATACATTTTGCTAAAAGCGTTCTTAATTTGTTGCAACCGGAGAAAAGCCAGAAGTTAGATACCGTTGACACAGGAAGGGCAAGATGAGAGAGTTGATGATAACTCCTTACTGTTGTTAGTTGACAGATGGCTTGCGAATTGCAAGGGCACATTGACCAGCCTTGAGCGCTATCAAGCCAGTGAATCTTTCAGTTAATCACGTGAAGAATAGAAATCCATAAGTAAAACTTGAATCAATTTCCAAGAACGGACAATGGTTCTGTGTTTGTGGGATACATTTAATGCATTCGATGTGGTGGTAGTAGTAGTAATAGTAGTAGTGTTTTCTCCCTTCCCTCCTGTTCCCTTCTTCTACACTTACCATGAGAAGGTTGGTTGCCTCTAGACAATTTTTTATAAGCAGATGAAGGATATAGAGTATCAAGGTCGAAGTATCCAGGACGTGGGCTTCTCGAGCTCAGAGGAGCGACTACGTTGGTTCACGATCAGTTTAAAATTGTCCTCCCGCCTCTCTTTAACAAACACTCTTTAAGAACATATATATCACAGTAATATTCCCAAACAGCCCTTTCTTCGACAAAGGAGCAACGCAGTATTTCAAATTAGCATTTCTAGCGCCAAATGAGATAAATTTCTATAAATACTGGTTTTAAAATAATCTCATGTTCTGCATTGAAAGTAAGGCTGACTGAACTTAAATTTGAGATCCCAGCTAATACCATCTCAGTTATAGAAAACAAACAAGTACTGATGGGATTAGATGTTATAGACATCACTGATGGACTATGTCGGCCATACGGAGGCATAAACCACAGAAGCTACATTTATTTACACAGTTGTGGGGAAGAGATTGTGGACTATTTTAAAAGAGTATCTGAAAATGGAATTGCACTTGCTGACCTCTCAGTTATTCATGGATTGCCAACTCGAGTACAGCTGCTGGTTGCATCGGGAAGGAATAGTTGGAACTCCTCTTGAATATTACTGAAGGTGTATTATTTATTTTAAGTCTTGTTAAAACAACTGCTTCTTGAGCATGCTTTCAATATTATTTTCCTTCCACTAAAGCTACTATCAGTATGCAAATAAAATGTACACTGCATACTTCCTTCTAACATCAATTGTCCATAGTCTCCAATTACAACAACGAACAAATCGTCTGCACATCAAAGCACACTTAGTTTTTGATGTTTCATGGTTGTGTGGAATGAGGAGTAGTGTGTTCGAATAAAAGAAGTCGTCCTTTGGGCTCACGTATGACGGTCCGTCTCAGCCAACCGTTTTCACACACCATCTACTGCATGTCGGTGAAAGCCGCTGCTAATCTCTCAGCCCACTTTAGTCTTTGAGAAACACCATAGTAATATTTAATTAAATAGGCTAAGCATCATACAGTCGGTACGAGTGGCTGATTACCAACGCAAATCATGAACTCCAGCGCAGATTTTCCTAAAAGGAAAGAGGTAGATTAGTGACATTTTGTTTATTGTTAGCACAAGGAGAAAAATTGTTTTGTTATAAGTCATGCAATTATTTCTGTATCTCAGCTAAACTTAAAATTTGCTACATTTTTGAAAGGAAGTGCAAATATCTACCGACGAAGATCAGACATATCTCCTCCGGAGTGTCGACACTTGGCAAATATTTTGCTCTTAATTTTGATAAAAATATTTAGCTTAAAATAGAGTGTGCATTACTGTAATCCTCATTGGTGAAACCACTTTTTATTTTGGTCTGGGACCTTCTTTACAGGGGATTTGAGAAGGGGCTGTAGCAGTGATGTTGTCAGTAAGAATTGGTGAGCGTTATTCCTCATTAGCAGTTGCTGCGCATGTCTGGGGTCAGCTCAGTCCGCTCTAAGCAACATTTAGCAAGATATTAGACAGCAAAGGGTAGCTTCTTGTCAACTAGATACCTATGACTAACTTTTCTTATCTGAAGTATTCAGACGCAACATATCATCGTAGGCTACGTCTGCCGCAAATTGATGCAGGCTCAGTTGCTCAGATTCACTAGCACATTTAAATTGCCTCAGATTCCCAATGTGACGGCGTATTTTTGCGTCTGAACATCATTTACAGTTCTCACAACACAAGAGTCTTTCCTTTTAACAATCAGTCTGTCAGTAGGACACCAAACTGGAGAAGAATTTTTCTCAAGCTGGAAGTGATTGCAGGAGGGACGAGCCCTGGGGCGTAAATGAGACGCACGACGGACTTGCGGACAAGTGATGAGGCAAGCAAGTAAGCAGCAAGAAGGCCGGCGTACTTCATAATTATACTTGTAAGCAACCATATTTTACGTTCTTCACATAAACAAAGTAACTGTTAGTGTAGGACAGCGTGCCTCTGTAAAAAACAATAAAAAAGCGGTTTTACATGATTAGGTAATTAGAGATTGCTTGAAACAATAGTAAATCGCCTTGCTCTTGTTAATAAAAAATGACAACTTAATCCTCAGCATAGTCCTTTTGGTTTACTGAATACACCATGGTACCTAAAACATTCTTTTTTCCAAAAAACTGTCTTCCTTATGTTTATTATGATTCTCTTATCATTGCCTTATAATTGCTCGGAATATGTAGAGATACTTGTCGGTAGCTTGAAGTTAGCTTCTCTAATGCAAAAGGTGGTTAGTCAAGTTGCAGGTCTCTTTGCTAATAAAACTTATTGGTTGTGATTTCAAAAGCTCTATAAACGTGGAATGTGGGAGTCTAGTTTCCTCATTCTCTGTAAAACGTGTGCAAATACTTTCTGATCAAGGAGGAAGTCAGGTGTGTTAATGAGCCATGACAAAGCTTATAAAGTGTCCCGAATCTTTTTTCTCAAATACAATACTAAATATTGATTAAGTAGAATTTGAACGTTGATAAAACTTCATCTTTATATATAATTCCCTAGAAATCAAAATTACTTCTCTACACGAGACGTGATTAGGACGCCTACATCCTTTACAAAATATAACTTTTTTTGGTGTTCTGAGAGCCCATGCCATTGATTTTTAGCTAGAGTGGACACCTTTAGCTTTTATTTTATAAGCGGACTTTAACAAAGTCTCCCAGTGCAGGTTAGACTAGTATCAAAATTCACTTCTGCTTAACACCGATCCTGTCACGGAACGTCTAGAGAGGCACTATCAAAGCATAAAACTAACGTCGAACCTTAACTTCCTTATTTCGTCTTCAAGGAGCTAGTTAGGAGTCTGGAAGGTAATTGATAGGCCGGTACCATGGCCTGTAGAAAGCCTCAGATATGAGCTTAATGTCATGGATGATGATTGCAAGAAAAGGAGTTTAAAAATCTGGTGGAAAGCTGTACTCAGAAATGCTGTCATCTGACACGTTCTTCGTTGATAGACTGTAGCTGTTACCAACCTTTGGAATGGAATATTTACTTAAAGGGCAAAATCACCAATAACAGACGTGCTGGAAAGCATAAATTACCTTCCAATATGGCTTTGAGACCTAAAACCTTATCATTTTTGGCCTATGCAAGGGCTCTTTGTTCACTCTACGGCAATGTATTAGATGCCAACGCCAGCGAACTAATCGAAAAAAGCATCTTGGAAACTGGGTCTCAGCAATGATTTTTTTCTTACGGTCGGGTATAATTTGCTCTTTTTAAGGATTGATCGTATACTACCTTTAATCTGCGAAATCCCGCCTCCAGAAGTGGCCATGAGCGCTACTATTTTGGTTACGATAGCTAAAGCTAAACTAAATGGCCTACAGGCCTGGTTTCATTGTCCGTGCAAAACACCTAGGCCCAGTAGGGGAACCTGAATTCTTAGGATGGCTGAAGTTATGAAGCATTCCAACATTAAAGCAACCGGATTTACGCCGACGCTTGGCATTTTTTGGCCTTAAGTTATGTGTCATTTCATGCAATAGCCACCAAAAATGTCCTTGACTGCTGAATTGATGGACGGTGTCTCATCTGTTAATGACAATTTCACTCTCGAACCATGAATAAAGACTCTGTGAAACACTGCATCGTGTATGAAACTGTGTCGTAAGCAAACACCTTTAAGGAGATTGCAGATGGTGTGTTTATAAGGTGGTATGCATACGCTAGACTCCCGAACATGCAGTACCTCCAGAGATACAAGATGAGGCGGGAAGCGTACTGTCAAGGTAAAAAGTTCCTGTGTCAGCAATAATGCCGGATTAGTAATGAGAGTTTATGTGCCTTCAGATTAAAGTAGTTTTCTTACTTCTAAAGACTTCTTTATGTTGTTATGCATTTTAAGTTAATCAACACTTCCTCCGACCCGCCTAAGTTTTAGTCATTTTCTTTAAGGTTTGTTATTAAGTAGGTGTCCTTGTAGCAGTAGTCGTAGCACTTTATTTCATTTATCTTTTAGTTTTCGGGCCTTAATGTTTGTGATTCTGCTGGATGGTGTGACCTCCAAACAACGTCAGTGAACCCCAGCTCTTCTGCTTGTCCACAATACATTCTACGCAGCAATTTTTGCTAGAGGTTGCTCGAAAGTTATGCTACTCGGGCATAGAATTAACACCTAATCATTCATGACTTGATTGGGATATATTTTGCTTACCGTCTCTACTTATAATTCACGGATTGCTTAGTTGCTCAAATTCAAGCTACCCGGTCGCATGGCATTGTCTCAACCCTTCATCCTCTCCATTCATTGCCCACTTTTGACAGTTCACATCGCTGCAGTGCATATAAGTGCCTTGGAGGCGGAAGATGGCATAGTAATTTGGCAGAATATGTATTTCTGATGTACAGGAGGGCTAAAGACTATTGACATGGCCGAGATTTAGCATAAACCTAGACTGATCAGTAGTGTCTCTTATTTGCCCATGACGCCGGGTTCAGGTAAGAGCATGAGAGTAGCAAAGTATCCTCACCAGTGTCAAACATACTAGTCATCTTGCAACTGATAGTTTTCTTTTGAGCATTAAAAGTCTTTGCACATCCCTTAATTGTCGAGAACAAAGCTTGGTCAAATAAACTTTCACCAAAAGCGACTCAGGTTGGCAAAAAACTTGATTCTTTTATCAAAATATACAGAAAAGATGAATTTCAAAGAAAATAATGGGCAAGTTGAAGAGGTAAATGAATGGATAGTTTAATTTTTAAAGTTAGTTGGGACAAATGACTGATATTTGTCTTACCCTCGTCAAATACAGAGGCTGAACGGAATGCAAATCCACTTTCCACACGCAGCAGTACTTGTTTAAGTCCATGGTCGCCTAAAAGGAGCTCATCACCTTCTACAATTGTGATCTCATCCTTCTGAGAAGGTCTCTTTTCCTAGCCTAAGGTTCCTAGACTTCCATTAGCATGTCATTATATGCCTTTTTAGGGCTTCAGGTGAGACTCAGTCATTCAAAATGTCTCCTTAGGTGGCAGCCCATTCAGTTTTGTTTAGAGCCTCTCTTAAGTGAGCTGTTTCGCACATTAAAAAGCTTTTAATTCTGTTGTCCTTCTACGAACCGATTTCTTTTGCCAGGTTAGTGATGCGTCAAATTTGAGGATTCCAAAAGATCCTACTAAAAACCTAATCATGCCACTGTTTAAGAAGACTAGCAGATTTATTTGAGTAATAAGTACTTTGACATAACATTTTGAGCATTAAGATATATGTACAGCTCTTCCTTAATTTCCTAAATAATTTCGCATCATTTTAGAAACCCACCTTCATGACGGTGTTACGGGATGTAGCATTAGTTAGTCCCATCGCCTGCTAGCACTAAAGAAGAGAAGTTATGGTGTCTACATGTCATCATCAAGGTAAGGGGATGTCTTGATAGCTGGCAAACACTTCTACTTGCCCTCTGTCACAGCAAGAGTTAGTATTAAGTAGTGGCACACAGGGCATTCGTCTTTTTGGGTTAATTTTGCATTTCGCCACCATCAGTGTGGTCCTACACGTCTTTTCTGAAGTCGAAAGAAACCGAAATACCAGAGGAGAAAGCAAATATATATTGTGCTTTTATTGTTCATCTCCACTGACTTGCAAGCGCAACCTTCAGTACTGAGTACTAGGAGCTCTAAATTCTGTGCATAAGTGGCTAAAATGCAGGTAACTTGATTAGCAGATGCTACTGTTTAGTCAATTAGTAGCGAGGTTCTCCTGTTGGTAACGCAAATGACCCTCCTAATAAGCCAACAGGAGGAGTCATGTAACTGATTTATGAAAAAACATACCTCCTATTTTTGGGTTGCTGCTAAAAAGTTTGTAATTGCTTCACATTTAAATCGAATTTTGACCAGGGATAGACATAATGTTGACAAAGAATTCATAATTTGCTTTCAAACTCTCTATAGCAGCTGTTTTCCTGCTCTTTGCTTTATTTCTTTCCGTGCACAGATTCGTAGATATTAACATAAAGGTACGCTAGTAATAAATCATATTTCATTATTGTACAGCTAATTGAAGATTTAGAAAAGACCCGCCGAGTAAAGCGTCAATAAAGAATTAATCCTAAATAACCCACGCAACTTGTAGGCTTAAAGATTATTTTGCCTCATCAAGTGCTTTAAATGCTCACAAATTTTAAATTCTGTGCTTTCTTACCTTATACACAATAGGGATTGGAGAAAGACTTTCACTGTCCCGATAAATAAGTGTTAAAATTTTACATAATTGACTCATTGAAATTCTCGTCCCATTTAAAGTATTTGCTGCAATTTTAAAACATAACATTGCTTCTTCAGGAGCGAAGGGGTTTTCGGGTACACGCTTTTTAAGACTGAATCAAATTTCGTCCAATCTCTTCCTGCAAAATTAATGATGCTTTTGAAGAAGTTCGAGTCATAAAAAGTATGTTTATTAGTGTGGATTGCAATAATTGTTCCCTTGGTGATCTTGTAGAAGACAGAAACAATGTTATTTCCTGACATATGCGCAAGAGTGGAAAAAAACTTGACCTCAACTCCAATTAATGACCTCTTCTCCCTGCGACACTGACCTTAGAGTTTCACTGGCTTGATTCTCTGTAAGATAAGCCAATGTTCTGTTGGATTTTTTTCAACAATTGCCGATAAGCAAAACATTAAAAGTATTCTTGGTGATCTCACTGATTTTTTAAGTTTCAACTGTGCCAACTTATCCTTCCGATTTTCTATCAGCATTCTTAAACGCAAAAAAGGTACACTTCTTAATGTCCATCTTAAATTAAACTTAGTCTTCCTGAGCCACTTTCTCACGAACTGCCACTTGCTTTCTTGTAGGATACTGGACCGAAATGCCTTCCACTCTTTGAAGTGGTCCTGACGACCTTTTGAAACAACGAGCACGCCACTTTGCGGCATCTTAACGTGATATTTTGTAGACAAAATCTAGACTTCGGTTTCCTTTGCAGTGGAATATCCACTGTTTTTGTCAAGGTAGTGCTTGATTTGCCTCTAGGGACAATAAACCTACCAAAGAATGTCTTATACCTCAAATACAGGTAGACATCGCTGTATTCGAAGTGTCCGCATAGTCTATACGAATTTTCCTCTTCCAACGCACGTAAAATACGCTGTGGCGCTCCTGGCTATCCATTACTAAACCGAGTTTTGCCTCAACCTGTAGTTTTGTTGTGCATATCCAAATGAAGTACAATTTATTGTTTTTTACTTCATTAGTCATCGTTGCCAGCGAAAAAAGGATTCTAAGTACGCAGGAACATCGCTATCAAATTGAGAAATTATCATCCACAAACCTCGTCAGTTCTCACTGGCTTTAATCTAGACCTCAAACTCCAATGACTAAGCTGCCAACATTGTAGTTTAAAATTTTTAAACAAAACTGAATTGCAGGAGGACAAATTCAACAACTTAAAGATGTCAGCAGCACCATTTAATCAAGCCAATCCCATACTTTTAGTCTCAAGGATGTTCCGATAAGCTTCATGGCTGGCAAGCGCGGTTTAAATGAACAACAACT
Organism: Taenia hydatigena; assembly: GCA_036345935.2. Taxonomy (NCBI): domain Eukaryota; kingdom Metazoa; phylum Platyhelminthes; class Cestoda; order Cyclophyllidea; family Taeniidae; genus Taenia; species Taenia hydatigena. Next base: position 17,630,156 of record JADWOT020000003.1, read on the forward strand.
TGCTTCTCTTTAACTGGTTACAATGCATTTAAGCCACGGAAAGCAGAATTTTCTTGTGGATAGCTTGATCTGCTAAAACCTACCAAAGGCATTCTCGAGGTATTGCAACGTAGCCGCAGATAAATGAACTTCTACTGAAATTGAACTGGCTGAAGACAGTCCTTGGCAAATCGTGTGTGACCTAGAACTAGGCACAGCAACTAGCTTAAAGCGGCTTTAAAGTTTTGCAGTTGATAAATATTCCAGATAAACTATTCATCTCGACCAAACTGAACCAAATTTGCAACGACGACTTTAGCAAACTTCGTCTTTTGTGGTAAACTCGAAAATTTTTTTTATAGAGTGAAACCTATTTTGCTCACACCTTTTGATTATGCATGATTAAGTTATAAAAAGTCTTTCATCAATGTGTAGATAATTCGTCAACGTCAATTCTAAACCTGGATTTAAATAATTACTCTCTAATTTGTCGGTCAAAGGTGCCTTTAGGCAGGAAGCTCTTTCTCATGATAGCCACTGCTCCCAGTTGCTATTTACTGCAAAGGTAGTTCACTGTTCCGCCGGTGCTGCCTGGAAATACCATTCTCGGGAATGGTTGATAAGATTATGACTTGAGGTGCACTGCGTCTTCTTAGACGACTGCATGTAACAGCCAAATCTCCATCTAAACCATGCCATCATCGAATTTTGTTATTCCATTAAGTCCACTGGCGGTCATAATTCCCACTTCGGGTTAAAATTGTATCGGTCTATGCAGGAAAGACCTGCATTCAACCGATCATGCAAAGCGCTCCCTCCTCTCGAGTGAGTCACGTCTCTAAATATGTTCTCAAGGCCAGTGATAAATAGTAATGTCGCGACGCGCTTTATGCTGGGAGGATGGGGTCTGCGCTACCAGCTAATTGTTCTCTCAGGGGTTAACATCCTCCGAAAGATCCGATGGGGAGAGGAGGTAAAATATCAACCTTTACTACTTAGCAATAATAGAGAAAACACGATTTGCACAGTCAAGCCTAGCACAAAAAACTAATTTGCTTCTCATTGTAACCTTAGCAATAGTTGCCAAAAAAAGTATTTGAGATTACAACTCTTATTGCATGTAGCAGCAGTACGTGATGTCAAGAATGTTTACCCCATGGAGAATGCGCATGACCTAAGACTATCGCTTGTTAGCATTGTAATACCAGGTTCTAAGAAAGAAAATTATACTAATGATGCGCATTAAAGGGATGAACCCTAACCCTCGTGCAAATAATCGAATCATCGATTTTTAATATCGCACTAGGATCATGAGGAGTAATCATGGTCCCTGTGGGCTCGGATAAATCGATTTTTGAGAAGAGGTTTAAGCTGTATCCGACCAATCTTGAAAGGTTGTCTTTCATCTCAAGTTATTCGTCTCCCAAAATATGCCCTCTCGGCAGGGATAGTTAGTTTGAAAAGAGATAGGACGGATGGTTAAAACGCTTTTTTCATAGTAGACTCATCTTTAATGGCAGGCGGCTTGTGTTGCTTGAAATGTTTTAAGAAGATCAAACAGGGCAATGCGGTGCCTCTAAGCGTGTAAGTTGAATAATTACTTAAATATAAAGCTAGGGTGTAGGCGTCAGAAGAACATCTAGTCACCAGGCAATTCCGCCATCTCTATAATTGGTTTAAAAATACACTGTCGGAATCATAGCATTAGTGTGACGAGCCTGATGTTGGTCTCCACTTCCAGTTAATTGTGCTCTTAGAAAAGATTGCTAGCTTCAAAGCTCAATTTTGATGGATTTCACAACCAACGCTCAGGTCAGCATGTACCGTTGATTAGATAACGATGCGCGGACTTATTTTGGTCCGAGCGCTATTAGTTCTTGGAGTTTGTAAGGCTTATAACGACCAAGTGTGGTAAGAAATGGACTAACTAGGCATGCATACAGACTTTCCCATTTTGATCAGTTATATAAGAGAATCTCTTTACACCTTTCCTACATTATCAGCTCTACTCTTGTTATTATTATCTTGACTACTTGTTTCTAAGTTATGGAGGTGCTTCCTGTTTGGTGACAACTCAAAAGACAACATCATTACCAAATCTTAGGTCATTAGTTGTGGAAAACCTTCGTAGGAGTAAGCGTATCCCTACGGCATACGCGTAAACATAGAGCGGAAAAGAAGAAGAAAACCGTTTAATGGCTGGTCCAAGTTGTGTAATCATCCTAAATTAGGCATCTATGCCTATAATTTTGCAGTTCAAATGGTTTTATTTGTAGGTCAAACAATTTTTTATTCACTGAGATGTTGTATGATGAGGTTTTGAAGCACGGTTCTTCCTAAATCCTTAATACTACCTCTGGACCTTAGGGAAAACTGCCCTTGATGGTTGCAAAGGAAAATAGAGACAACTAGTGTTAGCTTGCCTTGTTGGTAATAACATTTTAGGAATTGTAGCCAACTTCATCTGATTACTATCTATTCCACTTGTTTAACGTCAAATTAACTGGCCACTTTGACTACAAATTCCCCGTTTCCAGTTTACCCAACCATCATGGGCTCCTTGAATTGGGACGTAGATCCTCCTTTGCTCTACTACCTTATAATGGAACTGGAGTGATACCCGCCAATCACCACGGTCTTAGTGTGTGTGAGAGAACGTAAAAAGAGGTAAAGAACTTCGTTGGCCCAAAAACACTTCCTTTAATATCTAAGTAAACCAATCATCCAACTGATGAGGCATAAATGGTGACCAGATGTTGTCAGCAATCAAATGTTGGCATGCATAAGGAGGCTTTTTAATCATAAAACTTATGTTAAAATTAAAATATTTCTACGCACGAATACTACGGCAGCGCTCAACTCCATTAAATTATGTTATTCAGTTTCCTAATCTGAAAATTTAGCATACCATACTCCTGTTTTGTCTCAATCATTCAAGGGGGTGTTGCATACATTAAATCTCATAAACTCATAAATAGGCAGTGGCTATTGAGATGAGTGGTTTAAGACAAGTTCGTGACCTTTGAAGGCCATTTCTCTGTTTCCTGAGCGTATACTTTTGCTTCGCAAGTTGTTTCCACTAAGCTAGTGAGGAGCCATCATTTTAGCGAAAGGAAAATTAAATTGAGGATTCGCAGGTATCTACAACTCATACCGGGTAATAAAACTGCATTTGAATGACAGGTTGGCCTTAAGCCTCTTGGTCGGGGGTACGGAGAAACCAATTCCAGGTAACAAAAGTTTAATGAGATTTACTAGCACATGAATGTAGATTATACTGAAACGCAATTAAACAGATCTGCAGATACTACTTCTATATCAATAAGTAGAGCTTTCACCCTGTTGGTCGTGGGAACGACTCCCTTTGATTGGCCAACATGAAGAACAAACCTCTAAGTAATCAGAACTCGATTCGCCCAGAGTGAGCTGTGACTAAAATCTGACTTCTAATTTTTAGTCAAGTCTAAAGCTGCGCCTCCATGCAGTGCAGATTAACCTTAGTTTCTACATCTCTAGTCTTTTCGCCCACGTCTAGAGATGCTTCATATTTGAGGCGAGATAGTACAAGATCTTTTAAAATTAAGGCAGACGGAATGCCGATATGAATTTCTGGAAGTGCTTTTAAAACATCTCTGGCAGTTGTTTTCCTCCACTTCAGTCTCACAATTCTTGCGCTCGGATTTTGGCATTATCCTCTTCTATAATTGAATGCTTCCTTTGCCGCGCCTTATTGGTCAAATCATAGTGCAGCCTAGAGAATGAACACCACGTTCATCCCTATACTGATCCATAATGTTAGATTTTCTACCATTTTTCGATGTTAACAAAAATTTAGTACCTAGTTAAACGGGCATTTTAACGAGCTTATCAGGAAGAAAATGCTTCACCATTGATGGCCTTGGAAGAGAGGACATTACATCTAGTATATCCTGCAAATAATGACTTAACTTATTATACGATGCCAATCTGTTTCAGATAATCACTTGAATATTGTAGAGCAATTCGCTAGCATAAATTCTCCTTGGATGGAAGCGAGCTCTGAATGGATCGAGAAATTATGACACCTTCTGCCTGCTTCATTAGTAAGGCAGGAATAATGGCATGATATTTATAAATGAGAATTTGCTTGCGTGTTTGATGTGTACATTTCGATTCCTCATCTGCCATTACCCTCCTACACACCTAAATTATCCTGTCAAATGGCAATGTTTTCACTAGTCGATTAACTGCCTCAACGCAATCTTTGTTGTCTACATTGCATGTGAACATTTACACTAACAAGCAAAATGCAGGTGAAGATTCTACAAAAGCCCCAGCCCCCATCATTCGCAATGAATGTATGAGAGAAGCCGCCTTCCTCGACGCCTGCTATTTACTCGAGGAGTTTTCTCAAACGCCTCTAGATTGATCTTGAGTCCGCATTTCTACCAGCCCAACTAGAAAATTGAGTCCTTCTGATGAACCGACAAGTCCCCACGGAAGAGTGTCAAGGTTTCAATAAGAATTTCAATAGACCCTACCAACCGGTACCAGTTTCATGACAGTCCTGTCAAAATTGCTATCTTTTAATCACCAAACCCATCATTGCATGATTAAGCCAGTGAATTTGACAAATGACGTTTTTTAAGGGATCTCATGCTCATTAGTTTGCATCGTAAAAATACCAAGTTGTTAGGCTGAGTTCAGATGTAGCAAAACGTCTCATGAATTAAATCATAATAGAACGACACTAAAACTTGCCTTTCTTACAGTCAGCAAGCGAAATTGGGTAACCATTACTGCATCTGCAATAATTTTCATAATTTTTGACAAGGAAATCATTGTTTTACCAAATTTATTTATTGTCTATGGAATTTGGCCTCTTTTGGCCTAGACTGTCACATTAGCACCGCACAGTTGATTGTACAATCAAACAGTCAGATGGGTGTGCAGAAATCTTGCCTCTATCCCTGATGGAGGCCTTCTAAGTGGTGTAACAAATTTCCTCTAAAATGCAAGATAAAATCTGTGGTCCGACATGTTTTAAAAACAGACAGAATAATCAAACATGCTGGCGAAAGTCATTGACCACTGGAAATGGCTACTTAAATTTTAAAAAATAAAATGGCAACTTACCTTTCACCCTGTTGCCAACAATGGAGGTCTGACCTTAAGAAGAAGACTGTTTTAGCTGTTTATGCGTAAAAACATCAAGAAAGAAGGGAGTGTGGAATCGGTCTTCTTCCTTGGGTCAAATAGAAAAGTTTCCCCTTTTTTATTCCATCCTCCCAAAATGCGAAGAAGTTTGATTGCCAGCACTCTTACCAGCTAGTTAATGCAAGCTAACCATCTTTTTATTTCACTCGTTAACTTTTCCACGTTCTAATTAAGTCCTCATATTTTCTGTAACTTTTGGTGGGGAGACTTCAAGCCTGCACTGTCTTGATACATTGCTGATAAAGCTTGTTTAGAACCTGCCTTATCGGCGGAAATGTAGAGGCAATTGAAGCCTTTTGATTTTCAAAGATGCAAAACGATCACTCTCTGGATTTCACAAACGATGTCATCAAAGTCTTTTTTGCCAAGCGGCGTCTCGTATCCGAGTCCGGCGTCACAAATACGCTACAGGCATCATTTGTTAGTTTATTGCTTTGCCAAAATTTTTGCAAACAATATAAATTTTAGAGTCACAGACTAAATAAAGAACGCTTCTGATCTGAAAATACTGTGCGTTGATGCTAATCGTGTTGCAAGGAATTAAAGGATGACGAAAGCTGCTAAGGGGGTCAGTTATATTGTTAAAGTAGTCGCAAGTCAGGCAGACGTTATAATATTCTATTTACATCCCATTCAGTAGCAAAGATCTCAGAGTATCACAAGACGTTCTATCCTAGTGTAAACCCTCGCTAATTGGGGTGTAGCAACTTTCATTGGTCTTTGCATTTAAAGGATTATAGGTAATTATTTCAAAAAGACTTCCGGAACCGGGAATTAAAAGGATGCTAAGGGTCGAATATTACAAGAACGGGGAAAAAACCGAATAAACAACTTTCTGATTAGGAATGTCACTTGTCTCGCACCCCAGCTCGTGGATAATTGAGAGACATTCAATTATCTTCCCATTTAGGGGAGTCCTGATGAGAGTCCACTAGCTCCTCCCGGCATCTGTGTGACTATAGGCCAGCGCATCTGTCAGTCACAGTAGTTTACCTTTTCGCCTTGCTGGCACAGTCTACTAGCTACGTCCAGGACTTTTAACTCCATCCTAACGCTAAAGATAAATCACAAGTTCTAATAAAACGCTTTATTACGGTCCCCAAGAAGATCCACTGACTAAAAATCAACCTACATTTAGTCTGGGAGATTCATAATAATTACAAACTAGGATATTTAGCATAATTTAGTTACACATATAAGTAGGGTAAAGACTTTTGCATAATTTTTGCAATGAACTAAAACTCGAGGCGCCTTTATAATTATGTACTTACTTGCATCTAGTACACAAGAGTCATGGTATGAAATACACCCCAATTTGTTATCAACATAAGAAATAAAATCAGCAAATGTAAATTGTTGCGTGCATCTTAGCAATAAAAGAGTTTAATGGGGACATTTTCCTGTGAGCTTAAACCCAATTCGTTCAAGTCCTTACTGCGTATTAATTAATATTTTAAAGTAGCATGAGCTCTAAATAATGTGTGCCTATTAATGCAGAAAGCAATTACTCCTTCTCTGACGGTCGCTTTTAGCTCGGCCAAGCGCCGCGTGCCGCCAGGCAGTAGAGAGGAGTGAATGTATTTCGATGTTCGTTCGACTGCCAGTCTCGGTTGCGGTCACTTGGGTAGCCATGTTACCTTTGCTGGGTGGACTGGCCTCTGGGCTATCCAAAAATTCTTCTTTCCATAGGCTCCTAACCCTAACTGAATTAGGACTTCGACAATACAAAAATACGCAATACCCTATCTTCACGGATCTGTGTTAAATTTTGTACTCCATTTCAAAAACGTGCTTTTTGACCGGTTTTCTAAATTTTACTAATGGACAAGCATGATGGCAAGCAAAATCCTCAGTCTCCAAATTCAATTCTTAAACCGGACGAAGCCATGAATCCAGCAGAATTTAAAAAAGGGATTCGTGAAGTTGCGGTCAAGTACTGCCTCTGTTGCATTGAAATTTTGCCTACGAGTGTTTTCTTTCGGCACCGATTGCGCTGTGATGGCTGCCGCAAGAGAATCATCAAAGGGAGTGTCAAGGATGATATTCATAAGACAGAAGCGATGCAGTGCTTTGCTGCTTGACTGTTAATTTCGATTGAGGTCATTAGGGTGGCCATATTTCCTTTGTCGAGTGGACTGACCTCTGGACCATGCCAGTGGTCCCGATTTTCTTTCTGTTTGTTAAATATATGTGTTCTATCAAAGTGTTATGTCCTCGTTTGTCTTCAAGAAGGTTTCAGGACGCTACGGTATGTGCGTTCTTCAATTTAATTTATAACAATTTAGAGCATTGTGTTCAAATTCATTTGAGTCTCTTGTCTAAAATTTGCTTATAAAATTTTTTAAAGATGTTTGCAATTCAAAAGCTTAAATATATTAATGTGAAAATTTTTTTAGGAGGGTGTATTACGAGTGAGTAGATATTCGAACAAATATTTGAGAGAGTCAGAGCACATTCCTATTTTGAAGAAGGCTCGTCTACACTGCTGTCAAGAGCCAATACGCTTAGCAAATGATAAAGCCATAATTCTTTTTAAAAATGGAAAATCTAGAATAATTATCAAGCGCTGCTTTGAAGCATGATTCGTATCAAAACATAAGGTGCATTCTACTTATTGTATCACTGTATTTCGGCGTTTCGGTATATGGACTATAGACATCGGTTCCTCTTTATAAATCTTGTGGGGTGCATATGCTTCTCTTGAATAAGTTGGACCCAGACTGGAAAGCCTATCTCTGTGCACAACTCTTTAAAAAATCAAAACACTGTGTTTTCGTTACATTTTGCAAATGCAGAACATAAGAGTTAGTTAGCCTTGTCTAACTTAGATCCATTTATGGTATGGCCACCAGCCTCTTCTCTAAACAATTAGTGAACTGCACGGGTGTGGATAGAACCTTCCTTCCAATCTTTACAGGCCCAAATCCGGTCTCTGTAAACATGTGACATGCTATTGGAAGACTACGCCAATGAAACAGTGACAATAACTGAAAAAATATAGAGTTGCGCATCCGGTTAAATATTCACAAAGCTCAAACAATCATGAGTATATTGGAGGTTCTCAAAGGCGCCCTTCGCATTTTTATTTTGTGTTCTGAGTGCATTATTCGTTCGTGTAGTGAAGTTGTCAGGTCCACAGATCCCGAAGAATAGAAAAAAATATGGAACGTAAAATTTTTTAGGCAAATTCACGCAGCATTGATATTTAGGACAGCTGTGTCCCATTTTCTATCGCAGGTCCACTTTGGTTCAAGCCAGTCCAGAAGTCGTTTATTAATGTGGAAAGAAGGTGCCTGATATGCAGGAGGTATTAAACAGTACAGTTCCGTTGAGTACGAAGAACTGTGATGGATGCAGAATCAATCATACATGTTCACTAAGACATTTGAGTGATCTCAACGCTTTCAATGCTACCTCACGTCCATGAGTCTGAAAACCAGCGAAGCTTTTCCCCGTGGTAGTTGGTTCCGCTTCCACAGCACAACGGTCATTTCTGTGAACATCCATTCATTTCGTGAAACAGAGGATTGAGACACACATAAAATATCGTCTGAACTACCGAGAAATCGCAGAGGAGCAAAGTCATTTCGTATTAACGCTGATCAAGGTCGACACTTAATTTTCAAAGCACGCAGGCAGGCAGGTGGAAAGACGGGCAATCAGAGAGCAGGTGAGCGGGTAAGTGGATGGGCGGACAGACTGTACAAAGACAGTTCATCTACACTGACGAATCCTGCAAAATGACAGCTGTTTTCTAGTTAAAGTGTTAGCCAAACTCAGGATGGTGTGTGGTACATGTGAAGTATGCATCTCAAAGTAATCGGACCTTAATTTCTAATGCTGCATTTTATCAACTAAGGCCATCAGCGTATCACCCGATTTGCCTTAAAAGCCATTAGCTGATTAACAGCCAGCCATAGAATATCATATAACTGGGGTGTTGACAAAATCCCTATGAACGAAGTGATCATATAGCCACAATATATTTACCTCCTCTCTAATGCATTTGACTCGCATTAACACCTCCATACAACAGAAATAAAGCCAAACTTTTTGACTCATTCTATGATTTTGGTTTGTGTATTTAAAGGAAGAGTCTCTTAATCATTTCATTGTTTGACAGTTTGCTTTTATAAGCACGGAGAAGCTGGTAAACATGCAGAGAGGAAGAATGTCATGTCCCAAATGAAGCGACAAAACGATCGTTTACTAAATCACGCAATAGCTCACCAACCTAATCTAGGCCTGAGCGCGAACAATTAGAACAACACTTGGTGTCTTTAACTTTTAACACGAAAGGTTGTTAAATCAGCTATCAGTGACTAGAGTACGACTGATTCTAGACTATGTAAACGCGGCCTTCAAAAATTTGTAGGTTCCTTTAAAGGTTTGCATTCGGCGAAGATTCCATGCAAAGCTTTGCCCTCCACTTGGCAAATCCGAACTTGTGGTTGTAATACTGGTAAAGTTAGAAATGAACCTTTTTGTACCCAAGTTCTAATCAGACTTCACTCAGTTACTCTAAAACCCTATTAAAATTATTACAATCAATTGTGGAGAAGTCGAAGACGTCATTCTAAACCTGAATGTCAATTATCTCTATTTTTGTGTTTTCATTCAACTCTGTTTAAAGACAGGTCAGTCTGTTTTACATGCACAAAGTCTCTTATTTTTTAACGGCAAAATACATTTCATTTCTTGTCGCCGCTAGCTCCCTCGGGGAAGGAGTAATGATTTATGACCTTGAAACATTAAATCTCTCCAGTGGATACGCGTTCTGCCCAAAGAAGGGACGCAAAATAAGCGTCGGGATTCTTTTCATTTTGCGTTCATAAAGGATTATTTATACTTAATTATTTTAGCAATTTAGCTTTGTTTCTTATTTGGTTGGAAACATATTCAGGAATTTAATGTCATGTTTGCGCTACTATCAAATCCACAATTCGTAAAGTAACTTCGAACTGCTTCACGCCTTAAGCTTCCATTGCAAAGTTTATATGAATTCTACAAATCTGTTTTGTTTTGCCATTGCCTTTTTTCTTAATTTAACAGAAAATCTTGAAGTACTTGAGTGCATCTCAAATACAACACGAAGTTGTTTTGATGCGATGAAAAAGCGCTGTACGGAAAGGTTGATGAGGTATTCTAAGAGAAATGTGCTTCTGATTGCATCTTACGTGGCCACCTAAAGCCTTGTGAGATGAAGAGAGCTAGCTGCTTCTCCTCTAATCCTTTACGCGGTTTATGCTAGCACATCATTGTAATGATCTATACCCAAGTGAAAAAACAATCAGGTCCAAGTCGACTGTGAAGGGAAATTACGTCTAATATAACAATTTTTATTTCTTAAAACCCTTAACTTTGATTAGTATGGAGCCAAGGAGAGTAATGTGCGTGCACAAGAGCATGCATGGTAGGTTTTAATTGCGTTAGCTGACAGCATTTATCCCTTGTTAGCATATAATGACTACGTCAATGTGTCATTAGAGGATATTCCAACCTGTAAGCATTAAGGTGGATACGAAATAACATTTGCGTCTGAGAGTGTTTGTACTTTTTGGCGCCTAATGTGATTTTACCGGTTATGAATGTCTGGGCTGTGATTGTGCAATCTTTCTTAGTTTGGTCATTTAAGTTGAGCTAACTCCACTTTGTAGACGCATGGGGAGATTTCTAAAAGCCTTCAGCTGTTTGTTTAATGCCTCTCTAAGTTTTCGCTATAGCATTTACGCTTCTCAGCCGTTCTAGACGCCGGTGTTAAGTTTTTTGTTGCAGCTTAATGAAAAAAAGTCTCTGGACGCTACAAGTGCTTTCAACTTAACCGAATCTAAAACGTTCACTGAGATACTCTAGTCTGGCATGAATTTGTTGCAGTAAGCAGCTGATGTTCTATATGAATCCTCATTTCTTCACTAGCAAACTGACCAATCACTCATATTAATCAAGATTAATTAGTCTAAAGGTCTTGCCAATGTCAAAGGTGAAAGTGGACTCTTTGAATCTGTCTTTTTTGGCAGTCGTGACGTAAGATCGACCTTGGCAGAGTATTCGGACAATGGTATGCTAATATAAATGTCAAATTAAGTTGAGGTCGAGATTTAATTACTTAAAAATTCACCAAAACATATCGTATTAGCCATCCTTCCTTGTGAGGAAGCATTGCGTTGAACAAGACCACTTGGTAATAAAAAATCTTGACAATCAAAAAATTGATGAGGCGGTATTAGCAAGCTGTAGCATGGTTCTAATATTGTCCAAGTTGACTTTTAGGTTAAGAGAACCTCTAGTAGGCGCACGTGAAATCACAGTCCTGCCTCTCCTCTAGCCTACTTTACTTCCACGTTGGCCACTGCAATCAAAATTTGGCATGTGAAAACGATCGGGCGACCAGACGATGATCATAATTCCTACTCACAAAAAAGCCGATGCGGTGGTGGTGGAGGAAGTGCTTTACTGTGGTGATAGTCAAAAGGCGGCATCATTATTGGGATGTGAAGCAATGCATTCCTGTTTGACTCACTTATATGCGTCCAGAGGAGGAGCAGAAACGAATCCGCAATGGGCGAGTTCAAGTTGCGTACAATACCCAAATCTAATGTCTCAGCTTGGTTCTTTGTAGCCATTTGAATAGTTAGTAGAATTGATGTTGAAAATGAGCAGCGCTGCATTCATAATGTGTTTGGGAGGACGTAAGTTAGAGCTGGCACAGTTTTCCATATGCATAACATTAGGCTCGATGAAACGCACTAGTTAGATTGTCAAGACAGCATTTGAGCTGTTTTGTGCATTTGCTTGAAAGATGATGTTAAATGATTTGCTCTTCAACTGGTTTAAGTCATTCATTGTTCTAAAAGTGCATAAAACCGCTTAGGATTGTTAAAAAATTGAGTATTTTTAGAGGCCAGCTGTCATTTGCTTTATTTTAGCCCATGTTTACTAGACAAAGCAAAAATAAATGATATTTGAGGTCAAATTTCCACCGAATTTCTTCATTTGACTCTTTTGTTCTTTGCATACTACTAAAATCTATTTAATCCACGCCAAATGTGAAATATCCTAGTAAATGGCACCTTGAAACTGTTTGTGAGTCTTCATCCCAGATTTTCGCGAAATGACTGTTCTTAGTAGCAATAATTTACCAATAATTGGTCGTGAACAGTCAAGTTCTATCTAATGTCTTTACCTTAAGCATCTGAATAGACGAAACCTGCAATAAGAGTTGCTAATCAACTCAACTTCAGCAGAAAAGAATCCGAGTGGTTCCCATCATCAGGAAGACCTTGGGACCAACAGCTGTAGTAGACAATAGGCAGAGAAAAGGATTAGCTTGAAGTAGGATTTTGGCAACGCCTAAATCAGGCGGTTTAAGCAGTCATTCCTGAAATGGTACCAACATCAATGCCTGTAGCGCACGCAGTAGAGCGGCACGATTCACTTCTTATAAAATTAGCGATTAGAGCAAAGGTATGAATAACTAAGCATTAATGATTAAATGCATTAAGTCGGCCTGAGTGTTGCATCAAAAAAAGCTTTGGATATGTAGTTTGCTTTTAGTGCCTGCTTTAAATCTGGTGCCATAGTAAGTGTTGGGTGATCAGCAAAATCTTTTCAATCATTTCTAATCCCCTCGACTGCAACTCCACTTCACGCACCGGTGACTCGAAAACCAAATTATGCGTTGCTTTTTAAAAACCGACACTATCTTATGCCAATGTGCCCATGTTAGGAAAATTCAAAGGAATCCTCCATTCCTTATCTTAAATGCTACAATTTTCCATCTGTTAAAGTGAAAAGTTATTTGGAGAAATGCGGCTAAGTGCCGGCTAACTGGACGAAATTATCCTATCTTATACAGACGGTTCGGACAAAAATTTACCATTCCCTTCCATTTGTAATTCTTCCCAGTCCACTTCTACTATTTGTCCATTGCTTGCTCAGCACTCTGGATTGGCATTGATGACTACATTGATCCAAGCTATGAAGGTAAAATCGTGCTTCAAGTGCTGTGATTCTATCACCGAGAGGTTCTTGCAGAATTGTTGGGAAAATTTTGACCCTAGCTGCAAAGTTAACGTCCCTCAGTTGTGGAACATGCGTTTCAGGCCTTCGCGGCATCTCAGCATCTGGCGAGGGCAGAAAATAAGAGAAGTAATTTATGCCGAAATAAGAGGCGGGTGTTATTTTATTTGTGGCAGCCAAGTTTTCTAAAAGTAAAGAAACTTTACTAAGTGGGGAATCATTTAAGTAACATTTTGTTCCTTCTCTTACGAGTAACAAGAAATGTCTCCAATGCAAATAATACTGACACTCACTCCCTCACTCCTTCTCTCCACTCAAGTGTTAGTACTGGATTATAATGGTTCGTTTTTACTGCAGGATAATTTTTTAAAAAAAAATAAACGATCCATTTTTATTTGATGCCAGCAGGTCAAACGAACAGCCGAACACCTGGGAAAATTGACGCATATGACAAAAGAATTCGATTGTGTGTCAGAAACGAGGTGAGATTACGGAAATGTGGCGCGGAACTTAAGTGCCCATGTTGACTTTTGGGATGAGAAAGTCTTCAGTAGGCTCACGCGAAGCCACAGTTCAGACAGTAGTTAATTATGGTCGGTTAATTCTATCACTGTCTCGCAACCAGCCTAATTAACTTCCAAGTTGGCCTTACTTCTAAACAAAAATGGTCAATGCAATCCAAATCCAAGATAGAGAAACAATTGCGTGACTAGACAGTGATCATTAATTCCCCTTTTCAAATCAAGTCAGCGAGATTGTTAAGGTGGTGGTGGTGGTGAGAGAAAGAATTTTAATTTCAGGGATAATCGAAAGGTGGCACTGTTGCTACAGATGTAAAATCGCTGGAGGTGGGAATCTTTGGTGAAGCAGCATACCTGTACCTGACTCACTTACATATATCCAGCGGATGAGCAGAAATGAACCCATTATGGGCGAGTTCAAGCTGCGTATCCTTTCCTAATTGTGTCTCAATTTAAAATATCATTTTTTATATGGCTCCTCTTGCGCAAAGCGCAATCTTTTACCATCTAAGCATTTCGCGATAAAGTTTTAAAGTGGGCCGCGTCCGATTTCTTTTAAATTACTTCTGATCTTTAATTAACACTGCTATTGAAGGTAGCAAAGTAAAATTCAGGCAACGAAGGTGAATTGACTTAGTCGGTAATAATATTTTAGTAGTTTCCATCAGTCTAATCGTTTTTCCACCAATCGTGCCTATAGCAGTTACCTCTTTCTGTGTCAACGTCATATCATGTGGCCATTCTGACCGCTGATACTTCCCTTTCGCTCCTCGCCATTCCCAAGGCGTTCTTCGCAGTGAAAAGTAAACCTTCTTTTTCTTTTTTGCCATTTGGATAATTATAGGGTTGAAGTAAAAATGCTCAACGTTCCGGTCTTGCTGTGTAAAGGAACGTGAAACAAGTAAATGAATTCATCGTCAAAAACTACTCAAATCTACGGGCTAACTACTGGAATATAAAAGTGCTAAACCTACGAACTTCATTATTCGCTGTTTGGTGGCATTCTTACCCCAAAGTAACTATTTTAAAAGGTGACATTTTAAAAGAAGACTCTTAACTGATAAACTTGCAATTTTTGTTGCTCTGCCCTTCCATGAACTCTTAAAACGCAGTGGTCATTCAGTTGAATGAACCATATCAATTTTCACGATCTCAGGTGAGTCATTATGCAGTTTGCAACTGCTCTCATTTTGCATAAATTTGGCCTATTTTAAATTTCCTGACTAGACGGAACTTGAGCACAGATTATTTGCGGTCCTTAAGAGGTAAATGGAACCGAGGGTAACTTTCGTTCTCAAAAATAAGTTAGGACTACCAGGTTTAGTTTGTAGCAAGATGCCATTAAGATGGAATTAATGTTAAAAGTTTGCTCTTTTGACTAAATTAACTGCTTTAGTCGATTTCATCTCGAATTTTATCTGACTTTGGGGTGTGTGGCATAGACAGCATTGTGACACGATGCATTTCTTACGTGAAGTTGGAAATAAAAAACCAAATTTTAAAAACTTATTCTGTGGCCAAAGAGGTGGAATGTTGCGTCAAGGAACTTTAAATATGCGCTACTCTTTGTGCAGTACTTTTGGTTTCTTCATTGGAGACACTAATGTAGTCAGTACTAGATATGCATTATAGGCTTAGCAATCATTACTAATCCTCTAACCTACTAAAAGTGCCTCTTAAGCCTCAATCGACTTGAATTATAAATGTGAGTCTTTTCAAAAAACAATGGAGTGTATTCCATGCCAATGTACTCCGGTCAAGGAGAGTAAGTGCTTCTTTATCCTCTTGGGCAAGATAGCGCCATAAGAGTTTTGTTTTGCAGTGGAAAAATTAGGTATACATTGCAGACTTTCCTCATTTTGACCACTTCTCGAGAAGAGCCCTTTCCACCTCTCCCGCATTTTTATTACCATTGCTATTAAAGTCTGAACTTCCTTATCTGAGATTATGGAGATGAAAGCATATTCTAAACACCGCTTTCTACTTACTTAGAAACTCGTGCAAATTGACGTGAAAACTCTGGCCCTTACATGGCAAGCTATGTGCCTCTGGCCATTGATGCATTACAAATACGAAAGAGGAGAGAGAAAGAAGGGAAGAAATGTATGTCGACGCAGGCGGTGGACATTGCGCAATTTGTGTCATCGAAATGGCAATGCACTTAATGGATTTTATACCCGAGCTTTTATGTTGCGTGTAATATTTTTATGCCTTCAATCAACGCCTTCTTTTCTAATGGGAATTCCATTGCCTTAACATCTCCCCTTACCTCTTACAAGTAACGCAGAATGTTCTCAGTTAAGTGGTCTTATCTGTCACCTCCATCTTTATTTTTACTGCTATTGCTGGCAAGTAAAGGCTGATTGAAGCGCAGAAAACTTTTTCTTGAATAAAAGACGAGTCCTCATAAACTTTGCTCATGGAAGAGGGAGAGCAGCCGGCAACTTGAGTGAGACGATGCGAATGAGGAAAGGCTCAGCTATTGTAAAGATACGGGGGAACAGCGCAGTGGAAACCACAAGAAGTGACGCGATTCTTTTATTAGCAAAGATGCCTAGTAGAAAAATCTACTTTTCAGATTACGTAGGCAAATCGGTAGTTTGAATGTGTGGCGAAAATGCTTGATTAATCTCCTCATTCCATTCCTTCTAGCATACTTCACTTTCAAGTAAACCTGCCAGTTGCAAAGTCCCGAGATTGCTTAAAGAACTTTACTTGCTTTTAAATTAAGGTGGTGGCGATAAGAGAAGAGCGTAAATTGGGGGATAACACAAAAGGCGACATCTTTACTACCGTCCAAATCATCGGAGGTGGAAAATGTTGGTGGGGAGAGTGCATCTCTGTTCAACATAAA
The DNA here is from genome assembly GCA_036345935.2 of Taenia hydatigena. Lineage (NCBI taxonomy): Eukaryota > Metazoa > Platyhelminthes > Cestoda > Cyclophyllidea > Taeniidae > Taenia > Taenia hydatigena. Next base: position 17,646,725 of record JADWOT020000003.1, read on the forward strand.
TGCATACATCGGGCACATAAGGAGAAAAAAAAACCCAATTCATGGCGAGTTCGAGTTGTGTAAACTTTCCTAAATTAGTGCCAAAGCTTGGTGTTTTGCACTCTGCATGGTTATACTTGTCGGCAAATTATCAATAGACTTATTCCATTCGGTTTATCATTTTATCCCTAAAGGTCTAGTCCGATTTATCAGTTTACCGATTAATGTACTTAGGTCAACCACTCCTCTGTGTGTCAACGTCAAATTTAATTACCACTTTGACCTCGGATCCTCTCATTTTAGTCCCCACCAGTTCCACGGATTCTTTGCTATGACTTGACCGATGAGACGTACATGCCAAATAATAGAAGTCAGCATCCATGATTTACTCAGAATTAGGCAATCAAGCAGTAACACTGCTTGCAAAGCTTTTTAATGGTGACATTGCAGTAGGTTAATACGTTGCCTCTTTATAGAGATTAAAATGTGTACACAAACAGAGTATTCTGACAGCTACTACTGATAGCAAACAAACCACCCTACTAGCATTCAGAATTTGGCATAAAAATGACCTTCTTCACAATTTATAATCTGAATAGTTGACACTCTAAAGGTCGAAATTACTAAAGTATTTATTCATGCAAAACTAAACAATTTTGGGTGACTAAACTCCCAAGGGGAGCGCAATCCTCGTCAGACCGTTTGTCATCCTTTCTAGCTAGCTTTGTCTTGTGTTAATAATTTAAATGTCCGCTACTCAAAGTACAGAGTGGCTAGTCAGAAGTCGCTGTGCATTACTTTAAGGTTATTTTCATCTTTTCTGAGATTAAATCATTCCGGAAGAATACGATTTTACAACTATCTACCGATTTCCCGAACGCACCTCCATTTACCATCGAATCATCAAAGTGGTTTAAGTCTCGATTCCTTACTTCTGCGATAATCTCACGTTGTAAAGATAATGCCTGTAAAATTAAGAAGCATAATTTAATTTAATGATTAAACTAACAAGTCAAAGTCAATTTAATAGTCTAAGGCTTATGCAACAATATTTGTGTGACAGTCCACCCTTGTGCCTTTAGAATAGGAACATAGATTATCCAGTTCTAGGTTTTGACTATGTCATACACTTTGTCATATCGTGAACATTTGAGCGACTGAGATGCAGCTGAAAGGGCTAGTAGATACTACTAATTGATTAGTTAGTAGATAAGCCTTTCTGCCGATAACGCAAGACCCATCAGTTAGTCGACGTGAGGAGGCCCTTCGCTCAAGGGGAGATAAACAGCTGAGTAATGAGAAGTGCACGCTCTTATTTCTTTTTTAACTAAATGTGTTTGCAGATTTTTTGTAATGTTACGAAAGTGCTGTTAAATTGTGTTTTTGATTGTCTGTGGTAGTTCTTTTCCCGCACTTTATTTTTACATACCTCCACGCATAGACACTCGGATTTCTGATCTGGTTCTATCACGAGGTGAGAAGCCTTCCATAGCTTCTCATTTGCTAATTTCACAGCGCTGCCTTAAGCATAAGCATCACCTTTCATCCATTAGCTGGTTTTTAATGTCAGAATTTCTATATTGTTTCGATATGAGCAACATCGAGTGTATTGTTCCACGAGCCCACGCAATCTCTGTGACGGAGATGAATAGCTTTACTACTACAACTTTTAAGCAAATGAAATTTTCACTCTTAGTAGCTCTTATAAACTATGGTGTTGTCATTTCATCTTGAACATTCCTTACAGTGCTGTAGGCTTTCGGCACTTAATTCTTTGGGGTGACAATAATTCCTAGACATTGGCAACCTCAAGCTATGTCTAAGAGTCAAAATCCCTTCTTTCTGCTTTATTTTAATGCAGATTTGATAAAAGGCTTTTTAAAAGTTTTGTCGTATTTACAGAAGAATACTTGCGTGTGTGGGATGTACACTTCCAACCTGCATTTGTGAATGCTCGCAATGGAATGGCTCCCGATTAATGAAAAAGCTGCAAAGCTCCTTATACTCTTTATTGATTTGTAGGACAACAAGGCGTCTATTTTTGAATTTTACTGATACAACAACATCTCCATCGCTCACATCACACGAACAGTTTCCCACTGTCACAAAAGGAAAACAAATGGAACTTTTACAGAGCTGTCAGTCTTCAGTGCACAGTGGATATGGAAGAGAAACCATTCTTTTTAACATCTACCCGCTGCTTGAATAGTCTTTGAAAACGCCGGTGCCTCTCAGCACTGCAGTTCTACCAACTTGAGAGGAAATCGACCAGTTGTGTCAAGCTTTTCTGATGAATTGACAATTTTCCAAGGGTGAGTTTCAACATTTCAAAGCATAAAATTAATGCGACATAGTTGGCAGTAAACCCTTGCGACAGTTTTGTTAAAATTGCGATCAAGCCGAAATTGAGACGAATACATTGTCTTGCACATGAGGCTTCAAATGTGATGATGTCTGCCGAGGCATTCAACGCTCATCAATTGGAGTTCTCGGTTTCGCAGCGTAGACTCCTAAAGAGTCAGGATTCCAGAACCGGCAAATGCTTACTATGCACCGAGGGTTCCGGTCTAGTTTGAACATAAACGTTTTTAAGAACACCACAAATTTCTTCTTTTGCCTACATAAACTCAGAAACTCCATTTACGCATTGAATGCAGTTATATCTCCGTATATACCGTAATTTGAAGGAACCGGAGCAACAAAGCGACGTGGGGGCATTAAATTGTACTTTACGTCAAATACAAAGATTCAAACGGCGGTACTCGTCAGGTCATCCTCGAGATTCAGTGTTAGATGAAGCATAACTTCAGTATCACTCTAATCTCAAAAATGGATTCCACCTCTTAGAATGTCAATGCATGAAAGTGCTAAGATGTAGCAGGACAACCGCTATGCGCTTCTACCAAGGCAAAGTACCACAAGTGGAAAATTTAGCATAAATTTACGCCCCACTAGCATATGCCAAGTAAAGTGTCAGTCCTTAGCAAATGCCTTATTCCTTCGCTCATGCCTCTAACGTCTTGCAAGCATTTGAGACAGATTTTTGTCAATTTAAGTACGAAGTCTCGTGTCATTCCATGGTAAAGGAAATCTCGGTTCCCCGGTCTATTGCCAGCATGCTTTACTTTATAGTATCACATTCTGTCCTACTCCCGCAAATGTTTTTGACAGCTTAGTAGCTGGTATGGGGAATGCAAACGAGTTGCTTGTCTGCAACCTTTTTAAAGGCACAAAGAGCCAGCAATCCTTGGCGAGTAGATTGACCCACAAGGAAGCAGGAGAGAAGGTCTCGAGGATCGATTTTGTTCTAAGTTTGAGTTCTGCAATGTAGCTGTGAGAAAACGGAGTGCGAATCATATTGCCCTGTATGGCGACAGCCCTTGAGGAGTCTACCTATAATTGTAGCACAGACACACACCAACTTATGTTATGTTGTGCAAATTTTACCCTGGGCTTATTGACTTGAATTTGTGGAACTATTATCAGTATTATCAAACTCCTGTTTGGATGTCATTTATTTAGTGTAAAGTTTTATTTTAAGTCCAATGATTTCAAAATCCCAGCTGTCAATCAATTGTGACCATTTCGTCAATCGAATCTAGTTAAAGGCAGGTCAGTTTTTCTCATGATGACCGAATTCTCTTGTTGACGACTTACTGGAAGTTCATTTTGTTACCTCACCATTGCTGGCTTAAATTACACTTCCGAGAATGGTAGAGGCTTCTTGATCCTGAGACACATTTGATCTCCGTGGTAGCTACCAGTTCTGCCGAATGAGGAACGCCAATACAGAAAAACTAATAAGCGTGTTTGCTTCTCTTATAGAAGTATGTTAATATTCTCTAATTGTAGCGATGTGAATTTATTTTGACATTATTTCTGGATAAAAATGAAGAGATTTAAGTATGCGTTTGATTCAAAATGGATAAAAAGGCGAGATAAATCTTTAAGCCCTTATTTCCCATCTCTGTGTTCTGTATTTATGTACTTTCTGCTCCACCTCGGCAGGATCCTCGAGGTACTTAAGTGCGTCCTCAGAGCTACACGAGGTTGCGTTGCTGAGATGGGGAACTACTGTATGGGGCGATAGACGAGGTCTTTTTGGTTGCATTTCACGAGATCACGTGGTGTCCCTTGAAATAATATGGAGTAGGTACTTCTATTCTAATCATTCGCAAACATTGGATTGTCACTTCAATGCGACGAATTATGGCCAAGGAGGCACAAAATTAAGGCATTCGTAAGGTGGGTAAGTCTCTCATAAATTGTCAACTTTAACAGACGTTAAACACACGCGCCTTGATTTCATGAAGAGAGTTTGCAAACTATCTCCCGCCCTGTCTCAAGTTGATTTATGGCGATTTAGTATTTCTTGTTAGCTCATTTGGGCCTCTATTTGAGGTCCCGTATAAGCTGTACTAAATAGGGACAAGCAGATGTGTGGACAATAATTTTAAAGCAATGTAGCATAATCCTAATCCGCAAAACATAATCCCCAGTGTAGACTGTTCTCCTTTTTCTCCTCTTCCCTGCTTTAGCCCTTACTATTAGAGGACCGTATGCTTCTAGTGATCTTTATTATATGCTGAGGGATGTGTCGGCCTCTGGATTGCGACCATTCTGTTCCACAACTAGGTTTGAAATTGTCCTCACACCTCTGGCCTACAAATCACATTTAAAGAACATAAACACTGCGCCTAGTACCAGCAAGTGAAGTGTAAATGGGTTTGGGTGATTTGAAGATAGCCTTCAGGGAATCGGTTGCTATCTGGACAGGAATATGCCAACTTATTTTAGACTCCTTTGAAAACCCACATTCAGCTAATAGTTGGTGCAAAATTTTATTTTGGACGAATTTATTCCTAAAAGTAAGAAAATATTATCAATTAGCGCAGAGTTGGTGCCTCTTTCGCATCTATCTCTTGATTAAACGTGACTTTAGTCAACGTAAGGTCCCACCTTCACCAATTAGGAATTTGAAAATGCTCCATCGTAACCTTGTATTTTAATGATCTGTGTCCACGCTGTCAGTTTAAGCTGACTTTCTCAGATTGCTCATTTTACTGATGGCAGACGCTGGCTTGAAATACTATTCGGCGGAATGATGATGGCTTTTTGAATCTGGGACTCACTAAATCTCCCCTACATCTGCCCCTTCCGCCGAATGGGGGGCTTTGTAAAAAGGAAAAATAGGATCTGTGTATGTTTTCTTTTCTTGAAAAGAGGTAAGGTATATAGTTTTGGTGACTTAATTGCATTCTGCTTATAGTTATAAACACAATTAAGAGTTTAGTATCATGTCTGAGTCGCAATTGAATCCACAGCACATAAGGAAGCGTAGGTCTGCTTCTCATCCTAACTTTTCACCCACCTGTTCAAACAGGTTCTACAAATCAGTTTAGTTATTTTAAGCCCTTAATCTAAACTTAAAGCATTTAAGCGCGACTCCAGAGCCACAGGAAGTTGTGCTGATGAGGTGGGAATATGAGATTTGGAAAAGTGAATGCGAAAAACACACCTGATGGTAATTTATTTGGATACCTGTTGCTCTGTTAGAAAACGAAGGATAGCCATCTCTGCTCTGGGCTTTCGTGTAATTTGGATTAGCATTTCGTTGCAGTGTTTTTTTTTTTCAAGAAAACACACAATTTGGTCTTTTGCGAAGGCGAGAAACATTGCTTCCAACTCAACAAGCTTTTCTTTTAAAAATTACTAACCTCAACTTGTGTTAAGTTAAAAACGGCAAAATGCCCACAAATGGGGACACATTCGTGACGCTCGGATTGTGCTATTTGAAGTCCAACATCACATTGCTTTGGTAATTGTCTTTTGCCACTGGTTGAAAATTAGCGATTTGTAAGCATCACGGTGGATGTAAAATGCCACTGATGTCTGAGAATAATTGTACTTTTTGACGAAATTGATATGATTACCAAGGCATGAACGTATCTTTGGTCTGATGGTTCCAATGTTGTCTAAGTACCACTGCTTCTAGTGTTGCTGAGTTAGCCTCATTTAGCTATATGAGAGGAAAGTCGTGTAAAAGGAAATGAATTGCCATGTTGATTATCTAAAGAGATTCCTGTAATTCATTAATTACTTTTTAAACTCTTCCTTCCGGTTTTGAGGGCACTTAAGGTTCAATTTGAAAATTATCACGAGGTGGAGAGAGTTCTGTCCCAAAAATTTTCCGGATAAATTAATGCATGACCTTAAGTTGTCACTTACAAATCCCAGAAATTGGAGCCCTCAGCACTTAGTACTGGGAACTCCAACCTATGTGCTCCTTCCCAGGCGAATTAGGTAACGACTATGAGGGAAAGTCTGTTTGCTGTTTTTACTGCTAATAGGAGGAAACATGGACTACCTGCAGCCTCTATTTATTTTTCCTCTTTCGAGCGAGCCACAAATGCAGTCTTGCATTCCGATTTAAAATTTTGGGCTTTGCTTTGACGCAGGAATGCAATAAGATCGCATTGCAATTTTACAAGTCTTACTCAAAAAGATTTCGGAAAATGCCATCGCGTCAATTAGGCATAATGCGCTTTTCTCTGCGCAGATGGATCATGAACACGGAAATGCACGGAAATCGCTAGAGTGCCATAGTGAAGACAGGAAGCTTGGAAAATAATTACTTACTCTACTACCCTAAAAAGACTAAGAGGAAACTGGTTTCATCGTCCGGTGAATCATTGCTTTGATCTTTAGACCACAAATCCAACATTAGAGTAGCAAAATAAGAGGCGTTCTTACAGAGGTTGGACAAGTCGACGCTTTGTTTAACAGCATTTAGGAGGGAAATTTGTACGCATAATTAGACTCAAAGGTCATGTGAGTTTTAAATCAAGCAATCGCTGGCCTCACTCCAACCAAGACCCTTTTACTTCTATGATTTTACCCACAAATCTACTAGTTTTAGATGAAAATAATCACAATTAACAAACAAAATTGCTCCGAAAATTGGTTGTTGAGATCAGTTTTAGCCTTCAAATCCTAGTTCTTTAAGATTTTACTACCAAAAGTCCTCCAATTATTATCTGATTAAAGTGACAATTAAACCAAATACTGCTTAAAGTATTATGCGGTCTTTGATGGTTGATAGCATTGAAATGAAGCCGTCAGTAGGGCATCTGTCTTTGTTCTGTCAATGAGCTCGCAGGCTATGCGCCGGTCCGCTGAAACCGGCTAAAAGAGACAAAAAACCCAGTTAAGAAACAGGCTTAAATCGTACGTCCCATTTAAATGGTTGCATCCATCGTCACACGTGTATTTTGTCCCAAAATGCATCCTTCGGCCAGGTTAGGTAGTTGAGGGTGAGGCAACCCTAGTAGTGAACGCACTTTCAATGGCTCTCGGCCAGTTGCTCCTTCGACCACTTCCAAGTGATGAGACGTCGCTGAGTGTGTGCAGGTGGAATATAGGTTTAACAATGGTACCACTGCGTGGGTGGCAGGAGACTATTCAGTCACCAAGCCATTATATTGTTGCCGTGATGAGGTTAAGAAAACATTGCCATCGCCATGGTGATAATGCACTTCCAGCTAATGGTTCTTCCGAGGATTAGCAGCTTTCTAAAGACTCTTTAGTGAGAAAAATCACAGGCGATGCCTAGAACAGCATGCATCGTTGATTAAGTGACGAAACACTATTTTTGTTATTACCATCAAAATCGGCGGAACTACTGCTGTTTTGCCTTATAATAGTCTTATTATTAGTTACGTTCCTTAGATTATCAAAGCTGACTTACCGACACCATGTACAAATGACAAAATCTAGGTGGGTGGAAGCATTGTGGGTGTCAAAGTGATCACTGCGATTCATCGACTGCATACCGCTAAAATCCGGTTCCGGATCTTATAATGAAATTTTTTACTTATTATTTTGTTATGAGACACAAGGTTATTAACGGAATGATTGGTTACTGGTAGACAGTCAAGGCAGCAGCTGAAGCGTCACGGGTGTTTGATCAAACGGTGGGATCAAATGATAGGGGCCTTCAATTAGTTAAAGCCCTACTTCGGAAAGGATTGTAAAACTGCGTAGAGATGTCGCAAAAGATGAAGCAAATTTAAAAACACTCGGCATCTATGCTCTTAACCACATTATTCTGAAAAATTAGGCCAGTGCTTTCTGCCATTCGTTCATTAGTAACCCCAACTTTCACATGCTACTTATATCCACTTAATCGACGTGAGTTATGAACCGCCTGATAATTAGCATTCCACAGCTTATTATGTGCCGTTATTTTTGGTTAAGTAAAATAGCCTTTTAAGTCGGTATTTACGTGTCACAAGCTTAACAAGTTGGTGCCTATCATAGTCATCTAGTTGGGCGTAACTTATTTAAGGCTCTTTTTGCTAATCGAACCTAGCAAATAAAAGTAGAGCAACCTTTATTACCAAAGAGGAGTCACATCTATTGGATTCTTATGGGTAATGAGGTGCCGTAGAAATAGGCCTTAAGAATGAAAATTGTCACTGTCTAAATTAGGTGTGTTAGTTAGTCATTCTCTGAATGAAACCAACTTTGAGATGTACTGCACAGATAGCCGTGAGACTTAATTCACTTGTGCTGGGAAAAAAATTGATTCTCCAACCACAAATTACAAATAATTTATCAGTTGTATGCAAATGTGTAAGAAAACGGGGAAGTCACACTTAGGGACTTCTCACAAATGCCTTTTTTACTTTTTGCTTTTTTCACTGATTCCAGTACTCCAGTAAATACTGATTGCAGAGTATAAGCATGCCTATCATTAACAAACCGCTGACCTACTGGAAATGAACTTCACGCCTTGATGACTCGAGGTTCAAATTAGGTCCTTCCTTTGGAAAAACCTGCTGACTGCATTCCATGTCAATATGATCAGCGTTTCTTATTTCTGATATCGTCGTCGTTATACACAAAGAACCGTGTTTGAAAATAGACTGATCATGCATTAAAAAGGGTGGCTTTTTAATGGAATCCTTTTTAACCAGATATTTACTTACACTTTATTCTAGATTTTTTATCACTTCATTGCCATTATTTATTATTAACCCAGCATTCTAAAATTGGTGTTCTAAACTATTAGGATCCGATTTGAGGAGGCAAAATGGTGTTTGGAATGTTCCAATTTCTTAATTAGAAGATTCACACAGGCTTGATCCTTGCTCGAAAAATTGGGCTCGCTCGAATGTGATTGATGTTCCTCAGGCCTTCTCTGCATCTCAAAATCAGCAAAAGGAAGAAAAACAAGTAAAGAAATTAATCCTGATACAAGCAATTGATGTTGCGTTACCTCAGCAAAAAAAATGGAAGAAAAAGTATTTGAAATGAATTTTAATGCACAAACGTCATCACTAGTAAGCTCATTGCCATAACCTCTTCCTTCTCATCACGATAGCATAAAATGGTTTCAATTAAATTAAGCTGTCTTCTTTTACCTCCCTTTCCTCTTTTCTTAAGTACTGCTGGAATTTGGAGGCTGATTTTTATTGCAAACAAGCACTTATTTTAAAACGATATTCAAAATTCTGTCGTCAATGTTGACACAGGTGAACGAACAGTTGACAAATTAAATGAAAACAACGCGATCAAGGCGAGCAAGTGATGATGTGACGGGAGATTTAAATGAGAAAAAGTGTCAGACACGTAAGGGTACCGTAGCAGCGCTCCGTGAAATTGACAAGACTGGCCAAGTTGGCTTATTTGTTGAAAAAACTCCCACTTGGCTCAGTCAAAGTCCCAGTCTATGCAATAATTAATCTCATTGCTCTATCTGTAAAGAGTTAATTCTATTCCATGTTGGCTTTGCTTCCAAATAAATTCCGTAATTGAATACTATGGAATTAAAAAAAAATATTCAAAAAGCAGTAATATTCGCGTGATTAGACGGTGCCTATGTGCTCACTCAAATTAAGTCGGTGCTCTATTCATAGGCGATGGCATTAAGAAAAGGTCTTCAAGTTAGCGATCATTTTAAAGGCTTGGGATTTTCGCCCCTTACATGGCTTCACACGTAAGCACTATGCAAAGTGTATTCATCTAGCCGGTAAATGATAAGGATTTAAAGCAGACCTCTTCTTTAAGCCTTAAATTTGCCTCTAAAATGGATTAAAAACCCTCGTCGAATCTTGTGTGACAAGAAAAGTGGATTCGCTTGCTTGGTAATTAAGTCCTAAGAGTTGTCGCCTATTTTATCAGCCTACTATTTATTGTACTTATATCAGCTATACTTTATAATACAGCATCCTATAAAGCCACCAGTTTGTTCTCAAATTCTCCTTTTTAAGTCTTCGTGACTACCACAGATTGTTCGTAGTGAAAGGTTAATCCCCGTTCACTCTCTTTCACTCAAATTATTTGTAAGACTGAAGCATTTGTGATGAGGAGAGGGAATATACAAAACAGGTAAATGGCTTTATTGTCCAAAAATCACTTTTCTAAATGGTCTCTTATGTCAATGCCCCAACTGACGAGGCGTAAATGCAAGTCAGTATTCACTATTTGGTGATGGCCTTACCTCGAGGCGGAAAATTGAAAAAATGTTGCTCAACTTATGGCTTTCAAATGATAATAGTCGTTGGTATTGACACTTGTCTCGTTAGAAAGATCAGATTACCCTTGCAAACAAAAAAATACTTTGACAATTGCTAAGAAAGCCAGCAAACTAGCTAAGTGGCAACATGAAGCGTCACGAATAGATGCTTTTGCAATGCCAAGTCCAAAAACGCTTAGTTCACTTAACCAACAAAAGAGTAAATTACTAAATTAGTTAAGACTTTGAAATTATAGCCTACTGCTTCTTTTCAAGATCACCAATTCTGCTGTGCTTTGAGTCAACAATTTGAATGTCCTACCCAAAATTGTCCACATCACGTCATGACTCGTGGTGGCCCAAGTTCATTTTTTGGTCTCAAAATGATCATTAATTACTCCGCATAGAATGGCTCCACGAAATCTTAAGACGAAGGGTTGCTTTAGCAAAAATTATTTGCCTTCCTCAAAATGCACTTGAAATGGCAAACTGCCTGAAATTCACCAATTTTAGGAAACCACTTCATATGCATTCAAAACCTACATGACGACTTACACCATTAGTTTTTTAACTTTGGTAAGTGCTTGATGTTTGAATGATTGCGGTTTCAAAATTAAAAATGTATGTTTAATTATACACTTAGACTAACAAGGCAAGGCAATCATTTTATGAACTACTAGTAATAAGGCAACATTTATGAGGGTCACTAAGTAGTACCTAGTAAAAAGGCAGCGCGACCAACTTTTTTAATTATATTATTTTGCTTTTTTTGGTCATTACTCCATGTGAAGGCGTAATTTCACTAATAAGTGACTAAAGCTCAGCTTCGTGGAGTAATAGATGCTACTATTTAATCAATTAGTAGTGGCGCCTTCCAAACGGCCAAGCAAACTACTTCTCATTCACACCTAATACGAAGAGTAGCTTGATACAAAGAAGCACACATACCTGCTAAACAAAAGGCTAGTTTTCCTATTTTCTTGGCTCTCAGCAAAAATGTGCTTGCGAATTTCTAACCAAGGTCAGGATTTTCCCTTTAAGCGATGCAGATTAATCCTTACTGCTACTTCTCCCACAGTGTTCTCATCTGATTTTCTGGATGATCTCCATTTTGATACAATAAGTGAATGAATAAATTAAAAGTAAAAATGGGCACAATAACTCGCCCTTTTTCTACACTCAGGTTTATTACATGCCCCTACTACGCGTCTCTATCTAGCGCTCTCATGGCCAATTCTACAGTTAGACTGCGAGATCCAATATTAACTTTTTCATCAGGCTCGTCTATTATGCTTGATTTTCAAGTAAACTTCGTAGTACACACAAATGTAACGCTTCGTTGTAAGAAAACTTTAAATTCAACTTTGCATCCAGAAGATTTAATAAACTATGATATCAGCTACAAATAAATGTACGCTTATTTTATGCAAACCTTCGAAGCTTTTTTTGTTAAAAAATGCTGAGCAGATGGTAGCAATCTCATTTTGGTTAAGGAAGTCGTGATGCCTTCTTCTTGCCTCATTACAATGCCAGACAGATGGTGTAATTGCCATGAAGTCTGTCATCTTTATAAAATGCAGGCGTCTTTATGAGCTGTACAATTTTGCTTCCAAAAGTAATCATAAGCATTTAGTAAGGAGGCCATCCAAAACAGATAGCAAAAACCAATCTCGTTAAGAATGGCTTTTGCAATGACCAATAAGCACATAAATCGAATGTTGACCCGTCAGGATCAAAGGGCAAATTACAAATCTCTATGTTACCAACAGTAGGGGTCTAGCCTTGAAAGTGGATAGGGACCGGCGATAAAATAAGCTATAAAATGGACCAACTTTTTTTTGATAGTGATTCAAGATCTTTGTATAAAGTGGTCTCTAGAAATCTATCAAATTTACGAGTCAATCAAATTGAACGAACCGACAATCTTTTACACCCGCTAACTTGCTCATGGTTTATTCCAAACTTTACATATTCCCTCAACGTTTGATAAGGGTTAATTACTTTTCAAAGTTTATTTAAATAAGCCTTGTTTTACAAACCCAAAAGATCTTGATTGACTTCTGATGCTAAAAAAAGTATCAAAAGTGCCATCTCGTTACTATATTTGATACCAGGAAAGTCTTATCTTTATCTACAATTACTTAGCGCGACTGAAAGTCATTGTAGCGGCCTGAGACTTCGTTGTAGGCAAAAGAAGGTATAATGCTAGGGCAGAATATGCATTAAATGAACGAATTAAATGGATCTGCCGGCATTGTCCAGCTAGGGCAGAACAAACAAGGTATTACATAACCCTCTCTCTTCTTTCGAGAGTCGTCCCCGACACTTCCTTTGGTAGACCTTTCGCGTCAGCCATCACAGCGTAATCAACGCTGCAAGAAGTACCCACGAACTAACGCGCCAGTCGTCGGAATTCGACACGACCGTCACTGATCCCTCTTAGCACTTCCAATGGACTTGGAGTTTCGTCCGGTTTTGGAACTAAATTCGTAGTAAGAGGTTCTATCGACTATCAGCGTGTCCATAGAAAGACGCTAGAATACCTATCTCCCTAAGCAGGTACGGTGGGGCAGTCTTTGAAATGAAACGTATCTAGGCGGTTCACGACTATTGTCGCTTCTGTTGTTAATAGTTTTCTTGTAAAGTAGAGGATAGGGTGGATATCAAAGGCAGACTCCGATCTCAGCCCTTCTGTTATGGGATGTCAGAGATTCCCCCATCCTTAGTACATCCACTTCCTTCGGTAGAGATCGGGATAGAAACCCTATAAAGTCTAGTCCGCTTTCCGCTGTCACCAACGTAGCGTCTCGAGACTCTCTTGAAGGCAAAGGAAGGCATAATACTATGGAAGAATTTTTATTCAACAAACAGAAGAAACGGAACTGCTGGCATGGCCCAGAGGTCAGCCCACGCGACTAAAGCAATATGGCCACCTTAGTAACCAAAACCAAAACCTGTAGTCAGAACAAACAAAGTATTATAGCCATAACTACTCGACAGGCATTATACTTTAGTTTATGGTTAAACCAAGCCGCATCGCAAGCTAGTTTGTTAGATACTGAGGCAAAAAAAATGGATGCAGAAAGCATTTAGTCTGAGGTTACTTATTGTGGTGGTTACTTTCCTGAAAAAACCACAAATGCTAAAAATGCAGAAAGAAGGAATTCGAGGCGGAAGGGGTTAATTAGATAGATTGTGTAGAATGTGAAGAAAGGCCGAGAATGTATTAAATGTATGACTTTTGAACCAAATTGTATGTGCAAGTGGCAATCCAAAGACCCTTCTCAGTCGCCAAGAGATGGGAGGTAGTAGGTTTGCTCTTGAGCATATTATGCCAGAAATAGTGACACTTGACCAATCTCCAACTACTCTAGATTTCCACGATGCCTCTTTAAGGGAGCCTTCCTTACGCGGTTCTAATTTCAGCACGTTATTTCAGTGTCTGTTCCGGAGGCACTTTGATTACTCCAGTCAGTAGTCTCACCTTATTTGTTCTTCTAAATTCATCCAAGCTGATTACGCAACCGTTGAGAAATAAATAATATCCGTCACTTATTCGTGACGTCTGACTTAAGTTGGAGATTGCAGATGACATTGGAAACTAGCTGATATCAAATGCTTAAGGCAAATGGCATTTGTTGTGTACACAGCTCTCTGGTTTTAAGGGCAAAGCAACTTAAATTTAAACGCCTTTTATCAAGTCATAAAAACAAGACGTTCGAGGTGAACAGTGAGTTAATTAAGAAGTAGAATGAATGGATTGTTTATGCTTTACAATTAGATGGATAGGTGAGGAAAACATCTTCCACCAAACTCATGAAACAGTGATCAGTGCATAGCTCCTTTCCTCTTGGCTTTTCTTTGACCATTAACAGCGCGAAAAATGCCGACTTCTTTCCCAAAGCCAGGTCTTTATCAAAGGCAAAACACCTCGACACAAGAGTTGCCGTCTAACACTTCATGCAAATGCATTTTGTGTTTTAGAAAACTTCCTTAGCGCCTATTTTCAATTACATTATTGAAGCAAAGTTTTACCGCTTCATCAAAGACACAGACCAGAAGGCAGGCAATTCCACCTTTCATACACATCCGTGCCTGTCCAGTTGTGCATTTTAACCGCATGGGGCTCGCAATCTCTGTACACTTGTACTTGCGTCAGTTTGAAATGATTTTTAACCATGCCTTCAGCCCTTGTCTAATTAATCCCACAATCCCTCGCTAATCTCCTACGTGGATGTGCATTATGGGAGCTTTAAAGTAGATTCAGACACCCTGTATTACTCTGTTAATGGCGAATCATACTTTATACTTTATATGCATAAAGTACTAAATACTTTAACGTCATTAGTTTTATTTCTCATTCGTTTTAAATTATGTGTTTCTGTCAGTTGCGTTGGTGGAATTTGTACAAAAAACCTTGCCCTTAGGGTACTATGGTGAAGGACAACCAAGACTTTTCCCCTAAGAGATAAACATACTTGTAAAAGAATTTTTGGCAAAAAAGTTACAACAAATTGTAACGGATGTACAGTTATATAGAATTGAGTCTTAAGCGAGTTTCTGGTACTTCAAAGGTCTGGCTCTGTTTAGTTTTCTTTTGCCATAATTTGTTGTTTACAGTCGTTCGCTGATGAAATAAGAAAAAACAATTGATTTCTACGCCACGAAGATGAGTGAATGAAAACAGAAAAGCACCTTATTAGGCGTTAAGATTTTAGCGTAAACAGTATCCCATTTAAGGTATTTAAAGGGTAGCTAAAATAAGATTGTCTAGGGTTATAAGTGTGCTTTTTTCTAAACAGAGCCGTTAGTTTATCGAACTATAGCAATACAAGGTTGTTTGGTGGTGTCCGTTCGTCACCTTTAACTATAATTTGCACTATTCACATCTCCAGGTATCAATTTGAGTTGCAATATGCATAAGTGCGTACTGATTTCGTTTCAGTAACACTTACAGCTGAGTATTGTAAAATTAATTACATGATGGAAATTTCATGGGCTTGAAATGGAGTTCTAACTCATCTTTAGCGCCCATATACTCATCAAATTTTCGATGTCTTGAAAAAGCCTGATGCAGGTGCATTACTTGCATCGTTGCCACTTTTTCCATTGGAGTGACCAGCAAGCATTGAGTGCGGCACCAGCGTTGTCAGGTCGAATGCCTTTTACCCCTAAACAGCGCCTAGTGACCATCCTTAAAATGTTAATCCTTAACTTTAAAGCAACAATTCTATCAACCAAATTCTATCATTCTAAAAGCGTTAACTTTGTGGAGTAATAAATGTCTACAATTTTATGCACATAACTCTGCGATTTTTTAAACGACCATTTGAGAATGTTTATTTTTTAAAGTTCATTGTTTGACATACTTTAAATTTTACTAAATTTAGGCTTTCGCTGAGCGCGGTTCAGAGGGTGGTTTGATTGACATGTAGAGACTCAAGACCCGCGCATTTTCTAAGTCACTAATACACAGACTATCAAATCATTAAGTCCCCACTTTTGCCTTTTGAACATTCTCCTCGGCTCGCCCTTTAGCCGCCCCCTTGCAAAGTAGTTGGCAGTCCAAAAACAACTTCAGAACGAGGGACGCCTGTCAGTGAATTTCTTGGCATGCAAAAACAAATGATCCCACCTTTAATGACACACTGTGACAATTCCTCTCTACCCAATGTTTTGTCCTATTTGTGGAGGGTTTTTTTTGGTTGCACAATACTGTTGGTTGTTGACACCAAAAAATTGGCTCAAAAGCAAAGTCATTTGTTTAACGAGTATGTTTTCTTGAATATGTCCCTACTCGACCCTTTCAGCGCTCTTTAATCATTAAGCTGGGGCCCATGCAACCAATAGGGTCCACCACCAGTCCAGTTACTTAATGTTGTCACACAGGTGTAGCAGGCGGTTCCACAGTGAATTTTCTCGAATTGTGAACCTGAATACTTTAGCTATTGATAGCTTGATAGATTTGCACAATCTTTGGGTAATAAGCAGAGTTATAAGTCGGTTTTAACCATCTGCAGGAGACGTACTTCTTTTGGGCTAATAAAGTTTTGTATTCGGTCGGGGAAATTAGGACGACTGTACTTTTCAATTGGGTTTACTTGCAGCTACCACCAATAAAACAAATCAATTTTTCACTTAATTTATAATAAATCTAAGTAGGGTGGAGGAAAATATGTTAACAACCTCCAGAAAGACTGAAGGAATGTTATTGTGGCTTGGAGGTCGTAGCGTGACGTTAAAGGACAATCTGCATGGGCTGCAGCGTTCAGATTTGGAGATTGGGATTGTTGTCCATCTATTTTGCCGTGCCAAGTAAAGCTCCAAGGCGAATTCACTTTCCCGATGCCGTACGATAGATTAGTTAGATTAAATCGTACACTTGGACCATCAAGGCCCAATTCTCCCACTTTCCAGACCATCGCGTGTGGTAGTAGATCCTAATGAGCCCTAACATGGTCCATTCTCCGGGCTTCATCGAAAGGTGCTTCAGTTAGGTTGTTTCAATGTTACGAATCACTTTAAATTTTAATTTTATAACGAGAAATGCATTTGCATTCTGCCTTTTTTCTGCAACTTTCATCTCCTCCTCCCACTTTTTAATGGCTGCCCAGTTCTTGTGAAATGGTTTACTTCGTGACATTCATGTAGTTGCTGAAGACTTCTGAAGGCTTGACAGGTGGTTGTTTCAGCAAACATTGCCCTTATCAAATCACCTCGTACCCTTTCCGAACTGAAAGACAAAAATTGTGCACTGGAAAATTCTTGTGTTGTGAATACATATTAAAAGAGTCGCTTAAGCACTTTCTAGCTGTGAAGTTTTATCTGAGTCTATAATTTTTTCCCGAAGTTTAAGAATGTTATCTAATCTAAAATAACGATTGAAAATCACTAAATATATGTAGCTAAAAGATTTCAGAAATTGCTCTAATTTTAATCTGCTTGGCGAGTTGATTGGCTCTTGACTGACACCTTTGATTTGAAGACTCAAATTGAGTCTCATTTATAAAGCTACTTGTTTCAGTTCTTGTTTCAATTGGAACTCGTGTACCGCTTTTAAATAAATTTGATTGGATGAAGTTGGGCTTTAGCCAGGTGTTGAGTGAGTTTTAAAGAATACTTTTTATCCTGAGGCGGTCCCACTCATATCGCACATTATTTTGTAATGGACAAACGGAATCGCCTTTTAATCTTAAAGTTATTTTTAAAAATTCGGCTGTAAGAAATGATGAGACACAAACCAAGCGTCTACAATGGGCTTTTGTAATGTAGCGCCAGGAGTCTTTCCTGAAGACGAATGAAGTTATGAATATTAGGACAGAATGCGTAGTTCCTAGGCTCAGAAGATCTGGTCGCCTACTTGCATGGCTCGGAGGCCATTCTGCACAGTGAGAGGCGGTGAACAAACTTGAATTATCCGCATAACCAAAGTGAAGATTCTGAGCGTCGCCCCTAGTGCTCCGCCTGGTCGATCACTGCATTGTGGTTGGTGCTGTATAAATCACTCACATGCAAACTGTGCCCGTCATCAACTTTGTGTAAAACTTAAAAGATATCGGACTAAAACTTCACTGATTTCTCTTGATAAGTCAGGTGGTTCCAAAGTGCGCTTTCTTTGAGAATTATATGCGGGGAAGGAAAATGTCCTAGTCACCATGTATCTCCATCGCCAGTTACAGGAGACTGGCCTAAAAGCTGCTTAGCCATATCTACCTGGATTCCATACAGCTATGAGAGACACCTGCACAGAGGTACTGTAGACAGCCCCTTAATGAACTCGTTCTTAGATTGTAGTGGCCAGTTTCCCTTCGGTTGTTGATAGCTTTCCTGGCAAACACGGTAGTTGCCGACATTTGACGTCGTTTTAAGTCCTTCTGTTGGAGATTGGTGCAGGTTCGGCCACCTGTACCACAAGCACTTCTTCCGGCGCAGTAAGGTTTAGCATTTGGCATTATAAATTAGGGTAGTTGCCCTGTGTGATGCGCAATTCGCATTCTGCTCCCTCCGAAGACGATGGATGCCTTAATACTGAGGCAAAATATTTATTACCGATGCAGAGAAGGGCTCTGGGGCTACTGGCATTGCCCAGAGACCAGATTGCCCAGTGGAGGGCCCTTAGTTCCCCCAAAACCAAAGCAATAAGTTAAACAGGTATTTTATAGTGCTAAGGCAATACGACCTAAAAAGCATTACCCAACCTTAATGAATGGGAGTTGGAAACTACAGCGGTTGATGCTCGCGTTCTCACTAACCACTTTGTCATAAATAAGTAAGGCTAATTTTAAGCACCATTAAAGCACTTTCATAGTTATTTGACCCTTCAGACCCCTATGCATTGTCGTGCGTCTAATTTGCAGCCATAGCGAAACAGTCGAGTGTTGGGACTTTCGGTCAGGAAACTCGTGTGCACATTTATTGCCCCCTGGGCCCCTCGAACTTCCTGCTCCGCACAAATTCCTAACCGATACCGATCAAAGGAAGAGAAGGGCAGTTAAGCACCTTAGAGACCTATCGTCCAAACTACTGGCGATGATGAGCTCTCAAGTAGACCATTTGATCGCGCCACCTTACAGACTGTGTTTACGTGGTGAGGTCAAAAGGGCAGGACGCCAGTGAATAAGTTTCTGTCGCAGTGTAAGAACACGTTATGAGCCTCCGGGGGACGAAGAAAAACTTGACGAGAATTTTTTTGGTTAATATCCCACTGGCTGAAGTGTGTGCCACTGACAACAGTCACTCGGACGTTTTGTTGCCTCAAAGTACCACCACCATCACATATACGTGTCAGACAGTGTGTGAAAGGCGAAGTGCCTTTGTTGCTAACACTAATGAAAAAAATAAAGTGGGTTTTGAGAATGTCTGGAACACCAAAGATCGCGTGGGATTCCTCTCATGATAAGTTCTTTATTTCAATCAAGTGTGGCTAACAATTCTTCGGTAAGGGGTCTAAGGAACCAAAAATGATACACACAATCAGGATTGACTACTTGTTGCTTGTTGCCTAGTGAATTGGCTGGCCGCCTTAATGGTTTGCTTTGTTGCTTGTCGTGACAACTTCAAGAGACCTCGACTCACATCGATCGCACTTCTCCAGCAAATGGCCACTGAGTAGACATTGATATCATGGGTCCTCTGCCACTCACCAAGAGACGAAATAACTTTGCTCTGATTATGGTGGGCTATTTCGCAAAGGTGGATGAGGCAGGGCTTGTGAAGGCTTAAGCCGTGAAAACGGTTGCTTCAGTTTTTTAATTGCTGGAGTGTTTGGCAATGGGCATAGCGACCAAGGCACTAAGTTCGGGAGGGAACCCTTTCTGCTTAATTATGCGGGACATTTAGGTCTTTCTCAGACGTACACGACATCTGAACATCTCTAAGGTAAAGAAGAGGTGAAAGGACGGGATTGTACAGTGACTGGACTACTGAAGGCTTTCATAGAGGATGCACAACCGGAAGTCTGACCCTGTGTGATGTACGCAAGGTTGTTGTAACCTGATTAAAGACTTCAAGGACATCTTCAACCGCGCTTCATTAAGATATTGGTGAAAATTTTAACTCCTTAAAAAAAAACTGCATATAAGTGAGTCTTTATTAGCGTGGCATTGCCCACGGTCTCCTAGCCTTTTTGTGTCCTGGTGATGGGCCATTCTTCTATGCCACGACGTCATGTTACAGCTCAGGAAGGAAGATCTTGAGCTGATATTTGGATACCAGTTTAATGGGATAGGAACTTTGAAAAATGGAGTCTCAGCAAACAGTCTCGCACCTATTGTAAATTGGATCCGATGCCTACATGCTTAACTTATTAACCGTCCCACATAGACCACTTTTGTGCCTTGGACTTCCGCTGTACTCTACGTGCACATAGACGGTTTTTGGCAGATTATCACTTTTGGGTGGGATTAAACACTAATTTTTCACGGAAATGCATCAGTAGCATCATTCCTCTCAGCCACATCAGAACATATGGATCTTGGAGGGGCTTGGAGACTTGCTTGCCTTTTAATCGCCATGGCTAACTGTTGTTTCCTATTGGCCGGCAGTTGTCCAAAAGTGCATCTGCAGATCCAAAATCAGTTAAGCCATTTCCGGCTTTTATTCGCCCATGGGAAGGAAACTGGCAGATGGCTCACATAATAATTCTAGTCATTGAAAGCAAATGCAATGTTGGCATAAATTAGTATTTCATTAATTATGCTTATATATGGTTGCAGAAAGCAGTTAGGCTTTTGGAGAAATAAAAGGAACTGCCACACCAAAGGTCAGGACCACAAACGCGAACTCGCATGCTGATTGGTCATGGGATCAGGGAGGCGAAGACACAATCCTGGTCACGTAGACAGGCAGAAAAGTTTGCATTCTGTACAGTAAATAGTCTCACAACCGCTTTTGAGACTAAAATTTTGGCGTGTTTTTTTGGCTTGAAGGACAGATAAAATTCATCAGATATTAATATTCATGTAGGTGGTGGCAAACCCATTCACTAGAGAGAAAATCTTGCGAAAAAAATAGGATCTTTTTGGAGGTTATGCTGATCGAGGTCCAAAATTTGGCCTTAAAAATTAACGAGTGCCAAGTGGTTTGCACTTCTATGCCTGACCCAGGTACTTTTATGGCTACTAACCTCTTTGAAATTGCTCCAACACTAACCTCCCAAGGGCAGCTTTAAGTTGAGCGTGATATGGCAATGGCAGATTTGAATAAATCTAAGGGAAATATGTGGGGATTTTAAAGAGACAGTGGCTAAGGGATAGGATTTTTTATGGATCAGGGAACCATTAACCTAAAGGTGGGCAAATTTGCCTCCGTAATGAGTGCTGCAGCAACTACACCTTCCGATCCATTTAAATGTCATTAAGACCCAAAAGCTCACCCATTAATGCCATGAAGACAGCAGGCCAACTTTTTAGTAAGGCAAGCTACAAGGATGGATGATGACTTTGTCCGATGGCAGTTGGTCAGAAAATAAACTTCCCTAAGGAACGATGAAGATAAATCGTATCAACGGATCCTTCCCTCTGCGTGCGATAAGAAGTAGCTTTTGTTTCATATGACATTTGGATTGTTTGATAAAGATCCTCTGTACTATTACATAAGAATTTGAGAAATAACTATTCTCTAGGCCCCTCGTCATGGAAAATAACCATTGTAGTTCCTTGCCTACAGGTTGCGTTTTTTGAAATCTGGGGTAGGCAATATTTGCATACATACGAGCATTGCTTTATTAACTCGTTTCTCGTTGGGATCTTAGAAAAAGCCCAGATCCTCATTCCAAGCACTTTATGCCTTTGGTAGAAAAGTTAACGAATAAAAGGCCACTAATAACACATCTTTTAAACGTAGATTGTTGTTTTGAATTCAACCATTCTGCTTAAGCTGTCATAAACGAATAAGTGACGTGTGTCACGTATTTTTGACGCCGACATACAGGTGGTCCATAGTTATCCACCTACAACAACAGATGTTTTATAATATCGCTTGGTATGAAAGTAAATTTATTAACTTACTTCCTTATTTTAGTGGAAGTAATTATGGCACATTAGTGCAGGTGAGCGGTATGAGCGGATGGGACCGTTTATGACTTGGAGTTAGGAATTAATTATCTAAATCATCCAAGTCGAATGAGGTTATGGATGCACACGTCAAATGCTAGACTAAAATGTAAAAAATCTAGGGATTGGGTGTAGAACCGAAACCAACTTTTTAGTCGGGTTACCGGAGGCCCACCCTGAAACTAGCTCCCCGTCCAACTCCATTCACTGAGGTCACAGCAATGAATTTACGGAGTTAAAGCCGCTAATATTATTTCCAATAACCATCAGGAAATCTGATTGGCTCTTTTGCAGTTTATACTTGATCAGCTTCTGTTTTCTCTGTCTAATTCAATCGCAAAATGGCGGTGGACGAGCTACTCCTTTTGACCTGCAAGCCTCCCTAAGGGATAGTCTGACGCTAAGTACATCCACCCTAAGGAGTGAAAGAAAACAAGGAACTGACAAAGCACAGAGCACTCTCTGCTTAATAAACAACGAACAAAGAGAAATATCGAGAGAGAAAACGATAGAGAAGAAGTCATGTGTTAGCAATCGGACTGACAAGCAAAAAGAGGGAGTTGCTGAGACCACTGCGTTATTTCATTGTTGTGGTTGGAACTAAGCATCCTCAAGGAGGTAGCAGGCTTGAATTGACGTAGCTTCACCATTTGATACCAGAAGTAGTTTCAAGCAAAGTCTTTGCGCTCTGGTGCAACTTGGCCTTCTCACTGTCAGTAAGAGTCATATTTACCACCGAAGTGACTCCGCTAGAGTTCACCACACATGGCATGCTCAGAAAGACGTCTTCCTTAATGCCGTGGAGGCCCTGGAAGGGTAGTAAAAATCAGGGTGGTTCATTGCACTGCCTCAGGAGTTCTTGGCTTTGTGTTTTCAAGTCAGCTCCGGAGATGTGGCTGATAAGCGAACGCTCGATTTAATGACAGCTTGAATAGTGTATCTCATTCTGGTTCTTTCAGCTCCAAAATTAGACTTTAGCCTCAGACCCACATAGTGTACCTAGCTCAGTTCAGAGAATTTTTGTAAAGTCCTTATTTCTTTTGATTTTTAAGACCAACTGGACCAAAGTATCCCGCAACAGTAACAGGAATGCGTTAAGTTCTCATAATACTAACTCCAAAGAACCCACTTCCATTTTTCAAAAACAATTTTTCACCTTCTCCGCATAAAGACTTTCGCTTGAATTGTATGCTTCCGAGTAAAACACGTTCAAAGTATAAAAATCCTCGGAAAAGTGAATGAAATATTCCGTAAGGAATCAAGTAGTAAAATGAGAAGAATTTACCGAAACATTCGTGGTCACTGGAATCACGACATTTCGATCACTGAGAAGTGCCCCGCAGAGATTTGCACAACAAAGTCCAATGGCCCATGAAGTGTAACCCTTCAGACGGATTATCTCGTAGGCACTTAAAAGGAATTGTAGGGTTAGAATTAAGTTTGTCATAAAATACTAAAATTTGACGTTCTTAATCGACGAACCTATCAATGACATCTTTGTGCACAGCCTTGAAGTTATTAGGATCATCATCCTCGCCAAATTTGGGATAGACAGTGCTCAAGTTGACACCACCAACGGAGACACGACTCCAAACAGCGACTAAAACGAAAGAAAGTAGTGAAATGATAATTGAGATGGAAAGTGTAGTTGGCAATCGTTAAAACAACGCACCGCTAGAATCGCCATGCTCGCCAATGATGTAGCCATGAATTGAACTGGCAGC
This sequence comes from Taenia hydatigena, assembly GCA_036345935.2. Classification (NCBI taxonomy): domain Eukaryota; kingdom Metazoa; phylum Platyhelminthes; class Cestoda; order Cyclophyllidea; family Taeniidae; genus Taenia; species Taenia hydatigena. Next base: position 17,670,499 of record JADWOT020000003.1, read on the forward strand.
TAGACCCAACTTCTGTCCAAGCATATGTCTAAATCTAGCCGAATCTAAGATGGTTCCCGAGCCAATGACCCGATTTCTTGGCAGCCCGCTCAGTTTCCAGGTGGCATAGGTAAGAATGTCAACTATGAAATTTCAAAGAAATGTGTTCCGGTCAAATACAATGCTGGCTTTGAGTTAATATGCAAATAAATGAGATCTTACCTGGATTCGAAACGACCACGATGATGCAGTCAGGACTGTATCTCACCACTTCAGGAACAATCGCTAAATGGGATATAATGTTAACCGTGTACATCGAGAAGCGAGGCAATCTCATAACTATTTAAGACATACTCTTAAATATATCAATATTCCTTTGAACAAGGTTAAGTCTCGACTCGCCAACAACCTGTCTTGCACCAGCAGCAATGAAAACGACGTCGGAATGGCTTGTATAGCTATAATCTAACAATGGGATAAACATTATATGGACGAAAACACCTTTGCCGCCTATAACGTTGCAAGTATGTAGGAACTGTGATCCATGCTGCATGTCCAAAACTTCACCTTTGACCTTATCCTCGTTAAAATCAACGAGAGCCAGAATGTTAGCAAGACCCTGATTCGGTTACAGCAAAAAATGTAAATGACGTGCCTTAGTCATGATCGAAAATCCAATAGCCATCCCAACGGATCCAACGCCAATAATAGAAACCTTCGTTTTTGGCTTGGAATGTACATGTGCGGCCAGTGGAACGAGGATAGAATGTTCAGCCATCATGAGGCTGTAACCGACGCCAGCTGACTACAAGATCTAATGTTGTCCAGTTTTCAAGGTTTTATGTACATTGCCAGTTGATTTATTTTAACAAATCTGGCAAACTTGCTGTCTGTTAAAGTAAATAAAAAGATGATACAATCACATAAGTTAGACTAACGCAAAATTATTTGCATACCTAGCCAGCAAAGTAGGTTTGAATTAAGTGTCAAGTTAAAGTATTTGCTAACATGCAAGTATACAGACTTCCTTGAGGTTGAAGAAGAGTCCCTTAACTTCAGACGCTAATCACGTAAAAAACTGGATGAACATAGTCTTTGAAAATAAATTAGGGCTACTGTTAATAAAAATGAGTAAAATACGTTTAGCTACCCACATAAGACAATTTATTTGTAGAAATGGTTGTTTGAATCTACATACTTTTGATTAGAGCCCATCATCGTAAGCTTCGAAACCCCTTTAAAGCTTAAATGAGTTGCACCGGTCAAAGGTGAAATCTTATACCTCCATTCCAATTGACTGTCCAGCTAGGGGAAGTGCTGGAGTGCCAGGCCTTTGGGCAAAAGTACAGCCTGTGGAGTCTGTGGAGCACTCGATTAAGTAAAACATCATGCCATCACAAAAACCTTTTCGTCTTTTAAGCATTTTTGACTATATTCCTCCCTATCAGCCTTTAGCGTCTGCCATTACAAGGCAGTCGAACCCTTAGAAGGACCCACAGATCATTAAATTTTCATCCAGGTGAATAATGCCTGATTTTGTTACCAGTACCCCATACTTGTAAGCTAATTTAGGCTAAAAGGCGTGTTGCCGACATGGAGATGGTCCGAGGGACGCTACCACGGTCCAGAGGTCATCCCGCTCAGCAAAAGAGACCTAGAAACCAAATCAAGGAGTTAAATAAGCCACCAAGGTAATACGAATTGCTCAAACCCACGAGGATCAAAATTATTCCGAAACGCAAGCCTAAAGATGACAATTGTAAAGGCAAGGGCTGTTTTAAAAACTAACAAACTAACCGCCAGGGCCATTCAAGGTGGAACTACATGTGACAATAAATGACGGGTGCCTCCTTCCACTCATCTGCCCCCTTTAGCGACAATCATAGGCCAGACCGAGCCAAACGCTGGTAATCACGACGGTGGATATCAGTAGTGGTGTCCGTGCAGAGCTGCATTTGGAGATGGACTAAATTTTCTGTAAACAATCTAAGGAACTTTTGTAGACGACTCTTAGCACAGTACCGTGGGACATTGCTTAGCAGTAAGTAAGGCAGCGGCGATCCCAAATCCACATCTGTGTATAATCCTCATGTAAAAATACTGCCTCTGAGTGTTCGGAAATCTTATAGTCTGCTGTTAAATCGGATAAGAGACCACTAATCTTCCGAGGGAACAATAAATGCAACGTATTAATATGTAATCTTGGTACTGCTGTTGGCGAAGTGAAGCAGGCGCGGGCCTGGCATGATCGACAGTGCTGACCAACCCTTCTATGTCAAAGCTCTTAATTTGCCGTTCATTCGCGGAACTGTAGCTGCTACCTTTTAAATTCTATCCTTTTATAGGCTTAAAATTTCCAATTCAGCTTGAAAATCTTTAACATACTTCAGGTTTATTCAAATTTTGCGTCGCTGACTCTAGTAATTCGCTCTGCAATCATTCAAGTGTCTTGCTCACTTCTCCTGACAGATTTGTTGCGGGAAGTCTTGTCCCTAGCTCAAGCACACCTGAAGGTGCATCGTGCCTCCCTATGGCAACTTTTGGATCTCCCAAACAATTCGCTCTCCAAGGCCAGTTTCTCAATTGTTACTGTTGTTACGAGCTGTGCCGCCGATTGGTTACTTAGCTACGAATTTCACAAAAAGCACTCTGAGTTGGCTCGATTGGAAGGTATACACAAAGTAAAGTAGATGTACCGTATAGTAATGACGAGCCCTCAAATTAATAGCATATTGGGTAGTCAAATCATCATCAAGTAATCTTGAAGTCTAAATGAAGAGTTAAGCAAACGAGCAAATAAAGCATTACATGGTTCCTCTTACTTTTTGAGCTCGGGTTCTGATGTTCACCTTCATCAACTTCCCCCATTGATCATCACAATGTAACAAATGCTGCAAAGAAGAACGTCCGAGAATCAGTCGTAGCAGTTGTTGAATTTTTAAAGCATTTAAGACGATATCTGACTACAACCTTGCTGACTTCTAGCAGTTCCATTGGATTTAAAGATTAGTCCTGCCTAAGAGCTGAATTAGAGGATGCAGGAGTGTGGTGATTACTTCGTATTTCCATAGCTAGTCTTTGGAATTCTGATCAAATAGTCGTCAGTTGATAAAATACGCGTTTTAAAAGAATTTTGTTATCCCACCTTGCCACTTCATTCTCACTTCAGTGCTATCCAGCCTTGACTATCAGAGTTCTACACGTCTTCGATTAGAGAACCTCTTAGTGCAGGTACCGTAGACAGCTCTGTAACAATTTGTTCAATGGTATCACGGCCGCAATCACCTCAGGACACGGGACTAGGGCAGTTGACAAGGTTGGACGTCATTCTCAACTTGAAGGAAGAGGAGTATATGGTACAGGCGACAGTTTCTGTGACGATGGTTAAGACTTTTTGCTGCCACCGAATTAGCGAGTAAATACTGTCTTAGAAACATAGGAAGTCAAAATAATTAGGAGAAATATGTCATATCGACTTGCGGATTAGAAAAGTGGCCACTGGCATTGCCTAGAGGCCATTCCGCCCAGATGACCTACAGTAACCGCACCTTTCACTGCTCGCTTAATCAAAACGAGGCGTAAAAAACACTCAATGTATTGCACAGCGGAGTGTGTCAATCAGCTTACCAATCCTTTCAAGCTCTGGGCTGTAACTGAATATGATTAACGAAAGGGGATCACTTAATTTACTTTCAATTTCAGCTGCAGCACCATGTTTCTCATTTGAGGTGTGTGCTCCATCCAAAAGGTCACGGTTTATGCACTCTTTATCATAACTCTCTGTTTTGCCGAAAAAGCTCTTAGCAATTTAGAGTTTTGCAGGATCATTCTTAGCAAAACGAACTTTCCGGTCTGCCAATTAGATTTCCAATTGTGTCTACACTTCCATGCTACTTTTGCAAATTAGTAGTATAGCCTGCTACAACCTTAGAAAAGACGGGATCTACACGATGGCCCTTTATGAATAATCAAGCCTTCCCACAAATACAATGCAAATAACTCATTAATTGGCGAAAATAAACGTCCCTATTACTTCCAATTTTGCTTTAAGCATTTTTATCAAATTTCATTACCTTTAGTCCTCATATTTTGTGAAAAATGTGGGTTGTAATCCACATGCAAGAAGTAATGAACGAATTTTTAAAATAATTTTTAGAAGCTTCCCTTTTAATGGTGAATTTGGATTGAGATGTATGCAGGAATACATCCATTCAAATGATCAGATGACGTCCTCTCCACATCGCTTTCCCCCCCAAAACTATTGATAAGACTTACGTAAAAATAGATTTTCAACCCAATTCTTGTGAGGTCCATACGTTCGCTAAAAACACAGGGAATCGACCCATCAAACCACCCTCAAAATAATGCGCCAGTAATGCTTATTATCTCATTTGTGCTAATCATACCGACTGTGTCCGAATATGCTATTTGTCGGCCTTCTCCACGGGTCTAAAGGCACCGCATAAGCATTAGACTAGACCAGACTCTGCGCTGAGCGCCTTCAATGACATGAGGTTGCGCTCCCCTACAAGTGACTGGTTTTGGGGGATGAAAGGAAAGACTTAGGTGCTTTCAGTCAACAAGCATTATGCATGCACCATCGTTACATGGCCCTGCAATTCTCCATAAACAGGACCTGATTAAAGTCGGCATCTTAATGGATGGTGTGAGGATAATGTCGGTCCCTCACGAAGTAAAATGTCCTCCATAAAGGGAATGCCTTTTAGGGTGGATAATTTAAAAGGAATTTTATCAGAAGAGAATGGCTTTTAAAGATTTAAAATATGTGCATGCATTTCATTCATTCCACATTCTTGGTTTAAATTAAATCACTCGATTAGCCCATTAGAAAGAGAGAGGAATAGGATTAGGTAATTCGTACCTAGAGCTAATTTAAATTCATTGCAAAAGAAGCATTTTTCTTCTGTCTTTATTAGAAGACATAGATTGCTTCAAAGAACTCATCGACTCGGCTCCAGACGACCCGTTGTTGTGACTGTTCAACCGTGAAGCTTCACCCGCCCTTGCCACAGTCGTTCTCTTTCCATTGGATTAGGAGAAGAAAGGGCCCCTACCTGCAAAGGTGCAGGACCCTGACGTCTTACAAATCATACCAAGCATTTGTTGACTCCTTAATAGTGCTAAACGGGAGAAAAGCTAATTTTGGGTAAGCAGGGGTAATAGAGGAGCGTGGTCACACTCCTGCAGAAAAATGGCACTGTACCACCCAGATGAACATTAAACCAGTGAGATTGACCCTCATTATGACGAAGGAGAGGTTCCCTTATCGTACTAGAAGCGTACGGTATAATGTTATGTTGCAACACATCCGGAATGTTATTAGCTCTCTGGAATCCAAGTTGAAATCTCTATGCCATGTTCCTGGTGGTGGCGGTGGTGGTGCTGGTTCAAAGAAATCTGTGCTACAGCCGCAAAATTAATTCAATGAGATCGTTGACAACGACTGTTAACTTGTGGTAGTCAGATTTCCGGAGAGAGTGAATAGCCGAAATACCGACTCCGATTCTGCGACTGATTCGAATTGATAAATGGCACATGGATTGGAGCAATTTTATCACCGGAAGGATAGGGGACTTGCTCTAAAATCAAGAAAACTTCCATCTATTCCAAACTCTTACGACTATGACAGCTAACTGCGTGCAAGAGTGATCTATAATTTGTCAACCCCTTCACAGTCTTTTAATGGCTACTTTTGGGCAAGTTTGTAGGGGATTGGACGGAAGTGAGAAATGTCCTTCTATTTTATGAATTTTGTGAGCATAGACTGGCTGAAATGCATTACAAGTAGCATGATGTGAGTGCCAAAATTTCCCTCAAATTTCAAGTAAGGCATAAAACATCGTGAAAAACGTTGACTCATCCTTTGTTGAAACAGTGTATGTTAACCGGATTTATTTACGGGTTATGTCAGGTCTGTGATGCGCATAACATTGTAAACACTGATTAATCTCAGCTTCCAGATTTAGTTATGCAAATGCAGTTTCGCCATTTTCTAGAACTAACAACTCGAAAAAGCTTATCTTCGGATTGATTGGACAAACATACTTAAATACCCCATAAGTAGCATACTGAATGTAAAGCATTTATAATATTAAAGCAACTAATCCTCCCGAGTCAGCTTAGTTAACCCATTTTTAAACCACTTTCAAGGGCTTTTCATCTTTAAGCAACTCAGTCTCCTGTTAATGGCAGGGAGCCGCGTTCACACCACCAATGCTACCTCCCGTCTAGCTCTTCTAAGCGATCACAACAAATCCACCCTTCAACTCCCGCGTGTGGATTGCAGCAAGTCAGGATTGTTTTTTGCCAAGTTCGGTAATTAAATAAGTGATTACCTCATCCACTGCTTTTATTCTAACAGGATGCTTTTCAACAGTGAATGGTGTACTCTTTATGGGTACCCTATAAGGTAGAAGGAATGTATCCTCCAACTAAACGTGCAAAACACTTGATTTACTTCCTCTTTCTAAAGAATAATTTATGAAAAGACTCTTAATCATGCTTCGTGCGAAGTATCCCCTTCCCCTCATCACAAAGAGCCGTAAATTAATACCAGCGTTAGCGAACTGGCGCACCTGCCTCACCCTCTCCGTGTGGCTGATAAATGACACCTCGCCCTAAAGTGCAAAGCAGATGTAATAGTCAAAACCCTGGGCCACATCCTCTGACGTCATTACGTTTATCATCACCATACGGCTCTTCATTGTACTGCTTTGAATATACACACTCGAACGGTCTTTGTTTACTTCATCATTAGCTACAGCACCTATTTTCGCTTTGAAGGGGCTATTAAGAAGAGATATTTTAACTAGTTAATTAGTACTGCGCATATACCACATTCCATTTGCGTTTTGTACTTCGAGTACTCAGAAATGGAATGTACCATCCTCTCCTTATGCCAACATGAAATATATAGGTCCTAAATTAGGCAATCTATCGTAAGATGCCCTCTGCCTTGCTTTTTTCGAGACATTTAGGAGCAAATTCTGTTTCGTTTTCACTTTTTATTAATGAAAATAGGTAAATGTATTAACCAGATAAAACACATAACTACGTGATTGGCATGCTACTGATAACGATGTTCAGTAGCGAGGATTTAATTCGACCCACTTGAAGAAGCCTGATTAATGGTCGTATCGTTTGATTTTATCAATTTCCTGGGTTTCTGCTACGTTTACGAAGCGTAACCAACGCCAACGGCTAAATTTTTGTTTTTTCGCAATCCAAAAGGTGTAGAGTACATTCACAAAACTTAATCTTTTAGCAATTGAAATGGTGATAGAATCATTCCATATTTTGCTTTATTTTGCAATTAAATACGAAGGATTATGGCACATAAATTCAATTCCAAAGCTTGGTCTGTGGCAATAGCTACCCATCCATCCATTTATCCAGTCCAATGAGAATTCACCCAGATCCTCATTTGTCTTTCTGTTGATTCGCGAGTACCACCTCACCCAAGTAAAGCATAAACCAAAGTTAAGCCTTAGACCACTAGAAGAGGGGAATAGTACGCACTTCTAACTTTAACAGTTGTACAATTTTATCATTTGTAAAATTTTATTGGTGAAAATACGTTGGCACTAATCCTGTGCCTCTGCCATTCACAGTGCCATGGAGGTTGCACAACATGTGGAAACGGTGGAGCGAGTATAACTATCATGGGAAAAAAATTACTTTGACCAAAACTCTTTCAAAAAGGATGAATAGATTTTATGCTTTTATACAGGAGGCATGAAAGGTATCAACCAAGCAATTTTCTGCTATTTCTTTCTCTTCTAAAATCCTCTATTATTCTGCATTTCCAGGGACAGTTCCATTGCCTCTTGTACTCCCTCAATGTTTTTACTTTACACTTTGGTGTTTCATAAATATGCAAGTAAATTTTAAAAAAGAATGCCTGTTCAAAGCATTTAAGACAAAAAACCTCTAGTTACTATTTTGACTGCCACATTAAACACGCCTTCTTCATCAAGATTTTTACACCGGACACGCCTCCTCCTCCTCCTCCTCCTCCTCCTTCTTCCGTTTGGTCGAGGTTAAAATGATTGTATAACCAGAAATCCGTCAGTCCGTGTGAAGTTGGGATCCAAGTTACAAAGCAACCGAGCAGGCGACTTTCACAGTGTTTTGCTTTTTTACATTTGACTGTAAAAATTCTTTCACTGTTCTGTACTTTGCAAGTGGACTTTATTTTGTCGCCGTTGATCTCACGCATTTGGTGCTTCTTTACTTGGTTACACTGATCAATGAATGAACCGTGCCTAAAAGGTCATGCAGTCCCCCCACCTTGACCTTACAAAGCATGATGAGCACTGAGGAGGCGTTTCGGCCACACCAAACTGGAACACCGACAGGTAACGATGCCAACTTTCACATCGTCATGATATTAACGAGAAATTGGTGAAATAAAGTGCGGGAGTAAATTGGGCCCCATGCAGTTGGCATGTATTGTGCAATAGACGTTGCTTGGCTCCAAGTTAACCTCTGGCAAAAAGCATTGAATTGTGACGTCAGGAGTTTGAGAGTTGAGAGGCCTTTCTTTGCCATGTTCAGAAGATTTGGTGGGCTGTTAACAGAAATGTCATAAAAGGCAGACGATGTCACCAGATTGATGGACGTAATCTGTGAAAACTGAATCGCTAATTTAAATAAATTTTCTATAGCTGGAGAAAATTGAACCTTCGAGGATCATTGAAACAAGCTGGAATGAACGGTTTTGATGGAAAAACTTGACTTGTGATTAGAATATTGTTATCGTGCTTAAAATTGGAATTTTCAACCTTTATCGAGGTGGTTCCTGAAATTTGCAACTCTCAGAAGAACTGCTTTTAATGTCTACCAGGATCCGAATTCACCATATGGAAGATCAACGACCTTTTAATTCAATTTCTAACATTATCGTCTTGTAAACAACTCCATCTAGCTGCAATCTTGTCCCATTGTTAAGCCTATTCGTTTTAACGCATTTAATTCCAAAAACACTCTTTAATTTTATAGAATTTAGGCACAGTAAAGGCTACCCTAGACTGAACTTAAAGACCATAAAGAGACGGTCGTTCCAGACGGTAGTCAACACGTGTCCAGAAAACGTAATTCTGGCAGACATTGTGGATGGGTTGACTTTAGCTCTGACAAGGGGTCAATTGACCCCACTGACGGAAACGGCATACTTGGCCTTCATGCGTAGCAAGTATCAGCTCTACTGCCGGTGCAGAGGTGTTTTGACAACTACTAACTGTTTACGTCGGATCATTCCTCTAAACAAGTCCGGGTTCGTTCTATTTAAGCTACTACAACTTTTGTCTGGAAAAGATGAAGACAGAAAGGTCAAAATGAGTTTAGTGTTGAACAGATAAAACTTTAAACCTTTATTGATCTGCCTCTTAAGTTAGCGTGGATCATAGGGTAGGGTTCTGCGATCTGTAGGACAGATAGATAATGTTTGACAGAGAGGACATTTCGCATAAACATTCGAAATGTGAAACTATTTTAAGCAACTTGTCGCAATCATTGACTCTGCACACTACTTTAGACAAGACCCTACGCCTCAAGTACTACTAATGCCTTATCAGTAGAACACATGGCTATTTAACCCCATAATAATAATAAAGCAGACTATTCAGAAAAACCATCTGCTATTTAATACATTTCTGTGATTGTATTAATACTTAAATTAACCTACTTTGCATAACTAGATGTGGAAAAAATCTCCACGCTACTTATTAACTCCTAACTAATCAAGTGCGCACTTTTCCCTTTTTTAAAAAAGAAAGCTACTTTCGTAACCTCATCACAAGGAGGAGCGTCAAAGTATTGTCCCTCTGCTGGAGGGTAGCTTGACAACGCACAAGCAAATGTTCTGACACCGCCGACTGATTGGCCCGCCAATGTGCACACGACGACCTTGGCACGACCAATCAGTGCGCTGCACCACAGATGCGTCACACAACATTTTGCGCGATGTAGCGCAATGTTGGCAGCCAATTCCTCTTCGTGTGGCGGTGGAGGTGGAGGCGGCAGAGACAGCGTTTCGGTCTAGTTTCCGCAACACGATGCTCACTTATCTTTCACAGCCAAATGAAATTTGCGTAAACCACCATAAAAGGCCGCATTCCGATCTCGATCAAAGTATATCAAGTTAAAGCTATCGTGGCGAGGGATCTTTTTGCTGGAGTGGTTTTTTTATGGAGGGGAATAAATTGCAGTGTGGCAGTCACAGTTGTCTGGAAATGACTTGCGTCTAGTAATTTAGTCGTGAGTCTACCTGTCAACACGCCAAGCTCAGCGCTGAAGAGGGCATAATTAGTTACAGCTGAGTTCTCCACTCCAAAAGCTACTTGCTGCATGTGCTTGCTTAATGAGAAATTTCCCATCAGGCATCTTCTAACGCGGAATTTCCAGGCGTTAAATAGAATTTGGCTCATCAGACGTTTCCATGACATCATATCCTTGTTGATCTATTTTCAGCTGACAAGTGGTTTTCGCACATGTGATTGAGAACGAATGCTCTGTGCCATTCTAAAGGCCTATTTAATGGTGGTTATATTTGCTACCTTTCACTACGTCTTGTTTTAGCCCTTTTTTATCCAGCAGCAAAACTGGTTTGCATTCAAAAGTGGCTATTTATGATTTGTGAAATTAATTTATCTTTGGTGAATATGGGAATTGATGTAATTTCACCAGCCTCCAATTAGGCAATGTTTTTTATCCTATTTAATTACATTCACAACTGGAGGCTCAGTGAAGACCATAAAATTTCAACCAATAACTGGTCCCTACCAAGTGGGTCCCAGGGACTCTGAAAGGAACACATAAAGACTGCCAACACTTGAACATAATGGTATGTACCTTAAAGGTACTAAAGTAAAGTGAACCGTTTATAGGATGGAAAGGAAGTAAATCAGGTACGGCCTGCTACAGCTTAGGAAGCGGTCCTAAATTTATACCTGTCCTACTAATGGGCAAAGAAGAGGCATGGAAATGCTCTAATCCGCCGCTTAGATCGTTAACGAATGGTTTATGGAGATCGTCCACCTGTCCGTCTGCTAGCCAACCGCCCATTGTAAGCATGCTTGAAGACGCCTTCAATGGTTCACATTTATTCGAGCTACGCCTCTGGGAAGGGAAAGCCAAACACTCATTCGCAGTTTCCAGGATAAAATAAAACACTAGAGTAAAGAAGCGGATCACTTCAATGGTGGAATGCGTGTGCACTGCAGGCTGCCTTTTAAAACAACGCTAATGAATTCCAACAGCCTTCCAGCGCGTACCTCTGTTCAAATTTTCTGTGTCAGTGCATTCAATTTTAGGGCAGCTCGTCATTGTATTATATAGTTTAAACAAGAACTGAACAAAAAATGGAATCCCTGCTAATCGTAAAACTAGACACACTAACGACCTTCCGATTAGTCATTTGGAAGAAAAAGTTCATCAAGCTCGAGTAAGTAATGTCTGGAGTGGGTCCATTTCCAAAGCTAATGAATCATTCTCCCTAATAAAGTCATTATTATTCAAGCCTCGAGACGTTGCTAGGTAGCGATGGCTAGTGCCTTTTTGAATGAATGCGACACACAAACTACGGCTGTATCTTGTGTGGAAATCCAGACGTACAGACACAGAGGCAGAATATTCCATTGTGGTAAAAAGTGGTTGAAATTTTACGGTTGACCTTTGTTATGGCCGCTATTAGAGTAGAACACATCGGTTACTATGCCTTCATTGTACTTGTTTGATCGCATGAACTTTTGATAATGCACGAATTCTCAGTTTGGTGTACACTGCTGTGACCCCGAAGCCAGCCTTTAGGTTGTTACAAAGCCTACAGAGATGCAGATGCAGAGACTTCTAGCCAATGTCCTTCTTAGGGATTATTTCATTGTGTCCTTTTCCACGCAATTGGTTCACTTGTGCTCCTAAATCGTTACACTTCTTTCACCTCTTTTGTTCACCTGTTGCTATGGTTTTGAATGTCAGTGGGGAGAGAGAGAGCGAGAGAGTAGGCTCATTGCCTCATTTGTCATGATGGCACGGTGGAAAAGTGGAAAGTTGCCTGCCTATGTAGAGAGAGTTCCATTGGCTAGAAGACGCAAACCCGATGTGTGGATGATTGTTGGAGTGGAAGTTGTGGTAGTATTTGTGGCTATTTGCACAGGCGTTTTCGTTTGCTATGGAGCTCACGATCTTCCTCTTTATGCTACAAAATTCTATGCCCACATGGGCTCTTCTGTAAGTTTGGTGAATTAAGACCTTTAGTTTTTTTTATTTTTTAAATTTTGAAAACACTTAATTCTGTTTAAGGTGAAGGAGAATTCAGAATCAAGATACGGATTTTTATGTCCTCTCTTGGTTTAAAGTCCACTTGGTTATCTCCTTCGAGGGCAATGCTCTTTTCCATTATTCATGGCAAACTTTCATGACTGAAATGGTTTTTCATCTTCGCCGTCAGCTTTAAAAATGCCAAGTTCAAAGTGTATAGCTAATGGTGAAAGCGAGAGACTTGGTTGATCCACAACTTTATGGGCTGACGGAAGACTAGAACCCGTATTTGTTGATAAACCTTCTTACAAAGCACCGATTTCTAATGAATTGGTGTATCCAAGACAAAATCTTATCTTCCTTGAGTACGCAATGAAATCACTTTTACTTCGAGATTATGAAAATGCCCTCTTTCCTCATTTGAGTTGAGTAGAAGAAAGTTTAGCCTACTGATCCACGACACAGTCGAATCGGGCTTCAAATTCATTGAGGAGTTTTCTGTATAATTTATAGTTTACCGGAGAAAGCGATCGCATGAACGTTTGGCTACTCTATTATCTCCCACACATTCAAATACTTGGCGCGTTTAAGTAGTATGAGTTGCACCTCGTGTGGTAATCTCATCGAAGCAGTCGTCTGAATGCATTTGTTCAATTTATAATATTTAATTTTGATAATAGATAGTTCATTTGAATCATAGCAGCCATGGCAGAAGGCATTTCGTCAAATGTAGAGTCATGACATACAAATTTTATATCTGAGACTTTTCATTGCAGGACAAATAGCATTCAATCGGGGTTGACGGCTTCATCTTCTGCAAGTTAGGAAGGGATTCAATTGCACTCCTTCCTTGGGAAGGCTATTGGGCATGCCAGTATGGAAAAAGTGTCGTAATTATGAAACAGAAGAGCTGGGAGGTTATCGGCTAGGGCGAGAGTCCATTCCACCAAGATGGAAACTCATGGAGTCCACGGAGTTGAATAGCTTTGTAAACCTGCTGTCCTACAGAAACCCATTGGCATGAGTTTAGAATGCAGACCATAATTTCCAACTAACCACCGGCTTCAATCTGCTTAAGTGTCAGTTCATTGACTGTGAACTCCTTCCAGATCCACTTTTCTACCGGTATTGGTCCACGACCCATCATAGCGCTTGATCCCCAATGGACGCATTTCTAACTGCTATGATGGCTTCCACTTTCAAACTTAAAGAAATCCTTGTTTCAGCATTCAACAGCAATTCATTATTCAGTTAATTTCGTTCTTAAAGGCAAAATCGCGCGCGTCTAGATCCTGGATCAGATAAATACCGTAGTCTAGTGACAGCATACTACAGACCTAACATTAGCTTATCTAAATGTGGAAAATTTTCATCCGGTAGGTAACAATTTTGTTCCGCATTCTTGCAGGAGGCTCAGCACCTCTTAAGTCAGTACCACCTCAGCCGTCGGCACGAGGATCTGGAGCACGCTAAACAAGCGGAATACTGGCTCATAAAGGCAGCTGAGGCTGGTCACGGTGTCGCAGCCTATAACCTGGCAGTAGCACACATCCGTGGAGACCTGCCTTCCAATTGCACGTCCGAAGCGAGTTATCTCCACAGACTCCTCTCTCAAGCCGTCAACCAGGGTGTTCATGAGGCACTTGGATTGCTGCACTACTGTGGGCATGGCCAATGCATCAAGCAGCAGAGAAGGCGACGACAACAAGAGCTTCAGCCGCGTTGAAATGTGATCCCCAAAGCTAGGCATTTGTTAATGTATGAACTTTGAACTTGTTGTATGTCTACTCCAACTCCTAATTTTTGTGTCTGATACAATGTTGTGTGCTTAATCGGCACTTTTACCCACCAAGGTCACAGTGGATCTTCATCCTTGACAGCCAGGATGTTTTAGTGGTCAAGCATGGCACCTTCACTAATTCCATACCAATTTTAACTGCTTTTCAGAAGTTAAAATACAATCGTTGTTCATGGAGCGACGTGTTGCAGTCGATTATAAGCGGATAATGAAGAAATCATGCCACATATATGCGACGTTAGAATCAGATGAGAAAATAATGGCATCCACATAAAATCAACAACATAACAAGTTTCTACGCATAATGATTCACAAATTCGCAACCTAAAGCATGTGTAAGTTAAAATGAAGAAATAAAAGAAAGGGATGCGATGAGGAGCTGTTCAATATGCTATTTTTATTTACAACGCCAACAGCAATAGTAGTAGGTTAGGCATTAAAAAAGACCTTCAAAAAGTTCACTGTCCAGTGAACCGTACAGCCATTTGTGCCTGAGTGTGAACACTGCATAAATTTTAACACTATGGAGCAATTTATGAAGCTTTTCCAGCAACAATCCAGTGGAGTCTAACACTGCATTGATTTTTCATGGATCCACGCGTTGAATGCTGGAACACTCCAAGAGGGCGACTAGTGGCTTTAAAATAGGAGAGATAAATAAGTTTAACTTAATTTGAGCAATTTTCGCAAACTATCACTACAAAGCATGGCACTAAGGCGAATCGCTTTGTAGTAATGTGTCAACAAGTATGATTCCAGGTTTTTAGGAAGCACTTTCAGTTCATTCGAGGACAGCGCTAAGATTATGATAAACAAATCTTTAGGAAACTCCACTTTGTCAAAGTGAGAGATAGATCACTAGGAAATCATCATACCTACGATTGTAAATAGGACTAATTCAGTGGACGCCTAAGACATCCTAGAACAGGGCAACACCGTGGACCTCAAAATTGATGGTTTGGTGATTAGCTTTACTGAAGATTAATCCGTACTCACAGCTTGACCTACTTTGAATATGGAAGTCTAAGTAATCATTATGATGGCAAACATTTTGTACGTCTAGTGGATTTGTGGATTTTAGACTAGGTAAACTTGCTGAATACCTTGAGTTACCTTTCAGAATAAAGTGAATGCGTTTTTGATCAGTCAAAGCTACTCCATGATTCACTTCGCGGGCAGTTCGCTTAAGAGGCGGACAAAAAGTGCTTCCGAAAACAATGACGCACACATAGCAATGATTTTCCGCAATCTTGTGATGCTATCTCACTAAGTCGTGTTTAATGAGCAGGTCATCTGTGATACGGCCGCAGAACAAGTACACTTCCACGGATTACTTAGATAGTACGAGCCTTCCAAGCTTGGTGGACAGTAAGGCCGAATCAAGACAAAAAATTCTGCACATCTTAGTTCAAATTAATACGAGAATAACCTTTAGCGTTTATAATACGAGTTTATTGCATAAATCATCGGTAGTGACACCGAGTCATCGAAAATGGTTTCGGACAAGACTTCCTTTATTCAATGCACAGTTTTTAAGTGCGATGTTATTTTTTTAACGAAGATTTGAGGATTATTTAATACTTATCACCTTTAAATTGTAAGCTCACTAAAATCACATCCAAACAATTCATTGGCCTTTGCCGCATACACTTTATGAATGAATAGTTTTCGTGGGGATTGCAATTGCCTATCACTTAGTTCTGAAGGGTGTACTGAAATGTCGCATTAATGTTTGCTTTTCTGGGAAAAAGATGAGCCTAAAAGTCCTGTTCAGTGCTGAAGCGATTCACCCACATTTTTTTTTGCCTACAAGAAATTTGCTTCTTGCATTCCAATGAGCCTATTTTAGGTAATACTAAAAAACACAAAATTCGCACCATTCAACAACTTCATTTTACAACTATTAGTTTTCGTCCAGGCAAAACAGCAGTCTTTACTAAGGTCGACGCACAAATTATTTTTATTCTGGCACGCTTGCAAGGAGTTCATCACGTAGGCGGCTAACCGACGTTATCACATTGGAGAGTTATGACCTCACTCTCAGTGATGTCCTTTTGGACGTGGATCAAAAGAAACAGTCAAAAGGATTTTGTTTTGACGATCTCACCACTTGGCTTCTTATTCATTCAATTTTATGTGCCAATTCCCAAAATTGCCTACCTTTTAAGTAATTGTCTGCGTATGTCTCCACAAAAAGAGTGTTTCCTTGTTTTTTTTCCTTTCTTTGGAATCCTTCCTGCACCTGTCGATAAGTGGTACCGATTTTACCCAAGTAGGCCCTTTATACTGGTACTAAATAACCACTCCCTGTGGTGAGATTTGCCTACCTTGCACTCCCCTATCGAACCTCTATTGATTTTTGTGACTACCTATTGACTTTGTATTGATTTTTTCCAGTCAGGTTAACACCACTTCGCTTGATAATGCATAATGTCTCATACCCACATTTCCACATAACCAACAATAAAAAGGCTTACGATTTGAAGAATTTCAAAGTCTACCTTTTGCAACTATAAAGGAGGAATCGCCACTAATTTGACTCCCACTTGTAGGACCCTGGGTCTTCTCTACAATCTAAAAAAAATGCATGATATGAGAAGCAGAATAAGCAGTAAGTATACACGGATTTCGCAGTTGATGGTAAGTGCTGAAGGTTAGCGTCATTTTCAATCCATCCACATTAAGGAACTAAAATCAAAGTAGTCGACCTTTGGGATTGCGTTTGTTTTCCGCTGTCAACAAGGTGGCACCCCTCGTCTTCCCTGAAGTCGAGAGTATGCATAATAATAATAGGGCAAAATAAACATTGCCGAGTCATTGGCTCGAAAGTACAATTGCGATCAAAAGCCTCCAGCTACGCGTGTGTTTTCATGGTCGCAAAAATGAGGGTTGAGAACGCCTTCATTTGACCTGAGGTATGCTGTTGTGTGGTAACTGTGCAAAATGTTACAGTTGTATGGATTTCGATAACTAAAGTCTGCTTCATTAACAATATGAGGAATTTTCGTGTTCACTCTTTGAACAGCCCAAACGTATTTCAATGTCTCTACAAAGGTGAGGTTATGGCTAAGGCTCCCCTGTTGCACTGGTAGGTGTGTAAGTAATAATATAACACTTGGACTCGTCTCAAATATATGTCTAGTGATAGATGAAATCAGATTCCATTTCTGATATCTTTTTTACCTATTGATTCCCATAATAATGGGAGAAGTACATTACTTTTTCTACCTCGTGGGCTGAGATGATAAACGGTGTTTAATTTGAATGAAAATGAAAATGGTGAGATGATTCACCAAACAAATCTGACTCATTTGAATGGTTGTTTGTTCTTTAAACAAGTCTGCATTAGCGAAGAAGGATGTCTTCCACACAGAGCCATGAATGCGATGATTCAATGCGGTGCGACATTTTAATGGCATTGGATGTCACTTGCAAAGTGATGTGCTTCCAATTCACTTTCAAATAAGAAAAATCCTCAAAAACCCATTTGCATCGAAAACGAAGGTCAGCATTGGTGATATGATCTGACTATCCAAGGTGAGTTGGCATATTAATAACTTTAAGTGAAAAATTGAGACACTGACAGTAGTTAGTAGTTGGAATGAGTTGTCCTTTGTTTATTATTGGCTTAGGCTAAAGTCATACCTGTTAGTAAGGATATCTAAGCGAGTAATTCCTTCTCAAGTGCAAGAGATTAATGACTTTATCAGAAACGTGCTTGCAGGAGTTTAGTCATTCAAGGCTGCAAATGTGGAGACATGAACCATGAAATTCACCAACTTTATCAACATTAAATCTGCTAATTAAGCGAATCCAGTACTGCTTAAGGGCAATTCAAAATGTTCTGGAGCCATGTAAACACGGCCAGTGGAAGAGACGATTGGAGGGGAGTGGATTAGGTGGAATTCTTCCCCTTTTGAACACATTCTCCAGTCGCCAAAGGATTGGAATTAACTTGGAACGAAATGGTTTCTTCGCATTCTAATGAGGGAATTACCTTTTACGATTTTGTTGAGATTTCTAAGTGCTGACAGAAATGATCCAAAGCAAGATCTACCTGAAAGAGGGTACTTAAAGGTCGCGTTACTTTTAAAGCTGTTTTATGATTATTGTCTGCATCAATTCTGATTCATGTGTTGGTTGGTCTTCAAAATATCAACATAGCATAATTAACAGAGTTCTTGGATGTCGGCTTCTTTTTATCAGCCCACTTCCTACTACCTCCACAGCTTGGAGAAACCAATTCCCCTACCCCCCTCCGCCCCCTCCGCCCCCTCCACCCCCTTCCCCCCAGTTTCCCATCGTGCAGGAGTAGCCCGCTTTTTTGACCACATTATGGTAATTTTTCGTACAAAATCAACTAACAAGCATAGGTTATTAAATCGTAATGCTGAAAATCTTCAAAATTGGAAGCAGACTGTAATATGTGAAGTGACTGTCGACTTTGGCAATGACTGTGTTAAAACAGGACCTCGCTCCATTAGCGACCGACTTGTAGAGCTTTAAAATGAAATAACTGTCAAGTCGACTGGATTTTAACAGCTTGAAGCAGATGCTCAGATGTGGCATACAGCAGACGAACCGGTTTTGGCTTACTACTGCTACCACCATAATCCACCCTCGACACCATGCATGCTGGCGGGTATGCTGGTCTGAAAGTAGATTGAAAGTTGACTTGGAGATAGTCACTGTACTACAGATTAAAAATGTAAATAAGACAAGGCATAAAACTCACCTTAACTACTTACCATTTCCACTCTGGACAAACCAGGAATCCAACCTCCTCCTCACCTTGTACACCTGGTCCAAATGTGCTGCCTCTAAGTGGGTGTGTTTATGCTACTATAAATTTCACAGAAGGCAGCATGTTCTGTCGTGCTGTTCTGCCACTTCTGAAAGCATGTCCGCACTTGCTGAGCGTCTTAGAATGTGACCAGCACTTTACACATATTCGTGTCATTTGTGTCACAGCCCTTGCCTTCCTTCTTTTTTTGGCGTGTTGAGCGCCTGGCTATTTGGACTCTCAGAAATTAAGCAAAACTTAAATAATGGGATTTTGTTTTAAAATAGACTTAGTTGAAGTGCTTCATTAAAGCAAGCTGCGCAAATGGACACTAAATGTCCTGAGGTTCTTCAAATGGAACCTTTTGCTTACCATTGACTGACTCCTTTTGTTTTCAACTCTTTTCTTTTCCCAAGGTAGATCAGCACGCGTTTTCTGTGTGCACGAAACCGTCTGTTGTTTTACTGTTATATTTTTTTGGAAAAAGAAACAAGTTTTATGCTTCCAGTCACCTGAAAATTTTTTGAGCCACTTGAAGCATTCGTTTTAAACCCACAGAACAATAAGATACAAGGGTAAGAATTCCACTGCTTGCAGGGCTCCGAGTCATGGAAGGGTTTCACCAGAACTATTAACCCCTTAACCTTGAGGAGCTGCTTATTTATTCTCTACAAAACAGATAGCTGTAGGAATCTGAATGAGAGAAAAGCCGCCATAGAATCAGTCTATCCACATTCAGACAGTTTGGAGTTCTGATTTGAGGACTCTGGGAGAATTTCAACGTGCGCTGGATCAACTCGAGATAAAACAAAAATTAAGCGCAATGTCAAAAGTAGCCTCTTTTATCCGTTATATTTACTGGTTAAATCGTACTTCCACACTTCGGTTTCCTTATACTTCATGAACATTTCAGTTAACGTCTGTAGGGGCATCTATCTAACATGCTTTAATTCACAATGGGCAACTTCTGCTTTACATGGATCCTGAATTTGAGAAGAATTGAAAAGTATTGTTGAGAAACCACTACTTATTCAAGCGAAGTCGCTTGTTATGCAATAAAGCCTGTAAATTATCCTGTATTAGTAAGATAAAATAACTTTTCGTTTTTTTAATGACTGATCTTAACCGACTTCACGAATTCAACACTTACGAGATGAGACCTGAAAGGGCTACTTTCGATAAGCAAAAGGCTTAATTCTCCCTCGAACTAGGAACCAGACTGTTGCCATCCCAATTTCCCACTGCACTGAAGAAGCTTCATTGAATAAAGAATCGGTAGAAAGCATCTCTCACCGTCTAGGTATTGCGAAATTTCATAACTTCTTTTCTCACCCAAGAAGATCCTTGTTATCATCCCCGCCTGTCAGGATAAATCACGTCTGGTAGCTTTTCTTGGTACTCATTTGGCAATCTTTAGTGCGGAAGCTCCAATCGTACCAAGAGTGACCATAACTCTCCATTATTCGTATCTGCATAACTCGATGGTCTGTAGATGCATTCTCGAGGTCACATTGTTGGAAAAAATGCAGGAAACGATTACTGCCATCTATCTGGAAAACGATCCTGCGGGCTGATTTGGTTAAAGTAGGTGGTCTATCCATTACTTGAACTGGGGTGGACTCCGCCCTCGGAAAGTGTTATATCAGATTTTAATTTGGTAAAGCTAAAACAGATTCGGTTCCTTCTCTTCTACCTCTTGGAATGAGCAGACGATTTGGACGTGGCTGTTCCTTATGGATACCGAGGAGGATTCGTTTCCTCTAATCCATCACGAGGATCGTATTCATTTACTGCCTCTCTTTCAAAAGTTGCATTTTAGACAATTATGTATTACACATTTTCTTTGCTTTATCCTTTTAATGCTTCGTTTCTTCAGGTAGACTTTTTTCAGTCAGGTAGTAATGTGCTCAAGGTGAACCTTCTTCGTCCACCAAGGGATTCAGTAAACGATATTCTACACATTAGACTGTCCTTCTGTTAAATCACATCTCTCTCTCTCGAAAATAAAGGGATAATTTTCTCCAAGCATACCTTAGTGTAATTTAGCATAGGAAAGGGCAAACAAAGTGGCACTTTGGCATCCCAAAATGACAGAGCAAATGAGTTACAAAGTTAAGGCAAAAGGTTGACATTTGTGCATTGCATTTTCGTCCATTTTAATGCTCAAGAAAAATGTAAAGATTGCATGGCGACTTGGAATGCCATCCATTGTCACTTACTGTCTGGAGATGTTGTGATAAAATACTTAATGACTAGGGTAGGGCATAAATAAGGAGGCAAAAAATGCATGTCGGGCATCAGATATGCCAATTTATTCAATGAATTGCGTTTACTTTCCTGAGTAGAGAATATTTACTCAGTATGGAATGAGAAACGGTGAATTTTTTGCTCATTTTTAACCATCTTCCCAGTAAGGCAATTTTCATTATCTAAACCAATGAATTGATAAGAATGAAGCATTACAAAAGCGATGCTCAAAGTATTGTTAATGCTAATTTTGACAGCCTGATGGTCACAAAATTTTTATAGCGTCGCAATACTTTCCTGAAGACGAGGGAAGACATTATGCTAGGATCGAAAATGCATTTTCTTTGTGAAGTAGAGCTTGGAGGTCACCGGTGGAGTCCTAAATGACCCGTTACAAAAACCGAGAATTAAATAAGCCAATTAAAGTTTCGTAATGTAGACTTGAAAAAAAGTGACAGCTTAATAAAGTAGCGTTTTTATAAAACCATGGCAATTTTGATTAGTCCTCTGACCTCCCTCCGCCCGCTCCCTCGTCCTCTGCACAGGCGGTCCAAGTTCATGCTATGGCCTTGGGCCTATTATCTCACAGGCTCCCGCATATTTTTCACAAGTATTAGTCCGCCTCCATAACGGGATCATAAAACCTAAAATTCTGGCATAATGCGACGGATAATCGTCCCGTCCCTCCCCTTCAATAACAGTCATACAATTTAAGTAGCTTTTTTCCTTTCGTTGGATGCAAAAACACCGCATAGTGTTTGAAATTTTCCTATCATGACGCCATTTTGGCTGTATTTTAATAGCTTTGCTGATTATGATGTTTCCTCTTCATCTACATTCCTCCTTGTTTCCCATCTAAGTCAAGATGGACGCCTGTGCCATTAACAAGAAATTACTCCATTTATTCACATTCCTTTTTATCTTTTAGGTAGCCCTTTCTAAAGGATGGAAAAACGAAAAAAATACATTCCAGTGATTTGGTACTGTAGAAATTTTCCTGTTTAAGCATAAATCAAATAATTAAAATGATAACGTTGTA
This sequence comes from Taenia hydatigena, assembly GCA_036345935.2. Classification (NCBI taxonomy): domain Eukaryota; kingdom Metazoa; phylum Platyhelminthes; class Cestoda; order Cyclophyllidea; family Taeniidae; genus Taenia; species Taenia hydatigena. Next base: position 17,692,624 of record JADWOT020000003.1, read on the forward strand.
GCCAAAGAGTAAGCAGATTCACTCTCCTTATCCCCATGTGGAGCATGTTCCCATTGGAATAATCCAGGCGGTACAGTCCAAAAGATTGCAAGTTCCATTGACTTCGAAATTCAGTAATTATTCGGAGTCGACTGCAAAAGATTGCCTCAATTCCATAAGAAGTCATGCCATAAAGGTAGCACTTTATAATTTGCCTCAACCCATTAAGTTTATGAGTTGAAAGATCTGAACCAATCACTACATACTCTCCGTTTTGTGTCACAAAAGGGCTAATAATTTGTCGAGGGGGTTAATGCCTTGGCACTGCATGCGTATTTTATAGTTCTTTCCCTCTCTCTCTCTCTCTCTCTACATATGTTTCGTGTGCACACGACAAATCAGACAAATTTGATTACTTTGACAACATCAGGCCAACAACATTGAGGGTTTGAAAGTCTGTCAACACCCTAGACACGACAAGGTAAGGTCTTTGAAAGCCATGAAAATGCCCTCTATTTGGTCATGTCGTTTTGAGGATAAAAAAGCATTTTGTGACAGAAGGCCACTTTTTTTGCACTGGCCACCCAAACTATCATTCCTTTAGGAAACTTCTGGGGCAGAGTGGACTGCACCAGCAGTAGCCGTCGTGTCAGGCAGGTCGAAGGGTTTGGAGGCATTGATTGCCTCGGTTTCTGGGAGGATTTAATTAGGTCTATTAAGGATGCTATTTTAAGAGAGTTCAGTCAATCACAATGCTAGCCTGCCGGGCATCTAGAATTTCTGTTCGCATTTTTCACTTGTATCAGTATTTATGCGCTTCATTGTCTCTTCCTGTAGCGTTTTTGAAGCAAAGAAGATCACACAGGAAGGTAGGAGAATTTTCTTGTTTAAAGTGATTATGATTTTTAATAGGTAAATATGAACATTTGGGAAAGACTTCTTCCTCCCCTAGGCGAAACGCAGTCGTCAATAAATACTCCAAAAGAGGTGCTTTGGGCACTGGAAGGTGCTATTTTGGCCTCCTAACATTTTCATCTTCCCTTCAGCAAAGGGGTACACATTTGTTGGGAAAAATTAAGTGGCACATTAATCACTGACTTTATGGAAGGTGTTGCCAGTTTCCACCTCGAAACAGCTACGACGAATGGAAGCTGTGGTTTGGGAGAGTCGGATTAAATAAATAAAGTTGTTTGAATTGCCGGTTTTGTTGGCGCCGACACACAAATCACATTGAACTTCAAATTGGGACATGAAGTGATGGTCTGCATCCCATTAACTTGGGGAATAAATTGCTCAAATCGTCTTGCCCGACTGATTTCTAAGGTCATTTTTAAGCTCTAGTTTTTCGCTCATTTCTTGAAGCAATGCTAACAAATGTGCAGCTGTATATATCTAAATAACCATCCTCTTGATTTGAGCTTAAAAACATGTAGAAATTTGTCAGCAGTGAATCGGGAGCCTTCAAATGGAAATTCAAATACCAGCAGCATAATGGGATTTCATCATTTAAAAGGAGTTTTTAAATACCTGCTGATCACTTATTCATTTTGTTCCCGAAATTAGAAGAATGGTAGAAGAAAAGGTCTTGATTCCGTCTAGAAATTTGTTTTTTTTCGCATCACAAGAATCAAGAAGAAGACAAGAAAAATGAAAGAGTTCCTGTCTAAGTCACGTACATAGGAATTGATCGTTAAAGTTAAAAGTAGATACCTCAGCGCGATGACAACCACAAAATCAATTAATTTTTTATTTCAAACCTTCACTATCAGTCGCAGTGTACACTTGACGTCAACAGTTCAGACGGTGCATTGTTCAAGTGATACCAACACTTGGACCACCGAAGTGACAGTTTCATTAGCTATTCAGGGAGGAAAAACTCCTATTAAGAACATCCTACTTCAATGCCTTCACTGCAACCAACCAGACCTGAAATGCACGCGATTCGGTAAGACCGGTTTTCGCAGACTGATAAAGAGCACATTTGCCTAGTAGATTCCGAAGAAAATCAAGGAGTCGCCCATAAATAATGTTAATAGGGGAGATGCTAAATCATTGGGAAAAGTGCATGTCTCGTTTTTTCCCAATCAGAAGTTCGGAAATGGGACGGCATTACGAGGCTGTAAGTCTACTGGGGGGGAAAGAGAAGGGAAGGGGGTACCTAAACCCCTACCTCTACGCCCTTCTTGAAGTTTTCTGTGTGAATTCCACAACTCTGGTTGAACATGTAACGTAAGCATCTCTATCGGGAAAAAGGAGAGGAGGTAGTGCCTAAAGGTTACTGCGATGGGAAATGTTGAAGCATCAGAGAGTTCTCAAAGGCCTAGTCTGGGACCTCTGCTGTGAAAACATCAAAGCATCCATCTTCTTCTTCTTGTGCAAGGGTGATGCGCGGTTAGTAGCAAGCTAATGAAAATTTCGTGATGGCTGAAAGGTTTCAGTGGTGATTCGACTGACCAAATGGCGTGCTTTTATCTGGCCAAATGGGATTAGAGTGACCGCAATTCTGGAAGAAGCAATTAACTGACTTTGAAGGATTACCTTCATTATTCATCGAGCTCCAGTACTGGTATCCCTTATTAATGGGTTCTTTGCTATCCCCCTACTGTTTTACACTCGCTTGAACCCAATGGTATTCCGCCTTACCCGCTTTACGAGCCGAGCTCCAACGTTTTGACGGCAATCGGAAATCATTTTGTCCATGAACGATTTGATCAGCTTAGTTCTCCTGAGGAGTTGTGTGTTGTTATTGACACGCCGAATTGGAGATAAACAAGAAGCTCTTCATCTTCTAGAAATTCGTTTACTTCCTAACACGTGGTAAGAAGTGGGTTTTATGGTTCAAGGTTAAAAAAATTATCGCTGCTTTAATTCCGAACAATTCACTCACTAGCCTTCATTTCATAAGGATCACATCTCCTGAAGATCAGATTTCGTGTGTACAGTGAGCTGAAAATGGGATTGTGTATGTAGAGGGCTTAACGACTAAGGGTAGGATCGAGAAAGTGTGCAAGACCAACACCTTTGGAAACAGCCAGGACTAGTAAATCAGGTGGACGGAAGAAATATCCAACATTCTCGTAGCACCGACCTCCTTACCATACGCCGCCCTACCCAGTCAGGAGAAGGTCTTCACAAGATAATCTCGTGCAAATTAAAAAAGGTGGTCGAGATAAAAGCATAGGTTGTGCAAAAGAGGAATTCACAAGCTTTTGCTTCCGTGAGAGTAGATAAAAAGCATTACCGTAAATGAGATTAAGTTGACGATAAAGTGTTAAAAAAAGCATTCTCTGGTTTAGCAGTTATATTTTTATTCCTTTCCCTTATACCTTAAGTGCTGAATTAAAACTGTGCATTTTTTGCACTTGTTTGCCTCGAGTTGGTATAATTTGACATTGTCATAATTAAGTAGCTTTAATAAGTAGTATCTTCTAGGGAAGTTTTAACTCAATATATAGATAGAATAATGTCGATCATAACCGCATGGATTTAGGTGGCTTATGGTTTTGTTTGTTTAACCCTCAGTTTTGGTTACGCAGGCACTGAAGGTTCGAGGATTGTGTTTTAGCCGGGCAGCCGGTCCCCTGGGCCCCATGCCGTTGGCCTCAATTCTCCTCTACGTCGACATTACACATTTAGCCCAAGCATTTTACCCTCATTCTACTTCAGGCACGGCCAGGAATGATATATCCTACGCAAACTTAATTAAAATATCACATCTATCTTTTGACTGCTGGGCCACCCAAAGTACTATTCCTTAAAATGTCCTATAAGTTATCAACCCAAATTTTTTTTAAGGCGACAGGCATTGTAAATCGCTTCACACATCCAAGTAGCTGTATTGCGATGACATTTTGCTAGCAAAAGTGTATTTTGACAATTAAATTTAAGAATTGAAAGGTTATCAAGGCCCAGCCTACTTCACATTATCCCAAAGAATCAAGTAAATAGAGTTATAAAAAGAAATTAAACAAAACCGGCGGAGTGAGTCACAAGTACCGCCCAAGTAACCGTAAACTAACCCAGTCTCCTTCAGAGCTATAATGGGACAATGATTTACAGTTAGTGTAGGGAAATGCTAAGCGCCATAGGCATGGCTAGATTGCTATATCGGAAGCGGGAAGAACCACTTAAAAAAATCATCCCTTAGAAATAATAGTATTAATTTTAAAAGCCTAGTAGTGAATGAAATAAATGCTAAATAAACTATCAGAAAGCCTTGACATTATTATTTGTAATCAATGTGCTGGATGTCTTTTCTACTGTCTCTAGTAAATAGAGCTACATTCACTGCTGTTAAATGTTTCTTTCCTGTTTAAACAACCAGAGGTTTTCAAGCTAAATTTCCCATCTACAATTGCCTGGCTCAACAAGAAATGAAAGTTGGAGAGTGTGAATTGACACTCAATGGTCCACAATCAGATCTTTATGATTACCGTAAGCGAGATCAGGAATTTCGTCCTTGAAAAAATCCACCCTTAGGGAAGAGACAACCTGCAATTGACAGTGCTTTGTCTACTTCATCGTTAAGAGGGTCTACAGGAGCATACATTTCAACGCTTTTTAAGATTTTCTATAAATCATCCTGCTATTGTAAGCACCTTCCAGGCTTTTCAGCATAGCGACAACCGTTGAGACTGTTGAAAGTCACCTGGAGGACGGGGAGGGTTAGCAGCCTCTGTAATTAGGCCCCCTTACGCTTTCATTTGAGTAGCTTCGAGTCGTACCTTGTTCCTCTCCCCTCGTCACTAGACTACTGCTCCCCTCCACCCCCTCGCTTTCCAACATCTCGCCAGCAGACGGCGCGTCTAGTCTTTGTAGTCTGATGAGTCGGCTCCAAAAGGTTTTTGTGTAAAAATGAAGTTGAGCTCTCGACTAGAACTGTAACTCAACGGAAGTAGTTTTGGTGAAGAGAATTTGTGCTGTAAGTAGTTTTAAGGGTTGATTTCGATGTCATCAGACCTAGCCCCTTTTTAGCCGGGGATGGGAGAGGGCGTCTCCGCCGTAGCAGATTAGCGTAAAATCCAGCCATTAATGCTGTCTTTAATGCAACACCCTCATCACCCCAAAATTCCTTAAAAAGCATGAGACTTAGGAAGTTTTTTATTGCTAGCACCGAGAAGGGCTGAGAGACTAATAGCATAGGTGATGTGAGCAAACAGGTTATAGACGAAATCTCGGGAGCCTAGAGAATCACGGAGCGGGAATGAAGATTGTGTGATCATTACTTACTACTGCAGAGAGGCAGCCTTATTTGCGATATGCATTGCTGGAATTCTGTTGGTTTGTGTGCCGTTCGCTTTCCGTAGGAATGTTTGTCTAGACAGCTATTTTACTCGTCTGGGAAATTCAAAACCTCCTGTAATGTAACGTGGTATTCTGACAAACCGTTTTCAGTAAGTTATGAAAACTGGCTCTTCAAATCTGCTTGCGAAAGAATGGCCTGAAATGGAGTTGGTCGCTCAACATCTATGCTTCACAGTCCCCTCAAAATCAGACGTCCACAATGAATGCATTACTCCTGTGACGCTTTGGGTTGAGGTATCGAGATTGTAGTGCCTTTTGAGTGGGTTTTATGCCTCTGGAATCTCAGCAACCCCTTAGATGAATAGACCCTGTCCCAAACCGCAAGCAGACTACGAATTTGTGCAATCAAACTTTTCGATGGACTTAAACCGACCGGTAAAAGATGTTAAGAGAATTTACTTGCAAGTAACAATTGGGTTAGATGATAAAGTAATTTATGCGTGTTTTTGGTCTGCCAGATAGATATCACAGGATCTAGTTGGAACATGAAAATACTCAAGAGCTAACCCATACTTATTTACAAATTTTGACATTATGTCAAGTTTGACAACCAGTTGCCATGAAATACTGCAAACAACTCTTTCATAAATTGGCGACCCTTGACATGACTAAAGTTACATTCACATCCTTCAACAGCTATCTGTTTCCTTTTGTGTAGATAGCTTCATTCAAGAACTTATTCCATTAGTTAAATAGCTGCTCCATCTTACTAAAGTTGAAACTGATGCCTTGCCTTCTCCCTCTGGGAAATGGTAACATTTAAAACAGATTGTGCGCGAATTAAGTTACTTCTGCACTTTTGTAGAAGCTATAAGAAACAATAAGTGCTCTTCAGCTTTCCGGCTTACACATCTTCTCTTCTACCCAGAAAGTCAGTCCAAGTTAAAAGTTGTATGCATCTGTATGTCATAGCACATTGATACCATTCCTGTGACGCAAGTCATCTTGACAGCACTTAAAGCAAACGATATTGCATGAAAGTCCTCGCAACGGGAACATCATGATCAGATCACAGCGCTCATATCTCACATATAGCTGTGCTAATAACTGCGTAGTTTTTTAACGGTCTCTGGCGGGTCTGTAATTCGCTAAAAGGCCTCAGAAGGCATGAAGTGATAATGTGTGCGTGTGTTTAGTATGAACCGAGTCATGGGGAGCAAAATTGAGGCGGGAATTGAGTCCGTTTCAGTGAAATCAGCATTATCCTCTTTGATAATCGATTAAAGCCAATGGCTTTAGACCTAAGGAGGGTAACTTAAATCCTGCAACGCCATTGGCTGAGCGTTGGTATGGCCTTGAGTTACTTATTCAGTACCCAATTACAATTGAGTGATAAAATAATTGAACCAACGTGAAAACAATTGTTCTAATTCCTCTAATTAATTGTAATTTCAGTTGTTGCTTTACCGTACTTCACGAATATCTCTTCACACATGAAAGCAGTCAGTGCTATCATTTGTTTATTTTTAGCCGTGCCAATAACGCCTAAGCTCCATTACTATTTTTGTAGACGCTAAGATTCTGGGAATATTTCTAGGCTGCCCGAGAGGTTTAATCGGCGTGGAAGGTTATTTTTGTGCTACTATCCCATTATGGCAAGCCGAGGTGGGTTGGCCAGAGCTGCCAATGTCGCTTGACTACAAAAGTTCATCGAGCTTTTGGGAAGTACCAGTGGGCATACCACCCAGATTTGAGACACATAGCTATAAACATGATCCCCAGGTGAATTCATTGCCTCTGCGTGTTATTATTCCGCTGACATACTTCATGGCCTAGATTTCAAGTGGTGGGAGTTATCTCGCATCAAGAATGCTTGCGCTTTGAATCAGCCTACTGGTCATCGATGGTGATCCTAGCTAAGGCATTACTTTAGCTAGCCTTTGACCTAATTTAGTTGGGAGGGACAAACGACTTGCATCAAATATGGGTGCCCAAAGCAAGAATATACAATTCTGTAGCAATTTGAAACAGTTTTTAAGTCATTAAAGGTTTAATAGTCAAGTCGTTTCGATATACCAGGGTTCTGCGTTGTTAATGATCATCCCCAGGAGACGCCCGGATGATCTCAAATTTTATTGTCTATATCTGGTCTTGACTCTCAGTGGTTCATTGTCGTTGGCTTTACGACCATTCGATGGAGAAGTAAGGCCAAAAGATACTTAAATTGACCTCCCACTAAAGACTGATGCAAAAACCAACGCTTTTGAGAAGCCAACAGAAGGTGGCAACGAAATGGGGACTTTTTTTCAATCTTTGAAGCTTGGTTCATCTTAATCACATGACTGGCTGTCGAGATAGACGTGCTACAGGTGTTCATATTTCTAGTCGCTTCGACCTCACCTGCCGCGAAATGTGGGGTCAGGATAATTTAGACCAATCAGAAAGTCACCTCATCGACTCGTTGTAGTTAAATTGCATTGTGGTGACTGATGCGTTATAAGCAGTAGCTTCGCTTTTCTCTACGGTAAAGTAGATTACCGTAGATTAAGCTTAACCACCGATCCATCATTATCATCCTCAATAGAGCGAAACAATTGGTGTGTTGGGCGAAGGAAGTAGCCGTGATAAACACAGGAATAACCTTGTGTTTTAGGCTTGTGTGCGTTTTTACATACCCTTGAATTGGTCCGTCAGCCAAGAGCAGAGATGCCAAAAGTACACGCACACGCACACTCACATGCACACACACACACAGACAGTGCGACAACCCGCGTGCCAAACCTCGACTCCTCTGTCTCGCCTGCATGCTCGAGAGCACGCTCTTTGTGCATCGAAAGTACAAGATATTTACTAAAAGAAAGTGTAGTTCGGTGCTATTGCCATTAGCAACGCTGAAGCGGTAGGATAAGTGTATTTTATTACCGGATCAACAAATGCTATCTATTCAGTTTACTAGCCCATGGGCGAATGATTTAGGTGATCGATAAAGGGGAACGGGTGCGTCACCTTCCCACACACGTATCCAACATCATGCGGATCTGACCGATCGAAGCTTCTTGTCTGTGTAACCTCCATTATTAAAGTGTTTGGGAAAAGGTCTGGTTAACGTGACAATCACCGAAGCTGACACCCAAAAGCGATCTCCCACTGCATAGTTTCGTGATATCTTAATGTCTCGAGGCTTTACCTTCCCCATGAGTCATCGTCGCATCGTAGGCCATGTTATTTTCCAAAATCACAATAGCCTTAACATCCATTTTCATTGGCTTAAATATGAGTTTAAACGTGAAGGCGATAGCAAAAAGTCGGTCCATTGACGCACGCACGACTTTGTCCTTTCGTCTAGACAGCTGAACGACGTAGTTGCAGTTGCTGTTGGCGCTAGCACAGTCCATCTGTTATTAACCGCGCGTGCGCCGATACAGTGTAAGTGAGTGATACGCGCAAAGCTGCCGGCTCTGACCGCATACGCTCACTGCCCTCCTCCCTCTCTCCCTCCCCCCGACTGTGGCCTCCTCTAATGAAGCCGCATTGTTCCTCACGGTGCTTGTGAGGACGCGTGTGAGAACACGTCCAATACTGTCCACAAATTCATCTCACTCACTAATGTCGCCTCCGAAGGTCACCTTTTCACCCACTGCACGCGTGGATGATTCATGCGAGTAGAAATCAGCCGCGACCCCGTGGCCGTGTTTGCGTGTGAACCTCCGGCGTTAAATCGATAATCGATACCCATTGCTCATTCGCTTGCTGTGGGATGCGCCCATTTCGAACATTGGCGCCTAATAAAGCTAGATTTTGCTATTGTTTTTTTTGAATAAAAGTTGGATTTCATTTAGAACTATGTAAAAGGTGAATTTTTAACCGCGTATTTAATGTATATTACTGACTGGACCGAAAAAAGCGACATCAGAAGGGATGAGAACTGCCGCTAACTTCGCCGAACCAGGTAAGCATATTGAGGGGGTGAAACTTTATGAGCATCGTTTGGTTTAACACTCCCCTTCCTCCTTGAAACAAGGACGTCTAAGGACGTCTCCTTGTGTATGTACTTATGCGCAGAGACAAAACGGCCTTGGGTGTGAGTCAGTGACCCCGTGTCCGGCTATTCTGCTCACACTTTCACCCTTACTGTGCTCGCACCGAAAAGTCGAAGGGGCGGTCGTTCCATGAGAGAGCCTGACCTTGACTGATGGTCAGGATTATTTAGATCGCTAAGGCCCCTGGTTCAACAACAAAATGTCGCCCACCTCTTTGTACCATTAATATTAAAACCCATAAATTGAGTTAAGCCAGGATAGTAGATGATCGAAAACTCATTAAATCTGGAACTTTGAATGGGCCTTTGTAGCATCCGAGGTGGTAACATCTGCGTGGAGTATAGTGGCCTGCTAGCACGCAAATGACAAGCCAAATGCTTTGTCACTTCGACAGCTCCAAATTACAGTGAATGCATTTCTGATTATCTCAAGCCCATTCAACCGAGCAATGGGTTAGGCATAGCCGGTGGTTGTACGTAGATGACAAAAAAAAGGACTTCAGCTAGGCTGCCTCACCCTTTTGGGAGTTATAAAAGCCCACCGACGGCATTTCGCACACCCAATGGCGATAATTTCGCCCCCCTACAGTTTGGCGATGTTGGTGGTAGCGGTGACAAGCCGTATCTCGGACATGACACACCCCCCGGAATATGTGAAGCGGAATTGTTAATTGCGCACTCTTACATACAATATGTCTGTATACATACATACCTACATAGATTAACACGTGCACACCATGACTTGACTTGTTCAAGACGACCGGAAGTAGCTATTAAATGTCGCCGGTGGAAGTACTACTGGGCTGCAAAATTTATGACCCCCCATTGTCTACCCCATTCAGACTCGCAAATACATCAACTTCACGCATTACAATTCTGATCGTAGTCACGGCACACGTTCTTGAATTGTGTTTGGACTTTATTTGGCACATTCGAAGGAAGGAGATGGGTTAATGCGGCTCTAAGGGCGGGGAAAGGAGGGGCGCAGTAATTACTAAGTTAAGCTAAATAAACCGAGCACAGATCGGTGTGTTTAAAGGCGTAAAGCGAGCGCTGGCTGGGGGGCGCGAGAGAGAGGGCGGGAACTTGAAAGGTTGATTACTCGATGCATGACGCAGCAGTGTGCGTGTTTCCACAGCAGTGAGGGGGGGTTGAGGGGTAGGTGTGATAGAGGGGGAAGTGGGGGGGAGGTGAGTGTGCACACAGTAAACAATGCTCTCTCAAGGTTACCTAGTTAACCAAGCCACCGTATGCGCACACACAGTAGAAGAATACGCATGTCCAAGTCTGCCGCACTCGGGTATTCGTGCGTGCATGCTTGCACACGCATGCCTGTAAAAACACGCACGCATGCACACAAAAGCATCAATAATGTCGACCTCACCCTGCCCTCCTCCCCTCCTCCCCGCCTCCACCCCTTGTGGCGCGCAGCCTCATCTCCGCCCACACACACACGCATGCCTACGCACAGTTTGATTTATTGTAGACAGCACAACAAAAAAGAGGCAAGGGAGGGCACTTGGCACCCACAAGCATGGAAAGCGCAGCTGTTGAGGTGCAAAGTGCCTGAAGCAAAGAATCTTATCGTTATTATTATCTGCACCTTCCACTTTTCACAGGGGGAGGAGGTGAGCCACTTTTTTCTTCACCAGCAATGAACGGTTCCCTCAATTTAGGCAAGGAGAGCTATTTTTACTTTATGGTGTCCTGCTTGATTTGTGGGCATGCTTGCGTAAGTCCTACGTCCTATGGTGACCACATAACATATGGGATTTAGTGATTGGTCCTTTTGCTTTCGGGGTGGTGTGCAAGTTTTTGTTGTTGGCCTGCCGCCAAAAGCCCACGCTGCACTTATCACGTAATCACTACCACCGCCACCGTCGCTATCACCATAACGGACAACGAAGGCAGTGAGTGGTAGTAGCAGCGCTTTGAAAGTTGGGTCGGTGTCTCAAAATAGGAGGATGCTAATAACCTCGTTTACTTTGGGCTAGACGAGAGTACTCCGTACCGATAGAGATACTGCAGTAAACTGTGTTGCCAAGGTGAAACATGCCAGATCACTTAGCAATGCATTCCTAAGAGCGTGAAATCTGTTGGTATTTTCTCTTCCCCAGTGCATTTACGTTTCATGATATCGCTAAAGGTTTGCTGCCACTCGGAGGCTTAAGCTTACCTGATTTCATCAGTTGCAAGTGTCAACAGGTGATTTGACAGTAAGTTGGGGGAATGACCACACAATAAAAGATTCAAAAGTTCTAAACAAACTCACGGTTCGAATCCTTGGGCTGCCGGTTGGGGCATGGTTTCCCAATCAAGAAGAAAGTCACAACGTCTTTTGTCCAGAATAACCTTTTAAAGGCATTTTTGGAGGGGAATAGGGAATTGAGGCATTAACCCTAATTCTCATTCGACCTAAAAGGCTTCCCAATTGAACTGATTTAAGTACCTTGAAGAGGTAAATGGCATAATCACTGGCCACAGAGATATTTGCACTAGTGGAATCCCTCAGTTTGTCGAACCATTCCACAGATCAGGAAATGCGGGGTCAGGAGTCATGATGATGATAATGATAGTGCGGCGCGAAGCACACGCTTTTGTTCATGTATTGCTAACTTTACTGATGCCTTTGATTTCGTGCCCAGAAAGAAACCCTGGATTCCTTCGGACATCAATAACCAACCCTATGTTGATTTTTTGTGCGCACCCACCACCTTGAGAAAGTCCAACAATACCACCCACGAGAAGACGGTTACAAGCCTGCCACCGAGCCCCTTCCCTTCAAAAAACTCACAATAAACTAACCAACATACATTTCATCGCTTGCGCTTGCGTCTCCTTTACTGCCCTCCAAGTTGCACCAATAACGCCGTACACCACCCTCCCGAAGGGTACCCTACCTGGGGCTGGGAAAGAAGTCAACTTCGACGTCAAAGGCGGTGTAGAATGCCCGCAGCAGCGTTACTGGTTCTCGAACTGGTGCAGAAAACACCGACACCCCGTACCGGCCTCATGGTGACACCACTTCAACGGTGCCCACGTCTTGGCTGCCGCGTATGGCGACAAATACCGAATTGGCTGGTGGCCCCCAGATCCGGACCTACTCAAATAATCAAAAAGCAGTTTTCGGCGCTCAAGCGCCCCGAACACCAAAGAACGCAGCCACAGCGAAACAAGAGGTCATTTATGGGCTGCAGTTTATACACGGTAACAAAACATTTTTTTCCAAGATGGTCAGTTTGTAGTACATGGGAGCATTAAACCAGATTGGAGAATACAAAATAACACAATGGAGTGGAGGGAGTAAAGGGTAGCGGGTTGAATACAGAGCTTAACTACAAGTGCGTCATAATCAAGGATACACAAATCATAGAGAACTACATGATCAGTGCCGATGATACAGGGAGCATAAGACGCACGATAGTTAAAACAAAAGGCAGGCAGAAGCACATGTACGAAAAATACAAATCTAAAAAATTTACAAAATTCCATTACAGAGAGTTGCAACTACTACTGCTGGAGATTACATCATCTGGAGGCAATTGATCGCGATGGCCGTCAATGTAGGGCTCGACAATGGATGTCACTGGACTGGCGCACGGCTCAGAAAGGGGACTGGTGTCAAGACAGAGGGATTGACGAAAGGACCTGTCAATCATCCCCATAGGGCACGGACCATTTTCTGGAGGTAGTGCAAAGTGCCTGCTACCACTCACGGTTGAACCTGCCCATCTGGTACCCGTAACATTGCAACTGTCGTCCTCATTGTCATTGTAGTTCTGATTAGAATAAGAATGGGAAATACATCCTTCCGTGGTTAGGCGCAGACAACATGGACAGTTGGGTGTGCAGGGTACTGATGGTACCTTGACAAGCCGCAATAGCAACCTCCTACACGTGGCCTCGTTGACTTTCTCATGCATACTGATTAAAATGCGTTTTATGAGATTCATTCCATACAACGACAGCAATCGATTGGAATGACGAGTAGCAACACGCACAACAGAATGCGTAGAGGACAGATTAACCTTCTTCGTCACTCGCAAATTGTTTTGACTGCTACTTGAGCGCTTGTCCGAATACATTAATCGGACAGCTCTCAAAATTTCATTTTCGAAATTAAAACCAATGTCTTTGAACATGTCCATTTCTCTGGAGCGCCGCAATTGCTCAGTTTGATTGTGACCCGGCTGTTTACTTCTGGTTTCTTCATTTTGGAGACGTTTGTGGTACATAAAAGTTGGGCTATTGGCGTAACGACTTCTGATTACACTATACGACTGACCTAGAAGGTATTAATTGAAAATAAATGACAACCAGTTGCGAAGCGATCATGACGGTTCCTAATCGGCATCGTATATCCATCGGAATAAACCGGAGCAGTGTTCGTGTTAACCCTACGGTTCATGGTCTCAGCAGCACTGAGGTACTCCGGTCTTAGTACTAGAACGATATGCATCAGGTAAAACGCTAAGCATACCTGATCGACAGTTATTTCTAAACTGTCGTGGATCCATGTCAGAGTTCATCAAACACTATACGCGTGGATACGAGACCAGAACACTCAGAAGCAGCAAGAACACGCCGCCGAGACAAACCACGCCCTTTCAAAAGTGACTGGAGATTACATGACTGAAAAATTTACTCCAGAAGTTCAAACAAACAAAATGCATGTAGCAAATTAAAACGTTTTTGTCCTACAAATCCTGCACCAAAAACAACCTCGTCATTTCGGCCCCTTATTTTTCGGGTCACTCTTGTAATTTTTTATTTTTAACACCTTCTATGGTTGACGGCCTACCAATTAATCGTGCAGTTGATCTACGCAGTATTCATTAAAATCGTGGCTTTGTAAAGTAGAGTCAACCAGATTTGTGTGATACACTGCAATGCAATTGTAGTACTTTGTTTGTTAGAACTGCCGGTTTCTGTCAAGGGCACAGAGGTGGCCGTACGGCCCTACCTGCGTGGGCTGGCCTCCGGGCCATGCCAACAGCCTATTTCCCTCTGTCCGGTGAATATATGTATTCTACCCTGCCACTTTGCCTTCTTTTGCCTTAAGGGAGCCTCAGAACGCTACAGTAATGATCTTAGAATCCCTAATGGACTAATAATTCGAATATAATGCTTCAATACATCATTTAACTCTGCGTTTGACTAGACGGGAACCTAAGATTTGAAGGGTTGCGCTTCTACTTGGACGCCTGGGCTATGGGCCATATCGTTGGCCTCTTAGTCTTTCCACATTATTGTAGTGTAACGCAACGTATTCTACGTTTCTAATTTCCACGTCTGGTTTCGTGTCTTTGGAACTAAAAACGGGTATGGAGGATTGGTATCATCTTTGGAGCTTTAAGACTTCCATTCAGTCACATAAATTGGTGTAGCTTGACCGATTCTTACTAAAAACACTTAAATAAACAAATGCTACAATATGCCTTGCTCTGCTATCGTGGCTTTCTACCTCTTGAAGGAAAACTCATCCTCATACGATCTTCCATTTAAACTTGATATTAGTTCCTCTCCATGGTCTGATTAAGTTTCCTTAATTATGATCGTCTCGATGGCTTTTTTCCCTCTAGTTATAGACCCTGGGCCTTTTACAAATAATAACCTTCCATTCCGGTATGGCATTTTATCGTTGAAGAAGACTATACACCATAAAAACGCATGGAACAGCTAGCCGGATGTTGGCTCAAGTGCCTCTAATGGAGTATCATGCCACTAGGGCACTGATCGAAATCAAAGCAAACATCGTTGTCATGCTAGGCATGGTTCCGTAAAGTAAGATTTATTTCTTACCGCACTCGACCTATGAACGACCCTTCATGAGAACTTGTGTATTCACCTATTTATGCAAAGGTAGGTCAGGCAATGAATTTATGTGCCTATTTCTGTAGTGCCTCGAGGCTTCCCTGAAGTCGAGCGCAGAGACACCGAGGGTTAAGCAACTAACGTATTACAGAGCCTCTCTTCACTTTTGAGCGTCGGCTCCGGCGCTCTCCTTGGTCAACCTCCCGCGTTGGCCATCACAAAGCAACCGGTGCTTCAAGGAAAGCACCCGCAAACTGAGGAGATACTTGACTGCAACATCATTTATTTTTTATTGCCAATTCCACTAGGTCCGATGTTCCGCCTTAATAGAAAGTGGATTCGGGAGCATGGCAATGTGTTGGCCATCACACGTGCTCATAACTTGAAACAATGGCCCAAAAGTAGAGTTACTAAACAAAGTAAAACGGGATTTAGCACAGTGTGGGGTTTCGCTTCTACTCCTCCTTACTGCGTTGCTCCACTTCAGAGTTTCTGGGTTCTAACCAGAAGTAATTTGCTTCCAGCTTAGCAATACCGACTCAAGACCATGCGACATGTAACAGCGGAGATCACGAGCAACTTACTACCGCTCACAGCTGATAAGAAAGTGAAGAACGCCCCCCACACCAAACATCATCTATTTTAATGTAAGTTGAAGAAAAAACGTAAAATTTGGACCCATCTGAGTGAAAGATTTGAGTGAGAGACTACCAAATGCGGGCGCATTTGAAACAGTTACACCCAAATCACCGATTCAATGTGCCGTTGTGAATGAACTACCAATGCGAGTAACTTTTTTCCCGTGCAATTTTAAAGACTTCGACAATAGATCATACCAAGTGACCATGAAATCGAGCAAAATACTTAACGACAGTCTGTTGGTTCAATACAAACACATTCTTCGAAGATAACCATTCAAGAACGGAGACGTAAAGCACAAATAACCTCCCATGAGTGTAGCAATTTTGAAAGCAAACGTTGAGAAAAAAAAACTGAATTACCGATTTCTACCAGCAATGCTAATCCAACATCAATTCTACCAATCCATACAAATGCAACAAATGTTCCTTTATAAGCAGTTAGGTAAGCTAATGCAGTTGAGAGGCAAATTAAAGCAAATAGACAAAATCACTTCAGAGGAGGAAGGAGGGGAAAGTTAGCAACACGGACTTCTAGTCATCAGGCCCCTCAGTTGCGTAGCAAGCGTCAAGAAAACTCGCCGCTACGGAGGCAACCAGTGAACGATCAGGAATCTTCGCACACATCCCGTAGATTGCCGCCTACATAGGTCAACACAAGCACCAGTGAGATTCAATATCCTCGGAACAGGTGAGGAAAAGGTAGTGCACAGGCGAAAATGGCATCGCGCCCTACTAGAAGAAGGTTCAATCTGAAACTAGACTCAAAGACTTTATCTCAATTTAGGATACTATAACAGGATTATAATTGAACTGATCACTACAGGACCGTTATCAGTTTCCTACTAGCCAAGACCTCATCAATTCATCCACACAACTATTTGTCCAGCCCTCATAACATTCTCCACGGTAATTCTAACGCTACACCACTGGTAGTAATGCAATGGAATTCGCCAAGCACTCGACGAGGTCGGTGAGCTACCATCTGGGAAAATAACAGCCAAGAAGAAATAGCTGATGGTAAACTTTGGTAAGTACTCTATTCCCAGACCTGCAACACTGTATTGGCTGAGACCAGGTCATCTATTAAAAGAACCGATGGAAACGAATAAAATCCGAAAACGCGCAACCTCCTTTGACCATAAGATCCTGGTGGTCGAGACGTGCGGTCACACAACACTAAAGAAGGAAGGAAAACTACACATTATGCAAAAAACTGACCGTGCCAGTGGATTTGCTCTTGGGTGAATTGAGTAAGCGTTCAGCTGCTACTTTGAGGTCGTCAAGGAAGAGTTGCGCTAAATCTCGGCGAGCGTGCATGTCGGTGACACAGAAGTGCACTGCGGGGGGATACTGGAGAATACTGAGAATCCAATTAGGCGAGCCGTCCGGATGGTGTGACATCAAATCCGCCAGTTGGTAGATATCAAAGGCGTCTGAGGTGAAGGCGACCACACTCACCTGTGGCTCACCTAACACGCGTAGCCCGGGGATTGATGCCACGCTGAAGGTAAAAGGTCACCAGTTGACTTGCGTTGGTAGTAAATTCTTACTCTCTTCACCTTCCCTTCCTATCTGGCTAATCAAAATAGATGCGACAGACTTCCTACCGTCACGGGAAACCTACTGGACACCAGCATATGAAGTTGTTGCATCAGAAAGACACTTGCTGTAATAACATACTCGAAAATACAAACACTGAAGTCTCCAAAGATTCAACTTCCACACTCGCATTACTAGACCCTCAGCCCTTCAGCAAAGCCAGCATACCCCATTACGCTGGCGCTAGTGTTATGATGGTGGTAGTAGGTGGAAAGTCCACTTTAAAGCTAATCTCGATTTTTTGGCCAATTGCCATGCCAAAATGGGACGGAAGGAAGGGATCCATTGCTGATGGCTGAATCTGCAGAGGCTATTGAAGTAGCATCAAATTCTCACAATTTCTGCAACTTCATTTTTTACAATACAGTCAGAAATGAAGCGGTTAAAACTGGACAACAATGATTGACGACCACAAATCCCAAATTCCCTTAACTATTCTCGCACCCGTTTAGCAATCATCAAGCATAGAAAGGCTGAGTAAAAACGATGGGTTGCTGAACTGATTCACGTTAGCATTAAGATTGGCAAGAATAGCAAGCTGAAATCGGCTACTATACATTTCATAACCTCCCGGCACACCATATAAATTGGCTCTTTTCGGTCTAAGTGATATCGCACCCATGAAACGTTAGGCCTGGCCAACTTCGTGACCAGTAAAGATGAGAGACATTAAAAAAGAACAGTGGGGGTTCTCCTCTGACCCCAACTTATCAACCAAAGGAAATATCTTTCGTTCAAGAGTGATCAAACTTTACGACCTCTAAATTTTTCCATTTTTTATTAACTAAAGGGGAGGAAGAGGGGTGATAGAGAGGCAGTAAAGCAGTTACCCCTTAGCGATCAATCGAGCCGTAGCGACGATGCGTTTAGTGGATTTTACATAGCCCTCCCGACCGAAGTACATCATTGCCGACCAACAGGCGGCAATGAGAGCGCCCGAACGACTTCCTACAAGAGGGAAGAAAAAAACTCCCAGGAACAGGTTGTCTTGCTAAGCCAGTAAAGTTGTTCAAAACCTTCAGCATGATAGCAATGCAATAGCGCAAGGCAAAAGGTAAGAATCAATTGTGTGATTAAAGGAGGATTGTTGAATGAGTCTAGGAGAGCTATCTCAAGCCTACTTTTACATGGAAGCAGGAGCAGTTTACATGACAAATCGCTTTTACCGATAACGCTTAATAGGGCAAGTTTCCTCTGAGCAAACATCTTAAATGGAGCCGCAACCAACGTCACTGAACACTGACTATTTTCACCTCTACCACACTCTATGTCAGTTTCGCCTCATAAATTTACGTTGAGTAGGAAATTTTACGAGGTTCGGTCCGTTGATACAAGATACAGATTTGGAGCATGGATAATGGAATCAGGCGGCAGGTACTCGACCCACCTTCCGTGCCAACTTTTGCACGAGACAAGGAACGTCATCTGGATTGGGTGCACTGAATTCGCCAAGACCCCAGGAAACAGGTTCTTTTGACTACGTACAAGGCTAAGTTTCCCCCAATCAGCGTAATATCTTGAACAATCACGAGATCATGTTCCGGAATTCGCCATCGAGAAGGGGGAATCGCATTGTTTGGAATTTAACCCCTCCAAAATTACCCAAATTAGGCTCCCAAACCTCCCGGTGGCCATTTACAAGACTATAACTTTTAGGGTACGCGGCAAATTCATTCGCTCCCGCCTTCTTTTGGAGTGACGACAAGGTCAAACCAAAAACAAATGAAACCATAAACTGACGTTTCTCTCTCATTGTTAGGAGGGTAAACTAAGTTGACTTCAGGTCACAAAATTCACATAATAAAAGTACGTATCAATAAAGTAAAGAGAATGTGTACGGCACATGAAAGTATACAAAGACGTGACTACAAAGCAGGTAGGTTTCAAAGAAAATTTTGTGAAGCAATGAATTCACGATTTCTGAAACACAAAACTGTACTGCCTCAAGTGATCATTTTGAGAGAAGAAATCCCCTACCATACCTTGCAGTAGACCGATGAGTCGGTAATGGGACAAGAAACCGACCTCTGCCGTCGTGGAAAGTGCTAATTAAAATCCCTAGGGGGCTAGTATACTACATGGGTAAATTCTAATGCAACTTGCCTTCAGGATTGAGCAAAATGCACTGCCATAACCTACAGAATAGAGTATCGATAGGATTTGCAATTTGGTTCAACCATCCAAACTGCGCAATTCCATGAACACATAAGTCAACGAACCAGCAAGAGTCGGAGATGCGTAAATTCCACCCGACCAGTCAGGGAGGAGAAAGAATTGGTTCACTCGAAGCCCCTTGTTACGGTACATTATCACAGAGGAGCCCTTTGCAGCGAATCCATACTGAAGAGTGGTAAAAAAGACCTCTACAACTACGGATAAGTGGGATCAAAGTAATGTCGGATTGCAAAAGTACCGACTGTTGCAGAAACTTACAGATAGATACGGTTTTGAGTGCCGTCTAATAGCCATTTGAATACGGCGAAACCGTGGTTTTCACTACGGTATCCAAAGTGTCATTTCGAATTAGGATGATCGCACTCTAAGAACTCAAACATAGAAGACTTTCCAACTTCTCACGCAAATTCTGTTATTTATAGAAACTCGTCATAACCTATGCCGCCAATTTTATAACTAGGATTTCTGTGTTTGTGTGCAAGTTGTCTGACCCTATCAAGTTCCCAACCAGCTAAATCTTAAAGACTTCAAGGATGATGTTGAAACGAGAGAGAGATACGATAATTGCACACCGCCTGGTGGCTCTACAGAGCAGAATCTGCGACTTTGAAAGGTTCAGGGAATATCCATCACTTGGAGACACCGAAAACTCGAACAAGAACGTTTTTCTGGGGTGGCAGGTATCCCTGCAAACCTCTCGATTACAGTAAAACAGGCTACCAATCAGTTTCCCTTAAAAAAACTCTCCAACAGAATGAAGAATCACTTTCGTGACGGTGATAGAAACTAGAGGCAAAGAGCGAAAATTTCTCAAAACTACAATGGTACCACGCTCGAAGCTACCAAAGAGTAATACGCTCGGACGTTTTCCAAATTACCGTGCCTCTTAGAAGTAAAACGAATGAATTTTGGGCAAGAGAGATTGTGGATCTTGCATAAAGCCGAAACGCCCATGTTCATCCCGAGTGCTCAAACAAACAATTGAACCAGTGCGACCCCCTGAGGTAGCAGTCAGAATCGCATCAAAGTGACTACTAAAATTGCTAGCATATTCAAGAATACTGTTTCCTCAGCTCCATTACAATGAAGTCAAACACAATTGTTCGTAAAACTCAACATCCAGTCTCTTATAAGACGCCCCAAAGCATCAACCAAAAGGTATTGCGGTGAGGTGGCGACCAACAGATGAATGAATTCAAATCTCCCCAAACATTGTACGTAGTTTTGCGCCTTTGAAACGATTTAGAGCCAAGACTTAAACAGCTAGATTAAGGGAGTGATAAACGCAGAGACAATGGGATGGTTAAAAAGACAGATTGGCGTCTGGGCGGATGATTAGGGTATTAGAGACACATCACCCCACCTTGTGAGTATCGCAGGAGATGCTGGTAACACCAGGGAGACGGAAATCGAAGAGGTCAAGAGGAAAGCCGGCCTCCTCCATAAAAGGTACCAGAAAGCCTCCCAGACAACAATCTACGTGCACTGGAATGCATCTTGAAGCGCCCAACTGAAAAAAAGTGCAAGCGTCAGTAGTCCCAACTAATGCAGCAAAACAATGCCTACTTTAACTCTGTTTCTGCATGAGTCTTTCCAGTCATTCATGCTTTTGTGTCACGGTGGAGGTCTGTGACCTTCAACAAAGCCAGTAATGCTATCACTTCCTGAGCTCCTTTTAGACTTGCCTCAAAATGAGCTCTACTAATTTCCCAGTACAAAACTCACAAAGATGTGGGTGTAATGAGAGATAATGAAAGGGCGCACACACCTTAGCTATGCCCTCGATATCGTCGATAATTCCTTGTGGATATTGAGGAGCAGATCCAACGAGCTAAAAACAATTTGAGGAATTCAGTTTAACTTTGTCAAGCATAAGGTCCTAAGCATTCAATCAACAAAGCCAAGTGAAATCACTTAGCGGCAGCGACAAATCGCTACAAAATTTAGCGCTGAAGCTCCTGCCATACCTTTTTGGCGAAGTTCCATGATGGAACTAGACCAAAAGACACAACAGCGACACTTGGAGTGAACAATCTTCGCCTTAAAGATAGGAAAGGATAGCGATGTGGTAAGCTGGAATGAAGCACTCTGCAGCTGATTTGATGTAGGCCTAACAACTGGAGATTCTACTTCACCGCGTGCTTTGTTTAAATTCAAGACGCTGATGAAGAAAGTGAAACAGGCTGAAAACAGAGATAATCCTCATGAAGATTCCGTATTCAAAACTTATTCTCTAATTACAAGGGAAATTGTACACAGGATTATTGACAAGCCTATGTGACAACACCAAAAAACGCCGAGCAGTGCATGCTTAGACATACGCAGCGAAACCGCGTAAGGCTGCTGACATCTCGTTGTTTCAAGTTTCACATTTCGAATGGAACAAATAAATCAAGGACTTTTTAGCTAATCACGCTACAGTATCAGTGAGTCTAGCAATGCAGACCTCTACCGGTATAAGTGCGAGTACTCGGTGAGACAACTTAAAGCCCTCAGTTAGAATGATCAGAGTCTGCCAAAATTAAAGCTTACGCGATCAACAGACGTGATTCGCAAAAGTATTAAAAACGGTAAAAGAAATAAAGAAATGGAACATCTATGAATGTTACTCAAATGAGGACACCAAAGCTCACTGTTGTTAGCGTGTTTACTACCGGAGTCTTAAAAGAAAATCCACCACTACAATCACCCATATGCTTTGGCATTCTGATGCCATAGTACCAATAGCTGTTAATTTTTACCAGCAACACCTGCTATTCAAAAATTAAGCATACAAGAACATCCTTCTACGTCCGTTTCATTTGATTAAAGTCGGCTAATCTGCTTACTTTTCACGAGTTTGCTGGAACGGATATTGATGGTCAACTGAAAAAACT
This sequence comes from Taenia hydatigena, assembly GCA_036345935.2. Taxonomy (NCBI): domain Eukaryota; kingdom Metazoa; phylum Platyhelminthes; class Cestoda; order Cyclophyllidea; family Taeniidae; genus Taenia; species Taenia hydatigena. The sequence goes on from JADWOT020000003.1 coordinate 17,714,991, forward strand.
CATGTCACATTCGTAATACCAGATGTAGATAAGAAAACTGAGGTCACATATACGTGACGCTGGTAGCGGACGCGTCGAGAGGGCAGAAAAGGGGGAAATGTTAAATCCTACAGAAGATATAAGAGGGACGGGATTGAAAACGCTAACGAGTTTGATGAAAAGCAAAGAGTGTGATAAATTAACAATATATTTTTCTGATTGTTCCACATCTGTCTGTTAGTGACAGATGTCAAACTACACCCAAAAGTAGAAGACAGGTTATGCTATTTTTGTGCATCATAAGAAATGCAGATCTCGGCAAATAAGTCAGCAAATAGATGAGAGACTCCTGGTTTTTTTTTTAAGTGGATGACAAGTGAGGAGGACTCACCATACAGGTTCTTCGCGTGATAGCGCGTTTCATAGCTCTCAAATCGACCTTGAATGTTTTTGGATCCAGAGGAATCTTCTTCACTCGGATATTCATCATGCTGCCAGCCTGGAAAGTAACAGTCACTCAACAGATGTGGCACCGAATCGAAGGGTATGCAAGCTCTGTTTTGAAGCTAGTCAAACTCCGAAACTTTGTCGTTACTTCTTTACAAACAGTCTCATACAAGTGAGATAACCACCAATTATGTATCCACTTCCAACGTAGATGTTTCAATTCCAGGAATCTTATTACCTGGATCCTAGCTCATAGCTCCCAGGTGGCTGCCTCATTCTCAAGACTAAAAAAGCCTCTCCTGACGAAGCGAGCTTCAAGAACACATTGACTAGTGTACTGTCTATTCATTGGCCACACCTTCATAAACGCTCACCGAAATTCAAGGGACAATCGCAGAAATAGGAGTTGTTCCCCAGGTGCTATCATTCTTTTATCAAGAAACAATGAGGCCCTAAAGTGGTAGTCATGGTAATCACGAGGTCAATAGGCCGCATCCGAATACTTGAAGGCAGCTAAACCTATTCATTTCATAGATAAGTTATTAAGAATAAAACTGAGCCCAAATTTCACAATGAGAGATGTTTATGAAGGGGCAGAGGGGGAACAAGATACGTTACCTTGTCGAAAGCAGCGTGGGCCGAGACGGGAATAACCCTAGGAAAAAAAGATTAGCGAAACGATGATCAGTGGAGCGTATGGAGGGGAGCATGCTACCTGCAAAATTTATGCATGAAAGCTATCATTGCTATTCTGAGGCTAGATCACTTTCCGCCTTTCCCTAATTTTCATCTCACCCCAACCGTACCAATCCCTGATACCCCAATTCGGAAAGTTGACGATAATGAAACTTTGCAGCACCCATTGTCGAAGCTAAGAGCTGCTAAACCAGCTTAATTTTCAGACCCAAAATTGCTATGAATGTTCATTTTTTGCCAAACAGTTCTACAGAAGAATCTGAGCTACAAAAAGGCGGGTTCCAAAAGTTCCACTATGCGTTCAGCCATTTTATGAATCGGAATACCTAATTAGTTAACGACTTGAAACATTTTGGTTTTAGATCGAGAAAGTAGGTGTAAAAGGCAACATAGAATTGCATATAGCACTCAGTTGGAGGTAATAGTAAACCAATGCTATTTAGTTTAATTATACACATGATTGCACAAAACTCTTCAATCGCTCAAGATCCGACTCCCATGATAGTGGCATACGACCCTGCTCAAATGCCTTCTCCACCAGTCTCTCGCTCCTTCTAGGAGTGAGTAGCGGGGCTACGTCATCCACTAAGTGCCAGTAAAGACTGAGATCATTAACTGGATAGTAGGAACCGGCGCTGCAGATCCACCTTAATGTCGCAGTAACTCACGACAGCAGAGGCTTACTCATAAAGAAAGATTAACTGAGACGCTGTAGACGCACCATCCCAACTATATCGTTGTGAATACTAAACCACGAGGTACATTTAAACAAGTGTCAAGCTATCAGCGAAGGACCGATATTCCACATCCAAACGACCGAAGGGACAGTGGTCACAAAATACTTACATTTCAGGCTCCTTAATGCCAAGTTTGTAGGCACGATTGCGATAGGCCAAACACGCCAGCATTAGGCTCTCTGTCCCACCAGAGGTCATCTGAAATTTTAGAAGAAATAGGACTACCAGGAGATAACAACCTCAGAGAGAGAAACAAAAAAATTGAGCAAGCAGAAGTAAACTCTAGAAAACGCTTGAATACAGAATATGTGTCAGATATAACCACTGTGATTAGATTCGCTTCTACTCTGCGGGCATCTAATCTACTACACTACATCAACTGATAATTTCATATATTGCATTTTTTTTCGAAGTGCTAAAAGGTAACAGACTTGCATCTAATAAATCTGAACGGTAGGCATATGAGGCGTTCCTTTCTAGCATTACATGAATCAGGACAATAAATAATTAGTGAAGAGTAAGATGATTTGCAGACAACATAGTCAGAAAATTCAAATGGACACACTACGCAAGATCACCTCTTTTAATCAAGGACTTTCAAGTCGAAGATATGAAGCTTCAAAGAGGCAGATTAAGCAACCGACCACCAAATCAGTGGAGTGGCAATTAGATATGATTAACAGTTTCAGAACAAGCATGCAATTATGGTGTAGAATCCCATCAACAGGAAATCACACTACAACAAACACAGAAAGGGCTCAGACGTAATGTGGCAACACAAGAAAGTGATCAAGTGTATAAAATCTCACGGCCCTGCCCAAAAAACGGTCTCATGCCACAATAAGGTCATTTTTGAAAGTAAAGACTTACAGTACCACAACTCTCAGAATCTCCACTGAACATGGTAAGACACATCCGGACTACCTCTGCTTCCATCCGGCGAACAACTGGAAAAGCATCCACATGCAAAGGGTTGGACCAGAGGGTCATCTTTTGAATCTGAGATGAAATGTTTCTGTCTGTTATTAAATAGGGACCCAGCTAAACAATTTTAAGCAAAGGCTACCACATTGAGATATCATAATGACTACAGAATTGGGTTTGGTATAGAAAGGAGAAAGAAACTTCGGAACACCAAAACACACAATTGTTTCCTTGCTTCATGTCTTCTCTGAGACCAAAGCTCAAGATTGAACCCTGATTAGCATACCCAACTAAAATAGCAAAGCATGCAAGGCTTAATTTGCTGAAGAAACTTTTCGCACAACCTCAGGATCTCACATTGATCAGTAATTCATCCAATTCATGGTCAGAAGGATAGACAGCTCCTGACATTCGTCCGTCCTTCCAAGACATAGCAGAATCAAGGCCATAGGAATCCGCTATCTTCAGAACTTCCCTCTAAACACAGTAATATATGTCATGCCCGAACTTACGGCTGGGTTAGACACCAAGGGCAAACAAGTTCGGTAGTCGAGACCGCCAAGTTTGCCATGAACAGTTTCGAACACGCCCTTTTTGACTTCCCGAAGTCTTTTATTTTTGATTTCACGCAGATATGGGAGGCTAGTGATAAATTTGAACAAAAAAGCTTTGATTTGAAAGCCTCCAAAAATTGAGTTGAAGACTCTCGTCACCAATACTACAGCCACAACACTAAAAAGTGTTTGTAAAACAACTTCAAGTGGTTCATATCTTCGAAGGTATTTATTGACTCGTGTGACGGGCGCTCCTAAATACTCTAAAAAACCCTCAAGAATTGAATTATCGCCCTAAAATCCAGTAACAAGCACCACCTGAGACCAACCATTGTGTCAGCCGACGGATAACTAGGCGACAATTTTGTAGGTACCGCTTAAAACCTTGAAGGTAATTTATTTGCACATCGACAGATTTGAATTTTCATAAATGCAGGTTGCTATAGTCTGTTATGAGAAATTATTTGGACAACTGGCAATAATATAACTGCTATAATTTCTTGGGGTTCTAAGGAACGCATTACTCATAGGGGCTTCACTGACAGCCAACTAAGTAAACAAATCGTGTTTACAACAAATTTTTAGGGAAATCAAAACAGAGTTCTGTAAATAATGTATCGCCAACCCCTTAAATATCTTCCTTTTCAGCTTGCAGACTAAACACTACGAACCAATCACGCGTTTTGTTTCCCTGAAGGCAAAAGAAAACGATACTCAGATAAAATATTGGTATTCGGCGGAGAGAAGAGGTTGATTTTACCGGCATGCCTGAAAATTCGACCCGCTTGGCAAAGACTAAATGACCAAGCAAGTGATTGTAATTCCAAACATAGATTTAAACAAACGGTGAAAGTTATACGTCATATTTAAAATGAATAAGATTCTAGTAATGCCCTACTCACTCTAGTAAGCGTAGTTGCCTGACCATATTGAGAGAGGATTCACTTTTAGTCACGGATTTTGTCATTCTGGACTTTAACAGGGGATATTTCTTAAACTTTGTTTATAATATGCCAAATAGCTTTGGAGCATTAAATCATTTCGTTGCTCTTACGAGTGCTCATCAGTGTAGGAAACTTGCATCCGAAGCACTGCTCTAATAACTATTTATGCTACCCAAAATACCAACAATACAAGAGGTGTCTTCCACAGCCTCCCTGAAAGAAGTGGTCCTTTATTTAAAATAGTTAGCTAATATACCGCCCGATGGTCAACTAAGGATTGTGGCCCACATTTGCAAGACGGATCTGGTGGAATCCATCTTGCAGAACGCTGAACCATCAAGTCCGCAACATGCAAAATCACGATGGTACCACTTTAGGATTCGGGTCATCCTTGAAGGTGTACCGGGGCAAGACGGTGTGGCAGAAGATGACAAAAACTGCAGCGAGTGAAGACCATGGTTAGACCATTCGACTGATCGCCAACATTACCTATGATTTTTACAAATAACTATCAACCTTTTTAATCCTAGCACAGCCTCAGTGATCTTCAACTGCTTGCTTAAGTACGACATGGACGACATGTTTACTGTGGCACAGACGATGTTACAAATACTCTGTCTCCTCGCAAACTATGTGTGCCCTGGTTTAAAAAAAAAAATCGAAAATCAACCGCATTTTTCCCGATTTCATGAAAGGAACAAACAAAAGGCTGCATTGTACAATGCTGGAAGGTCGACGAAATACAGCGTGAAAGATATATAGACTAATCCCACCACCCACGTGCCTGATGCCTTCGTTTTTAAGGCCCTTTCATTGTGCCAATCCATAATAACTTTTTAAAGTACCCCATTTTTAAACTCCGGTAGGCCGCCTCCGCATTTGACAACGCTAGTAAAAGTGCTGCCCTGCATGCCACGAATGCGCAGAAAAGAAGGACCCTTCAACATCATCATTTTCCCTTCTAACAACAAGTTCTTGCCTTTTAATTGGTGAAGGAAGTCGTTTAAATGAGATCGACTCAGATTGGCGAAGTATTTGTGGCCTAGAGGAGGGCACTTCACCAATGCCCCTCCGGGCTAGTTTCAGTAATCACCTCATCAAGTTGCCAAAAGCGATTCAGATTCACAAAACACTTTACTGTACAGCTTAAGCGAATGTAATTTGTTAAGCTAGTGCAAAATTTCCTGACACCATATAATTTTCCTGACTTTGACTCCTGATTCCATATTTAGTTTGACTTCGTTGTGATATTTACGTGCTGTGTTTAGATTGCACTAATATTCGGTTGAAGGTGGTAACTCACCTTGAATGTGACATTAAAAAAGAAGAAATAAAAACGAAGGAAGAAAAAAATATTATCTTTTTCTTGACATTATCACTTTCGAGTCCCTTTTGCACACATGTGATTCTAATTTGGGTTTTTTAAAGCCTAGCAGTCTGAAAGGGGAGTTTTCATGTGGATGTAGCTAATGCTGGAGGAGGGAAGCATGCCTGGAAATCTTCTGCCCTAACATCATGCAGCCGAAGTTGTGGGTAGGTTAGACAGATCAGCTGAGGGTATCATGTTAAAGAGGTCAGAATTTGTGTTTTGGAGGATATGAAAAAAATCTAGACCTTTTAAAAAGTGAGTTATAGCTCCTACATGTCCACGAAATGGGTTGCCTTCCCCATTCACTTCCGCAAGAGATGCTGAAGCATTCAATTCTCATTCAAGACACAACTTCAGTAGGCGCGCACAGAAGAATGTGAGAGCTATTGACAGAAGTGATAAGGACAGGATGTCACCTTACCAAGATGTTGACCGACACCGAGGAACATTTCGTCCACAGCGAACTGGGGTGACTGCGAAAATTCCAAAGCTCTGTTGTGCTTCCCTTCTGTCGTATTTTGGCCGCACTACCAGGGGAGCTGTCCTTCTGGGGTGGACTTTTAGCCACTGCTATCAGGTAAACTTCCGAGTTCACCTCTCAAAGGCGTTTTATGACAGGAATTCCGACAGAACGTGATTACCGGTGGAATGTTGATGGAACCGACGAGGACAGAACGCCATAACTTCCAGGTGGCATCAGAACCTGGAGATTGAGGAATCTATATTGTAAACAGATAGCGTATGTGGTTACTATTCTTTTGCATTTACAGCTGATCAAAGTGGAGATTTTGATTTGCTATTACCCTTCTTCTAGGCAGCTTCCACCCACGAATAACAGTAAACGGCTCGACGATGGGCCGAAATTTCGTGTCTGGTGGGCGGTTCAAGTGAATGAAAATTATTTCGTGCAGAAAACCCCCTTTTAATGTACCCATATAAGTACCTCTTGTACTAGCCATTACCGTGGGAATCCGCGGTAGTGGAGTTATAAATCATCTCTCCATATCCAACAATTTGGGGTAGAACCTCGTTTCGCAGGAAAATACCGTTAAACGAAAATCCACACTCAACAATCATGACTAAGACTTTTCTTATATAATAAGAGATGAGAGATAGCGTGGACTTAAGTTGTTCAGTCAATTTGCGTTGCGTTTCTTGAGATCGACGCAAAAAACAGTGGAAGGAAATGAGGCAGCGTTAATATGGAATGGGGCTGACAATCGCAATTGCTTCTCAGCATTAATCAACCAGAATTTTCGTCGGTATAAAAAATTTTAAATCAAGTAAATCTAAATAAAGATTAATGGGGCATACTTAACTTTCTTTCAGTAAAAAAACATCAAAATTTTCTCAAGCTTTTGAAGAGTTGCAGCCTACTTAAGACCACAATAAGTAGCATTTTATATCACTTATCTTAGATAGAATTTTTTGGGCCAAAGTATCAAACATTTTATTTTCTGTGTTCTAGTCGTGATGCGCTTGTTTTTTTAGAATATTGCATGTTTTGTGCATACAGATGAACGGAGAAACAAATCAGCAACTCTATTAGCGCTTTCGCTACCAAGAGAATTCGTCCTAAAATATATTTTTTCAGACGTTCATATTATGTTTAAGAAGCAGCTTAAGCCCCTAAAATATTAAAAATAGCTTAACTAACTCTGAAGATCCGATATTGGAAGTGTAAAATACTGTGCAGTGGGAATATCACAGACTGTGATTAGTGGTGGTAGAGCTGACGAGGTGGAGGAGGAGGGGAGGAGGTGAACAGTTGTTGGCACAATAAACGCACCGCCTTTGCCTTTCCCTTTTGGTTCAGATGATGTAAACCACATTGACAAATTATCACAGGGCCAATTTTATGAGGTGAAAATAAACAAATAACAATTGCACAAACGACATTCTGCCACCGTTGGGAGATGGAGGCACCGGCTAGTGGAGGCTGCTGTTGCGTTGGCAGTGCAACGGCCTCTCAAAGAGTGCTGGTAAAGCGTTTAATTAACCGGCTTTAATCCCACATTTTTACTTATAAAATTGTTCAAGTAGGCTGGTTTCAACGATGCTGTCGTCGGATCCACAAATAAAGTCTCGGCATTTACCTTAAAATTTGGCTGTGTCAGTACAAGATTTTTGGCTTTTGAGAAAACTTATGCTCCTGTTTCGGAGCCAACTAGCTCCACTATACACTTCTAAGCTTCCAACTATGGTGGCATTGGTAAACAGTCAGAAATAGAACACTAGTTGCCGTAAAATCGTTCCCATTTGCATATCACAATTCGTAAGGGATCCCCGTGGCTCTGAGCGCAGTTTGGTTGTCAAAAATCCCACTTAATGAAATTCTCTATGCTGTGGAAATTACGCATTTAACGCTTTTGGACTTCTAATTGAAAATTGCTCCCCGCAGCTGAAATGTCGTATCATCATTATCATTAACTTTTGTCAATAATTCTTTTAATAGCTCAACTGCTTAATAAAACCTGAAGGATGTATTTTTCTCCAGGTCATGAGCATTTCACACCTACTTTGTGGCGGCTTTATGCTTGCAACACACGATTTGAGGCAACTAGTAGCTAACACAAACCAACAAAGAATGACCTCCGAGCCTTACCAATAGCTCCTTAGCTCCTCTGCCTTCGAAATACATATTTGGCCCTTGAATTATACCTTCACCTTTCTTCAGGGAGACCTTGGGACACTGCAGTGATGACAGCAAAAAGCAGAATTGATCCAAAAGGGCAATTACCCTGGTTTCTACTCCTGGATGCCAAAAGTACATATGCTGCGGATGAGAAAATCAGTGACGGCACTTGACAGATGAGTTAGAGTGATGTCGACCTCCGACAGCTACCACATTTTCCTATTTTGATGGAATGCTATAGACAGCTGAAGCAACATTAGATGTGAACCATCTATAGAAGTATGTTATGGAGCTAACTGCCACCCTTACATAAAGATGTTGATGAAGTGAACACATGATACCTCGTCTACCTCTCTACCAGCGGGATAAAGTCTTGGAAGTAGTGGTTAGGCCCCACTGAAGCGACAATAATGTAGTAAAGAGGAAAGGACGCGAAACCTCATCCTCGCTAAATCCTTTTAAACCCGTCCTTTGTAAAATGGCTCTGCCTTTAGCGTTTTTACTCTCAGCGATGACGTATGAGAGGGTTAGAGCATTTCTTCCTCCCGATGCAGTTCTAGAATAATACGAAACTTCAGGTTTAGTGGAATTACTAGGAGGATCAGGGATTCAACTCTTACACCCAAATTAAATGATTGACGCGGTTCTTCCGTGGGTGTTTGCCCCATAGCATCAACTGTTTTTTGATGACCCACACGAAAGGTCAACCAAAAAGGCGCAAAGGATGACGCTCAGCATTGGAAAGGGTATTTGTACTTTATTTATTAGTCTTACTTTTTGTTTTACGCGAACACTGGAGGTCCCGTCTGTGTACTTTCTTTGGGCAAATTAGCCCCATGCCATGTCAGTAGCCTTGTCTTGAAATATTTTCAACGATGGATCTGGGGAAATGAACACTTTGAAGGAAGCAAAACCAAAAGGCAACGTATGGTTTCACCTTTGTTAAATATAATTCGTCTTTGCTACACTAAAAGGCTTCGGAGACAGTCTGGTCAAGGGTAAGCAATTTACAATTCCACAGCTGTCAGCCACAGATTCATGATTGATGCCCAATTCGGGAAGCACGGCATTTAAACCGTGATTTGTGGTTTCCTTTGAATTTAAAGCATTTCTGTTTAAGTCCTCATTTGTGAGTCTGACTCATTTCCTCTTCCAAAAATGGACCGAAACCTTCAAAGCAGAAAGTCTAATACACAATCGTATAAACATGAGTGAGGCTAAATTCCGCAGTTAAAGGGCAGATGATACTCTTAAGCCATAGCCGCTAGTATAAGGAAGACTTGACCGTTTTTTGATACAAGTAAGTGTACATTACACGAAGGTCACTCGATGGACTGGAATAATGACCACCCAAGCTATCGCCTTCATCAAAGGACCATCTTCTCATTCTAAACACACCTGTCTGTTCTCTTCATTTACCTACGAATGATTGATGCTTCTCCTCTTTTTCGTAGTACAAATCCACTTTACTGGCCACCTTTCCCTCATTCCGCGTGTTCTGAGAGCACCAGGCAGGTGATTTTGTATGTAGTCTGGCTGCTGACCTGAGGGGGTGTATGTCCACCAGTTTTCGCGTGTTTTTGGCTGGAGGAATGACTTCGGGGATAAACAAATGATCAAAGGAGGGCAAAGAACCAGTAGAATGAAATGGCCCAGAACTAGATGGCGAATACGGTCCCAAAGTGATTCAGACCTGGCGAGGCTTTACTTGATGTCACGATATCCGAATTACGAAGCGATGCCATTTAAAATTTGTTAGACTTATTTGAGGCGGCCACTCTGAGTGATATCAAATGTTCTGAAATACACTGGAAAGCATAATCGGACACAATACAATGTGTTTACAGGGCGAAGATAATGCTTTCAAATCCCAGAGATAGAGACACATCTCATCTATTGTGCAATCTGTCAGTAGACTGCATTGGGAATTTTGGTGTGGGAGGCATTGCTTATGACTAACAGATGGTAAAAGATAACCAAAAGCAATCCTATCTCTTCATGCGACAAAAGCGAAAATTTCAGGAGGCCTTTTAAAATACATGTAGTACTGTCAAAAATCACAGCGAATCCCACCGTTGCATGACATTTTAGGTCCACTTTATTAGCATCTTTCTCCTATCCTAACCCAAGGGGTGATAATGAAGCCTTCAGCAAAGAGTTTTTCCACTGGTTTGTCAGAGCTAACCTCCTCTGAGAAGAAATTCATTACACCTTTCGTTTGCGGATCTCAATCAGATTTCTTAACCCTCACTCCCATCCGTGTCCTGCCTCCTACACTATTCAAGCGTGGTCTTCTGGGACGAGCATCATTCTGCCGTGTGAATGCATAAGTGGCTTTGAGAGTTAGCGACAATTTCTCTATTAACTTCTCTGTGGTCCCTGAGTCCCTCCCGAAGATGTCAGGGCGTATGTCAGTAGAGTTAATAAAGGAACTGCTGACTTGGTAATGATAGTAAGACTAACAAAAGGTATCGAAGCATCACTGCTTGACGGTAAACAGATGGCAAAAAAGTTTAAGATGCAAATTAAATTTGCGAAATTTCGAAAGAATGGTAAGAATAGACCATAAATGTTCGCTTAAATTGACAAGAGTTACTGGCTTACCATTCCCGCCTCGGGGAATAGAGGCATTTAACTTTTCATGCTCGAAAGACCTACAGTGGAAACTCGTTTTTAACTTAAATTTAAGGAGAAATTTTTACAAAAGATAAGAGACTGGAGTTAACAGATTTAAAAAAAGAACAGTTCATAGTTGAAAGCACTTCCTTTTAATATTGATATGTTGCAAACAATGGGGAATTTGGGCTAGACAAACGCCGGAAGAGTTGGATCATGACATCTAGAAATGATTAAATGTTAGTAAGGGGCTCAGTATTTTACTTGTTTGATTTTTCACTTGTATATTATCGCACGGACTGATAGGCGCCCTATGCCACAACTAACATGACGGATCGAAATTCTATTCAGGGAAGCGGAAAAACTGGATACTGCTCACTCAGTGAATGAATCTCGCAAGATGGCCTCTAAGTAGTTCCCTACCAGCGGCGTGAATGGTGTCTGTGATCGGTTGACAATAAAAGGATAATGCTTTCTAGTCTTCGAGAATGAGCGAGATTGGTCACTGCTGTGGTGGGTTGTTTTGGAAATTGACTGGAAAACTACTGACCTGAATTGTCTTCAAAAAAAGGCTTTTTGTATTTCCACCTTTTTATATACCTTGCTTTCCGCTAATTAAAGGTGTCACATGTATGGAGTGCATGTTACTGGACCAATTTTACTACAGTTGGGCTTCACTTATGTGTGACAGCCTGTAAACCAGTTTATTTCGTTTATTTATAGGACTGTAAAAACATTTTGCGAGACTTAGCTACCCGAATACAGTGGTTGACTTTATCTCTTCTATTGTCAGCGCTAATGTTGAGCTGAGAGACTGGACGCCGTTCCCGTACGGTATCTCCTTCATCAAACGATGCTTCATTTTGGCACATGTTAATAAGTCAACATTAAGAAAGGCAGGATTTTTTAAGGTAAGATAAAGCAGTCTTAAAATACATGCACATGTGTTTGTTTTACATTTCGAGTCTTGTAGATGACATTTGGGGTTGATCCAGATCCATCCAGGGTGTTGGCATTTTGAGCTGTAATGGCGATGGAGGCATTTCCCAAATCTGGTCTAACTAAAGGAATTTGTTAGTGTAGAGACTCTCGAAATCCAGAGCTGATGCGTTCCCACTAATATGCTTGGTTTCTCCAAACTGACTTTACAGAATCATTCAGAGAAGCCTGAAAAGTCAAAAGAATTACCGTCAAATCACCTAAAGCACTGATGATACGATTTTTGGATTACCAACTTAATTTGGCACTTCTCAGGAGCTTTTGTCTCCTTGTCAAATAAATTCTGTAATCCGAGGGCATGCTCTGATCCAACAGTCAGTTCTGTGCACCGGGATAGCCATTCTGAAAACGCTCGATTTCCTGGCCGATGAAGAACTGGTGCAGAAAGTGATTTGTTGCGTGTGTTTCAGTTAAAACAATTTGTTTCCCCCCTCCCTCTGCTGTCCAGGCCGAGGCACATGAGAAGACAGTTGACGACGAAGTGGCATCCCAACAACTGTTGGTTGGGGAGGCGCAAGTTCAAAAGCCTCGAGGAAAGAGGTTATTTCCCGAGAAAAAGTTACGGCAAGAGCTGTAGTAGGCCGCCAACTGTTGCGAATTGGAAACCTGGGTAGTAATCAGTCAAGCCTCATTTTTCTTTTTTCTTTCATGTATGCATCTTCTCCCATTCGAAACGCATTAGACTGTGGAATGCAAGTTCTTCTATAAGACTCCGCTGTTAGCGAGCAGAGGGCATGGCTGACCACCAAACGGAGCACTAGAACACTAAAATTGTGACCAAACCCTAATGCACATGAAGGAAGAACCTAGTTAAGTAGTGCGACAGAAGAAAAGTACTTCTTAGCAACTTCAGAGAAGTAAAATTGGGGTTTTTCGGGAACTACGCGAACCTCTTCCTCACCCCAAAACTACTTATAGTTTCACTGTTTTAAACATCTACACATGACACAGCTGGTCACTTGGAATCTGGCCGTGGTGCCTTCATATTGCCTGACTCTGCGCCACTGTTAAACAGTGGCTCCACAGTTGTCGCTAAAGTACAGTGGGAATTGGAGAGAAAAATGGAGCTGTTTGCAATCCGCAGTGCACTTAGTGGTGACTTATAGGCTCATTTGATTAACTATGCTTTTATTTAGAGGCGTAACTGGTGTGGTCGGTGGAGGTGTTGACAGTCGCAAGAGGGCGTGAGAGCTGATGTGAGGGCAACATTTATGTGGCAGACGGGTGTAAACTTTTACACCGGTAAATTGAAAAAACCTTCCAGCCACAAGTTGATGTGCTATCTCATAATTTGATGGGCTGGCTGCCTGTCTCTGCCATACCGGTTATTCAACACCCTCTGAAAGTTAAGATACATGTTAATGATGTCGACATTCACCTGCAATTAAGTATTTGGATTTAGAAATGTTCAAAAATACGTTATTTTTGTGTTTGTAGCCATTGCAATTACGTATACGAAGTCCTCAGCCCTCGTTCTCCTCGAGGGCTAAGAACAGTCCTGCGAAAACGGACTTTACCAGGCCGCCAATCCAACTGTTGGAATAAGCTGCGTCGTGTCCCTGCCAGGCAGGAGGGATTCTGGTGTGTAGGTACCATCCTCCACTTTGCCTCACTTCGCAAATGCATGGAACGTTCATAAACCCGTACTAGAAAATGCCGAAAACTTCTACTAGGTGAGCTTGTGCGCAGAACTAATTAAACTAATTGAACTAATTAAAAAGCTTGTCACTCATTTATGACTCTCCGTCCGTCATATATATCTGACGTCAGGATTCAGCGCTCTAACAACAAGGTTAAGGATCTAGCTACCGATTGCTGTAGCTAGTTAAGGAATTTAGCGCTAAGCCATAAAGATTACTTCATGATATAATTCAACGCGGGATGAGGATTCGACACAGGCACAATTTGCACTAACTTCACTTTTGCCGCAGTGACTCTCATTGGTTTCTTGTCATTTGTGCTGTTTGTTTCAAAATTCACTCAAATGCGACAACCTTCCAGACAGCCGAAAGATCACAAACTATTTGTGATGTCAAATACAAATGGTGAGGAAGCGTATAAACTGTATGTGACTCTAAAGTGGCCGCAATAACTGGAAAGAAATGACGCCTTTTCACTATAAGTTAATTTTGCAGTTTTTTCCCCACTCAAGCAGAATCCAAGCTCAAATCTCTCGTCATCCAACAGAAATCACTTTCTAGCTAGTTGATAAATTCCATGCCTCCTAATGAAGCCTTGTAACTAAATTCACACATATTTTTTTCCGCCAAATTGACACCACTGTATCAGGTTTCAGAAAAGGGAAAAGTGTTTTCAACCCATTGACGTGTTCGCTCTTTTGCAAAGGTGAAAAATTTTGACACTTTGAAGGCAATTAAAATGCAATGAATTAAGGGAAAACAAAAATATACTAACTGTTTATTACTGGAAGGCTCCCTTCTGTCAGGGGGCGGCTGGTTCACCTTCCCCATTGGATTGCCAATTTAGACACTACCGTATTCTGATAAATCAACCGTAGGCGTTGGTGAAATGAAGAAGACAGATGAATAAGTGATGATTCTATATGCACTTGTATTTTCTGGCACACTTGCCAACTCAGTAACTGAGGGTATAGAGGAAATCTCCTGCAGTGAGGCCAGATTTGGCAGAGGTAAGGAGTTCTATGCTGCAATTGCTTTTTAGTGGTGGGAAAGCAATTTTCCCGTTGATTTAGCTAAAGTAGCAGCAAAGTCAGTTGCCACACCCTCCATTACCGGTAGGGGGTGATGAGGAGTGCCTCCACTGTTGTCGACAGGCCTCTTTTGCATGTCCCTCAATGGTCGCTTTGATCTGGTAGCGCCAGACATTACCAAAATTGGTGTAGACGCCTCGGCTTTCGTCTTTGCTTTGCGCACAAGAAAACACAAACATTTTTTGTGTTTTTTGTGCTTCGCAAAGTGCTTTTAAAGTGACAGAAATATGCAAAAAGAAAGGTAAAATTCCTTTGGACACAAATTAGTTGACTAAAGCGTTAATCACTACCCACGCTACATTTTTTGCTATTTTTAAGCTAACTTCTAAAAATTGTAGTCGATTTTCTCCACCCGTATACGAAAGTATCATTAGGCACGATTTTTCGGTCATGAAGTCGTTCTTCTAACTCTAGTGCTTATAGTTTTGTTTCCAATCGCTATTGGTAGTCAATCTCTCATATTATAGGTGTCAATCTGATCAATGGCAATATTTTCTTCTTTTTATCGTTCAACCACTCTGCACCTGCCAAAAAGAGTAGTGATTACATCTCGAACATCAGGAGTGGCTAGAGGAAGTAGTCAGACATCGATGTTTTTGGCTGACTGGGAAGCGTAGAGCAGCGCGATTCCATGCTACCATCAAAGTGTGCAAATTGCTTCCTTTGTGAGAAATATCAAGGGCGCATCATTGTCTTATTCGTTTGCGGCTTCTCTGACATCGATATATCTTAACGGCGGCACTACCTCTGGCCATGGATACATTGCGATTTCGCATTCCTTTGTTGTCGGGATCTGATGTGATAATGTTAAGCTTTAGCAACAGCCCAAACCATTTGTGAAGGTTCGTTACCAAAGCAATGCGCGTCTAGGCGGGTGTATCAGTGACCAAATTCGCAAAGATTGCACACTAAGAGTGTTAAATAACTGCAAATTTATTGCTAAGCTCTCTTCTTTTGGGCTGTTCTCGGAGTTCCTCATGACCATTCTCTTTCCGGTAAGGTTGTTCATCTACAAAGAGGTTTCGAACCCATTATGCTGGAAATTTATTGTTGGGAGACTGCTGTCTGTAAGTGGTAGTGTATACTATAAATATGGTTAAGGTTGCCGGACCTCGCGTTCCTGTCGCATAACGAGGAATTCCATTCGCGGACAATCTAACGAATCGAAAGGATCATGGACAAGCACAAGCTTCTCTTCGACGTCTGGTTCGACAGCGAGCGATATAATCATCTTCCGTTAGTCCTCATTGTCCAGAACTCTAGACCTGCAAATGGCAAGCTCCGAGTTAGTGGATGAAGGTATCATGAAGTTTAACCCTTTCATATCCCTGATTTAGCAGTTAAAGCATCGTCTTGGCACATCCGTCGAGGTCGCGAGTACCTAACTTTTTGCCTGGAGACAACAAAACAAAATTTGGCACTCAAAACTGCAAAATTTTTCGATTTGTACGACAAATTTAACCTCTCATGCATTCACTATGGAAATCACTTTTACAGTATTGGCTGTCGGAAGGAACGAAGAAAAAACAGAAGCTCAACACCGCACTGTCACATCACGGAGGTGCACATCAAGTTCACATGAATGTTGTATCAAAGGTGACGCGTGATACAAGGTAAATTCTCTTTTTGAAAACTGACTAGTCAACTTCGAATGTCAGAAGAAATCCCATCGGAAGAAAGGTTTTTCATCTTTTCTACTATTTGCTAACGTCAAAGCGTGGAAAATCCGCGAATAATCCATTTTTGAATGCTCTTTTGCAAGGATACCCTGAATTATGCGAAATCGAGGAAAATCAGAAATTCAATTAATGCCACTTCTGAAACATTATGACAACAAACTATGAGTTTCGAAGGAAGGCTCTTTTCAGTCTTTTACGCGGTGTTTAATGTACCACAGCGCTCCTTCGGTAGCCTCGGCAAAGCGATGCTCTGCTCGCCTTGGCAGTTTGACATTTAGTGTGAGGCAGACTCTCGGAGAGCGAGAGAGAGGAAGCAATGGAAGAGAAAATAGAAGGAAAAAGCAGTAACAGCAGCGGTAAGTCTGGTTTGTTAGGAGGAAATTTTGCGCATCCGATCAAAAGTGTGTAATGGGCAAAAGTTTGCTCCTAAAAGGCCTTCGGGGCCCATAGGCATGTAGAATCTTCCAATTCATAAAACAGAGCCACTGCCTTGGAGAATAACCTCCAAACTAAGAACTGTCTGCATTTAAATTGTCCTAAGCGTAATTAATCTGCTTTGGACAAGGTCTGATCCACTGGAATACCATGAACTTATAAAGATCTAATGTCATGTATTTGTGACGGTGATGACGAATTGGCTAGACAACTACTATCAGTAAAAATTATAGTTTCGAATTGGTAAAGCTGATATTTAGGACCCTAAGCTTGCTTTTACACTTTAAAGGCTGGGCAATAAATGGTAATTATGAAGAGTAACATCACTTCATCGTAGCCATCCTCAAGGGGCATAGCCAGTCTTGTTTTAGGTAATAAAAGTGGCTGTGGATTGCGTCTTGTGAGGTCTCTTAAGAAGTAAGTGAATGTTTAATAACAACCTTTGATTGGCTTTCAAGGCCTACCGCACTAGAAGCCTTTATAAAATTGCCTACATCTTCAACCTTTCTAGTTATTGTCTCTTAAGTAACGATTATGGAGATTTATGAATTTTATAGCACATCTCCTTAGTCGATAGAAGGTTAATTATTTTAAGCGAAAGGCGGTTTCTTGGTGACCCCAATAACATATAAGTTGCTTCCACAGACCACAGAGAAGCAGTCTCCATTAGTGGTTAGTCATTACCTAATCCATTAAATTCAACATAAATCCGAGATGCAACGAAAGGCGAAGTAAAACGTCCATAATACCGTTTGTCAAGAGCTGTCCAGACGCCGCTGCTATTTGGTGTTGGATAATACTCTCCGCCAAACGATCTCCTTAAAGGTCACTACAATTATGTGGGTCTCCGCTTTGAGAAAATTGGTAGTTGGAACATTGAGTGAAGAGACAAAGGCGGAATAAATACAGCAAATGATAAAAATGGTTTAAGTTTTAATAATTTCGGGTTGTTTTTAGTCTTCACTACGTGGTGATAGGACTCGATGAATGCGTCATTTCATAGATTTGGTGGAAGACCATCCGAAGGCAACCATCAAACTATATCAAAAGGGCATTGGACAGCTTTCCAAATGGGGTCAAGCAAACTGTTCGAGGCAGTATTATACAAATATGTATTTATACCTGTCATGAGTGGGATCAGCTATAATGGGTTCGATGTCTCTCCCCTCCGCTTCCGATTCATGTCCATGAAACAAGAAGCCGAATTGGACGAGGACATGCTGCAATGGGTAGTGACAAAAATACGGGTATGATGATCGTGGTTTAGGCGTGTTCGGGATGCGTTTCCTCCACGGGGCCAATGGCGTCTGATCTGTCGCAAGGTTTATATGTCCAGGCGTATTCAAAGAAACTTGTGTTCCACAGTGATCTACAAATGCATGATCCAGGCAATTGTGGACTGCTAGGTATAATTGGCCTTCTTCATCAATGGGATGGCAGGGGGCATGTTCTCATTTCTCGCGTTATGCGTCAACGTTATTGCAATCTTAACTGTAAGGCGTCAAGATGGTCTCCTGGTAGGATAGTTAGCTTTTCTTTTCCAAACTCATCAAGAAAAGTTCAAACAAAAGTTGCGTATTTTTGCTTCATTCCTTAAAATGAAGCAGAAAAATCTGATATCTTGACTATGAGATCAGCAAAGTATAAATTTAGTGCTAATTACTATCATCAATCGGTGAACTCGATGGCAACGAAGTCGTAAATCATAAATTGGACGTTCTAGGCGTTAGTGTGATTAATGATGAGAGAGATTTAAGAAGATAAGCAAAGACTCGAGAGCAGATAAAAAAATCCTCTCCTCCAGAGGCCCACAAGTGATCTTGTGTGATGTCTTTGTTGTGAAAAGATAATTAGCGGGCTTACAAAGTATCTCAACTCCCTCTAGCAATACTTAAGTGCGCCGAAATGATAAAAGCTCTAGAATAACCCATTTTCTTTACTTGCAACATAACTTTTCCCCAATTTTTCGAAATTAAAAATGCAGGCTTTTAATGAATGCAAATTGAGTGACAAATGAACAAGTGTCAATCACGTTTCGTTACATTCACTCCATTTATCAATGAAGGGGAACGATTCGATGGGAAAATGAAATTGGCTAAACCTTCTGGCTCCACTCGCCCAACAACATTCAACGGTAGGCGATTTGGACTACTGCGATGCGAGGCACCATTCCCTGCTCAAGAAGACAGCACTGTAGGCCACCGCCTCTCATTACTACCTCAGTGAAGGTGTCGGATCCCTCTTACCTTTCATTCAAAATTTCGTTTCCCACTAGGGCATTGCTAATATAGCCGTGCCTCCTTTATGCGTTATTTATTCAAAAATGGTTCGCCCTAAACCTCCCAATAGGTTGTTAAGGAAATTCTCTCTTAAGTTATTAATTAAATTCGATGGCATCTATAAAATTCATTTAAATAGGGCAGAAATATATAAGGTTTCCTGAGGATTTCATTCGACCGTGGGATAATGCAACTTCACCTGTCTTCCGGTCAGAATTTCCAGTCAGGCGGCATCGCTATTCGGGCGAAGTTGTTTTCTAAAGTCTAAAGCTACTTTGTTTATCCTTTTGGCGGTGAAACATCTGACAGTTGCCTAGTTTAGTGTTCTAGACGTCTGGCAGGTGGTCAGGTTGGGGTAATAAATACAGTAACCTACCTTTAATGACACCCACTCCAAACTGTCGAAAACAACAACAACAACAGCAACACAATCCACAATTGCACGTGAGCTTTGGAGCAATGAAATCAGCAGAGCTAAAATTAGCACCTTCAAAAGTGCTATTCACCTACGTAAAATATTTGACATGCTGCAGTAATATCTGTAAACTGTAATGTCTGTTTTAGTGGAGCAATACTAATCAAAATAGTCCCTCAGCTGCCTATTTGTTTTAAGTCGACCAATCTGTTTATAGTGCACAACTTGAGGCAACTGGTTACCAAAAACTGAAAAAGACCACTGTCACGTATGTGTGACGCCATCAGTAAACGTCAATCCTTTGGCCAGACTGTCATTTAACCTTGGTTATTTTATTCATCCAAGTCGTAATTCGCTTTGTGACGAATGTGACAGTAATCCAAGGGCTGCAAATATTGCTTCTTGGCCCACTTCCATCCGAAGTTGACAAGAATCGACTTTCCTTCTTTTAACCTCGAAATAGCAGCCTTCAGGGTGAAAAGACTATTCGAGTATGCATTAACCCTTGAGTGGAGCAGTAGAGAATTACATCTTTTTCCCTAAAATTTCAAATTCTTCTTTGGAGAGAATGTAGAAATCGCTACCACCTGCATAGATATCAAAAGTCTCTTTACTTCACTTCGATCAACAAAATAAATCATTTCCTTGAAGTAGGAAGCACTTTGTCTGTCAAACAAAGGACACTGATTAGAAAATTTCGCAGAAATCAAGCGTCTCTACTCGGGGTTGTAACTGTCAACCGTGATTTCTCTCGTTATAAGGAACACAGTTGCTGGATCGTGGATGCTAATTCCAAATTTGGAGGACCAAAGCACAGTTGTGGGAAGGTGGAGTCAAGACATGCTCATCGTGCGATTTTGGAGAAAGCGTTAAGTCAAACTAGGCTTGTAAAATTAGCCTGGCTAACGTCAATTTATATGCTTCCGTTTAGTTAGGGCTGCCAATTCCACTCGCAGAGCTGCTTTTAACGCGTTTGGAAATGGGAGTCTCTCACAACTTCCATAAGTACTTCCACTCATGAAAGTAACTCCTTCAATTAAAACTAACACTGCAGGCTTCTACGATGCTTGAGAAGCAAGCGCCTCCCCTTTGAACTGAAATGGTGGCCAAAACTGTGAAGACAGAAGAGATCGGATTGACAAAACTGAAAGCTTCGACAGCATTAATCTACTCACTTCCTCATTTTGCTCATCTCTTAGTCATGTCTCAGACTGTCTGGGTCAGCAGCTTCACCAACCGTCGGCTAGACGACTTGCCGCTTAAGTGGCGAGTCGTGAAATTCTAGTTGTCAAAAAAAAGCGAATTGTCCTTCACTTTGACCTTATAGGGGTGGCGTGCATTTAATAGCCTTTTAAGGATGCAATGACCCAGTGGACTATCAAAATATACCCTAAAAACTCACCTCGAAAGCCCGCTTGTTTGCAGCTTATGGCCCCATTACACATACCGCCTAAATCTCAAACTCGCCTCTATTTCTTATTTGGCTGCTTTGAAGTGCAAAACAAGTTAACTTCAGGATGTATGTGTTCGTCTAGTTAAGCAGTTCTGTACAATAGTGGGAACCGTAATTTGAAACGGTCTGGAAAATTTCCGAGACTTAACTGAGAGCTACATTTAATAACTAGAAGGAGATATGAAAATATCCTCCATACAGCTGTGACTTAGTCAGTCTTTAAAGCCCTACCGAATGCATATAAAAAGCGGTAATAGGAAACGCATTCGTAAAACTAATGCCTCCTTCCTAATTGGTGAAGCAATTAGTCGGAGAAATTTCCACCCATTTCCAACAAAATTTATTACTCGGTCGGCAACAGTATTATCCAGTAGATAATTACATTTATCTAACCTTCCTTGCCGCCATTCGGTGACCTCGATTGACATGCAAAGTTAGTCACTCTACACCGCAGATATCTACATCCCATCAACGGGATAGCAAGTAAAATGAGTCATGCCACCCATCTCCCTACCTCACCGGCCTCATTCCCTCTTTTCGTCCATTCGACGGTCAGTCGGATGTCCATTTCTTCGCTCATCTAGGCCATGGCCTCCCTGTCTGACCATCTGTGTGTGCAACTGCCAGTGCCTGTGCGTGTAGTTTCGGCGGCTTCGTTCTGGGTCGCATCGGTCTGCCTGCGAACGGGCGAGGAAACTGTGCACCACAATCCCAGGGTTCCCGGCCGGCCTCCATTGCCCCTGCCTTCGTTTTATTTTCTACCCCCTTGGTGGCCAAAGTTAGTGGGAATACTCAAAAATGAATGTTGGTAATGTGTAAGTGGTTACTTTTTCACTCTTGATGGCATGCCAACTGGCAATAATATTAGCATTGTCCAAGCCTAGCCAGCGCTGGTAAAGATCAAACTAAAAATCGGTTTACTCAAGAGAGAGTCGCATGATTGCGTCAATTTTTAAGGCATTCAGATGTAAGATTTAGGTTTTTAAAGAGGCTCGAATTCCGAAGTGCTGAAGCCAATGAAGGCATTGTGCTTTGCATAGCAAAGTTGAAGACGCAATTCCTGGGTACTTTTCTTCTTGAACGTAAAGTTATGTTGGTTGCGGAGGAAAATCAACGAAGGATCTTAAGCTTAACGTACTAGGAAGGAGTACAGAAGACCGGAATTTGTTTGAGTTATGTGCGTTTAATTGTAATCACTTCATTCTCCGTCCGCATCGCTCCTGGCAACAGTTTGTCAGTCCTCCGAATTCCTTTCGTTTATGTTCTCTCGCTAACTGTACCTGGTCGCAAACCCAATGAGGCATATAGTAAAAAAGGTGGAAGAAAATTGTATCACGCACGTGATCCCGACAAGACCGTCTAAAGGAGTGTGGTTGCAAAGCCGTCAATTTATGGAATGTAGCAGAAGCAGGCACTGTGCACGAAAGCATCGGAGTTGAAGTGCTTGAACGTCTCATTCAGTTCTCATTTCAGTAGCTATTCTTTCAACTTCTATCTGGCAACTATGTAAGGTGAATTCGCCTAACCGCGTCTGTAGACGGTTCTTCCCTTTCCTCCGCTTCCCTTCTGTGAACTTTGCTGTGAGAAGGTTGGATATTTCTAGACATCTTTATTATAGCACAGGAGAGATATTCGGTAACAGGGCCAAAGCATTCACGACTGGAGATTCTCAGACCCGGGAGAGCAACCGCGTGAGTCCACGACCAGATTTAAATTTAAGGGACATTTAAGAAAACAAGTATTATAGCGTCAAATTTGCACCATCCCTTAGCATCCAACGATGTCATGACACTTCCAAAAGACATTGACACTGTGTTAAATGCTTGTGGCACGTAAATGAGGCAGAAGTAGTCTTGTTTATGCTTTAAACCCTTTCTTTACTCTTAAAGGTATTGCAAGACTCCACATCATTGCAAAACAGGACTTTACCTTCTAAGGGCATGAGCTTTATTACCGCATTGAATAGGTAGTACGCTGATTCGAATAGACACCATAATTCGCAAAGTATCTCAACAACTTCGCTTTTAAGGAAAATCAGTCAACATAGCTAACCAAAAGTCCTCTCCTTTAAAGCTGTACTGCACAAAAAAGGGTATGTGACTACCTTCAGTCCAGGAAAAGTCATTGTCCCTTTTGCTACTTTCAATTTGCTCAATTTGTTTGTAACATGGTTTGACAACTAAGGTGTTGTATGAGTGTTATACAATAAGTAATTGCCATAATTTTACATCTGTCAGCCAAACTCAACAAAAGTAGGCCTGGATTCGCGTTAATCGAGATACAACCAAAAATGTCCCCATCGATGTGCCAAGTTCAAGTGCGCTTTTCCGTGCCTCCACAATTCCAATTTTTTTTCATTATGGTGCCTCGTTTTAAAGCTCTTAAGTGCACCCTTGCAAAAACCATTGAACTGAGTCTCTACAATCCTTCTGCTGCATTATGAGATCTGTGAATTGCCCTTTCACTTCGACGTCTAAGTGCCGTTTAGTCCAGTAGAGAATCAACGACAAGCGGAACCGGTATAGCCAATCGAGATAATGCCAAGCAAGCTTGTGATCGGCCGGCAGTGCCCCTATTCCAGACTGACCTTTTATCCACCATTGTGTGCAGGACTTTGACATTCGGTGGAGAGCACCAATGACTTTGTGGAAAATATGATCAAATAAATTTTCCTTAAATAGGTGGCTGTTTTTTGTCCTTTTTAAAGGATCATAAGAGCATACTAAATTTTTCTTGAAAGGGAAAGAAGGCGTAATCCTACGGAAAGGGCTTGCACGGCTTAAAGTTGTAACGGCGGAAACCCTCATTTACCCTCTATCAACACCAAAAATAAAAAAATTTCTAATGTTAAAAATTAGTTAAAGACTATAACTTGTGTGAAATCGGAAGAAAAATCAAAAGTTCGCATCATTATTAATGTTGATAATAAAGTTAAGATTTTTTTGGATACACTAAGGAAAATCCATTTTACCTCGCATAAATTTGGACTTAATTTAACACAAAAGTCCACAAAACTACTATGAAAGCATACTCTATAAAAATAAAAGCAAAAAAAAATCAAAACATTATGCTGCCATTTGAAAAAAAATGAGAGAAGTTCAGATTGCATTTGCGGACAACAAAGGCAAGTTTAAAAAAACATCCTGGATCAAGGTGAAGTCCACTGAGCTGAAGCGGGGAATGTTGGCAGACAACTGTGGTAATTACATGCCGAAGTCATGTTTGAGACAAAGCAACAACCCTCGTGGAACAATGTGGCTGGGTGGAACTTGGAAAGGGCAATTGTTTGCTGGGCTCATGAGACTAAGGAATGAGGTAATTATAGCCCCAAATGGCTCTGGTGTCCATTAACCCCTTGCGATCACATTCATTTATACCCTAGTGGGCATAAAATCCTGCAATTAAGAAAATCTTATTTATTTTTAAAGTATTGCTATTAACATTGGAGATAAAGTATTAAAAGATGTTTTAAAAGCAACACCTCCAGGGCCTTAAGAGGGGACAAAAGGTGGATCACTGCACGCACTCCACTCTGCGTCATTTCAGAACTCCATTTTATGCAAAAGGTCCTCAAGAGCTCGAGTTTCAAAGTTCACAAAAAGTAGGAAATTCCGAATCAAGAATAGAATCACATAGTGAATCTAAGGGTCTAACTTGGCTGGTCCAGTCGATCCGAAAACAAAGTAAGTCATGTTCAAAGCTAAAAGTTATTTGACAAGGTAAATGTGACAGAAAGTAGACACAACTCTTAAAAGACATGCAAAGCATGTCGTATTCTTGGTTTCTCCCTTTTTTGCAAAAACAGGGTGTTTATGTTTACAGCTATGGGACTAGAATCTTCGAGAGAGCGTTGCGATGCAGTAGGCTGAAGAAGTACTGATTCGATGTCCATACATATTTGTCCCGTCTAATAGGGTCACTTTAAAGGTGACAGTGATTAATGTCCAAGTACACATAAAAGAACTGTGCCGGATCGGCACTTTCTCCTAGTAAACTGGTTTCTAAGACGGGAAGTATTTGAAGGTAGTTAGATTGTACTCATTCAGCACTTGTTGATAGTCCGGCTAAATCAACAGGTTGAGGGGGAAGAGTGTAGACCTGATTATGAACTGAAAGTATGCAAGTAAGTGACGCTAAAATTTTCTCTTATCAGTCGCAAAATATTATTATAACACAACGCACTACGTTTAGCGTTTGTTTATTTCTCGGTTTTGTACCTCCGCCAGGTGTCTCGGCTGGAGTATTATGTGGTCTGTCGTTCCTAGAAAAGTCTCGGGGCGATTAGGTAACCAGAATAATTCACATTTTTGTGAAAAATAGGGTTGCAAGAGTTAGTATCATTCTCACTAAAAAAAAATCTAGACCATAAATCCTAACTGCATTGTCCTCGGAGCCGAAAGGAGGCCAGATGAGACGATATCTGTAAGTGCTTCGGCACTTCCCTTTGATCCAACACGTAAAAATGTGCGAATATTACCTAAGAGCAACAAATAATCCGCTAGCCGCATGAAAAACGAAGCTAAAATGTGTATATCTTCTGGGAAATCCTAACGAAGGCACGCACACACACACATATGAAAGTTAAGAAGGATTAACTTTCTGGACAATACCTCAGAGCCACAGTGTGGGTGTAAAAGGCCATGCAAAAGGTGATGTGGTTCAGCACAATGCATTTTACATTAAAAAACAACAATCACTTGTTTTGTGGGCTTGGAAGCAATTGGCGATCAAAATGACATACTTCCTGTTGTTAGGGAGGAAGATTCCATTTTCCAATGATTCTTCACATTTGAGTTGGCAAATATTATGCTTGCAGTACTCTATTCTGGCCAACTTCCAATCAAGACTATCAAATCACCTATGATTACGATAAATACATCTTCACTTCATATTTCAGCGTTTTACATGTGGTAAGTTAGGATCCTTCCACCGCAATCGTACCTTAAACAAGTCGTGATTACTCGCTATAAGCCAAGTGTTTGGAGGAAATGGCAAATTTGTGCCTTCTTTTTGACGAGGTAGAAGACAAAATTGTTCTGTACAAACAAAACAATTATGTTGTTAACATGGTTAGTGAAGAATGTCATGGAGGAGGATTTCAAACTGACTTTAAAATTTTTCGACAGTGTTACCACAGGGCTTAAGAGGAGGAGGAAAAGAAGAATTCCAACATCCTCCAAAATGACAGATAAACAAAAGTGGAGAAACGCATTTCTTGCTGTCTTGCTGTCTCTTCATACGCGTTAGGCGTATTTCTTTCAAAGGTAACATGAAATTATTCCACAATTATCAGATCCTCGTACTACCGCCCGAAAATAGGACAGGAGAATTTTAACAAAGTAAAACATTCTGGTTTGTTCTCTCAGTCAGCATGTCTCAGTTGCAGAATTGTCTGTACTTTGTGGTTTGAAATGACGTTATTTATCTTCATGGAAGTTGTCAGTGCAGGTGGGTTCGTTATCGTTGCTGTGGCAAGGCAAGACAGGACTGTGTTGTTCAAGACTCCAGACTCAATTTATCACTTCAAGACACACACTTAACATACTCCACGGTTGTGGATTATAGCATCGCCTTTTGCCCTGCAGATGGCATTTCATTGAATTGCAAAGTAGCCTGGTGATATTAGGTAATGTGGGCACATCCTAGGACCTCCCATCCTCCTTTCCTAACTACCTACAGTACAAACATGCACGCACGGACGCACACACATAGCTAAAGTGGATCCAAGACTGCGAGTCCCCCGTGATCCCTCCACACTGCATTCCTACGGCGCACATATTCCCCTCGCCTTGCCCGCCTTCCATCAAACGGCGTGGAATGGTGAAATTTGCGGTAGCTCTAGGCCCCTAGTCAGGCGAAGGGGCTTGTGTGCCAAGAAATACCTGCATCCGGTGTGGCTAAAGTTTATCACCCACATCTTCTGCCTCCCATTAATAATACAGTACTTTTTCTATAAAAAGGCGTCTCACATGTATACCAGTTCTGTACATTGTGTGTGTTTAGTGGTTCGGACTTTCTACCTACTCCCATCGGACCGAAAGAAGGAGCTCAGATCCGCCGGCTATCAAGTCACAAATGTAGATGCCACTGATGCCGATTGCTTTTAAGGCGCAAAGAGATTAGAAACTGAATCATTAAAGAGACGTATGCCCAAAAACTAAAAAGAACATTCAAAGTGCATGAATTAAAACGAATTCATTCCATATGGGTGCAGTTAAAGCAAACTAAGTAACTTGTCTGGTAACTCACATCGCTGAAATGCTAATTTTTTGAGGACATGAAAGACGAAAGGAGAGATAACCTCAAAATAATGTCGCATTTCTCCCAAAGATAAGAAAGTATTTACATCAGCGAATTTTTTATCAGACAAATAAGGACATTGCCTTACGTTAATCTGATAATCACATTTACGAACTCTGGACCTGTCACAGCTTTGCCAAGCGTGTCCGTGACCCACCAAAATTACTCTCCTGCAATTTCAGGCCTTCGTAAAGGGGCTGTGGTAGGAGAATCTTTGACAACATCTTTGGTACTGTTTGCTAAGACACATTTTTCTTCGTCTTTGCACGCACTAATAAACGTTTTCCTTCTACTGACCTGGGAGCATTGGCTCACATACAGAAGTGTTTCCGAAAGCACCTGCGATAATAACGGATGTATGCTGGCTCCAAGCCAAAATCATGAAAGGGGACTAACGGAATTGTCCCTATTGTTTTCATAATTATCCTTATGGGACCACTTAAGCAACAAATAAGGCCACATTTAACAACACTGCGTGTAAAGAAGACTTGGAAAGCGTTGAGGAGTTGCCTTCCAGGATTGTGGCACACTTAATTCAAGATACCATATTGAAAAAAGCCCGAGTCTTTTTGACAACCTCCATTCAGATGATGAGCAATACGTGCCATTTCATCTGACACGTAAGAGAAGTTTTATCTTAGAAGTTTCCTATTTCAAAGAGAGATCGACCGATCCAGTCCAACTGTTTTATTGCCTTCACAACCCATTGTGACATTAATCAAATGCTGCTCTTCAGATTGGGGAGACTGTTTTCCACCCTTACTACTGCTCCAACTAAAACCAGATGTCGGCAATACGACTTGTTAGAACTTGTCAAGAAGATGTGCAACTGGTGTCACAAACTCGTGACACTAAAAAAGGAAAAGCTAATTATGCTATTCAAATGAGGCAGATTCTGCTGCAATTAGAATATAAATTCATTCATCTTACGTCTAAACTGTTTAAATTTGTTGACAATTTCGCAGAGCCTAGAATATCAGAAGTAGATGAAAATTGGGGAAGAAAGATGGGATTAATTAGGCAACTTGATGATGATTAGTAGCACGATGGTTCTATCATACTAACCGAATCAGACTGACTAAGAAATAAGCTTTCTCCACGAATTTGTTTCATATACCAACGGTTTTCCTATCGCAATGCATCTAGAATAGACTTTTGATTCAGAATTGGCGGGTGGATATTTGCTTTTACAGAGAGTCTTCACTTAACGGCATCAGTACACGAATCCCCTCATTTTTTCCTCCAGAGCATCCAAAGCCCATGACCCCCTCTAATAGGAAGGCCAACCCGTTGGGCACCAGCGTCACTTATATGTGAAGCACTGACTTTCCAATTGACAAACAAATTGCTAAAATCATCGAGACTTTTTTGACCATTTGACACGGTCAAAAAAGTATTAAAGCAGGTGGTTGTGTTATCCGGACTGTAAGAGTCGACTGCTAATTGGTAGCATGGGTGTTAAGGAACTGCCCATTTCATAACAATAGCAGTTTAGATAAATGCAAATGACCTTTTGACGCTGCTGTATTTATCATGAACAAGTGGAATCCTGAGATACGCACTATTCTTCGAAACAGATTGATAAATCACAAGAACCTCGTACCACAAATGGTGAATAATGGTTTATCATACCATTCAGCTCATCAATGCCTTATCACCAATATGCAAAGGAGCAAGTACCGAAGCCACTTGACACTCTCTTGATTATTGCCCGCAAATCATGCATTTAAGCAAGTCTACTTTGCCAGTGAGCTTCTAGTTCATCATGCAATCTTCAAGGGGCGTTCGAACCCCACCCTCGAGCTGCCCACGGAAAGGTACGGAAAGGCACTGTGATGCTTTCAGGTCCTCCTCTTCTGTGCTTTTCGTCCTGGATAAAATTATATAATCTGAAGAATTTTTCCACATCCCCTTCAAGATACAACAATTCTCATAAAAGAGTTGTGTGTTCTTTCCTGTATTGAGGCAAAAAACGCACGCATCGATGTGTACATGCCTTTGTAATAAATAAGTATTTGGTGATGTGCCGGCATTCATCTTGACCTTAACACTCTTCATTATATATCTGACGTACTTGAAAATCAAATAAAGGAGCGCTTTCGAAGTGTTACCATTTTCCCCTACCAGATAGGATGCTGGGAAGAAAATTTCTTGAAAGTTCTATAGGTCTCGTAATGTGAGTTTATTTTAAAGAGGGACAATTAAATGCCTAATTATCACAAACCCCAAAAAACACCTGGTGAGGTGAGACCGACCCGAGGGTTTGGGCACAGCGGCTTGCCACAACAGAATTGCCGCACCTGGATCAGTAACGGGGCCCTGCACTCACGCACGCACGCACGCATGCAAATCCACAAACCATGTACGTCCCACGACCCCTCCAATCGTCGTGCGGTTCACCACACACACGCCTACTGACACGCACACGCGCACGCACACATGCACACACGTGTATCAAGCACCCAACCCACCATTTCTCTCCCCACTTAGGCAAATGTCTACATGCCCATAAACAGGATAATGATCAGGTAGAACTGGAAATGCCTCAAAATCTTGCAGTCACCATCTCGGCCAGATCGCAGAACAACTTCGTGTTCACACTCTCTCTGGTCATGACCTCGTTCAAGGGACCACCATTGTCTTGGACGCTTCTACATTTCCTTCTCCTCCTACTGTACACCACTTCGACGCACGGAAGTACTGAGTCCTGGCACTATGAGGTGCCATTCTTTGTTCCTCCTGATCCCTCTCGTCCCTGCCGACATGCATTTCGCGATGATCCGGAGACGAGTGCTCTGCTTGCGGACTTTGTCGTTATTGGTCATCCGACGCCCACCTACCAGCACACTTCAGGAGTGCTTTACAATGCCAGCGTTCTCGTGGAACAGGTGCTGAAGCGCCCCCGTCTCTCCATCTACCCTGTGAGGGAGGGCTTTCCCATTCTCACGGGACCTTTCTCGCAGTGGACAGACTTAGGTCGCTGTTGGATCAACGTCCACTCTGCACGGAAGTACATTTTTTTTATTGATCGACCCAACTGGGCGGGATTTTTTCGTATCTCTCACCTACCCCTCTTCTACACCACCCAGAGATGGCAAAAGATCCGGACCATCCTGAAGCACCCACGTGAGTTGACTGAGTCATCGATGCCGAAATTGGGAAAAAGAGATGTGGGTGGGGGAGGCACAGGTTCCTCTTCTTGTGTGTCTAGCTTGGGTTTTTTTGTTTTCGGCAAGGCACTAACAACTACCTGATTAAAACAGTATTCTGCGTGCTCTCTTGTCATTTTTTTAATGACTAACACACCGCCGTAGACTGTGTTATAATGTCTACGCGTTTTTGTAGCAAGTTGTGATCATATTTCATCAAACAAATGCATTGTAGATAAACAGATTTTGGAATTATAAAGAATGGGATATTCTCAATTTTTATCTCACTTTTTGGTTTGCCGCTCTCCAGTTTAATGGGAACGACTTAGCCGCTTAACCCAGTCTTCAGAGGTCAAGCCCAGGTCATTCTACGAGTTTGTCTATCGAGTTAGGTGTCACAAATGACTTAATATTAACAAGTTAACCCCTGTAGAAAATGGGCTTTATTGCTGAGTAATTTGAAGGATTCGACTTGCTGCTGCCTCTTTGCATTCTCGCCCTTCATAAAATAAAGGTTCACGAAACCACACACGCTCACTCCCCTCATAAATGGGCTGCTTCAGACCATTCAACGATAACTTGGCTTATAAATTGCGTTCGCTGTGATAGTCATTAGCTTGGGAACACTGAGATACGCAGGTTTATTCATGAAGACAAAAAAGAAGAGAGTATGAAGGTAGGTGAGGCAACACCTCCGGATTCGAAAATGGAAATGTGTGGAGTCGTAGACTCGCCTACGCATTTTCTCACCCAGAGTCTCGTGCAGGCCTCGCACTTGCATGACCAGTACTGACAAGGTGGGATAGAACAGTGCCGACTTCTTTTCGAAATGCATTCCGCAATGCATGTTGGATGGTAGATGCAATTTTTTAATAAAAAAAAGTAGATATTACCTTCCCACTTCATCCACTCTTTCGTGATGTGGAAGGGATCCTCTTCCAGCTTGAAAGACGTCAAACCCAAAAGAAGAAAAGAACGCCACTGCAAACTTAACTACTACCTCTTTAAAAAATACAGCAGTTGAAAATCGGAAAAGTTTTATTTACCCTTGTTTTTTGGCCTACAAAGATGTGCGTTCATAAATTTACCCCTTTCCCACTGTAAGTGATATCCCAAGGCGTGTTAAAGAGGGAAACAAATATAATCATCTTTCCATGTGTAGTTTCCTCCAGAGTACATTCAAGGCGAGAGGCAAAAAATCTCTCAAAAATAAAAGTTGGCTTTAGTCCAGTCCTCCTAATATTGACATCACTTTTGACCACTTTATACCGCCTATCCAATAAAAGTGATGCCTTCGAAGTATAGCTATTTTATTGCCGTTTGTTTATGATTCCCGAGGGAAAAAAAGAGGGGAACACACACATGGCTGTTCAGTTTTTTTTAAGAAAACAAATAATGCAGCTTTTGGCGAGAACAGCGGCTCTATAATTGTGTCTTGGGGGGACAATGCAGCCGCCCCGTCCAATCGATGTGTCCGTTGTCTCGGTTTAACCCCGGTGACAGTGATTAGAATGAGAAGTGGGCAAAATGGACTGAACGCACACGCCGAGGTGGAGTGGACGTTTTCCCTCTGCTAGCACCAAACATATACGATACTACTATTACTAGTAGTGCATACTTGTCTCAATTATGGAGCATTACCAGGTCAAGTACTTTGCTGCCCAAAATGATTAACTTATTTAACACCTGTTGTATGAAAAGAGAGGTTTCCCTTTTCACTTAAGTAGAAACATGCTCTGTTAGGTTAGTATCTCGTTTATTTCAAATCTAAGTAATATGGTTAAAAACCTGTTGCCTCTAGTGGGACGATCGGATTAACGCGAATAGCAGACACCTTCATTTCGGAGATGAGTGAAAGAGAGTGTACATTAGTCCCCCTGCCATGTTCGTCCTATTTACCTACAGAGTGGACCACTCCGTTTTGCCTTTTTCGACGCATTAGAGCAAAAAAAGGTTGCGAGAAGAAGGAGCAAGTCATGCCATTTGCTTCGTGTCCATGGGGAATAGAGGAGAGGTGGTAATGAGGGGGGGAGCCCCATTACCCTCCCTGTCGTCCTCACCTCCCTCCTCTTACAGCTTCATTGGTTGCACACAGGGACGGAAGGGAGGAGAGGCGAGAGATGTGCTTTTAAGATTAGAGTCTCTCAAGAACACTCACTTCACATTTACGGAGTTCGGGAGTCGTCGAATCATCCTTGTTGGATTTGGGGCATGGATGCGGTGCAGGCGAATGAGACGATTTTTGATCCCAATGAGGTGGACGTCCGGATAACGCGGTTTACTGTGACTCTTTGTAAGATTATTTTATACCTTGCCTTTATTCTCAGCATTAAATAGCTGAAATTGGTTAAAGTAAACTGAAATGGGTTGTGAGAATGAAGTAGGAGGTGAGACTGAAAGCTCCAGGTACGTGGCCTGACGTCCAGCCAGTCCACGCTCAAGACGGGTGTTCCAAGTAGGAGCCACTGATTAGCCTGATTTTAGGGGTTACTTTAATTACTCATTGCAAGAAATTCTTATCTACTAATTGTATGAGCAATTTTCACCTTTAATGCCTCAGTCTAGACGTCATGACGAGGTCATGACAATTTTATGGTTCTTTTTTTTTAAGTAATCTTCCAACGATGGGCTCCAAGAAAGATTGCCATCAGCAGTTCCTGATGGCATAGTTATTCCAGTCATAGCAACAGTTTAAAGGTGCGTGCCCTCTTCATTTGGAAATAACGAAAATCCCGTCTGAAACTCCAAATCAGAGTTCCATCAGGTAGTGGGAATCCTACGCATGTAGGCATTTCTTACTACCCCTGAAAAGAGAAGGTTGCATGTTTTTAGGCATCTCTATTATAGTAGCTGAACTGTTAGTAGGTAGCGTATCAATGGCAGATGGGGAACCGACTTGTTCGTCCAGGACCGGGTTCGAATTGTCCTCTCGTTCCTCAGATAGCCTTTCGTCTTTTGGGCGCCGTCCCCGGAGGCATCCTTGTTGGCGGGTGGTTTGCTTTCCTCTGCTAGTGCGTAGACTTCATCCTCCTAGCCGACCGGCGGAGCGCCTTTGTAGGTTCGAATATTGTCGTGGTGGACGGTCATCGTCTAAGTACAGAGTTGTCCGTTGCAAACGAGGTAGATTCCACTAACCCATCTACCTTTCAGGAAGGATAGCGCATTTATGATTTGAAATGGGCTAGTAATTACCGGCAATCCATCTTTCCCGTCAAGATTTCACGCATAATGGAGGCTGAATATATTCATACCATTGTTTACATGCTAACAATTAAAGTTATTCACAAATTTGATAGGACATCAGTTTTTTAACTTGAAGGACAATGGCATGGCTTCTGAATGCCAAAACACAGTCAATGGAGTAACTGCATCTCTGTCGTCAAAATCGGCACAAATACGCGGAATCGCCTGGATTCTGGCCGCCATTTTCGAAGGATCTGCAAGACCAAATAGAGTCCAACTGGATGGGCGTCCGAGTTCTACAGTTCCGAACAGTCTATTGAATCAGCTCCTGTATAACTTGAATGTCAAGTGATTGAAGGCCTTCCATAGCTCGCTTTAAGTAAACGTCAAGATATGTGCCGTTGGTGAGAAGTTAAGGCTTCCTTCTCCTCCCATACAGCTCCGTCCTTTGCTCGGGTTGAGGGCGAATGTTGACACACAAGACTTTGTAGACACCGACTACTGACTGGAAGACAACACACACTAAGAAATTCCGGCACTAGCAACCGCATTTTCAAATGCCATCCATTCATGCTGCCAAGGCAGGAATCCACGGTTCTTTTGTGCATTAATGTAGGGATTGGTATTTTGGACAGTAATCGGCATTACAAGGACCTGTGCCGAGGTCAGACGAAGTGGGTGCTGATAATGCAAAAAATGTTGATGACTAGGTTGTAGCGAAGTGTCTTCTTTCTTTCCTTCTTTCGCCGCCACTTATTTACACTGTATTTACAAGAGGTGATTCAAGAAAGTTATAAATAACAGCAAATCCTCCTCTAGTGTGCGAAAAATGTCCCATATTATTCATTCATGCTGTCAATGCACGATGCTACTTAAATGCTATGTAGCTGATGTAGAACTTGATTTCTAAAACGTAAAGCCAAACCTCACTTTTTTATCCTCTTACGAAAAGTCGCTTTTTTCAAAGGACAAGCAAGAGACTCCTTTTTGCTACTTTGAATAGAGCGAGGGAAGAACTTCTTGTAATTTAAAACTTTTCCCTCCACAATCCGTCGATTTTTGACGGAGATGCATTTCACCGCGATGGTCCACACCTCTTACCACTGTTTCCATACCATCCAGTCAAATTAAAAGACCTAAGTAGTATGCCCATGACATCACACAGTCAGCAAAACTCATGCGCGACGACTCCAACTCTGTGTTCTGCCGTAGTTGTGTTGATTTGCAAGGACTTCACAAGCCTTGCCAGCTCCGATGGATTTCCCAAATCCACCCAAACACGTCAAATTCGCATTTCCGGTAATTCAAGGTAATACGAGAGACCAGTCTTAACTTCTTTCTCGAATACCACCAATTTAGGGCAGGTGTAACTTATTATGTCACCTCTGACACGAATTTCCAAGCACTGCAATGTGTTTTCTGGAAGTATGACTATGAGGTGTGTAATGAAGTTGGAAGAAAAGTCAATCTTCCCACATAAACCATGTCTGCTTCTAGCCGTGTTTGTGTTAGACTTCAAAAAGTCACTTCAATACTACATTTGCCTGTCAAATTCACCAATCTTTCAGGATGAGCATTGCCATCAAAAAATAGTTTACCACTTTGGGCAACACAAATATGCGTACTTAAAGTTCATCCATCAACACCCGGATTCCCGAATCATATCATGCGGTATGTATCGCTTCACTTAGCCTTCAATCCGATGAAAGTTCTACCCCGAGCTTGAAGGAGAGAGGTGTGTATTCTACTCACGCCTGGCCAAAAGAAATAGCCTATGCGGGCAACTTTGTTTGCAAAGACTCATTTTCTTTTTATCATTAACGTTCAAATTACCCACTTAATTTTGATAGATGGCTATTAAATTATATCCTAGTATGCAACTTACGAGAGCACATTTAGAGACAAAACAATAAGGTGAAGTGAAAATTTCTACTTGCTAAATCCACCTTCTGTAAACGCGGTGCATCAAATGGTCGCCTACTTATATGATTTCAGCGTCACCACTGCAAATGCGTTCACTGCACCATCAGGAAAGTTTGAAAGTGCAACAAGGCCAAGAGATAGTGCTTTCCTGCGTGGTGATGGGTCGACCCGCCCCCCTCATCTCCTGGTATGTCAACAATACCCAGCAACTCGGTCTATGGAACGTGGCTACTGGTCGTGGCGTCATTCATAAGAACAAGTAAGCCATCCCATCATTTCTCCTTTGCCTCTTTCCACTGTTCCTATCTGCCCACTGCGAGGGGATCAAAGAACTAGTCCTAGATTGCCTGTTATTCCGATGCGTTTTTTTATTGAAGAGAGACCCACTTCACTTTCTTATATTCGCACAGTCTAAATGTCCCTTAACCAAATCCAACGTCAAAACCGAAAGTCCAACTTACGTGCAGCACAAATTTCAAGTTTTATTTTGCCAAATTGACAAAAATTTATAAATGATTGTGTTTTATTGTTTGACTAGGACTAATATACGTTATTTTCATTCTAAATTCTTTACATCATGCACGGACGTTGTTCTTAGTTGTTTCAAGGGCATTTCACAGATTTGATTTTTAATTTCTCGGTCTAAATTTTGCCCGGAAACGCCTGACCGAACTAAATAGGCAATTTGCGCACGGAACTAGTGAGCTACTTCTTTAATGCATTCAAAGACTC
The DNA here is from genome assembly GCA_036345935.2 of Taenia hydatigena. Lineage (NCBI taxonomy): Eukaryota > Metazoa > Platyhelminthes > Cestoda > Cyclophyllidea > Taeniidae > Taenia > Taenia hydatigena. The sequence goes on from JADWOT020000003.1 coordinate 17,751,170, forward strand.
CTGACACATAACGAAGGCTCCCAAAAATTCTTTGAGGGGAAGAAATGGTACAAATGGGGGATGCTGTTGAAAGCAAAGGCGGGTTAGATTACTTGCGTTGTTTAAAGGAAGAAAAGAATAAAAGGGGGAGGTTTGTAACACGTAAAATTTAGGACATCTTCTTAAGATACTCCATCATCCATCCAAGCGCCTGGATAATGATCCATTTAGATTGTAATAGAAATGATCTTACTGTCAAATCAACCACCAAGTGTCCAATTTGTGTTACTGCACTTAAAAGCCGGAACTACCTTGTCGACATGTTTCCATAGGTTCTAGTGGCGTCAGTAGTTCGCAGGAAACGTCTCATCGTGCTGTCGAGAAATGAGGAAGTGTCACTAGAACGCAAAGTTGCCTGCATAGTTAGCATAGGTGAAGCTCTAAAGCCACGATTTTCTTGGAATATTAAGATTGTAGGACATACATTCATTAATTTATTCCGCAGTCATTCATTCTGCCATCTCAATTAGTCACCAAATTATTGGTCAACTTCAAAAGGACAGCAATCAATTCTGACATGACAGTCGGTATTTTCCACAGCCCTCGATAGTTCCTAGTTTACAGTAATTTAATTTATGGCCTCCCTACACATGGGACAGCATTTGTGATAAAAAATCACTTTGTTTATTTTTGCGTTTATCGCGTTTTTAGGACAATAACTTTGTAATAGACTTCGTCCTTATGCATGCTTTCTAGCTAAGGCCATGAATAGTTTGATCAACTCAGAATTTGTAATGCCGTGGCAACTCTATGCGAATGGAACAGTAAATGATTTAACCAAGAAAACAGCAGGCAAATTTGTGCAAAAAGGGGAAGATTTCAGCCTCGTGCAACCTGACGGCACAGTCAGCTCCATTCACAAGCGCCCAAGTGGGGTTTGTGCTTTGACCTCGTTTTCACATGCGCAATTCTGTCTTGTTGCGTTGCACAGCACTATCACTCTCTCCCTCTGCCCTCTGGGTTTGTTTTGCCTCCTCTCTTCAAGTGCTTTCAAAATTAATAAATCCGGACAGCATGTAATTGATGAGAAGTTTGATTTGGTGCAGCATAACGGCACTGTCAGTTGTTAAATGACAAAGACTCTGCTACAAGGGTTGATTATCATTGTTTTTATAAGTCTAGCTTTGACTATGGCCAAAAGTAATGCTCTTCTACATCTGGGAAAACACGGTCATGGTATCCACGGATTTTGCCCTGAGACTCCCGGTTTGTAAAGTGCTATAAGCACTTGAATGCGTGGCAGGTTCATTTTTACTGCTGTCCAGGGGGCTAAAAGCTTCTACGTTGAAATTTTCTCGCTTATTTGATCAAAAGATGAAGGAAAACACAACACTAGGACACAATATGTATTATCGACGCACTGGAGTTCTGGGGATTACTCAAAGGTCGCGTCGCCCAGCGGAAGTAAAATCGCGAAGCCCCAAGTATCCCCTGAACCAAAAAGAAGAGTTAAACAAGCTACCAAATCCGTATGGCTAGTTGATTGTGACGGTGACTGACTGACAAACCGCGACTAGACTTTTCAGACCAACAGCTGTGGCCGCCGTAGTGTATGCATATAACTCCAACCGCCGTTTTAGGGCATTGTGAATAATTTAACTCATAAACAAAAGCTTGACCTTTTAGTTTATTGTTTTAAAGAAACTTTTTTTCCTAAGAAGTTTTAGGAAACTAGGTACGTCAGGATTTTCTTGCGTTTTAGTCGATAACCTGATTTTGAAATGCGTGCTTTTTCACAGTGCACTTAAACGCAAACACTTTACCAAACTATATTATTCTTTGTGGACTCGCATTTAAAATGGGTTGTCTTTAAGAACAAATCCGGTTTCCTATTCATCCTTAACACCAAAAGGATTCTCTACCGCCTTGTTATTCTCCTTAATTGCCTTCATTTAAATTTCTAGTTGCAGTGGCTTGATGCCTCAAAAGGAGACTAGACAGTACAATGCCTGTCAACCAAGTTTTTCTCCCACCATGATGACCGAGGCCATCTTTTTTCCTTTCCTTTGCATAGCTTTTTTTCTTGCAGACGGAAATCGCGTTTGCAAATCTCCAACACCCAACCCATGGACTCGGGGAATTACTCCTGCCTGGCGGAAAATGTTAATGGATATATCAAAAAGACAGTGGAGATATATGGTAAGGTGGTGGTGGTGGTGGTTCCCACGTGTGGTCCACAGATAAGGTATTAGGGGAGAGTTGTTTCTGAAGGATCAGGGAGTGTTGCCTTCTGCATATATTTCATGCGCAACCTTGAGAATTTTGACTTCAATAACCAAACACTTTTATGCATCATGATAACCGGAGGGAAGCTGCTTTACTTGACCCCTATTTTTAAAAAGAGCCTACAGGAGTGGAGATTCATATCGTCGACCTTGAATGCAGGGTGAATAGGCATTGTCATCAGTGTGTTCCTTTCTTGCAGTCGTTCCGCGACCACAGACAACTCCACTAGCCTGGACAACATTGCCACCTCTCACAGGTAGGCCCTGTAACACCCCCATTAACTGTCCTCTTCCCCACCCCAAATCTGATCTGTGTGCCCACTGTCAGCATAAAACATGTTCACTTGTCCAGCCATTTGCAAGTTACCCAATTGATGGCAATTTGGAAAACTCTCTACTGCAGATAAGATCTTGAGTTTTTTTAAAGGAGAGGAAGCTTGTTTTTTTATTTACAGCCACCAACGTTTCCCCCACTGGGGTCGCCTGTGTATGTGACACGTATTCCACACCAGTTAATGCTAATCGGTTGCCCCGGTTTGTGACACAGGCATAAGCTTAGCTTCGTGGCATAAAATTTACACTGAGGAAGGATCTTGGTCCAAAAACGATCATGCTTTTTCCTATTCCGCGAATTATCTCATTTTTTTGACATGATATGATGGTCGGCTTTCCTTCTGACCCAAGCTGTGGCATATCCACCAGTGCGACTAATGACTGAAGTTTTTGACTTAATTAGAGGATCCGGTTAAGATCTTCCGAATAACTGTTGATAGATAATGTGGTCGTACTTTACTTCCCTTCCTTATAGTGCTTCCTTTCTTCCCAAATCCCTTAGTTCATCCATGCTATCGCTACTGCCTTCACGGATACTGCAATCTCATCGACGGTAGACCTTCATGCAGGTAAGAATTCACATTGCATTTTCGATGTATTGAGGACTAGAATAAAAAATTGTCCTCCGCTCACTTCTCCCAACTATTAACCTCCTCTGGTCTCATGATTTGGTTAGATCAGATTTAGGAAACAAAAAGCATAGTCGGCATGATGGTCAAGAGGCCAATCAACCACATGGAAGAATCGCCCATCAGCACTGACAGGGGCAAAGTTATGCCATGATTGTGTCAGAAAATCATTCTTCGCCTTCAATTCATTGGAGGCGATACCTTGATACCGTTTTACTACAATTTGGAGTAAAGTGAATTTCGTCACTTCAATAATAACAGCTCTACGTGGGTAGCGCTATTCAAACACCGCTATACCACATACGATTCCAACAAAAGGTGACACGAAGACAAATAGCAACCGCCACAATTGTCTCAAAGAGTTTTGACACCACTTTAAAGCATAAATTCGTTCTAATGTCAAGTTTAAGGCGACTGAAAGGAGGGATTCAAATTGCTGCAACTTTGGTCTGACATTCTTTTCGATGGAACAATTCAAGTGGATGGGTTGAGCTGATGAACTCCAGCCTTTTGCGTTGTTCTAAAGAGTGGAGCTTCTGTTTAGATGCAGACGTGGATATGTGGGTCGACGTTGTGAGGTAACCACTGCTACTGCCCAAATGACGCTTGCCTAAGTTAGCATCACAGCAGTCCGCATGCTTACGCATGCTGCTCCTTTTCTCCCGCTCCTGATGCGTGATCCTCTTGAGGATGCTCACTTATGCACTATTTTCTCCTCCTCTAGCTGTATCTCCCAATACTATGGAACAAGATGTGAATTCACCGAGAAAGTACCAGAAGAAACAAAAGTCATTCAACCTGAATGCACGACTGGTGGGTTTTGTATGCTGGCAGTTCTGTTTAACGCCTTTCGGTAGAAAGATAATAACCAATCTCTGTGCTTATCCACAGGCTGTGATAATTTTATTGGGCGTCTCGTACTATTTTCTACTCTCGGGGCTCTCTTCTCACTCCTTCTGCTTGTAGTCATTTGCTTGTTTGTAAAAAGAAAGCCGTAAGTTGCATTTTATGCTACTATTTAGCTTGAAAATAGGTACTCCTTACAGACTTGACTTAATTGAACTATAAAGCTTTCACTACTTTTTCTACAATAAGTTTGTCCAGAAATACAACGTCGTTCATTTATTCCAAATGCATTTTTTGATTTCAGCCAATTAACTCCCTCAAGAAACTTATCAAGAGTCAACGAAACTCCGGTGAGACGTAATGAATTTTTGTAAATTTTAAATTCCTGAGTACAATCACTCACTATACTTTCATGATGAGATAGCTGAAATAAAGGGACAACTACTGGGTGCTACTGCAGGACTTTCACTCGTTTAGTCAGGTTTTCAGATTCAAAACCTAAATTGTGCCTTTTAATGAAAGGGAACGAAAGCTAATGACGTATTTTCCAAGCCTACACTGATGCCCCACCTCAATTCCAGTACAATAATTAAGAGTGTATTGCATTGCTACTGACGGCAATACAGTAGCAACTCAGTATCGGCCACGAATACCAATAAGTGTTTGGGTAGACGCAAGTCCATAAGTAGCTCCTAAGCACGCACGTTTTTGGGTATTTTGCTCAGCATCTCCTCAAAAACGTTACTTTGAGCCTCGTAAACACTTTTACAAAAATTAATATCTGTCTTTAAAAAATTCTACGACATCTACAGATTCGGTCCATAAGCCTTCGGCCTCTTAGAAGCAATGTTGATTGGTTTATGCAAATGCAGTAAACCTATTGAAATTTAAAGCGAACATCCTGAATAATACACAAAAAAGTTGGAATTATGCACAACCACTCAAGTTATGCAACGAATAGCAAGTTAATTAAACATTTATGGGCTGCAGTTGCTTAATTTTCCATCTTTTTGCTCGTAACTGCGTTTTGCTCTCTAGTTTCTCAGTTATTCGATATAATATAACCTTCCTTTCACCTGACAGAGTGCATAATTTAAATTCCTGCATTCACTCATTCTCAACTCAGTTGTTAATGATGGTAAAATACTCGTATTAACAATTGCAGGTTAAGATGAACGCAGGTTAGTTTTAGAAAAACATATACCCACTTTATTTAATGGGTTTCTCTCTTACTTGGTGATCGTTGGTGCATTTTTTCCTGACTGAGCCCAAGTGTATTTTAAGTTAGTCCTTATTCCACAGGACTTTTTTTCCGATTCCAAGTGCAGTTATTTCAAGCCTTTACTTTTGGTGTGTGTTGCATGAATTCCCTTCCCTTAAGGAATAGAGCGTTTGTGACGCGGTAACCATCATAGGTAACAAATCTATCGAAATCTTACACTATTTAAAACTTGGAAGTAGAATGACAGATTGTCTTGCATACTATGCTAAAAATACACTAGATTCATCAAGGAATTATCGAATCACCATCTCTAAAACTTACTGATGTGTTCATTTTTTTGCTTGCAGGCTTTAGCGCCAGTTCCGGTGAATAGCTACGATTCGTCGGATCGAAGTCCCGAGAGCCTCTCCCGTGTTTGCACACCTCTAGGTCAGCCTAACTCCTACGTCCACTCACCCACGACGGTTCCGTGGAGAGAGGATATCCAATGCGCTAACATTGCAACTATTGTCTCCGCTCCCGCCGCTGTTGGCACTTGCCATCTTCTGACTTCTGCCCTGCCTCTCTGCACTAGCACTGTGGAGGAGAGCACGTATCTACCTCAGTTGACCTCCTAATGTCTCTCTTTTTCCGTTTCTTTTTCTCGCTTCATGTCTCTCTCTCTCTCTCTCCCTCTCTGTCCATCTATCTATCTATCTCTTCCCTCCTCCGTTAAAATTGCATGTTGTCTGCATGTTGTTTACTCCCTACAACGCTTTCTCCCTCTACTCTGCCGCCGTGTGTGCGCGCATCTGATTCTCCACTCCACCCAGGCATTCCAGACTTGAAATTGACGCGCCTTACTATCGCACTCTGTCATATACACGCACAAACAGGGGAATAGGTAGACTGTACTCCTCAATTTCATTTCGTGCGTCTTCAGTCCATTACACCTTGTCTCACTTCAAAAAACAGTTCCGTGGAAAATTTGCCGTCGTTGCCTTTATATTATGAGTGACCGTTGTGTAGAGGTGATCTCAAGGGCAAAGCACTTATATTCTTGCGTGTTATCGCACATAAAGTGTCGATGCGAATACGGTGAAATCGACCCGTACACCCGCCCTTACTGTCACACATGTGTGACATCTTGTTTTGCCTGATTCTGTGAATGATTTCTGTAGTTCTATTGGTATATAGCACCTCGTGATAGCACAAAACTGGATTTTCAGCAGATCTAAGAGGATCTAGGGAGAATTACACGTATTTTTGCAGCAGAATATTTGCCACCAGTGGACGATTACGGTAGTGGATTGGCTCCTGAGGTCCCGACGGTAAATCTGTCAAGCTTATGAAGTTTTCGATGAACAGATGTCAGCGAAATGGCTTTTTAAGAAAATGATGCTAATGGATTACGAAATCCTGGCATACTGCTACTACTACTACTACCACTTTTTTGCCTTTATCAGCTCACCGCATTTTCCATCAGAGGACGTTGAAGTGGTTGATGAGCCTACGATTTGCCATTACGTTCAAAGATTTACCAAAGCCCTACCTAATTTTTTTAACTTCGTTAGTAAAAAAGTACAGCATGGGTTTATAAAATTATGCTCTTTTTCTTCTGCGTCTTCGTTTCCATTTCTTGGGCGCCCTCGGGACTTCTCCTGGGTGCCAAGGCCCCTAAGGCATTTCAGTGGCCTCCAGCCCTTCTGAATGTTGGCAACACACCTCCCTTGGTGTTATACTTCTCTCCTCGGCAAAACTCAAGCTGCTAAAGCGACACTTTTAAATTACAAACCTAAGTTCCATCAAATGGGAACAACATTTTGCCGAAAAAATTGTCCGTAGGTCCCTCGATTTTTTCAACCTCAAATTCCCATATTTTGGGCCATTTTCAACTTGTGCTACTTTCTGACTGGAACAGAGCGAACACAGCAACCATTTTTAGTAAGCCGTGTGATTTATTTCCGACCCTTTCCATAGCCACGTCTTTTGCAAAAAAAGTGCTGCCTCTGCACGTTCCCATTTAAACAAAATAAGAGCATCCTTAAATAAACAATTCTAAGATTAAGTTTTGTTATTCTTGCAAAGATCTAGATCACAATCTTATTCAGCCAACTGACCAGCCTCATTTTACTTGCCTCCTTTACTGTCAAACCTTTTCTCCATACATTTTTAAGTTGAGGTAAGTACGCTGATGTTTCATTGACAAATCATACAGGCTGACATTGTGTAGAGGGCTCCGTGTCTCCCTCGTCTCCTCCTCTGCCTTCAAGCACTTGAAACTAGGGAGCAGTGACCAAAGTACTTTCCTTTCTCCTCCTGGAAGGTGGTCAGTGGCGAGGTTCGCACTTCCCTGGCCGCCCCTTGCCTTGGAGGGCAAATTTTAAGCAAATGTGGTTTACAGAAATAATTGTAGCCTATTTAATAAGGAAGGTAAAATATCTAAGTGCAATTCTGGTCATCTAAGACCAAATTACTTGCAAAATGTTGAATATAAATGAAGGTAAGCAACAGCAGAAGTGCCACATCATAATGCAGGTTTAAATAAGGTCGCTGGATAAAGTGTACAGCTGTAGCTCCTCAAGACTTCTCTGAAGACAAAAGAAGACGTAGTACCCGAGAATTGAGGCCACTGGCGTATCCCAGAGGTCAGCTCACCCGTCGAAGACAACCAGGTAGCCGTAAGCGGAGCCGAGATTCAGAGGGACAATAAACGACCGCATAGAGGTCTACTTTGAAAATTCAAGATATTTCGGGATCTCATTTAATGGAGATTTAAGGAATCGGTTGAAGTATTTCACCTGCCGTCGCCTTATCAGAATGAAGTAGATGGGTTGTGGTGCTGAGGAACTCATCACCAACAAGAAGGGCTTGGCATCCCAGGCTGCAACGCATTTCCAACACTCCATCCCTTGATTTAGATGGATGTTATGCACGCAACTTTGGACAAATTGCCACACAATGTTAAAATTATCATGCAGACTATTTCTTCTTCTTTTCTTGCCTAAAGAGCTTCTGTACACAGAGACGTGAAGGTGTCAGAAACAAGAGGACCGTTGAAGGCAGGGGTAGAAAAAGTAGATGTGTCAAACATTCCACCAACAAATAGGGAAGGTGGATTGTCAACGCACTTGACACTGGTGTATTTGACAATTAACAGCCTTAAAATAAGTCAACTTTACTTATAGAATGGTGCAATTTTACCAGGAATCTGCAATTAGATGAATTAGAAGTGCTTGAAGGGAATGCAGTAGTTGTGGTCTTCCGCTTCCTCCAGACGGGCTGAGCAATGGGGCGATCCAGCGGCCACACCGCCCTAAGGGGTGGAAGCAAAGTCCATTTGAACAATCTACTCTGTTCACGAAAGCGGTGTATTTCCCCACTACTTTTGGACATATTTACAATTGCAAAGTTTTGCTATGGAGGGTGAAATATAACATCCTGCTATTGCTTACTTTAACTTCAACAAAGGTGTAAAGTCTACAAACAGTTGTTTTGCATTCTGCCAGCCGGTAGTTGCACAGTGAATGAGGAGGTAAAACAGTGACCTTCACTGAAACGACTTTTCTGTTCACCCAAGACTGTATATGATGAGGAGGTCAGTTCATGAGTCGCCAAGAGATACACCGCGGTGGAGGCAGAAGTTGGCATAAGTCACGACCGGAGTAACCTCGGTTTACAACACTAGCCAATCGTCATAGTTCTGGTATTTTTGTGTTAAAATCTACTACTGCTGTTTTGCTGCTATGCTTTGGCAGCATATTTACTTAGTTAAGGAATTCGTGTGTCACATATGTGTGACGCGTGTAAGAAATTTACTCGAAAATGAGGTAAAGAAGGCGCTTTGGGGGATTTGTCGGGAGGACCTGATGTTTTAGACAACCCCTGACACTGAGTCATGATGCCATGAGGGAGTTACGGTGTCAGTAAAATAAAACTTGACTAGTTTCGTCTAAAACCGATTCTCGAAGAGTGAGAAATTCATTATAAAATACTAAAAGTTCAATATTAACTATATTTTACTTAGTGACAAACCAGTGCTGCAATGACTAAATTATTGCTTGGATTAGTGAAGGGAAAGATGGCAATCTGAGGGACTGCTTTTGCCTCATTTATTGGCTTCCAGTTTTCTGAGTTATCTTTAGTCAGTTATCCGCAGTTAAAATTTCTTACAGGGAAAGCCATTCGACAGTGAGACTAGTGATGCTCTTCTAAATGCCCACATTGTATCAGTTCAAGTTTTAGAGGACTTTTCTTAACATCTAGATTCAAGGATGGTAGACTTGCCTCGTACTCATAATGACTTCAAATAACTGAGTAAATTTGCCCTTCTAAGAAGATCCTAGGAAAAGTCTATCTCAGTTATAATAAATATTTTGTTTTTATTCTTTTCTTTAAATAACTTGTCTATATGTTTGGTTATAGAATCGCCACCATCGTCACACATACGTGACGAAGCGACTTGCTTAACTGATCCGCAGTGCTGGATGTTTCTGCCCTAAAAACTATTGTATTTTTTAGTTACAAAACGTGTAAGACAGATTTTGCAGAAGACTACTTGAATTAGGCATCATATTGGACAACTAAATTGCATCAGGGGAATAAAAATGTGAGCAGTTCATTAAAGCTATGGCAACAAAAGCGTTAGATGGCTCCTCAAGGGCACACACACATTGCTCAAAGGTTTGAATACCTTACAGGGCTTTGCTAGAAAAGGCTTAAAGTCCACATTTCATTGCATACGTTCGTAATGCACTAAGTCACATTTCCTAATCTCCTTCATTTGTAGGCACAAGAATGTGTGTTGCATGTGATCGGGAAATTTTTTCCTCTCCTCCTTTGTTTGGAGGCATGCGCACTCTTTATCTATTCCCCATCTTTAATAACGCCAGTTTCTGGGTCCATGTTTATGGGTTACAAAGTGGGCCAAAAACCAGAAGAAGTGTACCCTTTAGATCCTGCAATACCGGAATTTCAAGCATTGCCTTTGCAGCGTCCTTTTCTACTCTTTGGACTAGGAAAATGGGAAATGATTTCACAAATAACTTGCAGATATAAAACTTATTTAAAACGGACTTGCATTTGTTAGCCAGTCTTTAAATTTAAATGCGTCAGAGCTGCTTTTTGTGCCGAGCAGCAAGGAGTATAATGTTAATTACTGGAATTTTGAATCACTTTTGCTGAGGCTACTAAGGTTTCAGGCCCCTATGGAAATCACCTTCCCTTTGTGGCTGTTGAACATGATTTTCCTGTCAAAATCCGGTGATGGCATTGACCTCAAGGGAGTCTGCATTGCTTGAGTGATTGTTAAGAATTTATGAAGGAGTTTTACTAAATACCAACGCTTGTTACTTTTACCTTATTACGTGAAGGTGAGGTGATTAGGTCGATTAAGTAAGTTAATTAGATTTTTAGATAAATATAAAAAAACACATAATGCTACACTAGGCGCATTGTAAGCTAAAGCGTTCAAAATCTGCCATTGTGTGGTCACTCTCAGTAGGACAAAGGCTTGATGAAATCATACTTTTAAGGTTTTTTTCTCTATGAGGCAAATAACTGACCTCCCCACCTATCCAGCTGCAACCAATCGTCGTCAAGACCTACCGATCTTGCTAAACTCGGTGCATCATGTAGCGATTTATCACTGGAATCATGATAGCATTATTACAGTGAATAAGTCAAGACTATCACATTTCTGGTTCTAATGCAGCGATCAGAGAAAAATTGCTAGCTTTAAACATTATTTTGTTTTTTCCCTTCAGGATTGTAGCGACTCGAGGGGTCCTTACTCAAGATTACAAGCTTCAACTCCTAAGACAAAGCATAAATAAAAGCAGTTATTAAATTAAGAGATTTGTAGGCTATGAAAGCAAACGTTAAAGAATGCACTTTTCTAGAAATATCGCAAGACTCTTACAATTCACTCTAAATCACCTCAATTAAAATTGGTTAGTTTTGTCAAATTACATCAGTTTGCTAACTTTCAACAAAACGGGATTTAATTTACTCATTTGGTTTAAACTGACAGCTTTGACCTTAAGAATGCAAATCGCAGTTCAAATGCATTGCTTTGCTTGTGATTCATCGGGCAGGGCTTCCTAATAGTACTTTAGTGCTGCTTTGTTCAAACTTGTACTCACGTGCTTTAAAAAAGTTTTAAAATTGCAGTTACTTAGGCATCACATCTTGGCATAATTTTTATCTATAACTTTCTACCAAGTTGAAAACTAACGAGTTGTATTCAACATATCTTTTGCAAACATCCTTGAGTTCATTTTTTTAGGATTGACTCCTCACATCCTTCCGATTGCAGCTGTCCTTGTTTAAAAAATAAATTAATGCCTCACAAAAGAATGGCTGGAATAGCACAACTATTAAATTAAACTCGAGGTTTATCTTTTTGGATTATCACTTTTTTTCGATGACTCTGATTCCAAAGGAAGAAGTTTAAACAAATATAATCAGATGCTAGCGTGCTTTTGCTGGTCTTGAATATTTGTGCTTAAGCTGATAGAGTCCTTCTTCAGTGCAGTCTTGTAGAAGCTAAATCACGGCCAGCGAGGAAGTGTCGATATTTTAAGAGCACCATTACAGCAGGCTTGCATTTTAAAGACTAGCCGCTACATAAAAAGCTGCGAATGGGATGCAAAAGCAAACCATTGAGTTGTAAAACTTCAAGCTAATGTATTCTTCCGATTTGTCAAGTTATTTTTCTGTCTTTGAATGCTTAGGCAATTTCGAATAACAAAATCTGTTGCACACAAATTGGTCGTAAGATGAAGGAATGCCGACGCAAATACAGCGAAAGGTAGGAATCATCATGTTTAATAGCATGTCACAAAATTATGCGCCTATTTGCTCGTTCCGCACACATTTTGATATTATTATCTGTTAGCAAAAGCAGGGTAGACGTGGAAACTACCAAAAGCAAAGAGATTGCTTATTTGTCCCTTAGGCATGGAAGTCACATGATTATCAGCGCACGATAATTCCTTGCCTAAAACAACAGTGAATTCCAACGGAGATCTTATTTTCCCCATTCTGTATAGCCTCAGCCAGACGAGAACATAACTGAAGGCTTTGCTTAAGTTTGTTATTGTGGACATTTACTTTAATTCAAACCCCTCCTTTGCAACCCAAAAATAATTTGCATGAATTGGAAAGTTTTATTGAAGATCTTTTAGGTTTCACAAATCTGCATTAAAGCCATAAAACAAGGTTAACCGCGTGGAATGGTGCTGACCAGTTCATTGATGTAGTTTAGTAGGTGCTTGGCAGGAATTAGCGTTTAAAAGTACTGCAGCCATAGTAGCCGACTTTTTTTCGAGGAAGACATGATGAGGACTTTCCCATCAATTCAATAATGCAAAGAATTATTTTGTCATGACGATAGTGACGATGGACGGGGACTACAAAAGGACATTTATAATGGCTAACCGAATTAAAATAAGTTGAGTAGAATAGTAACGCCATTATTTTAGTGCAAGGTCAACTAAAAAGCACAAATAGAAAAAGGGTAGTGTAGTACTTTGTTTATTGGAACTACCGGTTTCGGAGGGTCGCAGAGGTGGCCGTATTGCCCTAGCTGTGTAGGCGGGCCTCCTGGCCATGCCAGCAGCCTATTTCCCTCTGTCCGTCTACTCTAAAATTCTGCCTTCTTTTGCCTTCGAGGAGGCCTCGGGATGCTTCAATTAGTGCGCCGTCAACTTCAAAATATGTTCAAGATCCACAAATGGCTTTCTCCAATGGCCCAAAATCCACACCCAGCAGTTATAAATTGATTTTGCTATTATTTTATCAGGACATTTAATGCCACTTGGCATTGGTTTTCTAAAAAACCAGTAATTAATTTGCTCAGCTGAACCTGGTCCATGGTTCTGGTGCCGCTGAATATTTAATGCTTCGCCTGACAATGTGCTGGAAGCATTTTAAGCAAAAACATTTTATGCAACTTTTTACAATTGACTCCTAGAAATACAATTTACAGTTCAAATGTAAATAACTGTGATTATCTGACTCAATAGCGAGTAACTCTTGAGTACGCAAATAATAGTAACTAGTGCTTAAAATGTATTGAGTATTTGAAGGCTTGTCCTTGAAGAAATTTGCCCCTGCTTTTAAATAATTCTACAATTGGATGACGCATTAAGTGGCGTTGGGTTGCCTGAAAGTGCAAAATTATATTAAAACTGGTTTGATTTGATGCACATTCGAAATCTCTCAGGAAGCTAGGCGCTTTTGAATTGGTGGAAACAAGAAAACGAATCAGTCACAAAGTCAAATTTCTACTTAAATAAACATGAAGCTAAATAAATATTGAGTTTTTGTTTTGGCAATGAGCCGCTGGCTTGATGTTCGCAGATACGCACCGGTCTAGTCTATCCACAGGAACAAAGTGCTTTTTGGGTGCAAAAATAAGTGAGCCAGAACTGGGTGGTGCAAAGTAGACAGGCGTTTCACTTATACATCACCCCGGCCTGTAGACCTTGTCTCGGTGGTGGGGCGGCTCTCCTTGCATGCATCTCGCAGTAGAGCATGCCATTTATGTAAAAGTAGCCCACATTACGCAAGTTGATTCCACACTGCGAACACTTTAAACATTCGGGATGCATGGGAATCGAACCGTGCACTTTGACCATAACTCCAGCAATAGGACCTCTACAGGCATCGCAAATGAGCTTTGGTGCCACACCAGCGGGTGATGAAGCTCCAGTAGCTGAAAGAGCGTTCTCAAAAGATGCCGAGGCATTGCGTTGAGAGTAGAGTCCCATAGGTGAATTGTATTCAGAGTGAAGAATACGGTGAGTCCTGCCCTCTGCGTTGCGAGTTATCACCGAATGACCAGGCAAAGGCGCCTGCCCAAACGGCACTGGGTTCACGTTGTGCGAAGCTCCGATCGGTGGTGTATAAGGTGCTGCGAAAGCGCTTTTCAAATTTGCTTGTCCATTGTCCATAACCGAACGGAAGACTGACTCTTCCACTCGCGCTGACATGGGCTGGATGGTGGCTGAAGTAGTGGTGGTTCTAAAGGGTGCAATGGTTCCACCACGCTGAACCATTATCACAAAGTCATTACTAGAACGGATGATCTCCATCTTAGCCTGTTCATGAGTGAGGCCTGCCATATCAGTTCGGTTGATACGGAGGACATAATCTCCGCCGCGAAGGCCGCAACGCTCGGCTACTCCACCACGTGCGACGCTTTTGATGTTCAGCGGAAGGCCTACGTCCACTCCGCCCTCTAGACGAAAACCCCAAGGGACAGAGCTGTCCTCGCGGACAAGTTTCATCGTCAGTAGTTGACTCGCCATCTGATCTGATGGCTCCCTCGTAGGAAAATGAACTTGGCGCTTCCTGTGGGATGTGGCAGCGCGCGGGACATGTGTATGTGTGCGTGTGTGCCTCAAGAGCCAATGAATGTAGGTCTGTGGATTGGTCGATGCTTTAATATCACTCTCAGTCAAGTGGAACAGTCTGGAATTAGGGTGAGGCCACTTGTTTATCCCCTGGGTAATTAGCTCTTATCAAACAAACATTTACTTACCTTTACATGATGGAATTATCAACAGCCATTTTGCTTCTGCAAGTAATAAATATGTAGCGGCAATGATTTCACCTCTCTAAAGCACTTATTAATAAAGTAAAAGTAATTTAAAATCCTCCTCATTTGTTAAGTCCGCTGGCAACCTATCTCAAGGAAACGCGTGATTTAGGAAATCAAAGTCATTTTCGTTTACATTGCGTTAAAAACTGCTCTTTCGACTAGAGCTTTTGCTGATACTTACGTACGGAGGCTGAGGGCAAGCGCAAACATGCGTTTGCTGTCGACAAAGCTCAAATGGTTTCAAAAACACATTTACAGATGCACCAGTGGGTGATCATGCCTATTACTACCGTTAAAACTATCCACCAACTCGAATATAGATAACCGAAAATAGCCACTTGCATCCCTACATGAGCTAAGGGTTTTTAAAGCATTTCAAATCTCTTACGCAGAGCTTTGGCTTAATGGTTTTGACATTCCCTGTCTGAAATTGAGCATTTTCTTGGGTTACAGTAGCATCATGATCATACATCATCATTTTCGCAAAACTAAAACCAAAATTACTGGTTTGCCAAAAATCACACCTTCTGATGCACTATTCTGCCTTTTGCTAGAGAGAACTTAGACACAAATTGTGACCAAGCCATCATTTGTTGAAAATAAAAATGATCTTACGCGCGTATGGTGGAAAAAAAAATCAAATTTTATTGCCGCTAATTCTTAGATTTTAATATTCGAACAATCAATCAAAATATTTATTTTAAATCTTACAATCTCAGCTTTGTTTAACCAGGTTATTTTTAGACTTTAGTAAGCAAAGGCGGCTTTAAAACGTCATAGGCAATTTGTGAAAATTCTTATTGCAAAAACTAAAGTAGAGGAAACTGAGAACAAAAGAATGTTGTTGTCTGGATTATAAGCGAATTGTCTCACGTGCCCAAAATGAAGACGTGACTTGTGCTGCCCTCGAATAATCTTCTACTGCCTCCCAGATTAATGCCCAGTTAGCCTGGAATGACAGAAGAGCTGCACAGACACAGCGATTACCGTTTCGAAAAAGAAACCTTCCAGATTATTGATGAGGAATAGCTTGAAGCCTGTCCAAGGGGGTATAGAACTAACCTTTTTTCATCCATTCACTGCCTGCATAGAAGTCTTGAGCGGTAGCGCCGATTTCATCTAGCGCTGTACTTTCTTTACCGTCATCACCACCACCTCCTGGGGAACAGTTGTGTAGCATAAATCAAGACACCAGTTTGCAGACCCGGTTCTTGCCGGTTGTTTAGTTTCACTGCCTTCTGATTCTAACGTCGGCCTATTAAAGTAATTAAGGGGATTATTTTTGGAACACACTTTGATTAAAATCGCATGGTGAGGTGTCAAATGTCAGCCTACCTTGCTTTCTCTGTTAGTGGGATAGTATTGGCCGGTCCTATTGCCTATTTCTATTTAACGTCAGCATTCTAGGCTAAGAATTGCTCGTAAAAGCTGCTACTCACTAAAGTTTACATGCTTTAGTAAGATGAACGGCACTCTTTTCACTAGATTTCTGTGTTATTAAGAGGACGCCACGTTTCAAGACACTTTCCAATGCTCGATGTCGAAGTAAATTTACATAAGGGTGTGTTCGTACAGTTTTGTGTCACCGTGCACGACGCAAACACACTCCATGCAATTTGCGGACTGATATGATTCAAAACGTTCTCGCTGGTTAAAAAAGCACAGTCAATAAAATAATTACAGCCATGGCAATGCTGGTGCATTCCCAAGTTGACTAAGTCAACATTAAAGATTGGTATGATTCTCCACTTTTGAAAGGCTGGTTGTGCTATTTCTTACAGACGACTGGTGTTGTTTTGTGATGAGTATGGACTGAATGACTGCGCAAGTTGGCATGATTGATTCCTTTTCTTCGGGCTGGCTCTTCTCTTAAGAGCATGTTCTAACACAATCTGTGCTTTAACACCATTCCCAGGACGATTTCGAATTACAAATCGACGTCAATGGTAATTTGTTTTGTAAGTTCCAACATTCAATTTGTTACCTTTCCTTGCGAATTCCGCCTAAAGTATTTGTCTGCTTTGCGCAGTTCAAGATGAAGGAGATGACATTTAACATGCCTGTTAATATTCTTGGAAAAACTGGCTTAATAGATGGCAAAATGAAGTTTTTGAGCATTGTTTGGCACAATCATGCCTCCTTTAAGGATCTCACTTATTTATAGCAACAAAAGATTGCGTGAATAATAAAAGGTAAGTCAGTTTTAAGTATCAACTAATACCTCAAGCCCATTGTGCTGCTTCTCTCAAAATGATTAAGCTTAGTACTTTGGACAAATAAGAAATATATAAATCTTTGCTAAAACTTAGCAACATAGGAAAAGTAGTTGTTATTCAAGATGCTGCATTCCTCGTGTGCCCTCTTTGAACTCTTTCGCATTCAACTCGTAAATCAAGCTAAAAATAGAGGCAAAGCACACAACTGGATTCATTGTAATACTCTGATTATTTGTTTAACTTTTCGTTTAGGTATCACAGGCAGTTAAGACCCTGACTTTGTACTTTCACTAAGCAATACATTTGTTAATACAGTTGCAGACGCCTTCTCCCTTTCCTCCTCTTCCCTTCTACCAGCCCTGTTATGCGAAGGTTGGCTGTTTCTAGGCGCTTTTATCATAAGCAGAGGAAGTATATGGGGTGGAGGAGTCGATGCATCTACGACGAGAAAGCCCCAAAATCAAGAAAGTAACCGCGTCGGTCCACGAGCAGGTTTAAATTGTCCTCCCATCTACAAAGTACCTTTAAAAAATGTATCAGTAGTATCACGAAATCTTTTGTCCTCAGGAAAGACTGTGAAAATTACAATTCCATCATCAGATCACGTAAATTATTGTAATGTTTGAAATGAATGTACCTTATCATTTTGCGGAGAAGTTAACCAGGAAAAAAGTGGACAAATTTCGTGCAGAATGGTTTTACCTTTTTTATCAAAATTGATTACAGGTAAAAATTGAGAAAAGTAGGCCCATCAATGACATGTTTATATGGTTTTGTCAATTCGTTTCGGCTTTGGAGAGTACTAGCATTAGATCTGGTGATCCATTTTTTTATTTCAAGACCATGACATTGGATGCCGTCAGAGGACCAAGAGCGGTTTACAAATATTGTTGTAGCTTCCCGAGGCTCCCTCGAAGGCAAAAGAAGGCAGAATGCTAGAGTACAATGTGCATATTCAACGGACAGAGGGAAATAAGCTGCTGGCATGGCCCAGAGGCCAGCCTACGCAGCTAGGGCGATATGGCTACCTCTGTGCCCTGACCGAAACCGGTAGTTCAAACAAAGTACTACAACTGTATCTACTTGAACATAAGAGTAGAATATGTAAATGTCATTCCAAGCAAAAAACTATGTATCTACCTAGAACGTCACACTAAATCACTCGGGCTGCGCTAATCATGTATGATTTTTGTGTAGTTTTATCAGTCTAGGTCTAATAATTATTTGTCGAATTTGTGGGAACTAAAATCATGCTTTCGGCAGATCTTATAAAAAATCGTTCTTAATCTTTGTATTTGCTTTTACTGAAAAGCTAATAGACAAATAAGGAATTTATGCAAACATCAGCGTTTAAAGGCTCCAATCCTCGATACGGCCGCCTCCATTCAAGGCCACCACTGTAATGCGGGTCTATCGTTTATTTGCATTCTCCTGAAGAATGAAGGCGGTTAATGGCGGGCATAAGGCTAATGCATGCCAAAATAGCAGGTTTAGATTTTTTAATTTTTAGCACTTGGAAATGTATGGACACGCAGAGTATATTCGACTTTCTCTGATGGGACCGAACATTCCATGCATGAAATAATTGAATTCTCCTCACACCTGTTGCATTGGCGCTAGCATTCTTAGAAGATCCTTGGTTCAGAGCGTTTTTTAATTTAAAAATTAAGATGAATAATCATTGAGTGCTAGGTAGTAAAATTAGTTGAAGGTGATTTGCGTTTGTAGCTTCTTTATGATTACTGAAAGGCCTTTTAAATTTAGTGCCGAGCCTGGTACGACAAGAAAATAAACATTGTATTTAACTTAGTAACATATTTTTTAGATTTGAGTGAGCCTCGGATTCGATGCGTCACTTACACACCCATAAAATTGTTGAATTCCAAATTTATTGCTTTTTTTGAAATAACCATTATTTTAACTCGTTTGCATGTTAGCCGCTTTATCATTAGCGCGCACCAATTTTGTGTTATTATGAATTTATGGTCACACAAGTTGTAATTCATAAGGAAAGGTCGTCCCACCAAGCGGAATTTTTCAATAATATTTTTTAGGACAATTTACAAAATCATTTTTTTCGGCCAAATATTTCTTGGAATATTTTCAACAATAAAAACGCTTGTTTTTATGTGCACATATGTTCTCCCTTAACAAAGAATCCATCGAGTGCTTATGCTGCTTGTTTGTCAGGAAATATTGTGCGCATTCCTCCTAGGAATCCCAATAAATCAAGTTTTTTTATGTATGAGAGGTTTTACTAAAGATTGTTTATTAAAGACCCATGATGGTGACAGCACTGTCGTACTTTGTTTGTTTTAACTACTATATTGCCCCGGCTGCATAGGCAGCTTATTTCCTTCTGCCTGTTGAGTATATATATTCCACCCTAGTATTCTGCCTTCTTTTGCATTCGAGGGAGCCTTGGGACCCTACAAGCATAATAGCGTGCGTTGATTTTAATAGTACAAAGAAGACCGGGTCTTAAACAAGATAATTTTTGCCCTACACGAAATTTTCCTCTAATTTAGACTAAGACGACAGGTGTTCTTAAAAATTTATGAAATTTTATCTATATCAAGGATTATTAACATTGTGCCAGGATCCTTGTAGGTACTTTAGCCAAGGCATCATTATCTCACACATTTACAGTAGATTTGTGGGATGACGAAACGTGTAGCCAAAAAGACGACAAATAGTTGCAGAGTGCAAAGCTTGCATAATAAATTTCCCTAATTTTCTACATATTTTCCAACGCTTACCGCGAATGACTCTTCGTGTCACCCACCGGGGTGAATTCGGTGCCTCACAAACCACCCACGATCCAAAAATAGAGTTCACGCATAAATTATCCAACAGATCAGGAGGACATTTGACTTCTGGGTCAGCAGTGCACCTAGGCATCAAGATGAATGTAAATTCCGAAAATTGCATCAATGATATTTACTAACTCTGCATTACCAATAGCAGAACACTGTCCCCCACCAAGGTCATTATACATGGTTGCAATTTTAAATTTCCTTTTTAAAAAATTAGAACTCAATTCTAGAAGAATTTGTGCAGGGGATGCAAGAGTAGAGACTTCTGTTTAACAAAATAATAGTATTTAATAAATCTTATTGAATCCCCTGCAATTTCGATCCCATAAAAAGTTGGCGAATAACAAAACAAGAATTTTAAAAGTGCCAAACAGTGGTAGAGCAAGGCAATGACATGATAAACTACTAAATGCTGGCCTAATTTCTACACAGTCTACCACAGCACCTCCGGTTGTCAAGCCTTTACGGTGGTTGGCTGTACTGATGGATCTGCAAACTGCCTTCCTCCTCTGCTTACTTCACTCCCTCTTCATCCAACTGCTTTGACCACGGCCTCAGCGATCTACCGCCTAGTGGATCAAGTTCATGCCTTCCATCCTTACTTGTTTACCACAACTCTGTAAATGCACAACAACATTCTGCCTACCTCTTCTTTCTATTTAATTGTAACTGCCAACAGATGAGTGATGCGCCTCCTGTTCAGTGGTATTTTATAAGCCCCCCCTATACGTCACAATCTCTACATTCAGACCTACCAAAATAACACTTAATAGCTAAGTAAATTAAAAGATTTTAGGTCTGGCAATCAGTGTGCATTTACCATTAGTGGCTTTGGTGTCAGAAAATAGAGGCTGCTGTCCAAACTGGTAGGAAACTAAAACTTCTCTTATAGAGCTGTAGGGACCACAGCAAAACGAAGCAGGAGCAGATCCTCCTATTAATCTTGACCATAAATTAGGGCTGAGTTGGCATTAAAAGTGGGGTAGAGGAATCAAGATGATTCAGACCCGAAAATGCCAGGCCCACCTTTCTCGATGACTGGGATGATAAATGCTTAGGCTTCAATAACTACACATGCCCATAGAACCAAGAGTGGCCACTTCAAGTGGAGACGAAACAGTATATCACTCGACTTCACCTTCAATACCCTTTCAACATTATTACCCATTTTACAGCAAACTGAATTTCAGGCTTCCATACGTGACATGAAATTGAGCACAATAAATCCAAGAGTTTGGAAGAAAACTTTAGAATACGCCATACCATTGATTCCAGTCACAACAGTGGCCAATCAGAAGCCAAGGTTATCCCCACACCTGTCTGTGCAGGCTGGGTAGATAGTTAGGCGTTTATACAAGGCGTGTGCGGCCTTGCCCACTCGGCACAAACGTGCCCCTACACGTTCGTTAAGGGTCGCCTACACACACATCTACGAGATGTCCGCGCTGCTGCGCATCCAACTCTCTCGACCCGACAGCTCCGTGCCCTGGGGCTTCCGTCTGGAGGGTGGTGTGGACCTAGGACACGCGCTCAACATTCAGAAAGTGGCCCCGGGCGGTATTGCTGAGGCTTGCGGTGTTAAACCCGGGGATATCATCGTGAGCATAAATTCTGCGGACACACGATTTATGAAACATGAAGACGCGAAAATGGAAATTATTCGATCCCTCAATGCTTTTGAAATGATTGTGGAGAGGAATAACATTGGAAACTCAATGGCTGTCGGGGCTCTTTCGCCTCTTGAGCAGGGTTCCTCTGCCTCTGGGGCAACTATTCGACAGAGCGACATCAATGGAGGATCTGAAGCAGCATGCAGTATCCCAAAGGCCGGTATAGCCATGCTATCTCAGGGTCCAGATGGAAGATTTCAACGCCTTTCCCACTCCTCCTACAACTCTCCTATGGGTTTGTACTCAAAGGGCAATGTGAATACCTCCTTTAGAAGTACAGTTGCCTCGGCAGGAGCAGACATATCAAATGTTCGACCTGCTCCGCAAGTCTTCGGCGGAAGTATGCGGTGCGGAGCCTGTCAGAACCTCATCACAGGTGGGCAGTTTGTGAGGGTGCAGGGTCGAATTCCCATGCATCCCTCATGTCTCAAGTGCTGCAAATGTGGCATTGGACTGAGGAACGTAGGCTACTTCTACATCAACGAGATGCTCTACTGCGAGACTCATGCTAAGCAAGTTGGTAGACCACCGGACTCAAACATAAAGCCTGTAGCAATTTACAAGTGACTGACTCCACCATGTCTCTTGCTTCCTTTCATTTCCTGCCCTCGTAAAACTCAATCTTCATACTTGGGAGATGCATCTTTTCTACCAAAGCACCTGTTTATTTATAGTGACTTGATCAATCAACCTAAATATATATCTGTGCATACATTTATAAAAATACATTTCCCTAGAATAGAAACGAAGTCAAGGATGGATCATGTGGCTGGTGGTCACTCGGGTTTACCTCGTGATTAAATTCAAGGAGTTGCTGAATGATAATAAAAATATCAGGTAGACTAGGCCTAAATCGCAACATGTTTTAACTATGATGCATCGATGGTCGGAGTGACATCCTGCGGGTTCGCGATTAAGACTAATAATGTTTAACAATTAAAAGCAAACAAAATAACTATGGGTTGAATGCTAGACATTACTAATTTGATGTCGATATTTAATGACAGAGCGATCCTAAATCTCCCCAAATTATCGTGGCAGAATTGATGGCCAAATTTTTCGGTCTAATGTACAGTTTATATTCCGAGTACGCTTAATCTAGAATGTCATCCAGAGAGTTTCATGCAGCATAAAATGATGCATAAACCTCGCAATGACCTGCATGTAAGCACACTTGGTAAATTTGAACAAACGAATGCAAACAGACTTTATCTACAATCGAAATAGAATTGAGGTAACAGGTTTGGAAAAGGCAGATGGCCTTAGATATGTATTCTGCAAAATACTCGTGTGACTAGCTGGTTGCCAAAATGCTTAATTGAAAATGAATTTCATGAGACAAGTAGTGGATTTTGGATGCTTATTAATACTATACACGCATTTTCTTGAATATTTTTACAACAAGCAACAAATTTATAAGTTGCTTACCATAATACTTCTTTAATACTAGACGATTTACGTGCTGATTTACAAATTTCTCAATTTTTTGCATAATGGAAACTAAATATCAGCCGATAGGACAAAAATGTTCATAATCTTTAGTTTTCACCCTAACTAATTAAAGCACTTTGGAAAATATGGCAGAGAAATGAATTTGCGTTTACAACAAAGGGCTATGTTCATATGTACAAGGTTAAACTGCGGAACCGTTCACTTTAACCTCAAATTAAAAGGGTCTCACTGTCTCTTTTCGTAAAGCAATAAAGAGCTGTTACAATGAGGAAAAGATTTCTGACGCCTATCATTCTTCAGGAATTCTATATCAGAATTTAGGGGTAGGTATTAATGGTTTGCTTTGCTCTTGGTCTTGTATATTTTATGGGGAACACAATAAAACTTGATTTGTTAAATAATAAAACCCAACGCTTATGACGGTGAGCGAATAGCTTATCATCGAGTGGCTACCAGGGCAGGCGTATATTTGCGGCAGGCTACCATCAAGGCAAATTCAGGTCGCAAAAATTCGAGCATACTTGGTCTGAAACAAAAAAAATAGCAGAACGTAGACAGTGAAGCAAGATTTTTTCTACTTAGAATGCGTGCATGCAAGATTCCGCGCAGTATGGCATTCAGTTAATAATGGCGCAGTCCTCTACCACTTTGGCACACATTTGCGCTTCTCCTGGTGCATTTAGTGCGACTTCGATGTGAAGAAATCAGTTTAGCTAGAAGACATATTTCCACATTGTCCAACTCCAAACCACCTGTCCTCAACTTCCCATGCATTCAATGCACAAAAATGGGACTCATTTTGAACAAACATATTACAAATATTGGTATCCAACTGCTCGACGAAAGCGCTGCTCAACACTTAGACATGCCATCCAGTTGTCACAAATGGTGCTCGAAGATGATGAGGCCTTATTGATGGAGAAAGGATGTAGTCAATCAAATTGTTTGAGAAGTTTGAGGTATTTCGCTAGGTCGGAATTCGAGTGAGTACTCAATAAGCCGGTAATTTGTTCTCTCAAACCATCCAACCAAGTGTGGAAATTCAACTGTTTCCGAACAAAATTTTGGTGGCTGAACATTCTCCAACACCAAGTGAATCAAATGAAGCGATTAGGGTGTAATTTTTGCATATGAATAGTTTGAAAAGTTGGTTTTTTTCCCACTCAAAGATAGGCTTTCTAAAGTGGGTTGGAAATACTAATATGGTTGCATACAAAGTAAGCAAAATGCGCAATCCTTTTAAATCAAATCGGTTGGCAGTTCACCAAAAATATTAATCGGGCTATGCGGATGGAACAACTATTAACGATAAGGTGAAGATTGTGGCACACTTATCACCTTCTTGTCTCATTCTTATCCTTCTGATAGTCTTTTTCGACTTTTCTACATAGATGCAACAGTTTTGCCTTTTTTGCATTTTCATTACGGTACTGTATGTTATTTCTCTCGCGCTTCATAAATACTTTGATCTTTCCAATTGCAGATTTGAGCCATTTGATGCGACATTCCAACCCAGGTCTTAAGACTACTACAATGGTAATAGAAACTGACAAGCTTATACTGCAATGAACAAATTGTTTGTTTAATTAGTCCTCGGTTTCGGTGATGGGCTATTAAGGAGCTCCACCACTATACTTTCACTGGGCAGCCTGGCTCCGAGCCCTACGGGCCGAGCATCGCCTACTTTTGTCTCCTAAGAAGTCGCGGAAATTCACAATACATCCCTTCTAATTTATTGTTAGAATTTTCCCCTACTTCAGGTCTTAAAATTGAAATGCCGTGTTAGGGAACATGTCAGAAAAACACAGACATACATCAATTAAATCCTCTGTATTTTCAAATGGAACAAAATTTGTTCTCATGCTCATAATAAAATGTTCATATCATCCTACCCCATGCGTCTCAAAGACCTTCACGAGAACAATCAGCACCAAAGTACGCCAAGTATCTAAAAATTAATTTAATTTAAAAAAATGCGAAAAGTTGGCTCAAGAACTAAGGCAATCAACACTGAATGTGGAGGTCAATAGGGGCGATACACAAATTTTTGATAGCGCTAGAAGTCTTTAACTGACCTTTTTTAAATCAACCTATACACCACTTTGGATGTTCGTGCTTTGACTATTCTTGTGAATCTGAAAGCCTTTCCTAATGTTGACAGCTTATTTCTCTGCTATGTAATGTGTAAATAAAAGAAGGCTGCACGTTTGTGGAAAGAATTTGTGGCGATCGCGAGTCTCGTAACAAGAACGCAATAGAAAGGACGTGCTGTGGAAAAAAACGTTAAAAGGAGTTGTGAAGTTTGATTTTTCCCAAAGTACTTATGTCCGCCAAGGCACGATTTGCGCATTTTTACTAGGAATTGTCGAACTTACGGCACTGAGCAAGAATCAGCGAAAACAATTTTATTCCCGAAGCCATGATTCTTTCGGATTTAAAACTTGCCTTGGAATTTTAATTATTTCATTAACAAGCCGAACCGAATACGTTGCAGAACCACATAGAGCTGGCACTCGGTCGCCAGCCTATTGCTGAGAATGGTGAAGACAAACGATAAGAAATTTTAAAATAGATTTTAAAAGTGCACTTTTATCCACAGTTTTAAAACGGTGCCCTTAAAATCAAAAGTTTTTTGCTGAATGGAATCCGACGCATTCAAAACTTGTAATTTGCCCCCTTCTGTTAGTTTAGGAGATAACAAAGCGGTGCTATTGATTGAATAATTAAAACGATCTAAGGTCAACAATTTAGTAAACTGCAGAAAAGGAAATAGCTACCAATTAACGAGCGACAGATCCCAATATCGCTTTAGGGTAAGTTGCCACCACAATAAGATTAAAGTGAATCGATTGACACCCTGGCCAAGATTTGACCCGAGCCATGATTCAAGTAAATTTGTAGGCTGGTCAGCAAATATAACTGTAAATCGTCTGACTATGAATATTTTTCCAAAGCACTTCAGCGCTCGAAATAGCTAAAAACCATAATGTTTGCTATTTTAATTGTCGGGATTGTCCATGAATCAGGTGTCACATCAATCAGCTTTTTTCCAGCTATTAGTTGTAGGTTTTGATAGCAAGACCTTTCAGAAGTTTCATTTAGCATTTTGTGCTATTGCGTGTTTATGGGAAATGTGCTTCTTACTTTTAGGGGACATGAACCTCAGGTTTTCGCAGCTACAAATATTTTTGCAACCAAGCAACAATTGAATCACAAAGCTACTTTGAAACAACTATACTAATCTTGAAACTGTAGTACACCCATGGTATTGTATTTAATAACTAATATAGTGCTATAGACTTGGGCTATTTGCGAACAACTGGAGAGGCAAAAGCCTGGTCTTCTGTCAGCCATTCTACGCAAGGGGACATCGGCTCATCAATGGTGCCCAACATTCCTTTGAAAACCACCAGCAATCCCTTGGAAAACACTACTAGTCCATTGTTGGAAACGACGCCATCAGGCTGGCACGAGGACTCCTTCTCTCTCTAACAACCTCAACCAATCATCGACCACCACCTCTTCCTCCCCATCGATGGTCTATTCTCACCCTCCAAAGGGTTAGATACCTTAAAGAGGTCAGCCTTCAAGTTATATGCTGCATCAGAAGTAATTTTTCTCCATTTTAAAATATGCTGCTTAAAAAGGGTCACCATAAACTCGATAATATAATGACGGAATCTTATGCCAGACTTACTGCTTTAGTTGCACTACTAAATTTTTTATCTTCATAATACGGACAATTCAGGATTCGTGCAGGTTGCAATTTCCAGCAAGTTCAAAACGCCTCTTCCTCTTGTTATTTTTTTTCACGAGTTGGACGTTAAGAGATGAAGCGGTGGAACTACCCCCCCAACCCCTCTTCATAAATGTTAGCGATTAACAAAGTGGAACAAAGATGGTAAAATGAGAAAGTATACTACATATTCTTCACTTATAGGCCTTGTAGCATGCTTTTCGAGGGTATGAAAACTGGATCAGTTAAATTTAATGCGCAAAATATCTGATATCATGTACAGAAAGTGATGTGGGAAATTTGCGCTACCCTTGTTGCAGATAGAACTTCCCTCCAAATGGCTGTTGGTAATAGAGCCATTCACATGTGATTATCTCGGCTAATTTGATACATTTCGAGATACACGAAATGCAGTGAGATGTTAGGCGTAAAAGTAACCGCACTTACCTTGGGGACAAAAGTCAATGCTGTGGGATGACCTTGACCACAATCACACTTTTACGATGGTGTAAAATTTGGACATGAATAGGTGAAGTTTGGTAAATATGTAAAAGCACTTTTCATACGCTTCCTGCTGTCCGCTAAAGGAATACTAAGTTTAATCTAAAATGCAGGTTTGGGGGTACAACTGCGTATGTGGCCCTGGAGACCTTGGAGAATTTTCCGCAAGAATCCACGCATTTTACCAGTGTCAGAAGCCTCTCAGCCCTGACGTATATTGACAATAAGTATGCGTTTTGCCATTCTCAAGCATAACTTCGGTGATGCATTACAACTTATCGGGATCCAGCTGCTTCTTTATAATCGGCAAGGGACTCTCAATTCCAAGGCACAAACTTAAGCGCGAAGTAATACAAAAAAACATTTCCGGGCGTATGGGAATGGGCACTAACAGCCCTTATACACGGTCAAAAAACTCAGAGTTTACGGTTTAATTTAGTCCTTAAACTGCTAAAAGTTGGTTTTGAACGATTCACTAGAGCTCCTCTAGACCAGACAAGTTAAGGCACTAGACTACTTTGTTCGGTTCCAAACACATTCCGCAAACGCTCAAAAGAAAAAAACTTTTCACTCCCAGCACTAAAATCAGCAAAAAAGTGCAAGCAATGCTTATTTTGTTTCAAGTGCTACTTATTAAATCTTTAAGTAGCATACCTGCATATAACGAGTTTAGCTAGTAATTCAGAAAATCGAGTTCTACCACGGTAGCACCGGACTCTCCGTTAATACCTATCGAGGTTATGTTTAATTTACGTTCTTTTGTGTTCATTTTGGCAAATCTGCTGTCACTTTTGTGGCAGCTTTGGCAAATCTACTCAAGAATGAAAAAAAGTTCGAATGACAGGTTGCTGCATCAAAACTTTGCATAAATCATTCCTCTAGATGGCTGGCTTATTAAAATCGCCTTAATATCATGTTTTACATTAAGATGTCAACATAGCGGAATGAAAAAACAGGTCGCAGCCGGGCGTCAATGTTCTGTGCTGTGGACTTTTCAATCCGCCTGCTACCAGCCTCGGACGGCACAGAATTAATTGGCGAAGCATTAAGCCTAACCGATCCGTTCGGCCCAGCCATTCATCATGACCTAGCAAAAAAACGGATGTCACATGCTCGTGGCGTCGGTGACGGAGCATTAGGACCAGATTCGGAGGGCACGATCATGCAGAAACCAACTGACATTCTGGACACGGACGCTTTGGACCATCACCCGGTCTCCGTCACCACCTTCTAGGCGAACACCCCTTCCGAATCCATTCTTCCTTGGAGAAGGCATGTTATCAAGTTTGTTGAAATTCATTCCAATACCATTGCATTGGCAGAGGCAAAAGAACCATCCACGGACAACCAATAACAGTGCTAGATCAAGGTAAGGAACTGTGAGGCCTTGGTTACTCCATCAACGCCAAATACACAAAGGACAGCTCCATAATCCATGAACTTGCCGACCAGACTACCACAAACTTCACTTACTAAATGAAAATGCTAAAATGCGATCCAAACACGATGCACAGCAATACAAATGGACATCAGTGCATTTTGCACAGAGCACAATGAGACCACCAAAAGTAGGCACCAGAATCATGACAAAAATAGGAGTCGGGATATTCAGATGGTACAGGTGGAGAGGCGGAAAGAGGTGAGTGGCAAGAGAGAAAGCACACAACGCGAGTGCCGCCTAGCTGTACTCGAAACCGGCATTCGACTGGATTACGTAGAGGAACTTCTCCCTCAATTCATCCGCCGTCTGATAGGTGGGCAGCTTCAGAAGGTTCATGCACGTGCTGGCGGTGGGGTAACGACTGGTGTCGGAGATAAGTTGGATTGTGAACGGTGGATAGAGAAACTAAGACAACAAAAGCACATTCGATGGGTCAAACAAAAGTACATTTCCTAGGCCAATAAAAAAGTAGTAGAGAGTTGATGGGTAGGGGAAGTGACAAGCTACTGACCCCAAATCCGAACATCGGTGGTCGCGAGGATGCCGTCACAAAACGGATGAGATTGCGCTTCTGATCTTTCGCCAGATCGCGTACAAACGCCCAGAAGAGGTCAATCGTCCTCTGATTGTGCTCATCCGTCGCGTCTGCGAGGAAAGAAGAAAGCAGAAGCGTAAAATTAGAGATACTTAGTTTTCAGCCCCATAACTTCACGTAAACCATCTTTTATCGGCTGTTGTGGTGGGCTTTACTACCCCTCATTCGATTTCCAGGATAAGAACACCCACTAGGAATTAATAACTAAATTGAACAGTCTTAGTTTATAAAGGTAAGCCTACCTCCAACAAACTGGGTGTTTTGGATCCAATCGTCCACATCGATATCCGTGGGTGTTCCCGCAATGACGATTTGCAATTCCTCGGCATCGAAGAGTTGTAACCACTTGATATCGATGACACTGGCCATACCCGAGAGGAAAGCCATTGACTGGCTCAAAATCTGTCACCGGACAACAAGTAAAATGACAAACGCTTTACTTAAGTTGTGCAATAAGCTATGCAGGTCGATTCCGGTGCCAGAGGGTTTGCCATCATCTTCGTAGCACAACCTGCGGTCCATGCTTACAATCAACTGTGGCAACAGGAATAAATCGAGGGGGCTGGATTGATGCCTCACTCTCACTCAGGCATCGGCCGAAGAGTGGATTCACTACAAATGGATTGTCAATCTGGAGGACACCATAGCGACTACTAGCAGAACCAGACCAGGTTTCTACCCACCCATCCACGCCTCTGAAAGCAAGAGTCCACACCTACAGCCTTCTTTCGAATTGAGATATTGGAAAAATATTGCTATTAGAAGCGATCGGCACAGGCTATATCCAGTCTTGAGCACTGCAGCCCAAAGAAATCCTTTTGGGATTTCAACTGGATTCGCAACCTACGCTACTACTTCCTGTAAAAGCTACTCATCGTTCCATCACCATTCCCAGGTCATCGCTGAAGATAATTCTCAGGAGCACTCGATATGGTCGAAGCAGAAGAGTCTTGACACTTTGCCTTTCAAACACCTCGCGAATTACCTTCACTACCAGAAGTTGTCACGGCTGAAATGCACGTCGGTGGCTTGTGTGGAAGGAGACAAAAGGAAGGAGGCCCTGGGATAGCAAACAAACAGTAGGTTGTACTGATTAGCCAGGCAAATGCAATACCAAGTGAAGGAGGCACGCCCAGCTAACCACTCCACCACTTACAGCAGAGGGTGGTTAACGCGGTCAAGTGAAGACCCAGGAGTGAATAAGCGCTACCTTCCAACGAGGACTGATTCAAAGACGGCATTGGGAGTTGGGAGAAAAGGGGTTGCCAATACGGCTAGAATCGTAAAGGAAATAGTCGGTCTGACAAACACGATTGGGCGTTTGGCAAGCAGTTTGTTGCCAAAATAATTAGACCGTTGACAGATGAAGGAGACAATGTAATATTTTGACTACGCTTCTCCACACGGAACTATTATGCATTCTCCAGAGGTAAACAAAGATGCAGCCAGGTAAAATTGACCAGCTAGCACAAAGCTAGTTAATGTATAAGAATGTGCAAATGGGACACGAATTTGCCGCCCTCTCAAGTAACAAAAAAAGTCGAGGAAATGGCATTGGCTGATCGCTCCATGGCATTGAAACAGGAAAGGAGGAAAAACCAAGATGGAGCCGAAATGAGAAAGCGCATACCTTTTCCTGTCATTCAAATAGTGCCACTCCTTTCTATCCTCCTAAAAAGAGGAACTTTCTACAACTTTGTGGATGCTTCATATCACCCTAGTTCGAGTCATACTGGTGATTTTAAAGTATGAGACAGACGTCATTCAAGATAAGATACGAGCATTTGGGCTCGCATCAAGTACACACGTCTCAAATCACACCTTTCGGCACGCAGCCCTATCTTCACTCCCTATCCAATAGCCTTACAGGATTTTTCGTAAGCAATAAAGCTACCTTCAGATTTGGTGACCCCATCACGCTTCCAGAGGCAACTCGGACGCTGGATGACAAAATTGACGGATACCTATAAAAGGAAGGCTACCGAAACCGAGTCCATGTCGGTCCAAAGTTCAGCAGATTGACAAGAATGAAAATTGTCTACAAATGAGCTGCTTTTAACAGCACTATAAACAAAGGCTCAAGCGATTGGCGCTCACTGCATAACAGTGCCTCACCTTTACCACTACTTAATAAATGAAACCCTCTTGGATGCAGTTCACCCAACGAAAGCCACGCAGCTTAGAGGTCCCACCTAAAGCCACAACACGGAGTAACATTCGAAATAGGAAAAATAATCTTTACAATGTAAATTAATTGCAGTTACATTCGTTCCTATATGCCTCAAACCTTATACAGCATTCAGGAGCAGCTGGTGGAGCAGAGAATAATTCCACTGAGTGGTTCGGACGACAAGATGAGAGAGGATAAGAGAGAGTGTAGAAATCAACCAGCGACTCACTTGTTTGTTGAGTTTATAATTGGCCACCAGATTGATGTACTCCACTCGTGACGCATTGGTCACGGGGATGGAGGCACCACCAGGTTTCAATTCAACCACAGTGTTCTTCCCGTAGGCATGCTGAACGATGGTGAAATCCAACTCCAAATCACGCACATCACCCTCATAGGACTTCAGCAGACATAGCTGCCTAAAAAAATAAGCAGGACCTCATAGATTGTGATAATAGTATCGAACAAAAATTAGACATTGAGGACCTAGTGTAACTTCATTGTCTACAAAAAGTTCAGAGACTCCCCACTTTGACAAACTGCTAAAGTTGAAGGAAACAGTTCCTCCCAATTCCAGCCTTCTCTGAATACCCTTGATCACATCATACCAAACCTCGATCGCTTCACGTAGGAAGCCTGATCAGTATCCAGACGCTGGACATAACTGTCGAACCCCATAAGCCGAGAATTGGCTAATGATCTACATTGCATGCTTTGACATGACTCGGTTCCTTCCCTGGTAGCCTACACGACCCAAGAGGCAATGAAAAAAGTGGTTAATGATTGTGCTATGTGAAGCACTTAGCCCCTTGTTTAAATTTCCCCAGTCTACAGCATTTGGAGGGCAGTTGTGGGGAAAGCGTGGTCATAACTTCAAAACCTCGTTGATATCTGCGCTGAAGGATGGATACGAGAAAACGCACTGCTAAGGGGACCAGGTTAAGTGGATTAAAACATGATTTAAATACCCTACGCTTAACTTCCATGATTTCGTGGCACCCAAGACGGTTTTCAAACTCCCGAATCAAAGGGACATTTATTACCAGTAATTACGGCAATAATAACGAATGGAAGGTGTGTGATAGCCTACCTGTAGAGTTCCCTATCTAGTGAACGCAGATGGTTAAAATCGACGCTGAGACTTTTACTGGGGCTGACAATTTTGGCGAGAAAGAAGGGCGCGAATTGGAGGTCCACCACCATACCCTCATAGATGGCCTTAGAGAGGATGGCACCGAGAAAGGCGTAGTGCGCCTCACGGTCCTCCATCAGTGCAGCCACATCCGGGTTAGGGTAGAGAGCATGGTCGTCGTTGTAGAGGAAGAGACCACGGGAGGGATCAAAGCCCTGGCGTATCACCTCCAGCAGCATCTCCCTGCACAAACCTCCACCGTCAATGCCCATTTCCATCGTTCCTGCCTCATTGTAGAAGGTCACCATGAAGCGCGGGTGGAAGGAGGACACTGAATTAGAAGATAAAGTGTATTCATCACATCACTTCTTTACATACTATTTTACCTCGTCTTCTGGCTAACCTCATCGGATTCTATGGATAACTAAGAAGTAGGACTTTTGCATGAGTCAATGAAACCACATCAATTGATTACAATGGGGATGTTACTGTAACGAATGGATTGAAGGGGGAGTGTGTGATTAAGTTGGTTTAGACTAATCTCACTTAGGAAAGCTAGTTCATCAACGGGACAATGCTCAAGAGAACAAGGGTATTCAAACCACAAAGGATGGACTTTAAAATCCCCTCCGTTTCTTTTCTTTAGGCTCACTTAACCCAGATGAAGTCTATTTGAGTCGAAGTCCAAAACAATCTGATGCGGCGCAAAGTACCGCAATGGTGGGATACCCGAAACGAGGATGCATTAGGAAGAAGTCAAAACCATCTCAGCTTGTTTCGGTCTCATCAAGGCAAGCGCATTTGTTTTTTCCTTGAAGTCAAAGCGTCATTTGATTAAAGTCTTATAAAAACTAACATTACTTCTCAAGTGCTATTCACCTGTCAATGATAAGAAGTAGCACAAAATTGTGTCGCAAAGAGACCGGTAGAGCATAAAATAATTCAATAATAATAATAATAGTAATTCACTCCTTTTATGGGCATATGCATAATAGTTTAACCATTGACCAGCATTTGGATTGGCTGAAAGACCCGAAACAGGCGTTTCACAAGGCAAATTTATATGCCAATGAGGTGAAAAAAGCAACGCCTTTTAATTTCCGTTTGAGAATCCCGTTACCATGATGTTCTGCCAGATACTAAAGCAGCTGCTCAACACATTTTCAGCTGTCATCAAATATCTCGCACACCACATTGCTTTGTCTCTTTTCGTTTCGAATTTAATTTTAGCACAGCAAAAGTAATCACCTTGGCCGCCAGACAAGGACGTAAAAGCGTCCTCGTAGACGTGGTCCCGGCGAATTTGTATGTTAATGGTTCGCGCCCTGTTTCCTCCAGATATATAGTTGAAATCGGGTGCGCCTTGAATGGAAAGGCGAAATTGGCGAACCATCGAGACGAAAAGCTAAAAAAATGCGTGGTCAAAACCAAAATAAGGCGGAGTAGCATTCGTCTTGATTACATTGTTAAATTGACGAGCTTTTCCACCTCCAACACTGCTCTAGTCAACGCCAGACTCGTAGGTCTTGTAGATTCATCAGAATTGAGACAGGCACTAAATTGGTGCCAACTTTGGCGAATCCGCTCAAAAGGGGGAGCAATTAACTTTTCGCTACTGTGGCTACCGACAATCACACAATCAGCTAAGACTTGCGACAAGAAGGCTGTGGAAAACCCAGTCTTTATGCCTGCATAATGATCAGCAATTGTGAAACCGGACCTGAACACATCTAACACACATTATCGCGGCTTAAAGGCATAAAACTCTCCGCGTTGCTTTCAGATGACTATTCTTACGGAAGATGACTGACATACGGACCGTGCTCGATGCCGAACACGACTCCCTGATGTCGTATAATGATTACGTTAGTCTTCCACGATATTTGCAAAGGGTCCCGCTTCCACCATTGACAATGCGCTTGAAACATACAATAGAAGAAAAAAGGCTCGGTAGGAGCCGAGATTACCTTAACTCGATCCCAGAAGGGGAAGATAAAAGGCACTTCCAATATGACCGTCATCTTACGCCAATCCATACACGACATAGAGATCAACTTATTTTCGTCTAAAAAGGAAGCAAGACCAATAAAGAAGCCGAAACCGCGTTTACAAGGCAAAGGTTCCAACTAGCCACAATTGGCAATCAAAATATTCCCACGGACGGTAAAATAGGTAACCTCAGCAACCCAAGTAAAGCATAGCTACGATGAAGTTTAGTGTTTAGAAAAAAATGTGAGCCTAAGGATGTGATTGAAGGAAAAAAACAATTAGAAACTAACTTCTAAAACCGTCGTTAACGATTGATCATAATGTGGAGTAAATGCGTCGAAAATAGGATCAGGAAGAGAAGGACACCTTACTTCGGTTGGTATTGAGGCAGCTAAAGTATCCCAACTGTGCCCTAGTCAGATTCTTGTCCCTCAACTCCAAATAACGCTCCACCATCCAGGTAGGAGTGCGATCATTGCTAAAGCCGGGTACGACCTCGGGGAGCAGCCACTCCGAGCTCTCGACATTCCCCACCGTCTCGAGGTTGAGAGCCCAGCCTTCCTGCTGCTGTTGTCTGCGATGCCAACCGTAGATCTGAGCCACCACCTTCTGGGCGGCCAGAAAGAGCGTTCGCCAACGGTGCAGACACCATCGAAGACGCTCATCCTCGTCATCTGTCATTTCGCCTGAAGCGCTGATGGCAGTACCGGCAGACGAACCAGAAGCGGAGGAACCCTTTTCAGACATGCGCTGCAACTCCACGCGCTCGATGACTTCGCGCAGGGTCACAGGGACGTAGACTCCACCCGGTCGAGCCCGTGCTGGAGGCCGGGGAGGGTAGAGGAGATCGATGAGACCGAGCATAAGGTCACGCAGACGTAGGCCCACGATAAGGAGATCGGAGGGATCGAAGCCGTAGATGTTGAGACCACTGACGTCAGTGGGCTCGGCACTAACTTCTGCGTCGGTTAGAAAGATCAGGCGATGATTGAGACTGTTTAGGAAGGTCAGCAACACACCCGTGAACCTTGGAAAAGAAATATCAGGAGTTAGCTATAATTCCTATTCTCCCTTGCATAAGACACTGAACTCACTACAAAACCAAGGGGTCAAAACACAAAATTATCCTCATGGATACAAATGAAAGTGCTAGCATGCTTTTAAAGTTGAGTTTAGAGGAGCTTCCCTAGAACAAGCAGCAAGACCGTATTTAATTGCAGTTTACAAATGCCTACCAAAAGAGAACTAAAGTATATTTTGCAAGCAGGTAAGTGTTCTAAAGTAAAACATTTAGCAAGCAATGCACCCCTGGTGCCGTCTCCAAACGGCTCCAAACAGGACCTTAACCAGAAGACATTAGAATTGATAACAGAGGTGCTTACTCCATCTAAACACAGACATTTTCTTCTGTCTTGCACATGAAACCAATCGTAATATTAATCTGACAAATAAATTATGGTTTTTAACTCACTTGTCCATTGTCTTTGGTATTTCCGACATTATTCCCGATACAATAACGTCAAAGAGCCTGTCTTTGCCATCATCAGTGGGCATCTTAATTGCCAGTGTCCACAACTCATGCAAAAACTGCGGCGGTTTGGACACCGACGAAGTCAAACTGCAGGGCAAAAGAGAGCACACACGCATCGTCTCCAGACCAACTACTGACAAGGTATCAGCAGAGAGGCGTTTATAACTGGGAAATCTGACACATACATACGCATGGGTTGTGGAGCAATGGGCCGAAAGAAGGCGAGCATACTGTAGAGGACAGGAAGATAATCGACCACTTCCTTAGATTCCACACCAATCGAGGGTTCCGAAGTCGTTCCGTAAATCTTTTTCAGCGCCGCTTGAGCCAAGAGCGGGAGGCACTTCTGCAGCTGATGGAACACCTCGGCGGTTTGGCCCGGCTAGAGGGATTATACGGCCGATAAATGCAGTAAAATGCCCGAAGACAGCATAACCGTAACTAAAGAGAAGCTAATTATACACTATCTTGCTTAACGACCGAAGTTATTCTAGATGGAACAGAAAGCCTTAGTACAGTGCTACCCAATTAAAGATTAAAGTAGGTGTTGAACTAGCAGTGTAGCGCCAAAGGAGGAAACCATTAATTTGAAAACATAAGCCCATTTGCTTATATTCTTGGGGAAAACCGACCTATAAGGAGCGTTCAGAGTATTTAGGGACTCGTAGTTTTCAAAGAGCGCCTTGGGTAGTTAAAGCTTCGATGAATTTTTAAACAATTCCGCTACCATATACAAACATTTTTTCCGGCATTTAGCCAACACCTAAGAAAATTCGATAGCAGAAAGATTTTCCCTTCATGGCCCATCTTGCCAGGCTACAGGGTGGCATTAGGAACTGAATAACAAAAGGGCGGGAGCCCAATTTGGAATAAATAGAATAGCCAGTTAGTGGCAACAACATCAATACAGTTTATTTCTGCACCGCTGTGAGCCAATATAGGCACGAACTAAGTCAATAAATAAGTTTGTTACTAGCGTCACGAATATGTGACAAGCGCTCCTTATCTGTTTGTGAGACCTGGTTACCCCGGACAGAAGTTAGAATGCGAACAGAAAAACAGACTCCAATTGTTTTTGGCCGTTAAGCTGGATGGAGGATCGGAATACCTGGAAAGCAGTGGCCGTTGATTTTCCACCAAAGCTTCAATAGCGAATTAAGATTAAATTGGGTTACCAGTATTTTCGGATACATCAGTGCCAGGACATCGTCTGTCCTTAGCTTACGCGAGGTCAAAAACGGCTCACTTCGAAGATAAAAATTACAAACACACCCATCGACAAATGCTCACAAATTCAATAATTCAGCCAATCATTCACCCACCCAAGTATCAGTAAATCGTGAAACAGTCGCATCAGGCTCCTCCTGCTTCCTCGAAGAGTCGGGTGACTGAGTCTCAACTGACGCTATTGGTAGCATTACGACGCGATTGGTCTCGCTATCACTATTCAAATCCACATCCTCTGTCGGAGACTGAGCTTCAGCGGAAAGGGGAAGGGGGGAGAAGGGTGGTGAGAAGACCGTTGTGCTGCCATCAGCGGGGCACCTGGCTGCGATCAGGGATGAGAACATCCAGGCAAGGATGCGTGTAACCTGAACAGCCAGGGTGCCGGAACCAGGACTCCATTCCCACAGAAAGCGCGGCAACGGTCCGGATAGGAAGGGAAGAAGGAGATCTGTGAAAAGGGAAGGTGATTGGGAGGCGTGATTGCATCCGGAAGAAAAACGCTCGCTATTAAGTAAGAGCCCACACTAGTATCCCGAGATAGTAGAGGGCAGCTTACTTGCATGAGCACTAATTCATGAAGTAGACTATTTTCACACACAGGCTCACAAGCATATTGATATTTTCAAAAAAACTAATTAAAGAAACCAACTTTGCCGACAAAATCACCAGAAACTAATTAAATACTTAGAAAAGGAGGATAGACTTCATGATAAGGGCTCAATTAAAATCGCAGAAGGCATTCCTCCTCAAACGGTTCTCCACACGATTTTTGGATCGCTTCAACACAAAAGCGTGATTTTAAGGGTAAATCAACGGAAGAAGTGCGTGCCCACAAAACCACATAACTTGATATTAACTAGTTGCTACTGAATAACATATATTTTAACTTTTCACGGCCTTGCGGCAATAATTTCATTCCGTTCCATCAATTCAACATATTGCCAAAAAAATCGCGAAATAAACTTATGAAAGTGGTACCAACTGCTCTGCATAAGCACAGTACAAGCAAAACATCGCATAAAAAAGCTTACTCAAGGAGGGTTGGAGGCGTCTTTCAATGGGTGTCTCAAAACCACCACCATCACTACCACCGGCACAAGCGTAGAGATAATTGACAAGCAAGTTGAAGGGAATGGTGACAATAACGAGTGGAAGAATGAACCGAGAAAGCTTTGATCCAGCAGAGCAATCCAACCGAGCATCCTGCTGATGAGTCGCATCAGCCACATCCGCGACCGCAGCTGCTATCAATTCTCGAGCTATCTGAGAGGGATCTAAAACGTCTTTGGATGACAGATATATCTATAAAAGAATACAGCAATCGCATGAAAGGATGAAGAGGGGCGCGGAGAGCAGTGTTTTCGACATAAACTTACGCTAAATGGAGCTCGAATGAGGTAGATAAAATCTCGGTTTCCCGGTAGATGAATGTACTCATCGAATGAGTGTTGACGCTCCGGCATGTGGGATTGACGGTTAATAAAAACGGCAATGGAGGAGAAGTAGTGGCCTCCTTTGCAGACATTAAGGAAGAGACGATCGAGCTGACTCAGCGCCCGGCCGGTACACGCCAACCTCTGTTTGAGCAAGTATTGTTTCAGCACGGCCATTAGGGGTGAATAGCACTGTGAAGGGGATGTTGGTGGGACATTTTTAAGAAACCTAACAGGGAAAAAAGCGTAGATTACTTTCAATCATGACGAATTATCCTGCAAAACAGGTCCCAACTCACGAAAGAAAGCGGATGATTATGCGACTGATTGCGCTCAGATTCTGCGCATCACCTTGTGCCAACCACTGAGAATAGAGTGATGTACAGGTTGGGGTAAGAAGCGCTTGGGCTACTTTTACCTGAAAATAAGATAATCTTAGCAATGGAGCACTCATAGACAACAACCATTGTAACTAAGTTTCGTCATCGTGATGAGCAATGCGATGTGTGCCGACGCCACATGTTTCCGACGTCTTAGTTGCGTAGCATCGTTTTTATGCAATTTGATTAATTTCACAACTAGATTGAAGAACCAAGACATGTTTGGTCTAATTACAACCACATCTCATTTAGAATTGTCAAGCTGCAAATGAAACGCAGGAAATATGTATGAAATTGGTTTCAGGGTGAGACCGGCAAAACATGATCGTGCTTCCCAATTTTCCTCTGGGACCTCAACAGCAGGTATGTTAAATATAATTATAGGGGTGCTTATCATCAATGCAAACACACGCATCAACCAAAGCACTTACAACTAAGTTATCGGAAATGCGTCTTTTAGAAACGAACGCGAAAGTTCGTAGACACATGCACACAGACTGGATGCACGAGATGTCATCAGAACAGTCACCAGCAAAGGACAAAATTTCGTCAGAGAGAAGGTCACACCTTTGGCTGAGAATGGCATCCTAGACAGGATGGGAAATGAGTTGGACGAAAACTCTTACACCCAATCGGGGGGACTAACGTAAACATACAGTTTGACGACGTGATTGTGTACCTCTGATGAAAGCCTGTATCAAGACAGCAGCTTTTTCCTGACGATTGATGCGCTGCATAGGCAAAAAGATGCATCGTTTTATCCAAATAGGACCTACAACGCACAAGAATTCACTACAATAAACTCACGGCTCGCTGTCTTCTTTCCTCTTGCATTCTCTGGACAAGGTTTTTCGACTCAACCTAAAGCAAACAAACCCATTCAGCACATTCAGTTAACCCCATCACCAAAAGCTGACTAAAAATAGGTTTAGTACTTTATGGTGAAGTTTTAATGAAGTTAACGATATCCGAGGGGATATGGGACATAGGTAGTAAAG
The DNA here is from genome assembly GCA_036345935.2 of Taenia hydatigena. NCBI lineage: Eukaryota > Metazoa > Platyhelminthes > Cestoda > Cyclophyllidea > Taeniidae > Taenia > Taenia hydatigena. The sequence continues at coordinate 17,791,337 of JADWOT020000003.1, forward strand.
CGATAATCAGAAGACAAAATGGCCACCCGGACACGCGCGACCTGCTAAGCTACAGATTTTGCTAGATAATGAGCTATTTGGAAACCGGAAAAGACCTCAATTTTTTTCAAGTGCCGTTACTCAATCTGAAAAATGTTCAACCCTTCATAGAAACTCACGACATAAGGCGACTGCCGCCTTGTTTTAAATCTTCCCTCAAATGAGTACATCACGCATATATTAACATCAAACCCGCGTCTAGATTGCAACCGCTCCCTGAGCAAAGCCCGAAGATCACCCAAGTAATGTGCACAAACAAGGCGCCGATCATCCCGTCACTTTAAACAGGCCAATGCGCATTGCATATCTTGGTAAGAGTCTTTTCCGCAGTTGTTAAAGTGTTTGTTAAAAGCTTTTTAAATTAGAATTCCAAAAAAAGGTCAAAAAGCAGTCCACAGTTTTTTCAGTATATGTTTCATTGTCGCAGGGATCTAGAAAACAAAGCGTTTTAATTTCCAAGGGCTTTGAGCCTACTTCGAATCAGCATTGAAGCGCCAATAATGCAGAATTTTGTGCCGTTGTAACGTATGAGGAATAGTAATAAGTAAGAAGTCGACACAGGATTCCATCACATTTCTGGCGAACACTGACGTTGTCATCAAATTTCTCATCTTTATCAAATTAAACATTTCCTGTACTTTCTACGTCTTTTGCTAACCTATTATCTACAGTGTTGTGATCAATGATTTTTCACCTTGCTTTCCGGGTAGGCGAATTGATTCGCGTAGTGGCCAGTTATTTTGCTTTCTGTCTGCAGCTTTATGTCAACGCATACTGTACTTTCACCCTGCGGCGCACCATAGGGCCATGCTAACATCTCTCCAGACAGTCTTTGCGTCGAAAATACGTGTTCACCACTATTTTTTTGCCTATTATGTCTTTGAGAAATACATAGAAGTCTTTGATTCCATGCAAATTGGTGATGCCTGTCTAAATTTAACCGCAAAATAAGAGTTAGGAAATTAATTTACACGAATTTATCCCTACAAATATCGCCTTAATTGTTACCGAGCAGACTATTCCACAAAGCGGTTAATTTGAAGCAATTTAAATTGCATTGCCTTAATGCACTAAAAAGTCTGCAATTTGCAGTTGGAAATGGACTTAATTTTAAAATGATGAGCTTTTGAGCCTTTAATTTAACTTTAGCACATGGAGCGAATTGCTACCGTGAGAGCATTACTACAGACAGCAGTGATTTCCACCCACCTTCCCCATTTATTTCTGACACCCTGTGAACATATAAAGTGTCATATCAGATTCCTGCATAAAACAGCGCTTAGTGTCGATGTTTCTAGTATAAAAGTACTGGAAACATAAGATATGCTCCACGGAATGAATGAAGTACAGTGCAGCATGATGATGGGAAGCTCGTCCATTCAGCACTAACACATTTGATCAAAGGATGTTCGCAGCTATGCTCACAAACACCAAAATGCCGCAGTCACTTTGTCTTGTAACGAACGTAAATAAAAGGCTAACCTTTCTGTAGGCAAGATCAAGAATTTGGCGCATGCTTAAGCCTTCCTCGTGCAAGTTAGACGCTCAGATGCGTGGTAGTGTGCATTTGGAAACTTGGTTAAAAGGAGTTGCACAGTCCGCTACCATAAACAAGCCTCTTTAGCATACTGAGTCTGCCTGAGTGCACTGAATGCCTTCAAAATGAAGTTTCGACAGCAAGAGGGGTTCGGTAATCATCTATGATGGAAGCATCTAATGCGTTGATACGCCCAGGCGTTAAAAAAACATACTGGCTTAATTTAAAAGAAAGTTACTATCTGGTTAGGAAACACTGTGTATATTTACATAGTCAAATGCATATAATTATGTATAAACGTGAGTGCTTGTGCACAGTATGTAGTTAAATTAATCAAAATGACGAAAATTGACCAGAATTCTTGTGCACTAGAGATGCATATATACAGCAGTGGAGTGGATGAAGAGTTATTCACTGAGCCTAACATTAGCTCGACGATCCATGTGCGCCTTTTCTTCCACCTTGTCATCGTTTTCACCTGTCGCCACGAGGCTATAGCGCCTCTCCTCCTCTTTGAAGACCCGACCTCCCTCCAGCATCACTGCCACCACGTAGTCCAGCAACGACTGCCAGGCTTGCTTCACGTCTTCGGTGAATTCCTCTCCCAATAGCCCCTCCCAAGTGGTGAGAGTAGCTCTTTTTAGGACCTTTAGGGAGACAACAAAAACTTTGAGGTCGCATAGAGGTTATAGAGCAGGTAGTATTGAGGCGCTTGAAAGGAGCAGACAGGTGGAATGAGCTTTTGCGCCCTGTCTTCGGCCTCCTAGATCTGACAAGTTAGTGGCAATGCACGGACTCCTGTGAAAGTTGCTCAATGGCTCGCACGATATAAACTTGTTCTTCATCACCGCTAAAGTTAACAAATCTCTTGATTTTGCTAATAAAAATAAAACCCTTCAAACTAGAGCTAAATTAACCCAAATTACTTCTACAGTAGCCGCAAGATTTGGGTTTATTTACAGTTTTCGTTATAATTTAAGAATCATCCAAATCTATTAAAATGCAATCTAAGAATTATTTGCGTGATATCAAAACTTATTTGTCGATCTTGATAGATTTAACTAACCTTTCGTTTTCGTTTGTAAGGAAAATTTGTAGAGGTTAGTGAGCTCTGATTGACAGCTCGTGATTGAATTCCCATATTCTAGACTTTGACTTTTGATGTCCTGACTTGATGAAATCTAATTCTCCGAAAAATCCTCGAGCGATCTCTTGCAACATTCTCATGGAGTAGCCTTTGAGAAACCTACCTTGAAGTAGTCGGGTTTCATGTGTGGGATTGCTGCATGACTGGCTCCAGCAATGAGAATTGAATCGTAGAAGCCCTCATGAGGATTCTCCAGGGATCGAATTGCCTCATCAATTAGAGCAATATAGGCCTGGCTGTACTGCAATGCACAGGAGCTAAATACCATCTCGTCGTTCCTATTAAACCTGCATGGAGAAAAAACAAGTCCGCTGGGATTAGTGCGATGCTTCATTGCTCGAAGGACAACACGTTGTGCATACGGACTTTTGGACACCAAAAGCAAATATATTTCTTAACTTAATAGTTGTTTTTGTTTTGATATCTCGTGGTACACTAAGTCAAACAATGTTTACCGAAATCTGTTCTGCATACAAAATGTATTTGCTTAGTCAAACTCGTTGACACCGTTGCATCACAAGCTATTAAAACGATACATATTCCTAATTAATTTTGCGGTAAGGCTATGCACGGTAATGTTCTCTAACCATAACAACCATTGGCCGACGGCAACGATCTGTAAATGACATGAACTACCCTTGAGCCATGTCACCTCAAATAGCGAAATACTGGAACTCCAGCCAGAAAGCTTTGACTCATACAACGAAGTAACTTTTACTGATTTTCTATTTAGTCTTTATTATGGACAATGCAGAAAAGCGATGGATTTAATTCGATTGGCTAATCCGCATACTAGTACCAACTTCTCCTTGGTAGAGGTCGACACCGAAAGCAGCAGAATAAACCTAGATACTCCGTTTGACTTTTCACTGAGTCGGCACTGTATATGTGCTCCTTCAGTGAGTCTGATAGTTATTAACAATTGTTGAGAGAAATTGACATGTCGGAAACCCGAACACTTTTAACTGGAAAAAAAGCGGCCAGTCAAATTTGTATTGGTTCCAAACCTAATCCCCTTTTTACCTTATAACACTAGTTAAGAAAAACAATATTTAAACGTGAAATAAGCTAACCGGAGTAGGTAAAACAATTCTTGACCATGTGCTCATTTAAAAATTACATAAATAGACGAGCGCTAAGAAATAATGTAATGTCTGTGATGAAATTATCTTCCTCATGATACATAAACATCTATTTCAAATCTGAGTTTCCTGTTTCCACTTAAGTGTTTTGTGTATTCCATCAACTTAATGACCTGAAAAAGTTGTGCTTATATGTGCCTCGCAAATTCAATCCATCTTAGTAAAGGGGATCCGAATGAACCTCAAGTGTCGCGGTATTTTAGCAGACCCAAGCATTGTCACGCGACGGATGAAAGTCACGATGGGAGACAAAACTTTTTAAGTTAGAGCTTTTAAAGATTTCGGCCTTCCTAACATGCTTTACTTCCATTCTCATAAAAATAGTCATTAGGTAGTTTTAGGTGGCTTGTACGCACCAGAAAACTCAAACATATGCCCGTTCGTTTATACAGTTCCCACACAATAATGGTATGCATTTAAAAAAACTTAAATTACCTAATTACAGAATGAATATTTTTGGTGGGATATGATTGGCCATAAGAAAAAGACACACCAGCTCACTTTGGTCAGTCTCTACAGCAAGTCCTGATATTTTGAAGGATTCCGTTTGAGCTGTGTGATGCAATTAAATGAGAAATAAGTAGCGCAAAACTTTATGCACTATTCGTAAAACACTTATTTATGACCATTTGTGCATTCTACATGCATAAAAACATTCAATTAATCCGAATATCCATGAACCCGCCATCAATTGACTTCTCAACTTGTATTCCATGGTAGACGCAATTCATTATTCCGTTGGTTCGTTTTAAACCAAGAGAGAAATGTGGTCAGTTTAGGATTTCAAAAAGTTGACTATAAAGTTTAAGAGGTGCTTTGGCATCACAGATGGAAGGTAAATTGTCTACCCTTTTAAGCGCCAGCTTGATGAAAAGCTCAAATTTAATCTAGTCTGTGATACGTTTCGGTCATCTGAAGCATCTCGTCAAATGTCCTTCACCACTTTCGTCTTAAAGCAATGCTGAAGCTATTGCCCAACTTGCTTTGTGCTTTTAGGCCTATCAATTGCCAATGAGCCAATCGGACCTAATCTCTGGACAAAGAGAAATGCTATTTGCAAAAATTCATTGTGTAGGCGGATCCACACCACTAGTTGCACGCCTCTTGCCTCTATGTAGGTGGGTATACCTGGGAGGTTCCTGGTACTTTTAATGATGTTTAGACATTTCCTGCGCCTGTGAGTAGGTGTGCATTTTAAATTTTTGAGGCTACCGAGGTTGGCACGAGATTGTGCATTGGAACATAAAATTGCATCATTTGCCATAGCTCCTCTTGCTAGCACGAAGCCCCTCTTCCTACTCTCTAAGGTGATGTGTTTACACGAATACGCAACTTGAGCAAAACTGGGCATGCAAATGCCGCATGGGGCACAAAGGCTCCAATTGCAAATTTGAGTCCTCGGAGGAGCAGTCATGCATAAACAATTCGTTATTACCATCATCTCGGCCAAAGGCAGAAGGAGGATTTAAAATTACATGCAGCAAGTTCCACAACCTAGCAGTTTTTAGTGAGTCCCACAAGCTGACCTTGATTCGCCCAAGGGAAAGGGAAATAAAAACATTTGCAAAGGATTCCAGCCGGTAAGAGCATGAGTCTTAGACAGGATTGGTTGTAGTGATGCAACTCTTTAGGCATTCTGCAAAGAGGGTATTTAAACTCTTCAATCTAGGTAAACTTTTAGTAATATTCAACTCAAATCCCAGAACAGCATGTAAATTAAGTAGTAAAAGTGTCCCAAGAGGTCTAGGCACCAAAGACTCACTCAACGTTGTACGCGGTTTTCAATGCCGGGCACATCTCAGCCGCAAGTCGGAAGATAAATGCGCCGTGCTCATTGGTGTACAGCAGCAATGCCTCCCAAGTCGATATGAGAACGTCCTTCTCAAATTCGGTGAAATACTCGTTCAGAGGCTGGCGCTTAACCACTGCGGCATGTTCTACTTGCTCCGTTGTTCTCTGACGCGTTAGAGCGCGTCTCGAAGAGAGGAGGAGGCTTCCACGACGCTCAAAGGAGCCACGTGAGGCCACTGAGGAGGCACTGCTAGGGCCTTTTGTAGAGGAGGTATAACTGGTCGACGAGCTTGCGGTTGCCTGAGAGGCTCGAGGTTGGGATGAACCCAGAGAGGTGTTTAAATGATGACCACTGAACTCGCAACCCATTTCTCTCTCGCCCACGGATCGTGTCAAGTGAAATTAAACTTGAGAGTTGGGAAAGAACTAAAGCCTCCCTTCTGCTTTGATTGGCCTTACAGGCTGGCCAATCAGAGCGTGACTACTGCCACTGCTGCTGATGCAGCCTCTGATGCCTCGGGGATTTGTGACCGGCACGGGTTTCATTTATGGGCCCATATTCGAGTCAATAAGTCAAGTTACTGGCTGAGTTTTATAATAAGTAGCTAGCTAGCATCGAAATTGTTGCCATTTAAGTTAAAGGAAGAGAAATTGATTCAACTCCTGCCTCGTTCCAATGCCAGTCTCATTCCACTTGGTTTCTTTGATTGGCCAACGAGGTAGGAAGATAAGCAGAGGAAAGCCATCGAAGTGTCTTCAATGTCAGTCACTCAAAAAAACACTAACAGTTTCACCGCAACCACCAATACGGCACATTCCTCGTTCATCTCCGGCTACCCAAGAATCGAGGAGGCTGAATGCATTGAGCCTAGGCTTATCACTAGGATTAATAAATGGTTAAGCGAAACGGGAGGCTAGGGTCGAATCTGCTTCAGTGGTCTCGGTTTTCTCGTCCAACCCTAGACTTCAATGACCAGAGCTGCAGTCTTCAAAATGGTAGAAGGGATATCAGACTGCAGGACATAAGTAAACCCTGTTTTGAGTTATGTGGAGCAATTAGTTTGGTAGACACTGCCCTCTCCCCGGAACATTTGGCTTAATTACTCCTTCCGGAGCGATGCATGGATTATCGTCCACCAGTCATTGCCTTTAAAGCCTTTGGAATATTTACACTTTTTGGCTTAAGAAATGACCAACATAGGTGCAGAATTTTATGGGTACAATCTAGCTTTGTAAGTGGCTAGCATCACATGGGAGAAGTGTTTGCCAAATCATTAACTTATGAGTGGATGCGAACAAATGAAGGTGTTTTAACTGCCCGAGATTTCTTGTGCAGTCTTGCACTAGGCTACTTAAACGAGGATTGGTAGAGAAGCGATCTTATCAGTGAGGCATCTTTCCATATACTTAGTTGGTTGAAGGTCTTGCCAAGCCTTCACCCCTACTGTGTCCAAGCTCGGTTCGGTTCAGGCTCGAGTCCACCTCCTGCGTCTTCCACTGCGAGGCTAAACTTGCTTGCAGTAGGCAATCCATAAAGTAATTAAACCTTGTCAGATCTCAAAAATAATGATCGCCTCCCAAGTTTTAAAGTCGGTGCCGCAGCACTTCGACAGGTCTGGGTGGTACCGGCAGAGTCTTAGGTGTCCACAAACAAACAAGCACTCAGAGCATTACAAAGCAGGTGTTTTTTACTAAGTAGTAGCCATATCTTGACTCGACAGCTCCCTTGAAATAAGACAAGTTAGTTTTACATTCCCAAAACCAAAACCACGCCATACAAAGGAGAATCTTTGGTTTTATTTGCATTTCCATTAATACGAAATTTGGGCTTATCCACAGTCGAGAGAGAGAGAGTCGTTTATTTCCACCTCTCCCAGGTCCATTGTATCGACAATAAGGCAGCTGTCCCCATAAAAACAGCCCTCTATTTATCTTTGCGATAAAATGGGATGGAATTGGAGTACCCAATACCTTTCTCCCTGCCTTTTATTTCACTTGATAATGTAATGCCTAAAGCAATGCATCTGCCATGACTGTGAAGCCGGACTTCTTCAACGTAAGGCATACTTGACTGAATGAAATCTCCTCCGCGCCTTAAGGAAATTTTATGCTTCGTTGCATGCTTTCTCAATTTTATTATAAGAATTAATACTGTTAAAAACAGAAAAACATTCTGTGGCTTCAGGTCTTCCTGTGAAACTGCACAGATTCCAAATTTGAAGTCTAGTATTACCCAGGACCTAGGATAAGCAGTGCCTTATTAAGGACAGCTTCTATAAGGTCAACCCCTTGTGTCATTTGGTTGCTAACACACCAAATCGTTTTGAGTGGACGTGTACCGACAACGTTTGCATCTGCTGGCATCAGCTGCAGGCTTCTTACCTCAATCAACCCCTATCATCACACGTTTGTAAGTAATTTTTTTCGAGGGAACTTCTATGGGTGCTACCGGCCTCAGACCTGGGCGTAGCCTTGACAATGACTCAGCACGCAACAGGAAGCAGTGCGAAGTGAGTCGTTTTATTGCTGCTGCTTCTGTTGCCGACAAGACGCTGCTAAGGTTGCGTCGCTATGGTCACCAAAGTGGTGAACCTAGTCAGCGCAGGAGAAAAAAGGGTGGGTGAGAGAAGGGCGAAGGAACGAACCCGTCGGAGAGATTCACGAAGAGTGACTGCATATGCATTGTCATCGGCTTTTGGCAAGCAGGGTGGGTGGGATGTTTTCCACTGTCTCATTTACTTCCTTAAGGTATTTTGCAAGTTTGTGTTAAGTAAGGAATAAGTGCATCTTTACATTCGTTGAACAAGAAATCTTCGTAGCAAGTGTCAGGAAAAGCACAAGGATTTTGCACAAGTGGGGTAAAAAATGTGAAACATATATCTATATTTACATATTATTCATCATTAGACTGTCCTTTTGTAGCACTTATTATTTTGAAACTATTACTGTACTTATGGCACAGCTACCAATTTTGCAGAAATATAATACTGACTCCTGGCTTATCCAGGAACTTTTTGATCCAAAAATATTAGGATGCAAGAAAAATTTAGGAAAAACATTAGCTAAAAAATGGAAAACGTTGATCATCTCAATGCAAAGGGTGTTTTAAAATGTCCGATTATAAAATAGCAAGTGCAAATTACTCTTTAGTGTAAATAATTGTGACACATTTGAATGTGTAGATATAGGAAGTGATGTGATAAAGTGCGATACCTCATTATTTGCACTTTTTGTAATGCTCTTATGGTTTGTGTATCAGCTTTAACTAAATCAATTTGTGTTTACTATCAGTAGTAGGAACAAGTGGTACGCAGCTTTGATTGGAAAAGAAATTTGATAGGGATTCCGAAAGTTCGCCAATAAAACACTTCAAGAGCTTACAACAGAAGTACTCCTCACGTATAAGAACCGTGCTCTTTGATAGCGTAACTCACGAAAACTTTAGTGGTTGAGGCGATAATTATTCTTGAGTGAACTTATCCAGTTACTGTTGATGGCCAGAACAAACCGAAGGACATCTGTCATTCCACGAAACTCCTTTAATTAACTATTAGCACACAACTGCTTAAGGCTGAGAATCCTGTATGGGCAAAATGAACTTTTAAATAGAATCGCACAGGAAAAGATTTATCAAATGTAAATAGTAGTAGCCATTTTTACTCTGCATGAAAGCAGGAGTTAGCAAGATTTTTAAGTAATGAACGAAAGTAACAAATGGTTCTAGCTTCCCATTCGTACTTGAGGTCTTATATTCATTTCATATTCCAGTGATACAACATCTCTCTGAATTAGCACGGCTTATGTGGCCTTGAAGTGCCGCAGCACAAAGAAGAAGCGTCTATTATGTCCTTCGGTTGGATGGGTGAGTTTCATGGAGGCAAACTAATTATAGAGCATCCGCTAGTACCCATTATTGCTACCATAAAGTAGCGAAACATACTTAAGGTTTCAATACCTTTCTCGGCACTGCCGACCACAACACCAATCAAGTGCTAAAGTGTCTCTCTTAGAATTCAAAAAGTCGTTTCATCCACCCTGAGTAATTTGTTTCCAATATTATAATCGATATCTTTTTCTTTCGGATAGTCCTACTAAGCTAGTGCTTTTAGTTTGAAGCTCACTGCATTCCATGTGTGAGACTGGCCTGTCGGAACGACTGTCAGAGCAAGCTATGCCAAGTACGCAAACAAACTATGAAATGTCCGGGGTGGCATATTTTACTTTGCAAGAAAGTATTTTAAAGCGTCGGAGGACAACAACTTTTCAAATTCTGAGTGTATTTTTCTGATGCGAAAAAAAAAACAAATTCTGAGCGATAACAACTTTTGGTTGTCCCCATAAAAAAGGGCATTGTTTAGAGAAAAAGTGAAAACTATTTTCAATTTTATATTTGAATGAGGGGATTGAACAGTCGCAGCATCGAGCACTCACTCATACGAAGCATTTGTTTTATGTTAACAATATTAAGCCGCGGCTAAGTTTATAACGCCATAAATGTGTATCAAATGTCCACATTATGGCATAATGCTGAGGCTAAACAGTTTGTCTTGAGAGTTGAACTATATATAGTAACTTTAACAATAATGAGCCTCAAGTGCATTAAAATTTGTTGTCATGCCAAATACAGGAAGTCACCCGAAATTGAGGCTGCGTCGGTAGTGACACAACTTCAAAGGTCAGCTTGATGAAAAATTATTAGCCCTAATGCTACTATAAACCTTGTAAGTAGCGTGACCACCACCCCACCCTCTGTATAATGAACTTTATAGGGCACGCGCCACCACTACAAACGCCTATTAATCAGACGGAGTGGCACATTTATGGCCCTTAAAAAACGCTTACCTACCTTGGAGTTCCGCAACAGGAAATGGGAAAACCTTCAGTAAGTAACCGATAACTTTTAATCAACTGGGTTAAAGCCTTTTGGGAGTGGGTAGTAGTGGTGAGTCAAAGATGTTGGCAGTAGGAAAAGTTTGCCGTGGATGAAGTAGAGCTTATTCACGTACCCTGCAAATCAAATTAAATGCCTTTAATACGCAACTAGCTTTGGGTTGCGGTCTATCAGACCAAAAGTAAATCGGCTGTCGGTTGTTCTAGAGACAGTCGTCACTTATACACAAAAAACGAAATGGAATCCTTTGGCCTTTTCAGCCCAAGGCTTAAAAAATAGAGAAGTGACTCTCGATCGAAGCCGTCCCTTTGATATCCTTTATTTATCTGTTGGCACTTTGATGACGTAAAAAACTGTGCGAATTAACGTAAATTATGGCCTTAAAAGTAACTTTCACGCTTTACCTGCCTTACTTTTTAACCCAAGGCTCCTGATTAGTAAGTTTAGGTTCTTTGATGATTAAACTGCATAAGATTTTTGAGCATGAGCTCAGACAAATGTAGCAATTTATAGGATGCCTAATGGGCTGCAAGTGCCATTCTGTAGTTGCCGTGCCTACAAAAACTACTTTTACTTATTTATAGCACAATTTTTTGAGCATTTCGACAACCATACTCCCCTCCTTATTTTTAGTCAGCAGGGGAACAGAGCAGTCTAGCAAAAAACAAACCATTATTATCATTAAGTCCTACGAGGTCCGCCTAAATGGAAAACAAAAAAGCCGCATTGCTTTGTGGCATTCAGCTGCTTTATTCGGAAGGTTGTGAACCGAGTGATACAATTCTTGGCTTTTATCCCCGCCTTCCTGAGTAGCGGAATATCTAGCTTTTGATGGATGCATTGTCCGCCTCTTGCCGTGCCTAAAAGCCAGCAAAAAGGGGAAAAACTTGGAACTAACGCGTCTAGGAAATGCTTACCATCTTCCCGCACATCGAATAACATTAATGTTATTTTTTTGAGGCCAAGCTAGATTACCTCAAAACTTTTTCTGTCCTTTTTGACCTTCGTAACGCTGGTTTTAGCAGCTCGCGAAATTTAAATCCATGCACTTATGTTTGAGGATGTCAATTTTTAACATGAGCAACCTCCGATAGAATGATAAAAACCTGAACAACTTGGCGTTATTTATGTAAACAAAATCATAATAATTTCTGGACCCTGGAGAAAGCTGTCTTGCCGGTGCAATTAAGTAACACTTAAAACTGTGTCCATGCTATCGCGAATGATGCTTATAATATTTGAAATATGTAGACAGATATAATTGAGGCACCAACTTGTTTTACTAATTTCTAAGATTAAGTTTGCTTCAGAAGTACTAAGTTGTTACTTATTTAGCACTTCAGTAGAAAAGGCAACCGAAGTGGCTCATTTACGTTTGACACTTAAGAAGAATAAACACTAAACAGGAAGATATGTTGATGTGTTCTTTATTTATCAAGACGTCGTCTACAAGGCAATGGAGCACAAATATGTTCAGAGTTTTTCTGAATAAGTCCTATAAAGGCTGACTCCATGCTTCTGAACTCGACCATCAACGTTAAAAATTTGTCCGAGGATGACAAAATTTCCCGGAAACTGGCCTTTTTATGGAAAGCAAACACACTAGAACCCTTTTAAGCATGGCCGCGGCAGAGCAAATGAAGTGACTCTCACAGTAGCAAAATGTGAACTTAAAAGGATCAGGGGCATAATTTTTATATAAAGTGATAAATGAGAATTCAGGCTTAAGGATAGCATAAAATCACTGGCGCTCTGTAATTAACTTAAATGCCTTGTCCAGCAGCCTTATTACTGACCTCAGAGACGTCTAAAATCTAAGCATGCGTTCTCGTCGATGATCTTCCACTGCTGATGACGTGAGTTCATACCTCATCGTGATATGAATGACATGCATCAAGTCATAGAGTCGGTTAAGACAAGAATCGATGTAGCGAGTGCTGCATCTGTCCTACAAGTCAAATCAAAGGAATAGAGCGTAGCTGTACAGACTCTTTGTTAGTACTTTGCTGGCACCACTAAACGTCATGCGCTCAGCCAACCTCTCGCTGAAGGGCTGTTAGGAGGCCCTGCAAGCATCACACACTTGAGGAGTAGACGACGACAAATGTAGAAAGCTGCATCCTGTTAATCCGATTTTGCTCTCTTTCTTGGTTATATCTAGGAGATTAAAATAAACTAGGCTTCCTTTATTGTTGATACAAATAACAGTTATTCTTGTCTATGCAAGCAATCAGAGCGCTCACGCAAAGCGTCAATGCAGCTGTCACACATAGGATTCGTCATAAGGGCTACTTTTGCTGTTCTTACACTGTTAAATTTGCTAAAAATATAGACTCTAGGAATGGGATGTCAAACAAATTTTTGCCCAGGCCTTAATTCCACAGATTGTACAGCTCTTTAATGCTTCGACGGTTTCATGGGCAACATCACAACAGGTGAAGTTTTATTTTTCGACGGAATTTTGAACTCACGCTTTAGGTAAAAGGTGGTTTGATGGCCACCGTTCGTTTAACCGATTTTCCACATTTTTAAAAAAGACATATTTGAAAAGAAAGACTGTTTTTTTGATACATTTCAAAAATCACAGTCGCCTTTTAGGATAAATGCCTTGTACTATCAGCGTATTTTCTTTATGCACAAATTTTTAACAGCAAAGAATCCTGCAGGAAGGGAATTGAAGTAGTAATTCTGCATCGTTGATGATGCTTCATCGCCTCGGTGCCTACAGACTGTCCTTATTTTACATCTTCTCCGCATCTGAGCTACAATTTCCGTAGAGTTTCAGTTAAAATTACACTTTATATTAATCAAAAAATCCCGATTTTGTGACAGTGAAATGTGGAAGATTGATGGCTGGATCCAAATTACGTAAGCTGTGTACGAGAAATTAAACGGCGCATTCCAAAGATGAAAGAGGCTGGAAAGGCTTGTATCATTCAACCACGGCAATTACATCGAGGCAATGGCTGTTGTAGAGTGAACACTTTTAAAAGAAGTTACCGTGTTCTGGAAAGAAGGGACGACTGAGCGGTCTGAAATGCCGATTCGAGATAAGATTGGGTTAAAAACATCTTAAAAACTCCTACTTAATGAGCGTTTCATGAGCCCAAGGAAAAAGGTAAATCTGGCTATTTACGGCAAATGGCTTGACTCCCAGCGTCACAGCAAAAATAATTACCTTTCTAGATGAATGATGCGGCGGTCCCGTGAGTTGATTGCTGCAGCCATTTTTGGAGGTATACATTTAAATTAGCCTTCTTGCACATTCCAAGGCCTATCTTTATGCCCTTTGCCCCATTCCTTAGTCCCAGTGTAGGGCTTGAAAAAAAATGGGCCTAATTGTGTCTCTTTTATGCAATTTTTAACAAAGGACTCATTTAAAATTTGAGGGCATGATTAGTGCTGTTATTGTAATAAATTTGTTGACAAAATTATTCCCCACACAACTGATACATTGATGAGTGCATACTGATAGTTTGGGGAGTGTTACAATCCGTATTTGGGTTTTAAAGGATTACCGCACTCAAAAGTCCTCCGAGGTCTGAAGTAAATTGTAAAAATAAATGTGTACTTTAATAGGACTATTTGTGCTGGTAATAAAAAGAGTCCATAAGTCTGTGCCCACCTTACGTGAGGGTAGTCGTCCCTCAGGCAAATCGAGAAGGGGCTTCACCTAGGCCCTCAATATGGGAGAAAGTTTTGCGGGTTTACTCGTGTAGCTGTTGGATATGGGTGAATTTTTTTAGCCGTTACTGATCGCATATTATCATAGCAACGTGGTTTCGCGAACCCCACCAATCACATGTGAGATCGAGAAGTGTACTTTTAAGCATCAGACAAGCGGGACGTTTGACAAGCTTTTTGCAGTGATGGCTGCGATAACTATGATTGATTTGTGGGGACTGGGACAATACATTACGATTGCCTCGCCCATAGCATTAATGATGCGCCCAAGACTAAGTTACCAGGGCTTTCCATTGGTGTTGGATACCGTCATTGTCGTAGTCGCAGTGGAAGCATTCTCACTGATTAATGACAGTAAGTCTCGTAGACTACCATACAATTGTTCTTCACTTGCCCAACTTTTGATGGGAAATTGACCTAGACCAAGATAACATACTACTTATTATCACCATGTTAGTAGTCTTAAGTATCATCTTCGCAACACAGGTATTCTAAATAGAGTCTCCATTAAAAGCCTACAGGATTTATAGTGTGAATCTGTAGCTTCATTCGGTAGAACTAATTGTTTTCTTGCCGATAACCAGAATAATTGTGGTACGTTTGTACTGCTTCGAGAGTGGAGTTAATTGTTCCTCTCCTTCACCTCCCTGTAGCCAAATCCAGATTGTGAACCTGCTTCTTAACCACCAACTTGTACGGAGTTAATCCGAGGCTCAATTCTTTGCACTCATTTCATTCTAAGGTGTATTTGTCAGCAAGCGGAATGCTTCGAGGAGGTCGTTTTTCCCGGTTTTCAATTAACCGCTTGTTCCAGGGAAAGGCTTTTTGAAGGTGTTCCAATTACCACTCCAGTATGCAATTTCACATAGATTAAGCTGCTGCACTGATTTTGAGTTGTTAGTCTAACTCCTCGGCTTGGTTTTGCCAGTTCTGGAGGCTTCGCCTCTGTACTTCAGCTAGGTGGAGGGGGTGGCCTCTAAGCCATGCCAGTTGGCCCCAGCCGCTCTCTACGTCAACAACACACATCCTGTTCGGAAATTGCACGCTCTTTTGATCTTCGGAACGACTCTGAGCGCTGCAGTTAATTACACTGCAATCGGTCAAAGCAGTGATCTGAAATGGTGCATTCTCTCAAAAGTTTACCCTTCCATTCGGTGGCGAAGTGTTTGTCAACGAGGAAGCATTTCATCCAACTATTTTGCCAATTGTAATTGGGAGTATTTATTGCAACAATTGAGCCACTAAAACTTTATCGCTAGTGTGTAAAGTATAATATTAGTCAGTTGAAAGTTAAGGGGCGTAAGACGGTTCTACAAACTCATGACAATGGATGAGTCGATGACTGTTTTCGCTTCATTTTGGGTGCAAAAAACATCATGAGAAGTGCAATATATTTTGCCAGAAAAAAATGCAATTTGAGTAGAACTGTGAGCTTTTTTCGCCCCAACAATGCAATCTCATTTGTTGTACTTTTTTGTCGCTCAAAAGATTTTCAGACTCGTTCAATTTACAGGCGTTACATTTAGCATCTGCAATCTTTCTCCATTTGCCTACTTATATCGGTTACTGTTTATTAATGAAGTAATATTTACGATTTCCAGATTAAATGTCAGATTACTTTAGTGGTCAGCTACTTGACAAAGGTCTTTTTTGTGTTTAAACTCAGGAAATGGGATTTCACTGACCACCCAAGGCTTCGACGAATGCTCCTGTAGAAACCTCTGAGGTGAAGCATCGGTGTCACATGTATGACGTAGTCTACCTCACCCCAAGTTAAGTAGTTGGAATTTCATGAAGGTAAGTCGAGCCCATGGCATCACGGAGGCTCCTATTTAAGGTGACCTATCTATGTCACCAAGCGCATCCCCCGACACCATTTTTTGTGACGCTGAAAAGTAGTAATCTACGATAGATTCCCTGTAGCTGGAAGATTACGAGTGGTTTGAGTCTGTTGAGAGTCTTTAACCACTCAGACAGAGCAAAGAGATTATAAAAGTGGGCAGCATGAAATCATGGACGTCAAGCCATTGAGCCTTTTTTTGTGGATACAGTGGTGGTATCAACGGCTTTGTAGATGCCCGCAGCCTCTTCTGTGCTCTAAGTGACTTCCAGATCTGCGATGACTGGATAATGACGATCATGCTCTCGGAGAACTGAGTTGAGTACCTACCACGCAAGAATAAGTTGAGCTCTAATCGGGATTCAAGGCTTCTTTAATGATTTCTGTTGAATAGAAGCGAAGGTGGATAAACTTGTGCGACTCCTTGACTTTGCTGGGAATGAATACGTCCAAGATGCTGGTTCATAGTAGACGACTGCAAAATGCAGTAGCCTAATGCGAACTTAAGTTTAAATTGAAACATTTGTCCCTTGAAGACGTGCTTAGTGAGGTTCATCACGATCATGATGATGCGTTTGCTGGATTGAGTCTCCGAGAGGAGGTGGAGCACGCCCTTATTAACTCCATATCATGTAAACATTTGAATAGACCTTCGCTTATTTTGCGATTTGCACAATTGATGTTGGGATTCGCTTTGACAGTTGTGGGATCATGAAATCCCATGAGCGCAAGCACTCTGCTAATCATTCCATTTGGAAAGCCCAAAAGAGGAGTAAGTGTTTCCTGACCTGATCGACCCTTCTAATGGACGCTTTGGAATAGTCGTTGTAGTTCTGCCGCTATTTAGTTTCATCAAATTTTATGGTGAAGACCTCTCACAATGTGAATTCACGAAACAAATGGCAGTAAGTCGGTAAGGTGAAGGAGATAAATTCAAAGGCTGCTTCATTAAGAACTTGGAAAGTCCGGAATGCAGTCTAATAGAATTGTATCGCTTGTCAGCAAGGCAGACACTTAATTTCGAAGTAGAAATTGTTACCTGCAACCCAACTCCCGAAATGGAGCGATTTTTATGGCCAAGTTTAATGACACCATCGGGAAACCTCATTGAGCATTCTATTTGAAGATGATCAAAGTGGTGCTCTCACTTTTCTCCACCAAATCAGATCATTATAGTTCTATTTTTTATTTCAATCTATTGACATACTTATGTTTAATTTAAGATCTGAATCAACGCTAGTCAAGGACAAATGAAGGGGCATACTGGAATAATAGAACACATTTTTCAAAGAGAGGCTTGAAACACGAGCCAAATTATTTGTTGTTTGTTAAACCCTTTGTTTTGTCGCGTGGGTGCTAAGGCCTTTGTTGGTGTAGCTCCGCCAGGCGGCCTATCCTCTAAACCATAGCAGTAGCCCATTTCCATCTCACCTCTTCTGTACGTCGGCAATGCATACTCTGCCTTAGGTATTACACCTCCTTCCATCTTTATAAAAGTCTCAAGGTGTTGCATTATCTGGCAGCGCAAGGCGAACCCGGTCAAAAAAGGCCGACTATCCTGACTCTTAGTGCTGGATGGTATGGATGGTCGAATCGGTGTCTACTCCCTACTTTCGACAACTACTCCCAGTTCCGTGGTCTGCAAGAAAGCTGTTAACGTCGGGATTAACGCTAGCCGTGTACCGTCTGGAAATGTTCGTTGCGTAGCTGTCTACGGTACCAGAACACGCGATACCTCCTTTGCCTGGGCAACACAGAAACTGTATTTAACAAAACTACCTTTAGCCTCGTGTCTCTTATCAACTGACGCTGGTTTTGGGTCAGCGGTCAAATGGCTAGCGATGGGCATGTGACGGTCAGCGCGTTCCCCCTTCCTTCAATGCACTTTCCAAATGGGGCGAAATTCTGGATTAATTGGGACTGTCAAGAGGAATGGCGCGGTTGAATCGTTGTGGTGGTCGATGCTAGGAGTTGGCCAAGGAGAGCATCGCAGACGACATTCAAAAGAAAAGAATGGCTATTTAATGCTTCCGCAGTTTGTTCAACTCTTTCCTTCTTGATTATGCGGGAACAAGGCGCTCCACTGATGAACCTCAGTGAAGTGACCTGACCTTTAGGTCATGCCAGTAGCCTCGCCGCACCTCTGTATGCCTGCAGTACATTTTCTGTCCAAGTAAAGGAGCTCTACAATGTCCCCAACTATTTCTCGTCTTTATCTGAAATTTATAAAAATATTTTAACAATAAATTTTGTTACGCCACAATATTTGACCGAGAGACCTTACGGCGGGCGTGGAAAACAGAGTTAAGCATACGTGATATTAACCAAGTTTATAGATAGTAAAAGATTGTTGGTGTCTCAAATACCTTGAAGCCTACAAGAAGTAGGTGAGCACTCAAGCGAAGACGCATCTCTAGCGGACAGAGTGACTTCGACGTTGGAATTTTAGAACGCGACACAGTATCATTAAAATTACTCTAATCACGCGATGGCGAGACTTAAATAGACAGAGCTACTGCAAGATTTTTATGACGGAGAAGGCAATCTGATTGGCGCAGCTGTCGGTGAGTATGCGCTTCTATGTCGTGTCGTGAGCCACTTAGCAGTGTCTCCCACCTCGAGAACAGAACAGTGGGTGAGAGATGCGGCGTAAAAAATTGGCAAGTTATTGTTCCTTAATTCAAGATTTATCTAAGATATTGAGTTGAATGACCTCTGCTTAGCTTTTGACGATGGTACTAAAGAGCTAAAGACGTTTTAAATTAGCGTCAGCACTAAAAGCATAAAACTAATGCGCCCTTGGTGGTGTGAAAACGATTGGGCAACCATTTATGCACGTTATTTAAATTGCCTCCTGGTTATATTGGGTTATTTTAAATCCTCTTAATTCGTAGAGTAGAGTTTGCTTAAGCAAGAGTCAACAAAATGGAGCTGCTAGATGCGCCCAAAATAGTTTCCATTGCCTTCACTACCCTCGTCACAAATATGTGACCTACATTCTTAGGCAATTTTTCGTGGCTGGGATTGTACCGAATTATGCAATACCTAACGAATTATCCAAGCTTAAGGCATTTTGATCTAAGGGATATCATAAAAGATTCACACTGGGTCTGATTTTCCTTTTGATAACCTCGGATTCATCAATGTGGCTTTACATCAACTCCGCAAGATTGAGTTCACGAGGCACCGATCTTTAAGAAGAAAGACAAGATTTCCGCCAGAGGCGTGACTTTCCTTTATCGTCTTGCGTTATGTCCGCAGCGAAGTGCAGGCCTAATAAACGCGATGACAGTCATTGTTGTAGGCTCTGACTTAAGTCACTCTGATGGGTAGCAGAGATTTTGCGAAAAGCGAATATAAAAGTATGCATTATAAAATTAAATTGAATGGCGGACCAATGGGAGTCTTAAATCTAGGCGTAACTATCATTATGCTTCGCCTTGTTTTCGAATTCGTGAAACGCCTGAAATAGCTACTGACTGGTTAAAAATGACAGCAAAATAGCTCGTAATTGGGTTTCAAAAAATCTAGAGAGAAAAATGCACTGATGTTATTATGCTTATAAGGAGATTTGCGCATATTAACTTGTTTTCATGCACCTTTTTTGCTTACGAATTGAATAACTGACCTAAAGTGGGACATTTGATTTACATAGTTGTGCTTCAAATGGAAGGTGTCTAAGCCTTTTAAGTTAAAAGAAAACTCTTTCACCCAAGACAAATACTAAAGTTGCAGGTCTTTGACATTCGTATGATAGGTGGTTACTTCAGCTAGTGCTTTTTTAGAAGCTTTGTAGATAAGAGAATTGATGCTCAGGGTTACACATTTGTCGATGGGAAGTCGACTATTGTCTCAAAGTACTAATTTGAGGCTGTAGTGCTCCAAGACGTCTATGGAGACAAAGAAAATTAGTTATACTTGGGTGGGATTTGTGTATTTATTTAGCAAAAAGGATTTATGTCCGTTGGTTTGGTCAAGGAGCCTCTCGTTGAAGGCAGTTTGACCACCCACGTCATCGTAATCAAAGTCAGTAATCAAACAAGCAACAAAATGCATTACAGAAAGTATTTAGATTGTGCCACAGCTGTGAATTTCTCTCCGTTAAGTCACTTAATCATTCCTAAGTCCGTTTGTTGCCTGAAAAAGGCTGAATATCCACTTGAGTACCACCTCGATTGAGCATAAAACTGCTGAAACTTTTAAGATACAAAACGAATTTACTTTAAAAGCGTACAGACAATTTAATTTTGAGTTCGATTGGACAGTTTGTACATGAATTCACCATGATTACTTGAATGGGCATTTAATCAAGAAGTACAGCAATGCTGAAAGCCCAGAATAAGTTCGTTTGCCATGCTATACGGCCAAAAAGAGAACTGAATTTTTAAAAGAGTCATTAATAAATGCAGCCGACTTGTATGCTTGCCTAAATTAATTGGGTAGGGGCGGTGTGATTGCGGCCTAAGAAGAGTGTCTCACTTCCGGAAGAGTGACAATGCAATGCATTTTTTGACTAACACCATTCAAAAGGCGGATTTAAAGCAAACTTCTACAAGGTGGCAATTTTGATTGTCACCTCGTGCTTAAATTCACACTCGAAATTCGAGAAAAAATCCTAAATGCTTGCTTACTTTGAGACTGAGCACCAATGCACCATTTTCACTTGCTCCTCACAATAATCGTAACTAAATAAATAGAGCTTATTTCTTATGATTTACATATACACCGAGCTCCGAACCATTGCCTTTATTTTAAATGGCTTAGGAAATCTGGTGACTCTAAAAGCCTAACACCTGTACAAATGGTCACTATAAATAGGAATTATTGTAATCCCAGAATTGCATTTCAAAGATGCAACGAATTGCCGCCCTACATTTTCTTTTGTTTGGGAGAATAGCCAGGGGCGAATTGAGCTCCTAATAAATAATTTATTCATGAAGGCTGAGCATTAAGGTATTGTTCGTCTGAAATCATGGCTAAGCCGTTAACTTCAAAGCGCATTAAGGATACTCTTCAGTGCACTTCTAGTGCCTTGTGCTTGCCGCCTAATGTGCACAATGAGAGTTAACATAAGTAGCCAAAATAAAATCCGTTTTACACCATTCTAAGGTTACAGCGGCTAAGCAGACTTATGTCCCTTTAAGCTACTTTTCTTTACAACTATGATGACCACCAAAAATTTAGGGACTGTTTGTATCATTGAGGCTACAAACACAGCAGTGGAGCCTGCTCCTTAGACGTTTCTTGAAAGCTCATTTTTGTCCCGAGTGAATCAGAAAATATTCATTAGCTGAGTTGAAAGCTGGCAGTTACAATTTTTATTTGGCAACAAGTGAGTACATGTGAGTACAACGAGTTGTGCGACACACATAAGTATCTTTCCATTTAGGTAGTAAAGCGATTGTTCCTTCGTTCGTTCAAGAATTGATTGACTGCCTCTTTTTGGCACAGACCATCATTTTTTATAGGAATTAAATGCCATTAAAGCCCATTTTTATGTTCTACTGGTAAGCCTGTTTGCTTGTTGCGCCAAGTAGAAAGAAACCAGAAGGAGAACATATAATAAGTGGTTGGAAAAGCGGTCTGAAGCCAAATTTCTTGTAAAAAAATGCTAGGACAGTAACTTTCAGCAAATTTGAGACGATACGCTTTAACTTCAACGAAACGATTATGAGTCAGCGTTTCACAATCCTGGATACCGCAGAGCGGGCTTTTTTCGAAGGGTTGGGCAGCACATCTATTTCACAAATCAGATTTTGTTACTAATTACAGCCTGTCAAAGTTGTTATTCCTGATATATGTCTGTGCTTTAGTAGACCTGCTAACTTGAGGGCTCTGAGGGGGAAAAGAAGAGAACTAGAAGGAGGATAGAGCAATACTTCACGCTCCTGCATGGAAGGTAATCTCCTCTGCAAACCTGTAGTCCAGAGCCTCACTAATGTACTTGCGGGTCTGATGCGCCACTAATCCAAGGCACCAGGAGCAGATAAAGAGAAGCCGTTAAAAATTTGAGAGGAAACGCTCTTTTCTAGCGTCTCGACCTCGTGCCATTGGTGCTCACACTTTACCACCCTCAGCCAGGGTAGAGGCATGAACCGATGGTATAACGGTCACACATTTGAAGTCGCTAAGTTGTTGAAATGCTACTTGGATACCTAAA
Organism: Taenia hydatigena; assembly: GCA_036345935.2. Classification (NCBI taxonomy): domain Eukaryota; kingdom Metazoa; phylum Platyhelminthes; class Cestoda; order Cyclophyllidea; family Taeniidae; genus Taenia; species Taenia hydatigena. Next base: position 17,813,568 of record JADWOT020000003.1, read on the forward strand.
AAGGCTAGCATTTTATGTATTTACACCCTATAAAACTAGACGACTCATTCAACATGAGCCAATAGGAAATTTAGAAGCCTGCTACCTTGATGGTGCGTTGATCTTGAGCCAAACATTATCAGCTATCCACATGGATGGTTTTGATGGAAAATTAAGCAGACTGAGAGCTGAGTTACCCTTCGGAAACACCTTTAGCCCATCCTTGTTGATATTTTTATCAGCGACTTAAGTCCCAGTGCCAACCAGTTCGTCAACACTGCAAGGTCTTGTGAGTGAAACAGTTAATATGCACTTTGCCATATACTTGACTAACTTCTGATTCCGCTTCTGTGGCATAGAGGACTTTATGAAGTTCTTTGAAAACCCTTTAGAGAGCGTGAAAACTGTAGTATGCCTTTTCCTTACATGGAATTCGCTTTGACTACATAATTGTGGATTAAGGAAATGAGGGCTCCTCGATCTGCTACAGGGTGGAGCACCACATATTCGACTTCATCCCCATCTCTGCCTTCTGCTAGTAAACCAGCTGCATCATAATCTTTTTAGAAGTGGCCTTCGTGATCTATAGAACCTCAAGTGATTTTTGATTGTCCACCAGGGAGCAAGTAGCCTTAGTCGGTCGGGAGGACATGTTAGTTTGCAGGGGCAGTACTGATGAGTAGCTCTATCCTCAGGTTTTCCAATTTCTTGAGGAATATCTTTAAAATTCAACGCTTTTTGGCTTGCAAATTTGCATAAGTAATATTTTTGCTTAAAATTTTGCAGCTTTTTATGCGCACATACTACTAATATGAAAAGTCATTGCGATCAAGTCCAACGATCTTGTTTATTTCATTCATGCATTGATCACCAGCCTAGAATTTTCCTATATAGCTCTCAGTTTCTTCCATGCAATCTCCTTAAATTTTACCTTCAATATGCTACTCGAGATGGTGTGAACTGGATCTTCTTGAAATCCCCAGGTAATATGCATGAGCCAAAGGTGAACAATCACCTGCAAAGTAGTTCTTACAACGTTAAATGGCTGTGTGAGGATTCGATCGAGACTTGGAATTATTTTCTCCATTATTCTTTGTACTATAAGATTCAAGGCATCCTGGGATCAGTCTGACCTTCCTACCCGATTCAAAGGTAGCCTGCAAGCAACAGACAGTTATTAGTTCACTTAGTAATCCTTTGGTCTCGCTTTGTGAGGAAGAAATACCTGAATGAGGCTAGTAGATAAGTGAACACGCAATCCACCTCCACCTCACTACTGGCTGGGAGAACCCAGGTAGATATGGCTGGACAGCACTGAAGTGACAAGGAAGAACGGATTCCAAGTCCTATCCCCATTAAAAAAGTCTAAATGTCATTCTTTGTCAAACAGTTCTGCTTTTTGGCCTGTGTTCTTACGACACATTCCCTTCTTCCCCAAACAAGTATTCCACACAATACAAAACTCCGAATCCGGTGGAACATTTAAGGGAAAAGTGAAGCCGTGATCAAATGTCTACTCAAATCCACGCCAAAATCCCGACAAAGGTGGTTGATCCGTGAATATTTTGGCTTACAGCACCGCCTGCATTGTGATGATCTACTATGGAGCTTAACCAAGGGAAGTATTAGGGATGCCGCCCGAAAGGTGAGAGAGTTCAGTAATGCCTTAATTTTTCTTTAGATCTTCGTTTCGATTTTGTGAGCACCTGAGGCATCTAAGCTTCCGCTAAGACGCATGACATTTGGACCATGTCTGTTAGCCCAGTCTTCCTCAAAGTCAGCAATGCATATTCTCTTTGAGTCTATAGACTCAAAGTTTTGCAGACTCGCTCATTTTTAACATTTAATAATTTTTACTTAACAGGGGAATTTAATTTACACTGCTCTACTATAGCACGCAAACGTTAGATCAAATGTAAAGTGCGGAATAAAGTTAAGTTGAGCGATAATTAAACAGGTTTCGGTGTAGAAAGTACGAATTTCGTTAAGCAAGCATACTTTGGGTTGAGGTTGGGGAAAAACAGAATCATGTCACAGGAGAGCACCACCTCGATTTCAAACAAGTGTGCTGAACATTCCCAAAAAATTGTTACGCCATGAGTTGCCGAATGTATGGCATGGCACTTTGAATAAATGCGCGTCAATTTGGCCGCGCACCTTAAGTCACAAGCATACGTCAAGCCTTTGACTCACACTTACCCTGCATACGAACAGAGATTAATAGGTCACTTCTTGCCCTGACCTTAAAGATCGATTGACGGGGAATAGCGCATTTAACCCGTTACTATGACAGCGTTGTGAATAGATATTTCGGCTAGTAGAAGGCCTTGCACGTTTATGCGTTCATTTGTTTGGATTAAAATAGCTGCTTTCGAGTGCCTATGGAAACGCAAGCTAATAAATTATCTAGGGGAGCAATATGCTTCTATCATTAGTTGCCCTAAATCAACCTATTTGGTAAATGATGGTGAAGATACCTGCAGCCCCAAAAAAAAGCAATCCTGTTCGACTTCCTAAAAGTTTTCTAATTCTTTCCCAAATATCCTACATTCATCTAAAGTGTATTTTAGGAACACTGAGAAGCTCTCGAAGATCAAAGTCAATCTCTTGTTACACGTAGACGTCATTGAAATTACCGAGACACACAGACTCGCACTCAGACCGTCGTTACCCTTTAGCTACTAGTAAAGGATTTTCACCTCTCGCTTCTCTTATTGGTTGCCTAATGAGATCCAAACTACCTATGCACACAACTCCAAACATTACGAATTACTAAAGCAAATTATAACAATTATTGACACATTTCCAAAATAATGACGGTTTACGATGATCTTATTAACAGTATTTCAAAAAATAGTGCTTGAGGTGAATGTAAATCACTTTTAGTTCTAGAAGCATAAAATTAACCTGTAATTGATGTAGAAGTAGTAGCAAAATTATTGCCTTTGTATCAACCCATCGGGGAGTTAGTGGTGAATGTGAATTTTCAAACAGAACAGAGTTATTGAGTTATTTTGTACAAGACATTGCTAAAAGTAACGAATTACGGAACCATACACGGCCATCACTTAAAAGTGTCTAACGAAGGTGAACCAACAAGAATTAAAAAGTCCGACCTCTAGGGGCCTCATAAGGGCAATAGCAACAAGGTCATCGCTTAACTCAGTCAAACACGATACAGTTCGTAATTTTTGTTACTTATTGCTAAAAAGCACTAAGTAGTCTAAGATTAATTTCTGTCAATCTGATTTTACAAAATAGTATGCTGATCGTAAGGAGATTTCTTTACAAGGCTTTTACTTTTGGTGGCAAAATTCGCTCACATAGAAGAGATTTTGTTCCAGGAAAACGTAACTAATTAACACCTTATAGTAGTATGACTTCATGCGAAAACACAAGAAGGCGGTGCTGTGGTCAAGTACTTTGATAAGAAGGTCCTTTTGGTGTTGAGCGAAGCCGTCCTAGAGTACCTTCTTTCGTCGTCAGGGTAGTCTTAGGGCGCTACAGCATGCCATTAGTTCAGCTCTATCATTGAATAACTCTTCACTTTTTTGCTAAGCTACCTTTGTAGTACTTTGTTTGTTAGAACTGCCGGTTTCTGTCAAGGACACAGAGGTGGCCGTATTGCCCTAGCTGTGTAGTACTTTATCTGTTTGTGCTGCCGATTTCTGTCAAGGTCACAGAGGTGGCCATATTGCCCTAGATGCGTGGGCTGGCCTCTGAGCCATGCCAGCAGCCTTTTTTCCCCTGTCCGGTGAATATATGTATTCTACCTTAGCATTCTGCCTTCTTTTGCTTTCGAGGGAGCCTCGGGACGCTACATTGGTGGCAGCGGAAAGCAGACCCGACTCTATAGGGATTTTATCCCGATCTCTACCGCCTACGGCATGTTGCAGCGGTGCGAAAGAAGTGCATGTGCTACGGATGGGCCACGAACGACGTCCACCTCCGGCATTTACTCCTTCTCCGTGTTCTACAAGAAAGCTATCAACAACTGAAGCGACACTAGCCATGGACCACCTGGGAAGTTTCGTTTCGAAGATTACTCCTATTATACTTGCCTAAGGAGATTGGCGTGCTAACGCCCCCCTACGGACATACTGATGGTCGGCAGAACCACTTATTCTGGACTTTGTTTCGAAGCCAAACGAAACTCGAGGTGCAATGCACTGTGAAGAGGGATCAGTGACGTTGGTGTCAAGCATCGCCTCAATCGCGTCGAATGTCGGCGACTGGCATGGTTAGCTCGTGGGTGCTTGTTGCAGCACTGAGTATGTTGTGATGGCTAACGCGGGAGGTGCACCAAGGGGTGCGTCGGGGACGACGCTCGAGAGAGGGGAGGGGCAATGTAGTACTTTATCTGTTTGTGCTGCCGGTTTCTGTCAAGGTCACAGAGGTGGCCATATTGCCCTAGCTGCGTGGACTGGCCTCTGAGCCATGCCAGCAGCCTTTTTTCCTCTGTCCGGTGAATATATGTATTCTACCTTAGCATTCTGACTTCTTTTGCTTTCGAGGGAGCCTTGGGACGCTACAGCTGCGTGGGCTGGCCTCCGGGCCATGCCAGCAGCCTTTTTCCCTCTGTCCGGTGAATATATATATATATATATGTATATATATTCTACCCTGCCACTTTGCCTCCTCTTGCCTTAAGGGAGCCTCAGGACGCTACACTTTAATAGAAATAGAAACGCATTTAAAAAGATATTACCGGCAATTTTTGGAATATTTTTTGCACTTGTGAAGTTTTAGGGTGAACCATACTTATTGCATTTCATTGCTACAAAGATGCTTCACAGAATTTGTAGCTGTGTTATTCAATTTTAGTTTTCAAGCCCCTTTCCAAACACATCGCTTCTTTGTATTTACTAGGGTTTGCCTCTAAGGCATCTTCGTTAGGTTTGTCTTTTGAGGCAATGCAATTAAACACCAGAGATCACAAAGTACAAATGTTTTTGTAGCGTCCCGAGGCTCCCTCGAAGGCAAAAGAAGGCAGAATGCTAGGGCAGAATATATATATTCATCGGACAGAGGGAAATAGGCTGCTAGCATGGCCCGAGGCCAGCCCACGCAGCTAGGGCAATGCAGCCACCTCTGTGGCCTTGACCGAAACCGGTAGTTCCAACAAACAAAGTACTACAGTCTTCAATGGCTGCATTTTTCCCCATCTCACATTCAAGGATTGCGGAATCTGCTTGTAATACCTCTCTATCCCCAAGGCGTGTATAATTTATCAAGTAGCCTGCATAAAGAGGCTCTGTTTCCTCTTGCAGCCACCTTGTGATAATCAAGTTAGGGGCAATTCTTGGCCGATCAACCAAGTCCTGAGAAAAAGTGGCGCAGCCAAAGTACATTATTCTAACCTTGAAGGCAAAGCCAAAAAAGGCTTTATCCTTAAACCTCTTTTGGCATCTGTGATGCGTATTTCGTGGGACTATCGGAGGTTAAGCCGGCCCCTGGGTGGAGGAGAGTCAATTTATAGTCTGTGCTCGTCTACTGAAATAACTAATAAGTAGAAACCTGCACTTGTGACAAGGGTGATGCCTCCCTCCGAATGCGGCTGGGTAAGTGTAGATTTTTTAGGGGTCAAAATCATTTTGCCCTTAACAGATGTACATATATGGCTTGTTAATTATTAAAAGGCAATAGCCAGCTCTTGACATTCCCAGTTTAAACGACAATCCGTGAGGAAGCGCCTCAATGCGGTTTGGTAAAAAGGGTGTGGGTCGAAGCGTCAGCAGGTAAACTTCAGTGCCACTTTAAACGCATAAAAGTGCCATTTTATCACTGCTATGAACTTAAGTGCGGAGAACATCACGATAGCACAAGCATCTGATTTCATGTTAATTTTGTCCTTACTAAGCATAAACCAAGCAGGTGCAATTGTTTGTGATTTGATTTTTGCGTGGTATTGAGAAAGCATAAGCTGCTCAAATTAATACAGAGGGGAATCAACAGATAGTTTTGTGAGCAGTCAACGAGGGATGGCGATTTTATCGCCGACAAAATAATGAGTATTAGGCATAGCACGCAACAGCTCACTGAACAGACAACACCGCCCTAAACCAGGTATCGAATGTTGAGTCTCTGGAGGTGAGTCCGTAACTAATGTAAACAGTAAACTCAAAATATTTATTTCTTGATAGCCAACAATGCGTTATTGACGACGCTTGTGGGAATGCTAGCCTACACCACTCTCTAATGGCCGGAAGCAATTTCCACTTTCCCTACTGTGTCCCGTTTAGCAATGCGATTATAAGAATCATTGGTAAAGGAAGCTGTAGAGCCCTAAGACTTCCTTGAAGGTAAAGAAGGCATACTACTTAGACAAAACATACATGGCATGACCCTGAGGCCAGCCCGCGCGGCTAGGTCAATATGGCCACCTAAGTGACCGAAACCGAAACCGGCAGACACAACAAATAAAGTATTACAGGGGCTGTTGAAACAGTTGTACTTCGCGGTCTGCCGCACGATTTCGTTGGCCACTCGATCACTCCACTCGTTCACTACTGACATAATGATGTCGTCAATGTCTATGATTAGCTGTTTAACCTCGTAAAGGCCCCAGAGTGAAGCCCACTTGCTTTTTCTGGAAGGTTGTCACTGAAGATCTAAAAGGTGATGCACTGAATTATTTTGACTCACCTTAGCGATATTTGAGGGCCAAATATGAATAAACCTAAAGATTTGCCAATTAAAAACCCCGCCGGAACCTGGCGACTTCAATTTTTTTGTTGAAAGCCTACATGTACTTACCGATGATGGTTGTATTAACTGTTCCAACTTTAATGAGGAGTGGGACAAAATTTTTCTTCTTGCAAGCATTTCAGCATCATTGCTAGCCCAAACTCCACACGTCTCCACTCGGAACAGTTGTGTCCCTGTACTGGCGATCCCCGGTAGTTCCAGCGACCTTGCAAGTTGCTTTTCATTTTGCGATGTCTAGTTATATTTGTAGGGAAAAGTTATTTTTTCCTCAACTTATAAATAATTTTGTCGTAAGTCGGATAAAAAATGACGACTTGTAAATCTGATCCCCTTATAGATAAAGTTTGGAACAGCGTTACACTGACGTTATACGCGGTGTTGGCATTTTGCCCACCAAGGTTGAGAGCGCGGGCTCCAAATCATTGTTGAGGACTGAATACAGGAGCATTGATGACAGCTTGCAGCACCTGGTAATTTAAGAGCTTCTTGACGCAAACTATTGGGCAGACAATTGTTGTCTCTCGAACCTTGGCCTAAAACAACTCTATTTTTGCATGCATTGTCACACCATGAGCAAACGCATTTAGGCTACATGAATAGGAATTAGGACGCACTTGCCCAATCTACAATACGGGAAGCTCATACTCAATCTCCTGATTTTCTGTTTCCTTCCAAGGCGTTCGGTGGAATTCATATAAATACTCTGCTCGTTACTTAGGAGGCTGTAGAGTCGCTGTGACAAGTTCCTCTGCTTTACCATCCATAAGAGGTTGGACAACCTCATCTTAAGTGGGCCAAAGAGACGCTGTCCTCGCAGTGTCTCTGCAAAAGGTCACTTGAAGGTTCATCAACTCGGCCTGTTTGGTGTTTAGCTCCCTGACTCCTTTCTATGGGCAATGAAAGACAGAAAATTAATGGTACTGCCGCCGCCACTCCACCCTTCCAAGGTAGGCTGCCTTATAACTCTCTCCGCTTTGTGTATGCATGCGTGGGGTGAGGCGGACAAGGCGTTCTACAAAGTCGGCCTTTCCGGCGGGTTTGTGCCTTTTTGAAAATGAAAATTGATTGATGGTAGTGAATACAATTATTTAATGCGCTTAATGTTTCTAATAAGATTTTTAAACATTTTTCAGCAAAAAATCAGTGCAAATACAACTACCATACTACTTATGATTGATATAATCGGCACTTTGTGTACAATCTGGAATTTTTAAATAGCCTGGAACAAGACATTACTCTTGCGTACCTCTTTTGTTTGGGCCAAATTTAAGCGACTCCAAATGTACTAATTACTGGTTCTGAAATTACGTGCATCCAAGGCTGTTTCATGCAAGTCGCACATTGTTGTCGTTGAAATTAGCCTTTTTAAAATTGGACTAGGGTCTTGAAGAGTGCTTTTACCGCGAAATGACTTACAACTTAGCTGGAGAAGTTGGTGATTGTTCTCAACAAAGTAACACGGTAGGGACTCTCCAGTTATTAACACTGCTATTTGCCCTCAACTCACAGTTTCAAGCCTGAACCCATGCTAACCTGCTTTAAGCTGTTTTAAGAGGTAAATTGGTTGTCAAAAGCGCGTAGAAATCGGTACCACTTTTCCTGTTGAAGGCGCTAATAAAATCATTGATCCCTTTTTATCGTGATGGCCGACGGCACAGATCTACCTGATACCTAGGTTTAACAATCAACATCACGTTCATTGTCACATCGATGGAATTCTTGACGCAATAGAAGATCCATCGAACTAATTTGGCTCAATCCACTATCTTTGCTGATAGTGGTACTTTATGCTTGCGCAGCAAATACTGCACTTCCTCTAGATTGAAACGCACAGACGCCAGCTCTCCAGTAGGCTTAGCTAGCTCAGATATGCTTGTCTACTTATGGTAATAAGTAGGACTTCGAAGGAATACCAGGCATTTCCGGCCATAAGTACAGATGGAGGTTTCGTCCTTGGCGCTTCATGATGGGCAAATATTGAGTCGTAAAGAATGGCCTGCTTAACACCAAAAAAGCTTCCATCAAATAACAATTAAAAGAATCCACATTGTAATACTATCTACTCCCTATATCCATCTAGAGGCCAGCCCCTGCAAAATACTACTTACTACTACTTACTTTTCACGGTGGGTTAAGGCTTTACCAGTAATTTTAAATGTCCTCTACTTATTGTAGTTCATTAAAGATTCTCTATGATGCATCTAAGTCAATATATTTTCTTTAAGCTATCTGTACCCTTACCACCATATTTCCTATTTTTAAAGCGATTTTAATTCCTTTAAAGGTGGGAACTGCTTGAGTTACATTGCCAAGGTCAGCAGTGATCTTGGATGACCAAAAAATGACGCGATTAGTAGCTCTAATTGGCGCCAGATCTGCAAATACCATGCAGATTGATAGCTTCATACGGACATCCACAAACACTTGCCAATGCTCCTTCGGTCGACACGATACCGAAAACTTAAAACCACTCGTATGATACCTCGATGACCAAGTGTAGTTAATATTACTAAGGTTCAGTAGGCTTTAATTCACTTCATAGAGCTTTGCGCAAACCACTGCTACTGTTTCTATAATGTACCCGCTGAGGCACTCTTGATGGCGCGCCGAAGGCGAAGTGGTCAAGAGGTGGTGATAGTTCTAAAAGGGACTCATCAATGACGTCGGTTCCGTTCTGAAGCCTAGAAATGTGAGCGTATTGTTTTTAAGGTCTAAGAGGTAGCCAATCAAGTTATTGTAGAGGAATTTCAATTGATGGAGCCACATTTCGATGAATTCTTAAGGGCATATGCTGATCTTTAAATCACTCTCAAAGTACCATCCATATCCCAATAGAGCGCTTTGCCGTCGTACAAATTTCAAGCGGCGAAACACAGTAAACTTTTCAGTCATAACTCTTGCCGTGGTGACTTCTATCCCCATTGGACAATCATGTGGCTACTAAGCAAGCACCGTGCCTGATCTTGGATCATTAATGCTCAACCTGTCGGATGGTGAAATCACGCAAGGGTGGAACTTTTTTGGAAAACTTTAAACTCAAACCATTTATTCACAAACGTTGGCGATTTCGAAGTGTTGGTGCATACTCAGCACGATGGTTCAACTTACTGACAATTCTTTCCGAATATTAGTTGCCTACTGGAATAAGGATATTTGCTGATGGACCAGAAAAGCAAGCAAAAATACAAAACCCAAAAGTCACTATTTGACTAGAACTCTTTGCCTACTAAAACTCTCACATCCATGCACTTACTGTGAGGGGAAGCCTAAAATTGGGGAGAAGTTGGTACTTTATATCATTCAGTAGCAAGGCAGAGGCTTACGCCTCACTGAAATAAAAGAATCCCTCTAACAGCCATCACGAATCCCGCCCGCTTCCGTAAACGATGCAAATTCGTTTATCATTGCCACATGAATGTCTCCCGTTTCCTTTTTTTATTTGTATCAGTAAAAAGACAAAGAGAATTTGGATTATGTAATGCCTGGAAAAGGTGGGATGGAAGTGGGTGTACACGACTCCAAGCTAACACTGAATCCCTCACTCTACCGAATTCTGATGACTTTCTGCTATTCTTTGTGGATGAAATGACGCCTGTTATATCCTTTTTATACCCAGCTTTGGTTTTTTTGAAACAATATTGTATACCCTTTATTAGAAAAAATATTTCAACTCATGGTCAGTAGGCAGGATTGTAAATGGATAACCCGTCTGTTAGTAACTCAGTTTCTACTAGGCAAAAACACTTTTTGCTGCCAAAAGTGCTCCACAAGTCGTCAAGAGATCCTCTCATCAAAGTTATTATTGTCTCTACCACAGACTGGCCTTAATTACGAAACAGTTCGTTAGCATTATAATGTTCTTCGCTCCCTGCTGGATGTTAGTTGCGCTGTCATCGCCCCTGGCTTCAAACCTGGAGAGTGAGGAAAAACGACTTCTTTGAGCCTTTCCTATAAAAGCCAATTCAAATGATTGCTGTAACATGTTCTGTCTACATATTTATGATATTAAACTCATATTAGAATCTGAGGCATGTTGCCCTTGCTGCATTAAACTGTATGACTTACCAGCATAGGTACCAGTGTTGACCTATGTTCCTTCTTTTTAATAACGTTCAAAAGCGCATCGAATTCAGTCAACACCGTGGTGACAAAGGCCTCACCTTCCTAAATAATAACTTACTAAAGTTATTGGAGCGAATCAGAGTCTTTATTTGCCAATCCCGTAGTCGTAGACATAAACTCATCCAAACTCCGGTCCTCACCAGGCTCTCCTGACTGCTCTGCAGACAATGCAGCGAAGGCAGGAGCTCTAGTGGAAACGACGGTGGCACTACTCAAAGCGGGACATCGGTGAGGACCTTTAATTTTCCTCGCTCACTATGCAGCTCGTAGGAGTGTGTCTCTGGCTTATCACAGAATTGGATGACCTTTCGTCGTCCCATCACAGCCATTGTTGGCTCAATTTGGTTGTTCAGTATACCCTGTGCATCTTTCATCGTAAATGTGGACACAAATACCCTTGTGTTTCTTCATCACTATCGTAAAAAATGCTCCACCTCTTTCCTGATTTGTTATTTGGGCTCCTCATTAGTAGTTGCTCTATCAAACTGGGCTGTAACACTCAGTCAAGCTGTTGGCTATCGCCACTTTTGCTCTTCTATCTAACATCCAAGGTCGGCGCTATCAATTACTGACACTCGCTTAAATTCCATCATGAGACATTCCTCCTCCCACAACTTTTTCCAAGGACTCTGAGTACCAAAAGAGGCAAAAGTGACCGGAAAGTGGTATTTCGCACAAACAGAAAGCACTGGAATGGTAGGTGGATGAATGTATTGTCTCTTGGTGATTTTCCACCGGATGTCGTCGGCAGCGGCGCAACGCTGCATGCAGAAGAAAGCACGCATCAGCAGAATGGAAAGTAAAAGCGCCTATTGATTGTCACCAGTGCAGAGCACAATGCAACCATGCCACAGGCACTGAAAACACCTCTCTAAGTAAGATTTTCCGAGTGAATTTGAAGAGAGCTAATATGTTTTGTCATGAGCTATGAACGAATATGTCGGTTACATCTAAAGAACTCACAAACCCCTTAGTCATTCCAAGTGACTCTAATTTTGAAGTCGTAGTTGAGACTGATTGCCAAGCCTGATTCGGTGTTATTAAACCTCTTCATAGGTGAAATGCCAATGAATGTGAGGTTTGTGATTGTTTGCCTTAGAAAACTTGCCTGATCTTATATGTGAGTGGTGGCTGACGACTCTATCAAGTTGTGGCGATAGCTCTACCTCGTGACTACTAACAGCATGAATGGGAAGCCGATTACTGCTACAAGCCTTGTGTACTAACCAGCACAGCCTAGTTTTACTTGATCGACACATCAAAAGAGCATCCTTGGCTGAAGTTTCTTCCTTTCGGTACTCTAGGCTGATAATTAAGCGCGTACACCACTTTGGGTGGTGAATAGCTCTTGTGAAATCAACCCAAACCCGATTGGATGAATACTACTGAAATCATTTTGGAAGAAGTCATTGATAGCTGCTCTATGCAGTGGTTGAGTGAGGACGCAACAGGTATTACTGATAACTCTAACTCTCTACTTAACATACTTCAAAGTATCCATTGCTATTTATCATCCTAAAGAGCACTCCGCGATGCTATAAGCAGCACTTGAGAGGTTTGACACCTCTGACCATGCTTATCACACTCCATCAGTCAAGGAGCGAGCTACACCAGTTGTGGATGTAGGATCTTGATTATAAGGTAAAGACCAAACACAAAGAGCTTCTCCATGTTTAGCAAAGACATAAAAAGCAATTGCAGAATGCATCAACCATTGCTTAATGGGTACACTTTCTTCCTTAATTATGCTGTCTGTCGACGTCTGCTGGTCTATTTTAACCATTGGCTTTTATGATATAATTTGATTAGGCAAACATTTTGTTAAGCATCCAAAGCTTTATTAATTCAGTTTCTTGAAAAAGGGAGCTTCTCTGTGCAGTCCTTCGCTTAATGTAAAAATTTGGGCATCCTAGAAGATCAGGACGAAGAATTTCTTGCAGATGCATGCACATATTCCCGTCGAAGTCGGCCAATACAAGTGACCCAGGTAGTTGCCGTTTGTACAGTCAGAGTTCAGAATTAATTACTCATTTACCATGCTACCAGCATGAAGTCCCGTTTACAACGTCTATCTTGCTAGCTTTCCAGCCCATGCCAGGGTCATAAATGTCCACCCTTAGCGCTACATTGCAGAAGGCAAGCAAACCCACTTGATAAATAGTCTATGTGGCTGATTCTGCGAAGATCTCTCAAGAAAGTGAGGTCATCTCAAGTCGTCATGATTTAAGATAAAAATTTCATTCAGTAACTTGTTAATCAGCCGTCTATATCAACTCTCCTGTTCAGAAGTGTGCAATTGAGCACTGTCAATCACATTGATTGACGTGGAATCAGGAGAGCCACTGACCTGCAATTGCATTGATTATTGTAGGGGTTTCAGTGGTTCTCCAGAAGAATGATACCTTCCAAGTTGAACTGTTCAAAGTCCACGAGCAATTAGGCATCCTTTTGAATGCTACAAAACACTTTTTTCAATGTACTCTCTTTAGTGCATTGAATGGCTTCTACGCGTGTGACCAATGCGTTGAGTCTAGAAGAACTCAATTGCCTTTTGGTCGTTCCGAGTGCTCTTCTACGCCTTGCGGTATGCATTCTGACAGGCAGTCTGTCAGGTGCTCAGCCGGATGATGCAGATCCTCGTGCCATACAAAGCCTCGATCAAGGCCCACTACACAGTCCCAGCCTATGCCCACATGATCGTTGCTTTTAAAATTGAGTAACTCCTCATAGACGATTGCCTTTTCTCGCCTTCCCCCATTCGACCAACTCGTAACTTTGCCTTCATTAAGAAGACTCAGCAACAAAATCGACCAGTGAGGCGTTAAAATGCATAAATAATCATTTCAAAATAATTTATTTTTGCAAAAACAAATACGTACAATTTGTTTGCGTGCCTCGATGGTCCTGTGCTCGCAAACAGGATGGATTTTGGGCGAACAGTGAGTAGTGTGGTGAGTAGCTGTAGAGGCACTTCAAACAGTATATCATGTAACCAATTTCCTTCCCATTTCGTGCCGTAGAACAAACAATAATTTATTCAGCATAATTGCTACACAGCCACCATCGCATACATTCTCCTGCACAGACATGGTATTCCAGGGTGGCGCTAATCAGTCTTGTTATCAAACACTGCAAAATGAAATGGCACCTGGCACACTGCTTCATTCAAGACAGCTCAAGCGAGCGGCAAAAGTTCTTACATAAGTCTTGATTTTGTATCTGTACAGTAAGTTGCACTGCTGTCTCGCAATTTTAAGAAATTTGACGCCCTTTAGTGCCTCACTGTGGATGACCATAACACAAAATGGCCAAGTCTTTCAGGTCTTTTAAATTACACTGAGTTTGATAACATCGTATTCAAATCATATTTTTAGTCTGTTTAAATGGGTTGTTTTAAATTTGAAAGATTTAAGTTCTGCATGAGAAATGGAGGGCAGCATATTTTCAAAACGATTTAATTTCGCCTAAAACACTTCAATCAAAATTAATGCTTTCGATTATTTTTTACTAAACATGTGGCAAATCCTTGTCTCTCAATGCTCTCTTTAAGTTTAACCAAACTTATAATAGTTAAACCAGTGTACTTTAAATCGCCATTTGAGTACATCGAAATCCGAATTCTACTGAATTTGAAATAAGTAGGCCGCACCGGGATAATATTTAAATGAGCCACCGTAGGTACAGTCGGGTTTTTAACAAAAAAAGCATTAACCTCTTTCAGTGTTAGCTTCTATGATGTGATGCACTGCCGTCAGAATCTAATTTTTCTCTGTGGTTCATTATTGGGCATCTCTTCTCTTCTCGTGTCAATGCGTTGAAATTCCCAGGTCGAATGCAGGCTAGTGGTCATCTCACCTGACACAATGAATGATTAAATTAACTAGGTAAAAATAAAGTCGTGTCAAGGACACCCATCTTATCCGAAGGCAGATACATTGCCCTAGTAATACAAGGTTTCTCATTTTAAGAGCGCTTAAGAACTATGTCACTATGTCGACAAAAGGCAAGTTTGAATCTCCACTCGGAGCATTGTTAAAATAGCTTACTCCCAGAGACTTATAGGTACCCAACAACCGCAGAGATAACGGAGTTTTTTATTTGATGTGCCACCTTTTTTGTGCTAACATTAAGAGAATGAAAAATGCTTTGATCATTTGAGGTAATCTCTTGAACATGTTTGGAATGGAGTAGAGGCACTGCTTTATGAGGACCTGCTACAATCGAATGGGTAAGCACATAAGGTGATACCTAGAATAGATTAAAATAAGGCCAAGAGTAGGAATAAACCCTTCTTCTACTCAATATCCAAAAAGAGGATTTCCTCTACTTTCCTGGAAGAGGTGGCGGAATTAATGATGCTACCATGGTTGGGTCAAAAAAACTATAAAGATACGTAAGTGTGCTTTTGATACATCTTGGAACTCTTAATAGTGGCAGTTATAGGTGCCTAATATCGGTGCTAGACGAAGTGGTCGGTTTGCTGCCAGGTTCTAAGGGAGAAGTTGACCGCCACACCAACTACTACTCACAAAACACAAAATATGACTTTTTTCCTTGACAATTCCATTCAACAAGTCTGCTTAATTTTCTCTTTCATACTCAACAAAAAATTTTGCCACACACGTTTGTGATGCATCCTTGGATAAAGAGAATCTCGGGTATTACGAAGTTGCGACGCGAAATAATATACTATAATATTCCCTTATTTGTTTGACCTATGATTTTCCCTCAGAGAGGCCAGAAAAAGGAGGATCGGAGTTTTAAGGCCTAGTCTTACCTGCTGATTGTCAAGGCAAAGAAGTGCTAACCTACGGTGATCATTGGAAAAAGGAAATGAGTCTCGTGGACCAAAGCAGCAGTAGATAGACCGGCTTGAAAAAATGTATTGGAGCAGACGCTTTCGTTATCTGGATGTTGTAGTGCTCCTAACGGAATGCCAAGAATGCACAAGATGGTTTAAATTGAGTGCTCGTGAACCTAAGTTGTAGAGTCCGCGGCATATTTACTTTTCTAAATTAAAACAAAAAACGAAAATTTTTAATTTAAAATGACACACAAACTCTTCAATAACACTCAGATTGACTGTGTTCAAAGTTAGTATCATGAAAAAAAATTGCGCAACTTGTGAATAACTCCTCCGGTTCGCCTCCACAACTAGCCATTAGCCCATCGATCATGCAGACTGGGGCGTTCCATAAATGTTGCAATCGGAGCGGTAAAAACATCCACCGGATGCAATGAATTTCACTGCCTCATCTTTGCACCTACTTCTTTTTTAATGGCCTCATAATTAATTTACGATTTTTTACATATTAAGTGCTGTAAAAAGCACCATAGACGTTGTGCTCAGGGAGCTGCGAATTCCAGTCGAAAGCTCACCCTTTAAAAAAAGTAATTACTTCAATTAGATATATTTGAGCTCAAATACCATTTCGTAAACTTACTTTACAGTATTCAAGGAAAATTAAAAATTTATTGACTCTTTTATACGGATAGGGAGTCCTCCCTTGTTTACTTCTGGCAAGCCCTTCTGAGGATGAAGAGAAAAATGTAAAAGCCTAGACTACTAATAAAGATACTATCTAAACCAGATAAAAAATAAAATTTTTAATTAGAATTCTAGTTGATCAGTTCATCCTCTCGGTAGGATCATCACAATAACCCTCTCCCATTGGTGATTGGACAATATTGGACTCATTGAATATTAATTGGACAGCTTACTCGATCCTCATTGGTGCATCGATATCGTCCATAAAACTGCCATCCTCGAGATTTTGTGCGAGGAAATTAGTAGCAATTTACAATAGTGTAAATGTAACACCTTATTAGCTTGGTTTCGCCGGTACTTCCGTTCACCGACAATAAAATCTCTGTACTAGTAGTATGTCTTTTCTCGCCTTCAGGGAAGTCTCGGGGGGCCGCATTGATGGCAGCGGGGCAAAAAGCCAATTCTAAAGAGCAAAAGCCTTGATTTCCATACCTCTATACCAAATCGTAATGCGATGGAAGACGCTTATATGCTTGAAAATGATGACTTCTTTCGGCAGCTGCGCCGGTTTTGTGTTCTGCGGGAACGCTATTAGCAAGAGGAAAAGTTTGTTACAGAGCTGCTTATAGTGCCTGAATAGAGATGTCAATTAAGTGAACATGCAATACCTTTTTTATCCCCCCACTAACTGGAGGACACTCAAATAGGATTATAGTTACATTCTCTAACACATTCTTCTTCCCCCAGCGCGGTTCCTAAATGGGGCAAAATTACACATTTAAGAGAGTTGCCAGAAGATAACAGAGATGTTGCGGTCAGATATTCGCTCAGTTTCACTTGATTTTTCCTACAATACCGGCTACGTTGCGATAGTCGATGAAGAGGAATTAAGACTAGCAAAGAATCAGGAGGCATTTTTACCTATGAATGTACTTCCCTAGGCGCAAATATCGCCGCTAATAGTTGAATTTAATCTTCTGCCTCAGACGCGGGAATTAGGCAGCTTGGAGTGAAATCTGCTTTAATTGTATATTTGCCTAAGCAGCTCCTTTTAACCATCTGGAGTAAAGCAATCATGACACTGGCATGAGGTTCTGCTCACATTATTTGTGTTAATTCAATCAATCCTGTCAAGCTTTCAAGCTGATTGGCATCTTCAGTAACAATTCGGGGGATATATTGGCGATGTTTGAATAAATTCCTCTCTGAGGTACGGTTCTCCACGGTCTCTCTCACCTTACATACATTCACAATTTCACATTCGTTTCTCAAAGAACGGTGTGGGCTGAAACAAGAGAGTGAACACTGGAATCGCCGAGGTCAAAACTCAAAGCAGAAAGAGGGTAATGTAGCAGCTGGATTTTAGTCACCTAAAAGTCGGCTTCTGCGCCTTTGAAAATTATTCAAACACGCCAACAGGTTAACTCTTTTTGCGTTGTCAGGATTAACATGCCTATTAAGTAAGCTACTAACAGCCTGACCATAAAGTCACTGATTAAAAGTACCTTACCTATGCACTTGCGATAAAAGTACATTTCTTCAACACACAAGTGTACGTCTAGTAAGCACTCACCAATGTAACAGAAAAGTATGGGTGGTCCCCCTCCCCCTCCCCTTCCCCCACCTTGGCTCCCTCCACCCTTCTTGCCGGCTCGACGTCGAATTGGACTTTGTCCAGGTGCAAACACGTTTTCGGTACGCTGTTTGAACAGACACACTACATCACCGCCACACCTCCGCCTCAACCACCTCATCCACCGACTTGAACACGTCGCGTCGATGCACTCATTCACTCACACTCACCTACCCACTCACGCATTCACTCACTCACTCACTCACTCACTCTTGAGAGACAGAGAGATAGAGAGTGCAGTCAACAGACAGTCGCTTATCGATTCACTTACAACAGCCGTCATGTCGCTGTGGCAGCGAATGAGCTGTCAGGGCTTCAGACTTTTTTATCATTGTGGCAAAAAAAACAAAAAAAAAAACAAATTTAGTTTACAGGCTTTCCATTCGCATTTATAAGATTAAGGCCAGAAGGGTGGTTGTCGTGCTGTTTGTTTGTCTGTTGCTTTGAGCTTGGAAGGAAGAAGGCATCGAGAGTCTAGACGCTAACAGGTGTTCCACTCTGTAGGGTCGCCTTCTCTTCAGTGCCACCCAGACTGAAATCTACTGCTAGTGGAGTAAATATTTTTTTTGCCTCTTATCTCATTCTAGATACGATTTGTTGGTAAAATAAGATTAAAAATATGCGCTGAATGATAAATGGGAATTTGGGTTAATTTGATGTTGCTTTACCGGCGAAGAGGTAACAAACCCTAGATTGGTGGTTAGAACTCCTAAGTCTCAGTAATAAACAGGAGCCTAGGAGGAAAATCGACCACTACAGCCCATATGTTGTCCTGTTCATAATATGATGCCAACTGTCATCAACTTATGTGAGATGCATTTATGACATCCTAAAACAAAGATTTGGAACCATCCCTTGCCTATTTTATCTGTTAATAGCTAATATGCTTGTTAGATGTGATATGTTGAAATTCTAGCACTTGTGGCACCGTGATAAGATAAAAATTGGGACGTCACACATATGTGACGCCTGGCGTGAACGTGTTAAGATACCCAGGCAATGGTTTAACATAAAAATAGCTTTGGCACTATAATATTTGAAGAAAGTGACTACTTTATTGTCAAGGAATGGTACTCTTGGTATAAAAGGCTACAGAAACTTCTTGTTTAATTTTTTTCCTGCGTTTCGACTCAAATTTTATTGCTAGGAAGAATTAATCTGACAATAAAGTTGGATGCGTGATACTGTAAGCAAGGTGCCGTGGGATGACTCTAGACACTTTGAACCTCTATCGCAATGCATTTTGGTATCCATTCTTCGCTTTCACATTATTTTCTTTGGCATGGGCGTCACCCACCTGACTGGCGTTGCAAATGAAACAGACAGTGAGGAGTGAAGAAACATCATGTGAGCTATTAACTGTAATCCCGAAGACCGTTGTCACCAGCCCGAGGCTTCAGGCACAGAACGCTTGGTATTTTGGGCCCAGTCAGTCGCTCTCCCTAATAACCCGGTTGAAATATGAAGATGTGTACCCTCATTGCACGAAAATACTAGGTGGTTTTATCACTAATCGCATTCTTGAGCAAGTAGGTAGATGCGGGTTCAACTCCACATGCTACTGCTTCTGCTAGTGATGATTAGTAATCAATCAGTGCTGCCGCCACCACCACCGCTATATCAAAAAATGCTGGCTTACTTAAAATGTTGATCGTGATCAAGGTGAAAGAAGGGAAAGATGGTTAAATGTTGATCGCATTATTCAACACGCTCTGTAAATAACAGCTATCGCTTTGTGGTCATGTAAGGTGGATGCTGTTCCAAAGTTGCCTTCACGATCTGTGATAGTGCTTTGTTTTAGCTCCGCTGGTGACATTCTTACCTCAATTGAGTACAGTTGCACTCACCATCCCTAGCATCGCTTTAGCTGAGTTTGGCAACTCCTCTAAGACTGACACCTAAATACTTGGAAGGAGGAAAACTTAAACGCTTCACTTTACTTTGCATGCGCGTATTTTTGATGGCGGTGTCAGAGCATTGGCGGGTCTCAGTGAAACCACCTTAACTGAGAACTGCAAACAGTTTATATTCGGAGCATGAAACATTTACCGACCCGTTTTAAACGCAACCAATTTTCGTTTCGTGGCATATGAGACTGTGCAAAAAAAGTTATCATAGACAGATCAAAAACACATGCCACAGTCGTGACGTCTGGCTCAGGCAGGTGAACCACGCCGTCACGTGGGCACACTGCGATGGTAGGGCCAGTGAGTTAAGCTCCATGACTTGCTCAACACTGGAATCCTATCCGACATTAAAAGAGACTTCTTCATTAAAAAAGACTTGATTGCTTTATTGCTGCACCAAGAGGTAAGTTTTTGATCCTCTGACAGTGGTCTGTCATTATGCCACTAACTTTGCCCATTTTTCGCGCATTCCAACCGTCTATTGCTCAGATGGGGCCTCAAAAATCCCAATTTTTTTTTACTGGGTACAATTGCAATCAAAGCAGGCGACTGAAAGTGGTCTATTGAGCTTTATCGTGTACCCAGAAAGTTAATTTCACTTAACTCATCGGCAGAAGTCAAATATTCCTCATCGTGAGTGGTGAGACGTTTGTGAGTAAAAAGAGTTCAAATGGATCACGGCGTACATTTTGAGGTCGCGTCTAAAAAGTTTCCAGTAGTATTGTGCTTTTGCATAATCTAAAAGCTAACTAGAAATGGAAGACGAAGTTTTAACGCTGGTGACGACAATTTGCGCATTTATAGTGCTTCGTCACCCAAACTTAATCCATTTCACTTTCTTGGCAGGTGTGACGATGACTGGAGCCGGCGTCATTACCACGTTTAAATGGGTGGTGAAAGTGTCTGCACACACCCTTATGTGTACTTATGTTGTAAGGCACTTCAAGCAGGAATTGGCTCAGGTGGATGTTTCATACATGACAGTTTAATCCGATTTAAAGAGTCCTTTGAAGGAATGCACCCACCTACACATATCTGTAGTAGCAGTCGGCGGCCTAGATGTGATGAATGACTTTCTTCCTCGGTAGGTCTACCAATAGTTAAAATTCAAAATGAATTATTTTATTTATTGCGTGCACGAAATCAGTAATTACGTCCCCTTGATGATGGATTATGCTGTTTTTTTTTAAAAAATTACCATATCGGTCGCATTTTGAGCGGTCGACGTCACTTAGAGCCAGAATGGAAAGTGCGTAGCTTTGCCATCAAAAAGCATTTTTAAATGCTGTCTGAAAGTCATTATTTCTACGCAGAAGGGGTCAAAGGTCAGTAATACTACGTAATTCACTTTTACTTTCCAATTGTCTTATCTATTTTATAAAAAGTGTACTAATCGCGGTTCGGAAAACTAGCATGGGAGGAGTACCGATGAATGAGATGAGGATGAGGTCGCATCTTCCTCCCTCCCACCTTAGTATGAGGATGGAGAATGACGGGGAGCTCTTCTAATTGCTGTACCAGTGCAAGTTTCTTATGATGAAGATTTTCTTTCAAATGACCCACTCCTAGCAACACAGAGTAGATAGGCAGAGCGCAACCCAATGGATAAGTTTGAATTTCACTGTACACTTGCAGTAATGGGCTTTTGGGTTGAAGCGATGTAAAGTAGGTTGCAAGTGAATCGTCCAAGGATGAGGAATGCTCTTTTCCAACACAGGTTAGTCTGCACATTGAAAAATGATGAACAGGAGGAGCCTTTGAACCCTTATAGTTATGCGCTAATGCATAAAAAATCCATTCATCTGGCAACTTCTCTAAATTTTCTCCTCAGTTAATGTAAACTGATAGTTGCATCACTCACGTTAAGCATGATTAAAGGCTCTTGATAGGTTAATTTTGAAGTATCCTCATCAATAGCGAAGTATAGTGCTTCGTGATCGAAAAAGTAGCTTTTCCTCGGTATTAAGTGTCTACCCCTAGGTATTTCATCATCAACATCAGACTTCTGAGGTAAATAAATTCCTCTACAGCGCTTTCTCTAAATGCTTGATGAGAAATTTCTGAAGCTTTAGAACCAAGTTTAGGGTCTTTTTCAAGCAAAATATCTCATTTACGCCCGGTTTGAAGGAAATGCCATGATATGTGGGTGATAACGAAACATAAGGAATAGTAGTAGACAGAACATTGAGGAGCATTAATGGCTTCCTGTTTGGCTGATACTCACTTTCAAAGCAATTTCTAAACCTAATAAGAATCAAACCTAACAATGATTTTCGCTCTGCTTATAGAAACAAGAATTGATTGCACGTTTGTGTCGCTTTTCACACCGCACAGGTGATGCACAAGTACTTTAGTGCTCACACCTGCCATCTCTAACATTTGTCTCTCCAAGGAGCCGGCGTGTCTACACTTCGAAGCACACTTTATCTGCCATCGAATGTAGGCCAATGTATGAAATCTCTGTATAAGCCTAAACCTTCTCTGGTCTCACTTTTCTCTGGGAGCTCGCATAGCTTTCAATGACAATAATAAAGTGTCATTTTAAGAACACAGATTTTGGGGTAAAATGAAAACTGATTTTTTACTTCCTTAAGCACAAAAGAGTAACAAGTGTTTATAGAAAGATCTATCAGCTAGTTTTGGTAACCCATACCCCAAATAATCTTCTATTCAAAGTGAAGAAATATACATTAATTTTTGCGATATATTCATTTAATAATACTAATAAAGACTTTATATAAACATATCTGCAATATTTGTACACAGCACCGAAATAAGCGTAACATCACCATCATCGTGGCCAAGTTTGCCACCCCCATGGCATTCTGTCGCATCTCAACTCGGTTCTAAAAGTCCTCCTTCTGTTTCTGCTTTTCCTCTGTCGACATACAGCACCCCTTGCCTCCGGCCGTGCGCCAATGGGCTTTTAGGCCATTTGGCGTGACATACTTCTTTTGGCAGCCGGGACAGCCAAACACCTTTGCCTCTCCATCTGCGTGCAGTCGGCGGTGTAACTTCAAATGAACGAATTGAGTGAACCGCGCAGGACAGAGTTTGCAGCTGAATGGCTTCTCTCCACTATGAAGGCGCTGATGCGTCTTCAGATTGCTAGTGCTGGAGAAGCGCTTACGGCAGATCTGACATTCGTGTGGTCGCTCACCAGTATGCACCAGATGGTGTTTCTGCAGGTGTGCCAGCTGAGTGAAACCTTTGCCACAGATGGAGCAGGTAAAGGGCCTCTCACCAGTGTGCACGCGCAGATGCACCTTGAGGTTGGAGAGCTGTCCAAATGTCTTTCCACACACCGAGCACTCATAGGTCATACGACCCTCTCGACGTCTGAAAGTGTGTGACTTTGTGGAGGAGGCCTGAACAGACGGTTGCAACGGCTGTGATGGGGGTACTGGCGGCGGCGGTGGCGGCTGAAGCGATGCTTGAGAGGCAAGGAGGGGATTTCGCAGAGCCAAGAGGTTCCGCATCCACAGATCAAAGGAAAACATGGAGGGACTTGGTGGACTAGGTTCTAGAGGCGGTGGAGGCGGCGACGGTGGTAGAGGAGGCGGTGAGTCGGCGAGGAGGCGATCGATTGAGTGGGAAAGCGTAAAGGAGCTGTTGGGGGCGAAGGATGAGGACACCGGGTTTGGGGAAGAGGCCAAATCCTCGGTCTGCTAAAGGAGAGTGGGGATGGAGATGGTGATAAAAAACCTACCTTTGGATTTCAATATCGACGTAAAATAAGGGACCGGTAATGCAATGAAAGCATATCAAATTTTTTTTTAAATTTTGAGGGACCAATGGCAAGACTTTTCTGCAGCCTCTGCCTGCAATAATACCTAAACTGGGAGATGCTCCTGAGAGTCGACAAAAGATGTGTAATTAGGTTGCTAATGTCCTTATTTGAAGAAATCAGACTCAGTGATCAACAATTAAACACGAGGAGTTTCTACACAATACAAGCACAATATTATTCCCATAAATGCTTACTGTCGAATTAGTGCTAATAAAAGAGGCAGTTCTGGTGCAGAAGTTTAATACCTCTCCTAAAATATAAGTGCAATATGTTTTCCGGTGCCTTTTAGTGGTATCAATGCCAAAATGGAGCTTTATTTTCGTCCTGATAGAACATCTACAGCCATGAATGCTCAACTCTTCTGTTTATCCTTTCCATATGATGCGCGTCACTTTATTTGAATCCACTTTCGCGACATATGGCAAGTTTTACTCTGCCACACTCTTGAATTTAAGCCGAAAAATGTGTCTTAGTTGAAGCAATAATAGAAATTTTTCCTTTAGTTAATCAATAATTATGAATGGTTCAATGAACGCACCTCTTTAAATGGAAAAGGACCACGACTTACTGATTGCTTAGAGGAAAGGTTAAGGCTTTCACCGGAGCTTTGTGCCGCCGACGGTGGGTGCATTGACGACACTTTTGCAGCGTTCTCCATCACCGAGCAAAGATCGCTTATCTGCTGTGTTTGCGGCGGCGGCGGTGGTGGTGGTAATGGTGGTGGTGGTGGCGGAGGCGGAGGAGGAGGCAGAGGTAAAAGAGGGACGTGAGGATGGAACCACTCTCGACTCGCGAACCACGGGGACTGTCCAAGACTCGGCGATGTTGTTGGTAGAGAGAACGGAGGTGGCAATGGAGGTACGACTTTTGACCTCCACGGGGGGAAGTTATTAAGGAGTAGACTTACTGAATCACCATTCATTCTCCTAAGTCGGCAGCTGAAGGAAAAGAATGATTACCCTTAACTGTAGCTGGTGACCTCTGCGTTTGCATAAAAAAGGCGTCAGAACTGTTATTATTATCGAATTAAAGGGTTTTGAAGCAAGTATACGAGACGAGAGATGTTGCACGGTAAAGGAGGTAAATACCACTGAGGGGGAGACGAGTGAATTGGGAATTTTATGTGTGCACAATATAGAGTCGTGGGTGATAGACAGGAACGCATTTTAGCTATGCACAAGCCGGAAGACACAACTACGTAGCGGCATGCACGGCGGTGCGAACGGTGATACTTGTGCTTCTAACTGCTTACTACGATGGTGGCAACCGCAGCACATGGAAGCGGAAAACATGCGTGAAACGATTACGTGAGCACACACATCTACTGACGCCGTAAACCATAACCGGTATTGAATACAGGCCTGAGGTGGGCGCAATATGCCCTTCCCTACTGACAGATTCAGACACGGCACGCGAGTGTGCTCAACTTTACTACATTTGTGCACTCCGTCATCTAAAGGCATGAGGCAGGGGCTAGAGCGATCACGAGCACCCAGACGGGTTGTCACATTGCATTGCACTAGCTAGTTTCCAAAGTGGTCTACTTATCGGCATTCGGAAATGAGTGGTAATGTGGTAGTATACCATCCGTTCTTCAATTGGTATGCTTCAGCTGCTCACCTTCCGTTTTGCGCACACCTCAACGTCATTTTGGCTAGTCAGACCCACGTGTGTGGATGTGATACTGAATAGCTGCGATAAAATATTTGAATCTGTTTTCGCTCTCCCTAAACAGATATTAGCGACCCTACCATTTGAGAACCCCTTGATTCCTTCGATAAAACCTACGCCTTTTCGATTCCGACAAATGAACTCACTAAGATGTGCGTGATTTATGAAGTTGTGCGCAGTTATTTTGCTGCCCTACTTTTAAGAAATCACGCCACAGCATCATTTACTGGATGATTCCCTTGTTCTTTAAATTAGTTTAATGCAAGATAATCGAGCTAGTTCGAATGATTGTCAGTAACGCCTCCACACAAATCAACTATAAAAGCATGAAAAAAAGGCTGAGACAGTTTGGATGGACATCGCGTCAATAAAGAGGGAAGGAGTTTTATTTGCACAGGAAATGGCCCAACAGATGGCGACTTACTTTCAGTAACGACGTCTAGACTTGCTTTCTTGTGTCTCCGTGGCAGATCAGCAATGAGCTTAGCTAACATGTGCATGTGTATGTGTACGCGTACAAAACGCGTGTGTGCGTACATGTGTGTGCGCAAAGTCTCTCCAACCAATCAAGTGATGCAGAGGGGTGGGACAGTAGTCACGCGCTCGCGCCTCAGCTTTTATTGGCTCACGTGAGACGCACACGTGCACTGTGCTACTCGTAGTGTAGACCAATCATCCACTAACTTGTGACGCGGCGTCGGCCAATCGCAGTGGCGTGCGCGCTTGGTCAAACTGGTTTTCTCCTACACCGAGGAGGGCGAGTAGGCAGGATACACAAGGCTATTGACTGAGGCAAACCCTAACAGGCTGTCCAGTCGAAATTACCTTATTAATCTCAATCTAGGTTATGCCTCTCTATTTGGTTCACAAACTGGCTGTGGGTTAGGCTGTCAACTGGCTATCCATAACATTTCTGTTGGCTTGGTGCGACGGATAGATGTGAAGTCCTGCGAATGAATGCTGGCATGAGGGTGGATGGTGAAACGAGCTCACTATTACAGACCAGAATTGAGTGATACGTTCTGCTGCTCAGCCCGAATTATTATTACGCACTTGTTTTGTGGTCCAGACGAGATTGCTGCATTTTAATTTGCGCTTTAAAAGAATTGTTTGTCGATTTAACTTTAGCACCTTGTTTGAACGATTCTTGCGTATTTTCAAATGTGGGGGATTTTCACAAGTGGGTTTTTTTAGAAATCTGCAGCTAATAAATGTACTTACGGGTTGTTAGAGTCAAACTGACGTTTGAGCTAAACGTCACGATATTTTCTTTTCAATGATTCAAAATTTGTTAAATTGTAAAATGAAAAGCTATTGAGTGTGAGTTGTCCTTAGCTGTTTTGCTTAGCATCAGAGACAAAATAGTATTGTTTCCAAGTTATTCACACCAAAGGGGCGAATTATCCCCTACGATTGAATTATTTTGGGCTGAGGAGATTAATTTCCATTGTTGTACCCGCACATGAGTATATGTGTGTGCTTAAGATAAGATCACTTGCAACACGAATGAGACGACTATCTGGTCAGGCGTGCAAAGGACAATGGACTAAGAGAGGTTTAACGAACGCTATTAGTTGAATCTGCTCTTTCTCCTCTTCCTCCTCCTTCTCCACCTATGGCTTGCTCTCTCCCCACCTCTCCCTCCCTCTCTCTCGCCTTTGTCACACGTGGACCGACACAATGAATAAACTCCTGCTACCCATCCCCTTGGCCAATTATGACGTGCTTATATGGGGACTAGGCCAATGCAAATAAACCAGTGATTAAGATATCCTCCGAGCCGAATTAGCCGAACTGACAGAGGGCGTAATGGCTCTTACTTTGTTTACAGTGAACATTGGACTCCGGTCTGCCTACACCCCGTCACTATGCGTCACAGTGAATTCAATTAGTTACTCCAAGCGCCTTCTTATCTGCTCATAGTGACACTTTAATCCGTTGATTCGCATTTTCGAATAGTACCGGTTATTCATAGAAAAAGAGTAGCGCTATTCTTGCGGATGCCTACTTGTTCGGACAAAAAGCTTTGGGTTAAGGAGCTGGGTATGCGCCTTATCCACGTAAAACACTATTTTCGTTTCCGTTGTAAGGATTCATTAGTTTGCTGCATAATTTTGCTGTGTCTTTATAAATATTAGGAGCTAATCCTAGGTCCTTTTGTGGTGAGAACTCGGTTTAAAAATTTAGATTTAAATTGAAAGGTTCTTTTTCATTGGTACCATCAGTCATTAAAATTTAGGGGATTTAAAATGTTTAGGCGATTACTTACACCATAATTTTTTAGTGTTCTTCTGAGTTAATGGAAATTGGACCCACGAAAACTTGTTACTCACCACCAACGACAAAATGAGGCTTTCTGTAGAGTGTAATTTAATCTTCATCTTGTCATTATCGCCATACAATAAGGAATAAGGAGAGAGAAGAAATGACATGGACTATCTTTTTTTGCATAATAATTGAAATAAAGCTACCGTTGTCGAGTTGACCACTGGGCGTAGTAATAGACCTCAAAGTAGTAAAAGCTCGGCCTTGGTCTCAGGAGCTCGAACATGCGTCCTTAAAGTTAGGTGAAAGGGAGCACGCAAGTGAGGAGTAAATCAAAGCGCCACGTCTTGTGAACACATCCGCGCGCGCACGCGCTCACATAGCACAAACACGCTCAAAAGGCGTCGACAGGGTGGGCTCAAACCAGGGCACATGTGTGCAGTGCAATGCAGTGCACTGTGCGTGTATCTGTGTCTATTAAATCATCACCCTCTTGTGTGTTCACACCCACCCTCACACACACACACACACCAGCACCTGTGGTTGCGCTAACAAGATCACACCGGCTCCCTCATTGGGGCCAGTCGGGGTGGATGGCTTGACAACTGGTGAAGTTCCTTTTCTTTCGCCTCATTCCTTTTTTTCGCTTAAGTGGATGGTCGCCTTCCTGTTCATTCTGATTTATTGGGGAGAGGGAAGGGTGGAGGAGAAACCATCAACGCGACTGGAGCCTCAGTCTCCCAGTTGTTGTGCTATTGTTGACTACTTCAAAAATGACTTTCCATGTACAGACAGTGCGATGATTGACTTCACCAAAAGCTACATTTTAAACAGGATTCCAGATAAGAAATGAAATGTAGCTGTCTAACTGGAACAACTCAGCCATCATAAGGCTTGACAATGTTGTTGAAGACAACTTTAAAGGGCGAAGCTGGATACCGCCTTAAACAAGTCTGCTGTCGGGGTAATTGAATTCCATCAACTAGTGGAAAAGAGAAGGCGAAGAAAGTGTGAGAGGTAGGATGATCGTCTTTGGCACAAATCTCAAGGTCATGAAAGCGGCAAATTGCTCCACTTTGTGCACGACCCATCGAAACAAAATCTGAAAAAATTGTGTGTGCAGGCTACGCCTGTAACGAGGACGTTTGTCAAAGAAGTGGGATGAGTGGAGAGAAAGTCGATCCAACCCGGTGCGAATGTTTGCTCTAACAACCCAAACCTAAAAATAAATCAAATCGAGGCTGTTTACACGACAGTTTGCACCTCCTTTATATCTAATAAATAAATTTTTAGAGCGTTCCAAGTCTAATCTAATTTTCACTTCTTATGAGATTGATTAACGTTTTCTCGATGTCTACAAAAAAAGTGCCATAAAGTTGTTGTTGGTGCAAAGCTAGTAAAAAAAGGCAGCCAGGAACAGTTTATTTGCGCCATTGTCGATTTCTTCCCAGAAGGAGAAGTCAACAGCGACTTATGCGCAAATTCTGCACCTGCTCAACAGACATGCATTTTCACACGGCAAAAGCGCCTCGTTTAGGCAAAATCCAGCCAATTCTGTGTCGTCTCCTACAGGCGCATAATAGTGGCAATAAATCCAAGTACCGTTTCTCTGTTTTAATGAGTAGTACGAACTTTTGAGTTACTCTTGATAACTGTCGCCACTAGCGTCACATATACGTGACACGAGTACTTTATTGTCTTGAAGGTATAATTTGAGTTTTAAGTAATAAATTATGTTGTAATGTTCCCTTCACGCTTTAGTATCATGCAAGAGGCGGGAGAGTAATCGAAAAAGGAAAAAGGGTTGTAAGCCCACTACACAAAGATACGGTTCTATTGACCCTGGAACTCCACTGACTCATGACTCGCAGAGAGAGAGAGGTAGAGAATCGACTCGTTGTACGCGGTAGTCGTCAAGCCTCGTGTCTTATCGCTTGAGAGCAAATATTTACCAGATTGTCGACACCCCTCCACTAACTACACCACCCTCTTCCCCACCACACTCATCCTCCCTATCTCTGCCTCCTGCTCTAGTATTTCCCCCGAGAAGGCGGACTTTGGTCTCGCTTACATTTTGCCGAATGATGATGATGAGTAAGTGGGTTTATGAGTATGCGCATGTGTTTGTGGATGGGTGTGTTTGCTGACACCCCTTCCCTTCCCCTCCCCACCCCTGGCGGCCCCTTGAGCACACAATGTTGAGACAGGGGTGAATTGGGGGAACTTGGATACTATCTCTGCTTGGTGGAATGTGGCTCTGATTACCATAGAAAAAAAGGAGACACAGCAGTCACAGAAACACACACACATACGCACACATTTGAACATAAAGACACGTGGGTCCTAGATCATTTTGGGGGCACTGTTGAATGCAACGGGAGGGGATTGTTGTCCCTACAACTGCAATTAATCAATGTTAACTCGCTTATGAGCAACCAAATGGTGAATAACATTAAGAGGATTGTCTACTAACGGCCTTGATCAGTGGTAGCACCTAGTAGCCCATGTTTTTAAGAACGCTAAAAAGCTGTAGCAAAGAGTAAAAAAGAAAATCACATTTTAGTTCCTTGACTGAATTATGCAAACAGTTTTAATGCAAAATAGTAGCTGCTGATCTTAATTAAGGCTTAAGATGACGACTATGGTTCCACTTTGTCACTGACAATGCAAACCAGTTGAGACTGAATTCCAGTACAGCAGTGGACCTTGGCCTTTGACTCAATCTCTTATTTCAATAATTTAATTTGATTACAACACCATTTTCAAAACAAAATGACTGACATTTCAGCATAATTTCGGCGAATCATTGTGCCATATCGGTA
This sequence comes from Taenia hydatigena, assembly GCA_036345935.2. Taxonomy (NCBI): domain Eukaryota; kingdom Metazoa; phylum Platyhelminthes; class Cestoda; order Cyclophyllidea; family Taeniidae; genus Taenia; species Taenia hydatigena. Next base: position 17,843,953 of record JADWOT020000003.1, read on the forward strand.
CAATCTATCAGTCATTCCTGACAGGTGATCACATCAGGAGGAGGTTTATCCCTTGCACACTCATTAAAATAGCAAAAGTTGCTGCAGTAACGACTTGATTTTGTTGTAGTGGCACGCTTAGCATTTGTTAAAATACATCCACTCCATTTTAGACACTAAAACCAGCAGAAGGTGAAGACAGGAGAGACATGCGAGAACCGGAAGTAGTGACAGCTGTGATTGCCATGGGCAGTGAACATTACTGCAAAGCGGCAGGAGGGAGTTCCTTTGCCCTAAGGCGCTGGTGGAAAGACCCCTCCAACCTAGAGCAAAAAGAACACGTTGTGGCAGGAGGAATCTCACAATTGAACGCGCTTCTGTCTCCCCCTCCCTAGTTAGTAACTGAATTGCAATGAAAGAGAGAGGAGACATTGGGAATCTAAGCTAATATTTTGAGATTGAGCAAGTTGTTTGTGGTGCGCAAGGCTGCGCCTTTACAATTTACAAACTGACCTTATTGGTTTCATTTGAAATAATAGCATGCTCCTTTCCCTTCCCGGCTGAAATGTTTAAAAGTCATCACAAAGGGGTGTTAGGGTGAGTAATGTCATTATCTTTGCTTAATAAGTGCCATATCCCATAAACAATCTAACATATGAGCTTTGTGCATTCAGCTGATTAAAATACGATGTGCTAAATTGTGTTTATTGGTTAAAATTTAATTTCTAGGCAGATTCTGAGTAGCGAAAACGGTTTGTGATCAGGGTGAATTGGAGCTAAACCTCACTTTAGTTGTCTGATCTAAATGCGAAGTGGGATGACAGTGTAATTGTACAAGTTCTATATTATTGGTAGTAGTAAATAAATGGGAGCCACAATGCTGATTACGAATTATTGAAAATGGCAAGCAGAGGCAGAAAATGCAAACGAGGCGGGGAAGGTCAATTTATTTGTATAAAACGGCTCCCGTGATCTTACATTTCTCTTTGAACACAAATTTGTGTGAGTTCTTGGAGTAATAGGTAATTGAAGTTGCAATAAACAAAACTGTGCTTACGTTGAAGTTTAAATGAAAAATCTGTACTATTGGAATGACAGTGACGGTTAACTCGACAACTCATACATCAAAGATTAGGGATAAAAAGATTGAAAAGCGTCATTTAATGTTATTTGAGCCTTTTGAGACAAACTAACGTCAGAGGAATTTGGCCGATAGTCCATTTAAAAATTAGTGTTATTCCATAACATTTGAAATGGTTTAAATCTCACACCAAGGTACCTTGTAAATTTACTTCATTGCCAAATCATTTAGCTAACCGGATGGGAAATTCCATCCTCCTGGCCACACCACGGGTGTGTATGCGCGTCACTACCCAATAGAGCGTCAACAGCAATTGGATAATGAACTTCGCGTAGTTATTAGACAAGAGGCTATTTTAAGCCGCTTTGTTTGCCTGGCAATAGCAGAGCGCGGATTTCAATGCAGAAATGAGAACACAACATCCATTAGAAGGTGTATGCGATGCCAATCAGTTGTCTGATCGGTAAGTAATCGTATCAATATTGCTGTCACTTCTTGTAACTCGGTTGGTGGTCTGCCATAAAGTTAATCTAGGTACAGGAAGGAGAACTGTTGATCCCAGAAGATGACTTGCAAAGCAGTGATCTGGTCAAACTACGTTGAAAATGGAAAGTGGTTAGCAAATCCAATAATATTTTTTGTAGGAATTAATATTATAAAATAACCTCAAAAAGACCTTTAGATGTGACTGGGCGTATGATGAAATTCTCCACGCAAAAATGAGGCAATTTCCGCTCATCGTCACTTAGTGATGAGAGCGATAGAGCGCATCGCGCCTCTCATGTGCATGAGTTAAATGAAATTCTATCTTTTGTAGCCACAAAAAGGTTACTATCCGACTATAATGTACATGGACTGAAGTACTTTGTGTAATGTTTACACGGTGATTTTACAGGTGATACATTTCATGCATGCACGCTCATGTGCGCCATCTCGATGATCATCTTCTGACAGCTCATGTGGCCTTGAAGCCATGTGAAAGTAATGAGAAGGTAGTCTTGGTTTCAACTTTAAGGTTTGCCATGAAAGTATACTTTTTAGACCGTCGGCCAAATCAAGCACAAACAGTGTCGGTTTTGATGACCAATGCCTTTTTTGCTGTGCAAAGAGGACCCTTGGCTGGTGAAGCTGTTGGACATGATGCGCAGTAGCCACAAATAACTGAAGAATGGGCATGCGACCACTTCTATGTGCCCACTACTCCGTAGCCCTAGTAACAAAAAAGGAAAATGAGACAAGGTTGCGACAGATGGCTTCTATGGGGAGCTGGCTAATCCCATCCCAAAACCAAAATAAGGGGAGGCGTTTGTCATCCTTCATTCACGAGGTGAGTTACTCGATTTTGCCTCGTAAATCCAGTGGATCAGAGGAAGACATAGTACTCGGACGCAATACACACTACCGACATCTAGGAGATCTGGAAGGGCCACTAACATGGCCCAGAGGCCGTGACGCCCAGGGTAAGTATAGAAGGAAGACCTCAAGCGGTCTTAAAACTGAAACAACGAGGTAAGTAAACAATATGATGGTTTGTCATGTCTGATTAGGCAAGGGAATACGTAGGCCAATTCCACCTTTCGGTGGTTTTGAAGTAGGCAAGTGGACTGTGAAATAAAATTGGTGAATAAATAGGATTAAAAAACTGCTCACACGCGAACGCGGTGCTTCCGATCCGATGTGATGTCCATGAGGCCATTCTCGTGACCAGAAAGCCCCTGGAAATGTTACCTTTCGCATTTCATAGGCATGTAAAAGGCATGATCTATCAGCGGTTTAAATAGTGCCACCAGTTCCATGGAAATCACATCAAAAAAATCAAATGCTTACCAAACGGAAAGAGATGTCAACAATGTTTGGGCAAGGGCGGTGCCTGTTATATTAATGTTATTAGTCAGCCGACAAATCAAGCGACTGCCATGAAAATTAGTCGCATATTTACTGTCGTCTTAGCGTACTACCTTCAATACTGGCGTTGCGGGAATGTAACACTCCAATTTTCTTACCTTACCCTGGCGTCACAAATGTGTGACATGTGTTCTCTCTCAGTTTGCTGTAACTGGCAGCACCTGGTTCGTGTTGCACAAAACAGATCTTAGCGCTTCATCAGTGGCCGAACATAGCCTTGACAAATGGTTTTTGAAAAGTCCTTTATTCACCTTCGACCTCTCCGTACCGCTCCCTTTCTTGGCCACAGCAACTGCTTGAGAGTCGAGATGACAAAGTGGGGCACTATTTCGGTTGTCCTTCTTTCAGATAAGCACTGTGTGCGTGTATATGTGTAACGAAGAGTCTTATTTACAACCCCGACATGTGGCCTTTAAAGTCTCAAGGAACACACACATGCACACACCGGCGCTGTCAGGCGCACGAAAATTTTGTCGTACCAGCAGAAAGACACGCCTTACGATTTCGTGATCGGAGTGTCTATATGCGGTCTGGTACAGATATTGCGTGAGATCACACAGCATCAACACCTAGCATGTGCGGTTATAGTGAGTAGGATCATGTTGGACGCTCAGTAACACCATCTTTCGTAAAACTCGAGAAGAGACGTATTCGCCGTCATCCTGAAGCTAACACTTTACCTCAGGGATGGCGGTAAGGGTACGCAGTCAACTGGTATGCTTCCAAATGTGCTACTAATGGCATCGAAAAGTGGTGGAATTAGCCATTTGTATTGTATGCTGACGCAGGAAGGCGGCACACGTGTAGAGCAAAATGTGTAGGTATTGTTCACGACCGTTAGCTGAAGGTTGAGCAAATTACTGGGACCACAAACTTACACCCCTATCGGCTGCCTGCACCAGAGGTGAAATTGTTACTGTAACTTGTTGACCCACCTAGTCTTGGTCTAAAAATACAAACAACTGCTTGTGCCTCTTTTCTGGTAGAACTTGAGTAACTTCCATTAGTTAGCTTTCAGGTGCTTGAAATAATTTTCCATTTTGACCAGAGTAAGAAAGTTTTTTAAGCAAATTTTAACTGAGCGTATGATCTTAATAAACAACCCTTAAGTTTAAGTACATGTTCGCTGCATTTCAAAATCCACTAAAAATCATCGTTTGTAAAATGTCGTTGGTTTATCGCGGATCTTAATCAGTAGAAGAAAAGCATATTTGCATATCCACGTTGCGAATGCAAGAGCTCGTTCCCTTTCACATGCCATACTACCTTTCAAAACACTGGCTCTGAGGGGGTACTAGAATGCCGTAACCCATTAAGAATACAATCTCGTCAAAATCGTCTTCTAAACGACCACAATGATGTTATTACTCCCAAAACAAGAATGCTTGACAGTACACTTGTTGAGTTTTTCGTAAGGTCAATTTGTTTACACGTTAAAAATTCGCACATTTATAACTAATCGACAGGATATGGAAAGGTCTTTAAAGGACGTAAACTACCATTATCGAGAAGGTACACATGTTAGCCGTTTTAACGACAAGAATAGCTCGTTTTTGGCAGAAATGATAATGATAAATCAATAACTGCCGATGGATGAAAGTCCGTTGGAGTTCGCGAATAAAGTGCAGCTAGAGTCCGTAAATGCATCGAAATGAGCTTTCCGATACAATTCTGATTTTTAAAACGCCGTTCTCACTTAGTGGTGGAAATGATAGAACGAGTGTAGTGGTGGCCATCTGGCCCTAGCTGCGTAGGCTGGCCGCTGGGCCATGCCAGCAGCTTATCTCCCTCTGTCCGTTGAATGTATATATTCTACTCTAGCATTCTGCCTTCTTTTGACTTCGAGGGAGCCTCGGGACGCTACAACGAGAGTGAAAGTGATTGCCCCCAACTTGGTGCATACTGGTCTACAGTTTAAGACAAAATAGTTTTTCGGTAGCGATAACAGAATCAAAAACCTCTAAAGGCGTTAATTAAAATCAAATCATTAGGAATAGGCTAGACTTACTAAAAATGAGGTATTTCAAAAACGAAGTCTTATGCCATGTACAAGCTGTTGAAGTTTTGGACTAACCAGACTCAAACGTCTATATTTAGTACAAGTGCTACATTTTCTAAAGTTCTAAAAAGGTGCCATACTTAGTCTGTTTCACTCAAATGCAAGTTTCAGCATCCTCCATTTGGATTATTGAGACAATAATGCAACTTATTAACTTCACACGAGGCAAATTTACTTAAAAATATGCAAGGAGCTTCGAATTCACAGTTGTGTTTACCTTGGAATGAGTTCTATGTTATCCTTAAAAAGAAAGCTTGTTTTACGAATCTACTATGCACAAATTATCTGACCTTATTCAGGTATGATAGAAGAGGGACATGTTTTAACGATCTATGTAACTAATGCCGCTAAGTGCGGAGCGTGCACTCAGATTACAGGCAGTTAGAGCAATAACTGGCTGCGTTATAATTGTATTTACTTTTGGAAACTTTTATTCTATCGGTACGACCCAAACCTTTACATGTGAACTAGTTAGGCAACATGTCGCCGTATATTATATCATACATTCGCAAAAAGGTTGACAAAAACGTCAAACCCATTGATGCTATTTGGCTGTCTGGCGTTTGTCTAGGCGTTCAAGGAATATTTATGCCAATAGCTGGATTGCTGGCCCTCAAAACAGGAGTCAAATTCATTGTCGGTATGAGCTGTTTATTAAACAGGTATGATATTTTCGTAAGCATCACTGATGTGCATGCTTCTTATCGGCTCAACATAATTTAACGCGTGGAAAGCTATGCACGATGATTGACCTCGTAATAGCGAGTTGGATGAATTTGGATGCCCTCGGTCGATTAAATGTTTATTGTCCCCAATTAAGAAGTGCCTTACGATTCATTTTGTGAACCATCCTTCTACTTTGAGTTTTAACTGTTCATATTCTATGTAAAGAAATGAACAGTTTATTGTTCTGTAACGCCCTACTTGAATTTGTTGATGGTAGCAGAATTGACTTTTATTTTCTTCTGTTGCAGCTTTGGGATCATGCTGTCATATGTGTCAATACAATGGGGCTTTATCTTGTTTGTGATGACCTACTCTCTTATGGTCGGAATCGGCGTATCAGTCTCGTATAGCGTGCTACTTTCAATTGCAACTGCTGTAGGATGCTTTGATGCATTTAAATTATTACTTGCTAGTGATTAGCCGGCCTAGGTCACACCCTAGATAAATATCAAATATCGATGATTTTTAGACGAATTTACTTATAGAGGCCTCAAGTGTTGTTTGTGTTATTCTTCACAAAAATACCCTAATTCACAGCATCCATAATTGGAGTGGTGGCTTAATCGACACAAAAGCGGAGGAATTTTAGACTGTTTTTTTTAAATGCATTATTTACGAGTTGATCCATGCTGAATCGCTCAGGAATTTGAAGTTTTTGGCTAAATCTGCAAGAATTATGCTTTACACTGGTTCACCGATCAAGGGTAACTTACATTTGAAAAACTGTAGCAAATGCTTCTTGCTTTTATTAATTTTATCGTAGATATAATTCTTCTGTTAGTGGATGCCGAATGCACGGGGTCTAGTCCTCGGCCTCTGCGCTTGTATGTTCGGCGCTGGCGCGATAGTTTTGACCCCCATACAAACGGTTCTGATCAACCCCACCAACATAAAATCAAACAACGTTAGTCAGTAGGTTCCCATCATGGTTTGGCGATGCATCTCTCAAAAAAATAGTCTAGAAATGTGGTTTTATTTTCAAAACTCGATTTACAGCCTTTTTGAGGATGAAGCCCTGCTGTTTCGTGTGCCCCCTTCAATTCTCGTCCTCGGAGCGATATTGGGCACCTTGCAACTCATCGGGTGGATCTGCGTGAAGGTGCCACCTGAAAATGTGGGTCTTTTAAAATAAAGGAATTGCGTGGATTTTCTCGCTTTTTTCCACAAGGCCATTTATATTGTAGTGCGTGCCAGAGAATTTACGACTATGTCTGCTTTCAAATAACTAATGAAACGCTCTAGAAGGTAGTAATTTCTCACATAGTAGCTGTTGAATTGAACTTTAACAGCACCATTATAACTTATATGTGAAAAAGAAAGGCTAGAAGGACAGAATTATTGTTCTCTGAAGAATTATGTTCAGCTGTTTGAACTTGTTTTGCAATTATTTCAGCTCAAATTTTCGCTAAGTAAAAGCCTCATCACTAGATGCGATCGTATTACAATTTAAAAAAGTACTCTTACTTTATAAGGCACAAAAGGACCAATACAATGAGTTACATCTCAAATACACGCAGGACAGTGATCTAGAAATAAATCCAACATTGGCCTGACTCTCTGTAAATACTTGTCACATGGGAATTCGTCACCTAGTGATGGAGGATTTAGCTAATTTACTTTTATTTCCGATTTAGTTGGTTTCGGCGGAGGACGAGGTTTTGAATGCAGCAGGCCAGTAAGTGATTTAACAGTGAATCGAATTATTTGCAAGTTCTGCTGAGGCGGTGGATTATAAACCGACACTAAACAAAGTGTGTATACAAACTCAAATTGCAAATGCATTGGTATGACAAACATTCATATAAAATAGACAGGAAGTTTTTGCTCACTAGTGGGAGTTCATCACTGTTTAATAACTCAGCCTTCAAAGAAGTTAGGGTTAGAATGGTGCATAGGGGGACTGGACAAGAATTCAAGGCAACCTGTTTGCGCTTGAGGAAACACTATTAGCAGGTGGCATATTTTTTTCTGCCTTAGAATCGAAAGTTACCCACCGCTAAAGGTGTTGCGGACGGCGGATTTCTATGTTCTGTGGCTCACTATGCTCTGTGGAATCTTCCCTGTAATCATGATAATGTCGCTGTACAAGGTAAAACAAATACAGCCCTCTCTCCCTGCACGAAGTCTCTAGCATTGGAAAAATCTTCTAGAAATGCCATCTATGATTACTCGCCTTCTTTCATTCTCTTTTTTCTCCTAGATAATAGGGCAAAAGGAGATAAAAAACGACCGCTTCTTGACAGCCGTGGGGACACTCAGCTCGGTGGCCAACATGCTCGGCCGACTGATGTGGGGCGAATTGGCTGATCGCTTTTTTTATAAGGCAAGTTTTTTGACGGGCACTCGAAGCCGCAATAGCGCTTTACTTGATTTAAAAATCTCTAAAAATTAGCCCAAGTTAAAAGGCGTGCGCAGTTGAGATGATACTGAAAATCGATTAGCTCAAACTATTGCTTACCTAAAAATATTTACCAAAAAAGAATCTGTATCCTTTAACACCCTTTGGATATTCGGCTTGATAGTCTTAAGGAGACTAAAAGTGAAGTCTGGACGGGTTTTTTGGCAACAATCAAATAGTTCACAATTGTAATTTCATACTCCAAATTGGCTTTCATTAGCAGTAGTTAAGCAAAATAAAAACCACGGTTTTTGTTGCTTTATCTTGGTAGACTCTCCTCGCAGTTGTGTACGCTGTCTGGTCTCTGCTCTTCCTCGTACTGCCTTTTTCACCCCACGTTCCCAAAGTGGGGATGTACTTATTTGCAATCCTTGTCATCCTCCTCTTCATTTGTATCGCCGGCCTATTTGTCCTCACTCCCTACGCGGCGCGCAAACTCTTTGGCCAGGAGTACTTTGCCGCTAACTTTGGACTCATCTTCTCTGCTGTGGTGAGGCTCCAACTACAGCTCTACTTAATTCACGTATAAGTAGCTGACCATACAATAGGAGTGTTCATGCTCAACCAGGGGCTATGACTTAATAATAAAAACACATTTCTGGGGACCAAAACCACATTCATGGATTTTAACAAATTCCCACACTGTTTTGGTGCTTAAAAATGCGTCCTTGCATGGGAACTGCGGCTCAACTACTGAAGACTTTGACACTGTGCCTAGGCCCCGTCAACCTCGTCGATAAAGCAGCGACATACATCAAGATCATGCAATACGCAGCACTTTTGATCGCCTCAGCGAACTCGAAGGAGCAGGACCATCTCGGCTGTAGTGTAATGTGCAATCGTTGGGAAATATTTACTTGTGAATTTGGTGCCAAACGTTGAATTGCTATTGAACTGCATTGACAAATTGGCCGAGTAATTTCATTTTATCCAACCCTTGTCGGTTTGAAGAGTGAGAAATCTTGTTTGACTTATTGTTCTTTGTAGCTGCCAGGGGCAATGGTGGGCTCAGCGATTTCGGTAACGGCGAGTGTCCACCACCACGTCGTGCATCTATGCCTTGGTTGTGCTGCTTCGTGCTTCGCTGGTAAGAAGAAATCCTTTTCTACCTGGCTAGCCTTTCAAGCACTGATGTTCAACCACAAAACAACTTTTGGTGACACATTGGGCGATGTGTGGGGCGTCATGTCCAAACACATCGATGAGAAATATCAGGAGGTGGACTTTCTAGTTACACACAAAAACTGCCTTCGCGAATTCCTAATGCCACCACGGTTATACAAATTGCCTTTTAAAGCGGTTCCAGGAAGAGCAAGAGCTGTGACTCATTCATGGGGCTAAAAAATCAGTTCCGCGTAGTGAAGGTTTACGGTAATCCTATTTCTAAGAGAGTTAGTTAATCGAGAATTTTCGCATGGTGCACAAAAACAAAAATAGAACATCCATTTCATGAAGGGATAAATACCAAATCTGGGAAACAGAGGATAGAACACGAAAAGTAACCCCGTCAGCGTAAGCGGTAACTAACCCAAAGCATAAACCCTTCTTTAGGGTTCGTCGCAGCTCTGACCTTGCCAAGCGGTCGAAGAAACGGTCCCAGAGCACTTTCATCTCTCTTCCATCACAAGAAGCCACGAAGTGCCGAGGCATCCCAAAACGTGGGCGTGGTAGGTCACCAATGCGTTTATAGTACGTACGATTAATCAAATACCCATTAACTGATCGAACTTTACTTCCATCCTTGTTCCAGCAGTCACCGCAGTCGTAGGAGCAAAGCGCCGGTCCTCTCGCTCTCCGATCGAGTGGCGACTGCTTCTTTCCTGTCAATTTTTAGGTTTTACTTCCTCTCAAACAAATGCAGTTCATTTGGACTCGGATGTGATGGAAAAGAACGTGGGAAAAGATAAAGCACACTTTAATTATTATCAAAATTGGTTTATTTACACGGTTAGTGTGTTCTGAGTGGAAGGGCAGATAGGCTAAACGATACAGACAACAACTGGAGGAGGGGAGGGGGCGGACAATTTGTGGGGCATACAACATTAGAAGGCACAGCGAGTGCGCATGTCTTCTAAACGCTTGGCAATATCGGTGGGGACCTTGTCCATCTCCTCCGCAATGTTCCGCTGTTTATCCGCGTCTAGAGTGTTGAACATCTCGCAGAGGTCCCCGTCGATTACGTTCTAATTCGGACAACATGGACAAGTGAGCCAATATAGTAGACAGATTGAACTCACACATCGTAAAAATTGCTAGTTTTGTGAGGTGTAGTTTCATAAAGCTCAAACTCACTCCTGACGTAAAGTGATTCGAATTCTACTTGAGGAGAGAGACACAACGGTCAAGGGCAAATGACAGAAATGCAAGGCAACTGCGCAGAATAATGCAGCACAATCGCAAAGCATTAACTTTGGGGCGGCTAGTCGGAACCGTCTAAATATCTGGCAATATTTATAACGCTGGCGAGTGAGGAGAAACTAACCTTGCAAGGATAATAGAGCGAGCGATAGTGAAGGTGGTCACGACCCACAAGGGAGATATTCTCCGTACGCATGTGCAGTTCGAGGTGCTGGAAGAAGGAGTAGGCGTCTTTGGAAGCGAAAGGGATGAAAATGCCCAGACTTCCCGAGAGTGTAGCGTACACCAAACCCTCCGAACCGCCTGGAATCAGGGTGGCTTTTTGGAGAGATGTCACCACCTCGCCAACGTAGAAGTGGCACACCATCTGGAAAAAGATCAAGTATGCAAACCGTCAGTGTGACCGACTTATACCACTAAGCTTCCTTTCGCCAGTCAACATCAACTTCTGGTCAACGCTATGTGTAGGCAACCCTACCAAGTAATAAAGGTCCAGCAAATGCTCACACCACAAGGATGTTTGTCAGTTACATGTTCACCATCTTCATAGCTTGTGCTCGCCATTCAATACCATCATCTCTTAAATACTCAAAAGAAGAGCTTTGGATTTGAGAACTTAACCCCTCAGACGGAATAGTAAAAATTCAAGCATACGATTTCGTTTAGCAATTCAGTAATCTAAGCTTGACTAAAGTATACAGCCCAAAATCCCACCTCAAGTTTTTGGCTAGCACCTCCAAGGGCGTTCCTGTCCCACAGTGATCGATTCCCACTGGGATCCTCCTCCACATTGTCATTGACATCAGGCGGCAGACGAAGGATGATGACATTGCCAAACTTGTCGGCCACCGCGGCGGTGGAGTTGTCCAAGACCGCCAGTTGGGTGATCCATCGCGGACTGGCGTCGTCGGCAAATATTACCATTTGGTTGTCTGCTCGTGGTCGATAACGTACCCAGAAAAGACTCTCCTGTACATCCGTAACCAGAATGCGATGCCCGATGCCATAAATGCCATTTATCAGATTTGGGAAGTGCTGCAATTGATAATCAAGCGCTAGGGTAGCACCAAAAACGCACCAACGCGCGAGAACGATAGCACTAATTAGCGCTCAACCGAAAGGATGAATACTTTTACGTGAAGTTACGCGCACCTCCTGGTGCCATAACAGAACCACACCTGATGTTTGGATGCGTGTTCGAAGGCAAAAAGGGAGCATGAACACACGTGCGCGTTCCGAAACATCCGAATGCGGATGAAGGGCAGCCGCGCAAAGGAGCGCCCGAGTTTCTCGGATCATCATCCAACCGCTAGCCAACCAAACATCTACATATATAAGCCCTGGCTAACGTACCCATGCCCGCCTCCACCGTAATCGCTCTACAGAGCGTAAGACTTCAAATAGACTACGCTTCTGCTAGAAATCCTGGCTTCTCCACAATCTGGCGCTAAAATGACACAACAGCTACTCCATCGTTGCCACCACGCGTTTACGTCTCCTCTACTGCCAGCTTCCCCGCCTTTCTCGATGTTAATTAACAATTATCAAATAGCTTTAGGAACGTGAGCACGGCGGGGAAGCCCCAATGCACGAAACGCCAGAAAGAAGAAATGATAAGAGCATACGCGATTCTCTCCCTTCTTAAGGAGCTTTTTTTTGCCCATGTCGTAGAGGCGCAGACGGTGTCCAATGCCAGCGAGGAGACGACCCTGGTAGGCGCAGAGAGCAGCAGGGTAATCCTCCACGGAAGTGTCGTGGACGAACTCCAGGAAGTCCCCCGTGGGTGTTGTACGATAAGTGCGCAGAAATCCACCTGAACAACTGCGAGGATTGAGTAGCAGCTCCTTGGAGAGAGCGACAATCACGTAGTAATCACCGGGTCTGAAAGGGAGAAGGATGAGCAGCATTTAAATAACCCACTGCATGTACTGAAAACCAACGGCTCATTAGTAGACGCCGATGAGAGGAAAAATTCCAACGAAAATGAACGACACTTATTCTGTTAGAGATGGAAAATAACAGAAAACTGGTGGAACTTTTGCAATCAGCGACAAAGAAAAACTTCGACAACTACTTATTTGCAGATAAGAATTTCCAAAACTCTATGCCGAAGTTAGGTTACACGTGGAAAGCAACTCGAAAACTAGGATAACCGCATGTAGATGCCAAAAAAAGGAAATTTCGCCGCACCAGGATTCAAATTTTACCGAAATGCTTTTGGGCTAACAATAATGCAACAATGTTGAAAATGACATCAGGAGTTTGCATCTTTCCCCCAATGTGATATTTAGGAGGCAAGTGGTAAAGTGAAGAGGCTTAAGCATAGAACAAAGTAGCGAAAACAATACTTTTACATGATAGCTGGAATTCGCTTGCTTAAATCCAGCCTTAATTCAGGTAATACAGAGAGATAGAAGATCCGAAAAGTCCGGAAGTGGGAATCTCACCGGTTAGTGAATGTAGCCAGCGTGATGGCATGCGCGGCCTCATTTTGAGCGAATCTGCAGATTTGAAGAGTTTCCCCACTGAGCGGGTTCATCAAACGCAGGAGACTAGCCCACATGCCTGGACCAGCCTTTGGAGCTCCAAACACATCCTCTGGCAATGATCGAGATAGGAAGCCTGCCGCCTTCTCCCTCTCACGCACATCGCCAAATGAGGCGAGAATTCGCTAATAAATAGAAAGAAATTAAACTTTATGGAAACATGCATATTTGAATCATTAAACATGCACCTTTTTAATCTTGCCTATGCATACTAATAGGAGATAGACTCACCTCATTCATCTCTTTGCGTCTCTCCTCCTTCACCTCGTCCGTGAAGGCGTTATGGTCGGTTTCGATTATGAAAGCGTTGTTCGATTCAGGATGGAAGACAAACCTTCGTGGTGTGTACTGAAGGAGAGTGCTGGCCTGATTGAACACTGCACCCAACTTCTCCAGGGCTAAAATTCTGTGGGAGATAGGGGCTAATATGATGCAAGCACAGACGCTTACAAGACAAGAAGCCGAGTTCAAGAATACCTGAGAGAATTCTCACAAATAGCCACGATGCCCTCAGGACACTGTTCCGAGGAGAAACCCGAGGCAAATTCGAGAGCTTCATAGGAGAGGGGGATGATATGGAAACGGCTCTGGTACATGTAGGAAAGCCAAGACCGACTAGACACTGCCAAAACCGCATCACCACCCTGCATGGCGACACGAAATAGTTTTACAGGGCTTGCGCCAAGGTACCGAGTTCGAGTATCGGAGAGCTCGCCTGTCACTGGATCCAACACCACACGGAAGAGGACACCGTTGTTGAGACCAATATTGAGGTAGAGGATACCACCGCCAGCAGCTGTATTCTCTGATTCAGTGGCACCCATTTCTACGATACACAGAGACTCAGCTGCCGTCGGGAGACCTTGCATTGTAAGAGGCGATAGACAATCCTAAAGAAATCACATAAGTTAGTCAGGAGATGGGTGGAGAAAGGCCACCTACAGAGGGGTCGAGTGAGAGGATTCGGACGGTGTTGTCAGCCAGACCAACGGCCAGGAAGCGAGAACGCTGTTCATTGGGTGGTATACGGCCCAGAGCCATGCAGATTACATCTGCGGGCATTTCCTTTCGTTCCGTGTATTCATTCAACTGACCAGTGGCATCCATTTCAAAATATACCAACTCACCACCGGTCAGTGCGATGACTACTTGCCTTCGGTTCACAGCACACCGTTGGATTGTCTTCTTGCCGGGAGTACGCCACACGTTTATGCGTTTGTCCGCACGGATGTGCCGAATACCATCGGGATAAACCTGCACGAGAGCATCGTCGCCCAGCTGTGAGCACGTGAGAGTCGGCGTCGTACCCAGAAAACCCGAATCAGTCACTTCCTCCACAGTCTCACCGATGGAGAGAACGAGAGTTGCATTGACGAAAGAGACAATAATGAAGGAATCATACTCCTCTAAAGAGTGAGCATTGAAACGCTTAGTCCCTACCTTCAGAATTGCGTTTCACCGTCCATACCGCGTTTGGACTGCCGGGTAAGTCAGACTTGGCCATTTCGGTAACCTCTAAGCCGTGACGAAGAAGGCGAAATGTGGACCTTGGACCCCGGCCACAAAGTACAGCCATTTGAGGAGTGTCTTCGTTGGCCAGATCAGCTATCTAAATCAGTGCTAGGCTAGCAGTCAGTGCTTACATGAAGACCGGTGATAGGAGAAAGACTCTCAATAGTGTCCACCTCGATCAAATTCTTCAGTGGACGAGGTGAGAAATAAAAGGTGTCGCCTTCTTCCAAGGGCATTGCCGATGAAAATTCAGGCTCATCATCGTTATCACCCAGATGAGCAATTTGATATAGGTGGCTAAGTGAAACACGTTGTGGTGAGAATATTTGACTTACTGATTTCCGAATTCTGAGGCAACAAAAAGGAATCCTGTTTTCAATACACACATCGCTGAAGCTACAGGCACGGTATCAAAATACTTTAGGCGAATCTCAGTGACAGTTTCCTTATCCTTTTCAAGATTAATTTTGAAAATATCACCCTGTTCAGTTTGAGCAAGGAAGAAGAAGAGGTTCTTAGTCCTGTGTGTAGCGCTGCAAACGAACAAAAGTCCTCGATCTGGATCGTCCAAATCATTACGACGCTGCGGAATAGGACAACGAATATCAGGCTCATCACCGAAATTCTTATAAGTGATGTAGTTCTCAGAGCAAATAAGAATCCCGGAGTGCACCTCATTTCCACCTGGCACGGTAATCAAAAAGTTGGCATGCTCCTCTAGCGGCTCAGAGTATTTGCGCACGACGTGATTGAGACCGAGATCTAATTCGTAATAGGTGAGCAGCTGGTGAGCAGACCTTGCAGCCTCACCGGTCGCATCTTGATCAGCCTCCTCATAGTCCATCTCAATGCAAGCAAACGTGGGATTCTCAAACCCTACATCAACACCAACCATGTGATAGACAAGAGTATTTGATTTGTGGGCTTCAAGTGGGGATGAAATAGTGAGTCGGGCTTGGGAATCACGGTTCATCACATAAACCAGCTTCTGCTTTTCGACAGCCCCTACCATAAGAGCTCGACCCTTTGGGTCGATTGCAAGGTACTGTCCGGGAATTATACGACGACAACCACTTTTACCATATGTTTCTTGCTGTACTTTTTCAAATATGTTCTTAGAAGGAATGTACTCCAGTACAACAATGCGGCCGGAATCCGACCCAATTACAATGTAGTCTGAACAAACGTAGTAACATAAACTTAGTCTAACCTTTTGTACCACCCGTCAAACGGAATGGCATCAAAGAGCGGATGATCCCAAACACCTCCGTTGTAAGTAAAGTGTATAGTTTACCCGAACTTGCGTCGACGCGCATAATCTCGAGAATTTTCCCCTTAGCAATCACGATTTCTTGCTGTTTTGTTCCAGAAAAGCTACCATTAATAGCATGTGTGATACCAGACGCCTTCTGCAGGCTTAAGTTGTATAAGAACATGCCCGAAAATGACCAAAAATGGCTGCAGCACGAAGCCTCACCTACGGCGGCAATGCCAGGGCCAATTAAAATACAGAACGGATAAGCGGGACCAAAAGAAAGGAGTTAACGAACTCTACACAGTTATGTAATTTAAGATCAAACAAAATTTACGATGGCAAAAGTGGCATCTTTAGTTACACCATATTCTTGTAAAAGCCTGGTGTTTACGTACAGAAGAAGGCGATTCAATTTTTAATGGAAAAAACAAATCCTGCGTTATTTCGACTGGCAAAAATTAAAAAATATGTTGCTGCAGTTAAACCCAAAGCACTTACTTTTCATTTTGTTTTATTTACCCATATATCTTGATCGTTGGTTAATTCGTTTGGGTGGTCTTCGTACCCGTGGTTTCGTAAATAATGCCTCGAAAGAGGAGTAAGCGATGTTTTGTTCCCTGAGTTTGCTAGATCGTCGAGGATTCGCACGATCACATGGTGCTAGAGAGAAAACTATAGTCAAGAAAGCCCATCTTATTGCAAGACGCAATGCTATTATGCTCCGCACCTCCATGCTACTTGAACCCCTACGTATGGTCTTGCATAACTTTTCACTTTTTATATAGCCCCCGTATTTATTCCGAAATACTGCATTCTCAGGGGATGTGATAGTCTTGGGCACGTCGATGGGGTTAGAAGCAGCCATATAACCCTCTCTGGTTGCCCAAAATTTCATAATAATACGATGAAGTACTTTCGTGAAATTCGGGATTGCGGCCAAGATCTCAAGTCCTCCGAAAAAATAGATGATGAAATAGTCCTCGGCAAACAATTCATCAAAGTTCATGAACCTAGCTTGGATGGTCTTGCTTCTGATGCTGACATCCTGCTGTTCCGAAGAGCTCAGCAAAAATTAGCTTCAGATAAGGTTTGAAATTTGTATTTTGCTTAAATTTCTTACTTAGTTAATGTGGGAGACTTTTTGTTGAAGTGCTCTTGTAATTGCTTGCTTTTATTCTTAAAGATTGTTGTTGATGTAATCACTATAGAACGTGGTTTGGCGGTTGTTTAACTCTTTGACACATAGCTCGTCAAACCAGCTGTGATTCCTTGGCTGTTCATTGTATTTTATTTGTTGTTGTAGAAGAAGGAGGTCACTGATCATCTTATTAACCTGGCAAAGTTACATGGGATGCAGAAGGACAAGAAACCCCTTTCGTCGCAGGTTTTCATTTCACCATTGCCCAGCGCTACTACTGAAACTCCTTTATACACTGAAAATAACGTCAAGGAGATTGTCTTTGGTGATTGGGAAATGCAAACATGGTATGGGAGTGTCTTCCCGGCTACAATTGCCTGCCTTCCTCGCATTTATATATGCGAATTCTGCCTCTCCTATGTACCTCATCTCGTTGGCTACCGCCGTCATAGGGTGGGGAACTTGAATCACTTTTGGCAGATTAACGTTTAATTGCATAAATAGATTCGCAGATGCATTATAGCACTTTCTAGGTTCAATCGGAGGATGTGATTGTGCCTATGATTTTAAAGTGCCGAAGCGACCTATTTAAATTCCAATGTTCTTGTCAATGGTGTGCTGCTTTTTCTCCTACAGCTCCGCTGTAAACGAAGATTTCCTCCAGGCAACGAAATCTATCGAAAAGACAAACTGTCATTCTTCGAAGTCAACGGAGCTCTACAAAAGGTCAGCCTATAAAGAAGCGTTTTAGAGTCGTAATTGGTTATCACCGCGAATGAATTTATGGGTTGATATATTTTTTGCAAAGTTGAATTGTTTTTGGGATTCTGAAATTTTTTTGGCTTACTTGCCTTAGGGCAGCGTGGTCTTTACATGAAAATGTCTACAGAATGCCTTAAAACATCGTTTCCATTAAAAACATCCTTGTTACAGCCCATAAATCTCCCCTAAATGGATAGATCTTTAATTTCCACCTCTTGTAGTAAACATGGCCGTATCTGCCCTCGTTTCCACCTCACCTGTTTCTGACTTTTTCGCTCGAAAAGGTGTTAACTCATAGTGTTTAGAGCTATTATCAGGCGGGTACGAAGGATGAGGAGGTGTCTCCCTCCGTCTTCCTTTCACCTCATCTAAAGTTAAAATGTGTTATTGGGCACTCATGTGACTCGTTCGTTTAGTAGCTCTCACCACGACATCCCTTTCTAGTGGATATTTGATATGAGGGGAATTTTCGACTGCTGTCGCTACTTAGGCCTTACTGGGCGCTGACGACAAGTAACTGCAGTCAGGTCAGGAAGGTTTTCCTGAACACGATTCGAAGTACTTAGTGAGGGCATGTGCGACGGGCCCATTTTTTCGGTGGCTTTGTTCAGACGATGCTCCCATCGTTGCATGATTCACAAACAGGATGGAAATAGACCAGTGCTGCTGCATACTGCACTTTGCAGAACCATAGTTTTGAGGTTTGAGTTTGACTCAGCTCTTGAGGCAGCAGACAAGATTGAGACGAATTCATGCGGTTCGGTCTACATTCTCCTTGCTAAGCGGTTTGGAATAAGAGGAATGGTGGCGGGTATAGTCCATACTTTCGGTGCACATAAATAGCTGCGTTTGTTTTCCTATCGTCTTCAATCTATAACAAGCCTTGCAGTCATTCAACTGTTAATTTGGTATTGATCCCATTGGCTTTAAGTATTCACGCCTATTTATGCATGCCTTACTTACAGTACTTCAGTAAACCGTTTTTATTCTTAGGAATACTGCCACAATCTGTGTCTTCTGGCCAAGTTGTACTTGAAGCAGAAAACCGTCCACGAGATCGACCGGGTCTCAGCGTTCATCTTCTACATTCTTACCGAGGCTGATGAATCTGGATGTCACATCGTTGGCTACTTTTCCAAGGTGCTTTTCATGCCTAGCCTGGCGCTTAACGAAGAACTTGTTGCCACACATTTTTTGAATTCTTGGCGAAAATTTTGTATTAGTTATTCTTCGCTTGACGATTTGGTTTCTTTGCAACGGTGAGAAATCGTGATCCTACTTTGTTCTGTTCGTAACTGGCTTGACAATGCATTTTGAATTTAAGTAGTCATTTTCAGTTAAGAATATTGAGCTATACATGTTTTGCACTTCCAGGAATGATCATTATAAGGCTTTAATGCATTCACCTATCTCATTCGCATTTTTTACTCTTCACTGCCATTGTGAATGAATTAAACTGAACGGCACCATTAAAGTAATGGCTTAGAATTGACACTTCTGTGAGCAATTTAATCTAGGCCTTTGTATAGCTTCTTTACAACCGTTAGCCCATCAATGATACGTGATGGTTGTTTCTTTCTTCTGCGTCATTGCAATATAGGCAACTTGATTGTCTTTTCCACCTGAAGGAAAATACTGTCATGCTAGGAGCCAATACCACACGGTTGTCTCATATGGCACGGGCGTTCCAGCCCCTAAGTAAGAAAGTCCTCATCTGTCCATCCACTCACGTCCGTCTACCGTCTGCTACTCTATTTCTTTTTCGCTACTCGTAATGGGGGCGCCTTTTATTCCCTTCAATGCCTCTTCATCACCCTCACATACGCCGTGCTTGGTGAACACGTGTGTTTACTCCATAAAGCTGGGGAAATTACCCCTTTTCTTATTTACAATGACTCTCTGTCTGCGCGGTTGTGGCGTTTTCTGGTGATTTTCTTGTGGGTTTTTTAAAGTTTTATTAAGCAATATTAGTTAACCAACCAATTAGTTTCCTACATTGATTCCACGATCCCCACGGCAGATTTAGAACTTCGAACCGAACGACGATCTCGGAGGGTTGTTTGGGGAAGGGTGTACTAATTTGCCTTTCTCCCAGTGCAGAAGAAGTTTGATTTTGTAGGAAGAGTGTTGGGGAACGCGAGACGGCGGCGTTTTTTGAAAGCGAACTAAACGTCCAATTTTCAGCATCTTTTTTTCAGAGGTTGAAAAAGTTAAGGTAGTGTGTGATGTGGATCTAACTTGTCTTGAGATTACTCTCTCCATACATTCCCGTGTAGCTTGTTTTTCCTGGCAGATGAGCGATTTCGATTAATAGCTCCCATGACCCCATCTGTAAAATGAAATTTGCTTATCAAGTAATTTCGCTTGTTTTTTGTCTATCATCTATTCTTGGAAATTGATCGCTGGCTTAAGTTGCTTATTTGGGCACTCTTGATCAACGCATCATTTAGTTTGGCGTGTAGGCTTTCATTCGTGTTTTTTTAATGCGAGGGATTGGTGTTCCTTCTGTCACCCTAAAAATATCTTTCGGTTTTACTTCACATTCGCCTCGTTTTAGAATCCGAATGCAGTTAATTCGTTTGTTATAAATGAAATAACTCGTCCTCGTTTTCGCTGTCTCCAGCACAAGGCAGAAGAGCAGGATCTCCCACCCGCGACATTCAACAATCTCTCCTGCCTTCTTGTGATGCCACATTATCAGAGGCAGGGATTTGGTCGCATGCTCATTGAATTCAGTACGTCACTTTGTTATCTTCACAGTTATTTAGGACTCCCCGCCCACTTTCCACTCCTCGTAGCATTTAGCATCAGCATTTCCCGTGAAATCAGATCATTAATGCTGATAGCGTGAGGAAAGTTTACTGAATACACTATCAATAATTTACAAAATAATCTATTCCTACTTAACCCTGTCCTAGAGGGCCGCCTTGATTCAGCCATGCATCTTGTTGATGCTTTGCGGAAATTGATTGTTGGGCACGCCGATGCCAATGATGAAATTGCTCCTACCTTCACCAGTAATGTGTGGATTGCATTAAACACGATTCTTTTACTGGGCACATCGTCGAAGAGACGTTTCCTTTCACTGTGTATGATTTTTTTAAGTACAGTTATTATGGTACAATTAGCATACAAATGTATGCTTGATTGACGACTAAGGAACACTAATAGATGTCGCATGCTATTACTTCGTCTGCGCCTTAGTGTCTCCACCTTCCTAAAAGGCAAGCTTTGCTAATTCCGTAATGTCGGAAAAAGTTGCTCAATTTCACTATTTGGTCTGCGAGAATATTTATTAAAGTTGCACCATAGAAAGCCCTTCTAGTGAAAGCGGTCTTAATGAATTTGTCATGACGTATCCCATGTGCCAGGGTAAGTCGGCAATGGAACTTTTAATTAGGCATCTATCGAGGTATCTGTGTTTTTTTCCGAGTAGAGACATTTCTTTTTTATTGAACTAGCTTCTAATTAACACTGCATTGGATCCGCGGTCACCGGAAGTCCATTAACATTCTGTCAGTCGTTTATGCGCATTTATATCCTTTGTTAAATTACACAGGGCTTTGCGGGTATTCGAGGGTACTGCTTTTAAGCAAACTTAATAACAGGCATCTTTATGTGTGTTTCCGTAAAGCCATTGGGAATCACTGTTTAATGAAGTTTCTGTTTAACCAGATCTATTTTCAGTGGTAGCTATGCGCGTCTTTTTCTAAACAGCTCCTACCCATTTTGGTTGAGATTTCCTCGATCGTATACACCAATGGGTATAGTTACGCATCTTGCCAAGTCTATCCGCGACACTCCCTTTAATTACTAGATCAAAATCCACGGAGCTGTGAGGAGGTCATGATCATGCAACTCCTTGACCGTCTGTTCTTGCGTATAAAGGGAGATCATAGCACTTAAATGTGAAAGACCTTCTCTGAGCCAATTTCTCTATCTACGGCTCGTCAATTGTCCTGATTTCCCAGGTTCCGACTGTTGTAGACCGTGACAGACCAAAACTCAGGGCAAAGTGGTGGGGGCTTCAATGGGACCGACTCACCTTTGAATACTCTTTCAGAAAGGCATGTAAATCACGCGATCCTCCCATGTTTCCAAACCTTCACTTGGTGTCTTGGAACAACTTTCACCTAGCAATTGATTTTGAGATGTTACATTGAATATGTAAGATACAGAGATAAATGGGAAGGGTTTCCTTTCCAAACCCTCTGTTTTGTGGAGTACAGGCCCTTTTATCGTCTTTCTTTTGATTCAAAGAATTTATGTAGCGGTTATCATGTAATTAGGGTGCGGAGGATTCCTTGCATTCCCGACACACTCTACGTACTACGTGAGGGAAGATAAATGATGCCCTCTTTATTATGAAATGTGCGTTTATAAGGTATTCGTTTCTGGATCATGATTTACTTTGATTAGATCACCTCTCTTGTTCTATTCAATTTGAGTACTTCGCTTCCCAGAACTCCGAGGTGTTCAGATAAGCTCATGGGATTCGTTTGAAGATTAATAGTTTCGAAATGCCTTATAAAATATATCCGTTGAAATCATCTTCACCATAATCTATGTTTCTCCCTTGAAGGGAACCCTGCGCTTGCCACTCGTGAGGGAGGTTAAGCCCCTAAAAGCAAATAACGTATCTCTAACCGCCTTTGTTCCTGCCTCACTTATTCCTACCTTATTTAGCCAATTTTGCTTGTGATCATGTGGTTATCAAAAGTCATGAAGAGCTGCCAATCATGGTGGGCATGAAGATGAGGCGGTATCTTTCCCTCTCCCCTACCCTCTCCCTCCCCCGACTCCAACTACAGTGCCAACCTGTCATTGGGTGATGCTCTTATCTCTGGGATGATTCATCAGCAGGATGGAAATGGTTATCACTACGGCATACTGCATCTTATCCAAATGCTTTACACTAAGCATGCTAACAGGTGCTTCTGAAACCACGGCTTTGGGGTCCAGTTAAACTGAAATGGTGAGGCAACATGCAAGTGAGGCATGGTCATGAGGTTTAAAATTCTTTTTATTCTGGAAGACTTGAAATAAGAGCAAAACAGTATGGAGATGAAAATTAGTACCGATGCTAGACTAATTATAGTGCATATAAGTAGCATTAGGCATTCTGCTAGCGTCTCATTTGGCTACGTTGGGCATCACACGGGTCTCGTGATCACATTGGTGTATTCCAAGTCTCCGATACAGTTTCACAGAACCAGAAATTCGGTTTACCGTGATAGGAAAAAAATAGTTCTCTTGTTCCGTCTATGTGTGACCTTTCAAGGATCCAGATGATGCCTGATAGTAATAGGATGCTGAGTGGGTGAGAGCAAGGCTTCTCATCATGTGAGTCACATTAAAAAATAACTTATGAGCACTGCTTATTGTTTGTGGCTGTTATTCCTGTAGTTTTCAGCTCGACATATGGTTGCATCAATGTTTCCTCTTATCCCCCTGAGCATTCCTTTTACTGCGAGGCGAACGGAGAAGATTGAAATCCACTCTGATTACTTGAACCAAATCTCATTATTTCCTCATAAAAATGAGAATCGTCTACTCATTTGTCTCTCCAATCGTTAAACCACGAAACCAATGGGAACTCATTTCGCATTTCGCATTCAAATTAGCTTTTCAGCTGGTCATTTTTCTGCTCGTGGAAGAATGGTGATTAAGAATGTTAATCACCAAAATACCTGTTGAAAAGTCGATGATTTTTCACTACCTTCTTGAAGGATTTAAATGACCCCCTTGGCATCACTCAATGCGCTGCACTTGGCTGGGACGCTTCACAGGACATTTGCTTTTGCATGAGGGGAGGAGGCACATTAAATGCAAGGAGATCCGGGATTTATGAACTGTGTATTGAAATTTCGAAAGGAAAAACTACCAAACATAGTCTCTGAAGTGACAACGCGTGAGGAGTTTAATCTTCAATGTTGTCGACATGTTCACAAGGCTTTGGAATTCACTTTCAAGTTGAAGTGCAGGCTTTACCGACATTTGAAAAGCAAATCCATCAGGAAGATCGATCCATTAGTTTTACAACCAGCTTTTATCTGACTTTTCGGTGTCGCGTGTATTTGGTATGTTTCCTCTATTACAACTGATTGCATCCACTCGTGCCACAAGTAGACTTTTTTAATTTTATGCAATATAATAGATTTGGGGTGATCTTTGACTCTCTCTCCATTTGGCTTTTGTTCTACTCCTACGTCAATGGAGGAGGAACTGCTTTGGGTGCTGTCGCTGTTATTCTTCTTTGTAAATGTCTCCATTTGTCAAGACAAAAAACGTTATTTTTCCACTACATGGGCACAAAATTAGTTCCATTTTATGTTCTTTTGATTAACCAATAGGGCTTGGTGGAATGGATTTACGTTGGGGATGTATGCTGTCTCGTTTTCGGTTACTATTAATTATTGCAACATAATTACAAATACGGTCAGGTTGAATAGAAACTTGTGACTTTAAATGTCCACCGCTAAGGGGGGACACTGTGGTGATAGCATCATACAGTTATGATAGGTACGGTGGTTTGCTTATGGCCAACGCACATTTTGTGAGTCCGTGCAAACTTTCTTAACTGACGTGGCCGACATGGACACGGATGGTAGTGCGTTTCTGTGCCAGTTCAAGTGGGCTGCTTAATGAGGCATCCTATGGATGATGTCGCGAAACTATAAGCTGTGTGTGCGTACAAACGACTTGGGGCCTGATGTGTTGAGAAGGCGTTGAGCTGAGCTTGGACTCAGAAAGTTTCGTAGGCTAACTTTTTAAATTCTAGTTTTAACAGTTGGAATGTTTTGCAATCTCTAGGCTACACTCTGAGCCGCCTGGAGGGTCGTTTGGGCACACCGGAGAGACCTCTCTCGGAACAGGGCCTCTTGGTGTACAGGCGCTACTGGCGATGGGTTCTGCTCTCATTTCTCCAGCCCTACCACCACAAAGACGTCTCCTTTGAGAGTTCGTTCCATTTCTACTTCGTTGTTCTTTTTTTAATTTCAAATGTCCGACTGTGATTACGATGGGTGGTCGTCTGAACCATCTGCCAGCGATAACGTCTGAAGTACAGTAATAAAATCACAAATGAAGTTGGGGGATACAAATTTTTTCCCAGAAACGATTAGCTTTCGTCTAAACGATGTCAACAGAGGTAGGGATTTTTGGAATGCCAAGTTCCTAATTTGGGTTCCTGAGATTCGGTCAGCATTGTTGTACCCCCGGCCTTCTTTTGACTGGTCAATCGGCGACCGGCCTACTGCAATCAAGTGCTTGGTTCACATGCTTTTGTAATAAATGATGGCAAACGAACAATCTTCCGTTTTTGTCGGTGTGCTCACCACTAGAAAGAGTCCACATTTGCTGTAAGTAATGATTCACCAAGTAGGAACTTGCTTCACTAATTTGGGTCCAGCTCGGCCTAATCAGCTAATCATAGGCGTAAGGCCAGGACCTGAAGAGGCTTTGAGCCGAGTCAATACAGCTGTGTTGGCGGACACTTCCCACCTGTGGTTGTTGACTTTTATGCCTCCTATTGTCTAGGCTTTTAAGCGTGAAACCTTTGCTGATTGTTTTAGTCATCAGTGCAGCAACGGGAATGACTACAAAGGATATTATTACAACCCTCCTCGATTTGGGTATGCTCAAGTATATGCGGACGAAGTACTTCATTGTCAACGATAAGGTGGGTGTTCTGCGTCTTCGGCTCTTTTCAAAATTTCCTCTATTGCTAAAAAACCACCTAGTTGAGCTCGAATTTACCCTTAACTACTCTGCTGCTCATTAAACCGCGGCTATTTTTAACAGGTAGCGCACTGATTTGATGCTTTTTTACACTCCTTAAAGACGAGGTGTCGTTTAGTAGTAAAAGAGAGTTGCAATGCCTCTTGCAGCCATTGCGATTAAATTTGCAAAAGGTCGGTGTTATTTTCTCCTTAAACCACCCAACTCAATCATCATCGGCACGAAGCGACAAGTTATTTTCCTCCGGATTCTTTGTTCAGTGACAGGTCTGGCTGAAATTTGTGCTGTCAAATCTAGTCGGTAATTCCCATTCAAAAAAACCTAAAGCTAAAACAATTATCCTTTGAAATGGTTTCCTTGTGTTATCAATTCGACTCCACAAATTGTTTGCATTGGTTTCTCAAAGACGCTTAGTCTTTTTAATGCAAATATTGCCTTTACCTAGCCCATTGCTGATATAAGGTATAAGGAGTATTAACTGCAATTTGACCTTTTCCCACTGGATTTCATCGAATCCAGCAACAAAGAATTTGCTTCAAGGAACGCCTTGGCTAAATCATGGGATAGAGGAAGACCCCTTAGCTTTTTGTGTCGTGACCAAAGTGCGAAGTCACCTCAGCCATCCAGTGACTTGATGGACACGGCTTTTTGCTCGCCTTCATGCCTGCAATGGGACAACGCAATTATGCCCTCTGCGCAGTAGTTTTTTTTCGCTCGGAGAAAGGCGGGTTGAAAGAGAGGAAGTCGGGAGAGGGGTGTTAATTAGTCTCAGCCTTTCCGTTTTCATGTATGTATACTGTAATCCACCAAACTCGCTTCTCATAATGGTGATCATGCCTTCTTTATGAGATCATGTGCTTGGCAGCACCGATTTTCTCCCACTTTCGTCTCGAACACTTTCAACACTACTTTCTGGTGAACGTTTTGGCACTGATGAATCCGAAATACCCTTGAATAAGTCGAGAAGTCTGGAAGGCAAGGCTCCATGTCACCACCGGGTGGACCACGTTGCGTGGAACTGGAGAACTCCACGTTGTCAAATCTCCGATCAAAATCACTCCGCCAAGGCGTTGCTGGTGCTGAGTGAATTTATGGTGTCGATCTTGGCGATATGCCACGGGATAGACTTCTAAGATAGTTTGAATTTAGGCATGGAGTTTGCATACTACTGCATTTAGAATGCAACTCTTGTGCTTTCTGATAACCCTTTTTAATCTTTCTTGGGTAGTTTCTTTATTCAGTCAACTGGAAGTGTCAACTTTTAGTGGAATCCGTTTTACTAACTAGGTTCTGGTATCTTGTGATCAATTCTTTCCATAAAACATGTATGATTGCTTCTCCCTCGTCACTGGGAGGTTGCAATCGCACCTCACCGGTTCGGGATCCACCGCAGATCGCGAATATATCCGCAATGACTTTGTGAGGAGGAGAGGGGGGACGTATGCAGTACTGACTTTGCCTCCTTCTCCTTCTAGTCGAAAATTGAGCGGATTCTCAAGGAGGTGGGTGAACCAAGGCCGGATCGACAGATCGACACGTCGTGCCTCTACTGGATCACCGAATTAGCACCGGTTGTCCGCAAATCCGAGTCGCCTCAGAATGTTTAGAAGCGTGAGACGCGTTCATACGAAATTATTTTTGTACATTAAGTGAGTGTTTCCCCTTTTTGTGGAATAACATCGAAACAATTCCACACATCTTTTTTTCCTTTATTTGCACTGCTGGAGAAAAGCGAGGAATTCACTGTTCCTTGCATGACCGAATAAGTCCAAGCACTTCTTTATGAAAGGGAACAAATAACTGCAGTAACCCTTTTAAGGTGTCTCGTCCGTCGAGGTAACCCACTATCGCGATTTATGCTCCTTTCTTGATGAGATGTAGACTTATTACCCTATGGAAGCAGACAGTATAGCCACGACCACCTTGATTTCTACCCCATTTGTTTCCAACTTGTTTTCCCCAGTTTCTCATGTGGTCATGTGATTTCTCGAACATCATGAAGCACTGCCAATCACAACTTGGCAAACAATTGTAAGGAAGGGAGGGTGATGAGGAAGATAAGACAATACCTCCTTTTCCCCACCCTTAATTATGATGCCAATCTTTAATTCGACGCGCATGGAACTCACCCGCTCCATGTCCATTTGATGCAAATGCAAAGGCACAGTTTGATTGCTATTGCTATATTCAAACCTTACTAAGTTCTATTCAATTAGTAGTTCAGATTTGTTTTATCCAATGATAACACGCCACCACAGTTGGGGCAAGAAGGGGAGGTAATCCTGGACACCATGCATTCTTTTGTTTTTGACTGATGCACATAGCAAGGGTCGAAGTACTCAATAAGAGCATTAAAAATGACTTGTTTAGTGACTTTGTGAAGGTGGTGTCTCCCAGCAGTAGGATGGAAATTATTGAATCATGGTTAACGTCGGCGTCCACCTCACCTTCTTCAAATACTATGCACCAAGTGTTTCAAGGTGCTTCTTGAACCACAGCTTTGGGATCAGGTTCGAGTCGACTGATGAAGCAGCAGACAAGCTTAGGACAATTCATGAGTTCCAAGCTGCATCCCACGAAGGGGGAAGGGGTGGTTCAAAACGATGCGAGAATGGTAAAGAGGAGTGCCGATGTTGTGCTACTTATAATGTATCTAAGTAGCTTCATGCATCGTGGTAGTATCTACGGTCTTGCAGTCGGTTGTTTTGAATGCCAGCGTGATTATGAACGCATTTTGTGCATGGGAGATACGAGAGAGAGGTATCTTTATTCTGTGTCGAGGGCTCTCTGCGTACTTTCCGACTTCAGTGCAGTTGATTGTGGTCCTTTTATCCTTCTTAGCTTCGGTTTAGCCATTTGTGTACGGAGAACCCTGATGCATAATACATTTTTATTTACCTACCTAATCGCAAACTTGAGCTGGATGGCCTATTCACTTGAAAGTATTACTATCTTTAAATACTCTAAATTGGGTGAAAGAGCACAAACCAAGGATGTCACTCAGCATACATGCATATATGCTGTCAAAATCTGGAGGGACTAATTTGTGGCGTGAGGTTTGCTCTCTAAAGACACTAATCAGTGTTTTACACACCTCCTCCTCCGTTACCTTCTCCATTATCAGCATGTGATTCTATTCCTCTTGCTTTTAATAGCCAGACAGCCACTTTTTGCTCTCTTTTATGCTTCATATGTTCGTCTAAATGTATCTCTTTTAGGCGGGACGAGCGGCAAATGCGATCCTCGTGACTGAGCGGACGATATTGGCCCTCATCCATAACCCTGATTCCCTGCCTCTCCCCTCTGTACGCATTTAAATTGCTCATCAAACGGAAGGTATCCTGTACTGTTCAATTCCCTCGTCCCCAGGGTGCAAAGCCGGAGGTGGGAGGGAGTAATACTGAACCCGGTGGAAATAAGACTTGAACTTCGAGAGACCCCATTACCTAATTGTTCTTTTTTAAATTCCCATGGCAGGCATAGCTTTTAACTACCATCTTAACTGCACCAGAAAATGTACTTTAGGTAACGCCCCCATCCACATTTTGTGCCCCTTTCCGACGCGGGCCTAAATTTGGAAGCATTGGCAGGTTCCATTCAATTCTCTTGTCACTTTGTTTTTGTATCATCTGCGGCCATGGTTCCGGAGGTAAATTGACCTCTACAGACCACAAGGGGTGTATCCTCCTCATTTATTTATTTGCTTCGCTCAAAAACGGCAAAAGAGTACGATATTCTTCGAATCAGGGGCATCCCATATTTGCTTTATTGAGCCCGTTTGTAGCTGAGAAAATCGGGGCGTCGCAGCATGCAGCGCAGTGTAACGTTTGGAGAAGCAGGTCTCAAGAAAAATTGATGGAGAAATTGGAGAACGTTTGAGTGTTTCAAGACGAGTGGAAGCACGGAATTCATGAAAAACTAATCAAATCTAAAGACCGAGACGCCTAGTAGTCTCCCTGAGTAATTCGAGGCGTAATGATCATCCCAGTCAGCACCTGCCGATGCTGTCCCACACTTTTGCGAGACCTGATCGCCTCTTTTTTTCGTCCGGTCAAATGCGCAAGAAGGTGTGTATGGGTGTGCACATTAGACCCTCCCATAAAGTGCTTCACGCATTAATCTTTCAGGGCATCCCCATTTCCAAAGACCTGCACACACACACACACACACGCTCTCTCTTGAGTTAGAGTAGTTTTTTGTAGTGCCGTGTTGTGAGGACATTTGGGGGGAAAAGGCGTAGGCATGCGCCGCCGCTCCCTCAGTGCCGCATAATTTTCCCGATTTTATGGGGCATGTCTTCGCGTTCCATCCTGTATGATGGAATAGAGCGCACGCAAACCGGTAGGTAGCAGTGCAGACATAATCGCCCCTCATAAAATGCAAACGTTATTGGGGGAGCGCCCCTCTTTACACGTTATCCCCTGTCCGAGGTGAAGTCGGTTGCGCTCTGGGCGTTGTGCCCGCCCGTGGAAAGATCACGAGGCTTACTAATTAAAGCCATGTGACTTCTTACTTTGTCAAATTAATTATTAGCACAAAGGGATAAGTCTTTAATGGCGAATGAAGTGTTAAAAAGCTTAGATGTGATCTCGTAATTTGTAGAAATGTAGTTTGTATACTACTGATTAACCAGTAAGTAGGCTGGGGATTTATTTTAACTGCAATTTTATTTCAACTTCGTTTAGATGGGTTAAGGGTTAAGCAAAACTGTTTAACATCTTCCTTGGCTGATTTAGACGCAATATTGGTGTTGCTGGTGCATTTTAAGCGATTTTAGACATTGTGAGTAGAATTGACATCAAGACGCCTCTCGGTGGCTTCATCCCTCTTACCCTTCGCAGCCGAAAAAGCGACA
Source organism: Taenia hydatigena (assembly GCA_036345935.2). Classification (NCBI taxonomy): domain Eukaryota; kingdom Metazoa; phylum Platyhelminthes; class Cestoda; order Cyclophyllidea; family Taeniidae; genus Taenia; species Taenia hydatigena. Next base: position 17,874,267 of record JADWOT020000003.1, read on the forward strand.
TGGTGTGCGAATTTCATAAACTGCGAGGCATTCAATGTGATCAACGACCTGGATGGTGGGATGAAAATGTCCACATAAAATTAATCGCGATTGTCATCTAAAATTTACATCTGCGACGCATAAACGGTGTGTCACTAATTAAGCTTGTCTAGCCGCGGATCAATGTGGAGTGGAATGATTTGCACACATTTTAACCGTCAAATACACTTAAATAAGGCCTTCTTAATGTGAGTGAATGTCGTTTAAATCCGTCAAGTTCTACTAATTCTCTGTTGGAGAGTTATGAGGACGTACTGAAAGTTCTGAAGGGCGATAGGAAAAGTCATGCCCGGTTTTGGTAAAGGGCCAATTAAGGCTTCGCCATTGCACCTGCTTCTAGGCCTCCTAGGCCATGTCAGTGGTCCCTCTCTCCCTCAGCCTTCCTGCCGATCCAAAATACGCATCTTCCTCCACCTTCTGGGAAGCATAGAATATGCCAGTGTTCAAAGTTATCCGTTCAGTCAAAGTTTTGACCGATAGGGTTGGCCACCTGACCTATCTTGTACCAGTGAATGAATCGCCTTATGAGATCACTAGCGTTCGTACGCCAAATTATGATATTTGATCTCTAGAGCTACGAAATTGTATTATTATCATATTTAAGAGAGCAAGGAAACACCTAGATCCATTTGCGGCCGCTCACACTTGTGACAATGAGTTTGGCTAAAGGGCAACGTCTTCACCTTAGCAGCAACATCTCAGGAAGCAAAAAAAATCAAATAGGGTAAGGCCAATTTTTACAGTTTCTTCTGACCCATCGTTTCTACCCTGAAAGCGTTCAGCGGTCCCTCCCGACTCGATCGATTCGATGGACTCGCATGTTAAAGCTGTCAGGACAAAAGCATATGTGCATATTTCGTTTCTTACATAGAGTAAACATTTTTACAAAAGAACAATCGTACTAAAGGTAGGGAGACTGCATGTGTCAAAACAACAACGTTAAATGTGTCCCTTGGTACGTCAAAACCTAGTCAATACTCGGCCCGACTCTAGAGCAGGTTCGATCGGTGTGTCGATGTCTGCGTAGACGGTGGCGGGTGTAATTGTCGACATGGTGGTCGTGTGTCGCATGCTTCCACGGTAAGTATACCTGCAGATCTCAGAATTGTTGTTGTTGCTGGTATCTTCACTCCTGCCCTGATATTTAAAGTTCGCAAAACTCGTACGTATCACGCCGCCCGAGTACTTCAGCTTCCAAAAGTCAGAGACACAACCTTTTTTGGCAGTCGGAAAGCGTATGCCATAGATCTTCGAGGTGTCGGCACGAGTGAATCGAAGCTCGCTGGTGAGATTGCGTGCTTTTGTAGAGAGGTAGTGAATGGACCCGAAGGCATCATCCACCAATCCCCGACCTGTTTTGCAGTGACACCGTAGAAGACGCAAAGTAGCTCTGCGAAAATTCTTCATCCGCTTCATATAGAGCGCCCAATTTGAGGCTTGTTGGATGAAAAGGAGTTGCCATCCGAGGTCGGAGATATTGTAGGCTATTCGCACTGCTGTGCGACCTCTATCTCCATCAAGCACCTGGGCCAGAATCGAGGAGAAGACGTAGGCAATTGATTGAGGCAGTGTGCATATGACCACAATGGTGGAGAGGATGACCAACAGCATGGAGGCTGCAATCTCGCGGTTAGCACTGGCGCATTTCGACATGGTCTCACGGAGTACAGCACTCTGGCGAAGACGAATTAATAAAGCAATGTTGATGATAATCACGAGGATGGTTTGAAGCAAACTGGAGTTGGCCAGGAGGACGTGGTAGATCTGTAGCGCGTTTGGCCCTACATGCACCCAACAGATTATTTTGCCATTCGAGAGACCATGCTCAACTAACAAACCAAAGGGTAGCATCGCGAGAGCTGAGAAGAGTGTTATAACACCGACAGCCTCCCATGCTCTTCTTCTTGAGATTCGGGCAAATTTGAGAGGGAAGTAAACACACAGGCAGCGATCAAAGGCGGTGAGGAGAAAGAGGGAAGAGCTTAGACATGAGGAGAAGGAGTAGAGGTAACGCATAATCTTGCAACTATAGTTGCTGACATTGAGGACAAAAAAGTAGACTCGTGCGCCGGTGGCGTAAGGTAGACCTTTAGCGGGAAACATCCAAATCCATCCGAAAAGGATAATGGTGATGACATCAGCGGCTGCTACACAGGCGAGGTAAATCATCTGACGTGAGGGCTTGCGAAAGACGAAGAGAAAGATGTAGGTGACAAAGATGTTTGAGACGACGCCGAAGAGGCCAATAAAGGGAAAGATGTAGGCGGAGACAAAGCCAAGCATGTGGGAGAGGATACAAGCGCTCAAATGGCTGGAGGCGTTGGACACGTCCGCGTTGTAGTCGTGACAGTCACGCAGCAGATCCCAAGGGGAGTCAAAGTAGGGCCAATTTGGGTCCTCTGGGAGGATATTTCGTGAGCTTCCCACAAATTGCATTTACCTTTTGCCAGACGACTCAATGTGGTGTAGCAAATGCGGCTAGCCTCGTGGGCTGCCATTGGCTGAATGGTGCTCGGCCAATTGAGGAGGCCGATGAGGGTGATGGGACGGGGGTGAAGGTAAACCAACTTTATGATTTGTGGTTGATGAATGGCGACGAACAGCACAAGCTACAGAGATTATTAAATAAAATTCATACTGTTTACGAACAAATGGTGTTCAAATTAGTGCTTGTGGCAGGAGAAATTATTCTGGCTGATAAGATTCGCGATACGTTGCTTTTGATAAAGGGCTCGCCCTATTTTTTCGCCTTTGGGTCATGCCAGCAGCTCCAAGTCCTGCAGTATATTGAATATGTGTGTGTATTCTATTGGAGTATTATGTCTTCTCTCGTCTTCAGGGAAGTTTCCATGCGCTGCCCGATGAGACTTACAAACGTTTTATGGTAAACAAAAGATGTATTATGACAAGCACAGTCGACCCAACGTCTGCCTCGAAGGAGATCTCGTCCAAATATGCAGGTAAATTCCTCCGCTTGGAACGTACCGTAAATTTTATCAACCTTGGAGTAAAGACCCCTTTCTTGTAGTGAAGGTCCTCTTACTCACCAACTGCCTTGCCTGCAATGCACAACTTTGTGCCCAGTCGATAGCCGTCCACGACATTACTATTCGACCTTACAAAGGTGCTCCACCGATTGGCTACGAAGATAAAGTCTACACACTAGTAGAAGCATAGGTAAAGGCAACCAACGAGGACAGCACCAAGGATGGCGCTCAAAAAACGAGAAAGACAATTTATTTCTAGTCGTGGATGAGCAAGACGATTATCCGGATATCGAGAGGTCCCTCGCTTAACTGCTATTAATTCGCTACCATATAACAGATATATGATTGAATAGTGACACCCTGACTTCCGTTACAGAATGACAAACCTTAGCGCATAGGAGATAGCAACAAGCTCCGATTGAAGGACTCAAGATGGCGTCTACTTTTGTAGCTACCCCAGTCCTGCACTTTGCAGAAAGACTACTAACAAATCCAGCGAACCTAGCCGAATACTCTCTGAAAAAGTTCATTACGTCATCGTCCACCGTATCTGTGTGCTGTAATTAATGATGTGGACCCGCGACACCTCCACTTCACTACAAGCTTGATATGGCTGGGTAGCCCTGAAGTGAGAACAATATAGCAGGGAGGCTAAGGCGCGAGACATTACTCTCACGAAACCAGATTAAACCTTGTACCTTGCTACATGACCATGCGTTTAGGTTAATGTTCCTTTCAAGCAGCGTGATGACCGAGACATTCTCTTGCCTCCGGCCCAGTTTCCATACCGGTCGATCCTTCAGATCTGGTGACGGTGCCGAGCAGGGCCAGTGACGTTGCCATCAAGTATCTCCTCAGACGTATGGAAATCCGATGACTGATACGCTTGAGTCGTGGGTGTTTCCTTGCAGCACCGACTGCCTTGTGACGGCAGACTAAGAAGAGCGCCAAAGATGATGTAGTACCGTAGACATTGGTTTAACTCGGTTTGAGTAAAGGCGCCACCTAGGTGCTCAGCTTCACCGAGTGGACTGACCTCCAGGCAATGACAGTAGCTTCAAGTCATTCTACCCGAATACCACGTCCGCTTCCGTCTTAAAGGAAACCTTAGAGCGCCGCATATCAACATTTTTACCGCTAGCGTCACGTGTGTAGGATTGTAGCCATTGTCCTATAGCAACTGAATGTCAAATTGAGGCCGATAGCATTTGTCAGTTCCCGAGCAGCACAACTTCACCGTCAACCAGTGGTTCAAATCAAAGGACCCAAAACAAAGCCATTGACAGGCAGTCAATCACTGGTTAGACTACAGTACTACTCGTAGCCTAATCGTTTCAGGCTGAAGTCGCAGATGCCTTTCCTCGTCAACATGGCGGTCAAATCAACTTTCTCTGGTTAGTTACTTGCTTGCTTACGATCCTCCAAGTGACGTCTCCTTCTTCTACTAGTAATTATTGATATCTGAAAAAGTTAGTGTGAATTTAAGCAAAAGCAAAATTTTTGCGTGGTTTCAAAGTGAAATTATTAGGGCTTAGCAAATCCCGGATCATCGAAGTACTGCTAGTGGCGAGTTAAAGAGCGGACAAAGCCAAATGTACTCTTTTGAGTTGTTTAATGTTTTGTCTTACTGCATGAAGCACTACTTCACGGATAAGCCATTCGCTAGCGAACGCAGAAATCCAATCCTCAAAAGCGCCGTCCTAATCCGGATTTGCATTTCTCCAAGGTTCTCTAAATGGCTCAATTGTACCAAATATGTCTGCCTGCCTGCCCACCATCGAAATACCATTGTATTAGGCATGAGGTATCAGGAGTCAGGAATCCTCGACTTAGTGGATATCACCTTTTGTCTCTCTTTAGGGTAACCACAAGTAAGTATTTTCTTTCCACCCCGAGAATGCCTTCTCTAGGTCTTTTCGGCATTCATTAATGCACCCTGCTAAGGCAAATATTGCTTTGGCAATGGCAAGATGGGCTCTAGATCTGGATGAATGGGATGAAAATGTAAAAACATCCCTATGGCATCTGAGATGATAATCGAACCCGCAGTACACAGCACTGGAGTGCGTCCAAAGCAACCTAAATCTCAAAAAACCACGCCGTAAGTAACACATTTGTCTGCCTGAAGCAAATCACCTTCCTTTTACTGTACTATCACTTGGTAACGAAGGGATTGAAATGTTAATACCGCGATTTGTTCGCATCCATTTGTCAGTTGCCTTCTAGGGAAGTAGAGGGAAGGAGAAGGCTAGTATTACAACTTTAACCACCGAGACAAATGTATGGGCTACAAAATTGAGTCAAGTATTGAGTAATTTCACCCGTCATCAATCCCATTAGGAGGAGAGAGTACCACCTGAGGGTAGTACACCGTCCTCCCCACGGAATACTTGGAGAGAGAAGCCAAGACTGGACCAACACAGAGCTTGAAATAAAGCGCTCATTTCTGCATTCAAGCAAACGGGTCAGTTAAAAGGTAGGGTCACACTCCTTGAAGTGATAGGAAATAATAAGTAGATTAATACTTTGCTCTTTTAATTAACTTTTCGCTTTGATTTCACGGACGTTGTAACTTCACCCTCATGATATGGCCTCCGAACTGCCCGAGCGTTATGCCGCCTTTCGGCCTTAGGGAGGTCTCGATGCACTACATTAGTAGTAGCAGAAAGTAAACTCGACCTTAAAGGGCGTCAATCCTGATTTTTACTGCTGCAAAAATAAATCTTGGAAGGGCGGAAGGAGTTTGTTTACTGTGAATAGAAGAATCGGTAACGATTCCTGACAGAAGAGGTGAAAATGATGTCTACCTCGTGGCAGCTACTCCAGTTCTGTGTTCTGCAGGGATGCATTTGATAGCGGAAGCAAAATTAGCCATGAACCATTTCGGGAAGTATGTTGTGTAGCTGCCTGCCGCACCTGCACAAGGATGTCAAAAAGTGAACACTCAATACTCCCTCTTCCTGTCCACTGGGTGGGAAGGACTTGGGTAGATACGTCTGGACAGCACTGAAGTTGGAACGATATGTCAAAGCGGAAAAGACGCGAAATCTTATCACCAGGAATGCACTTTCAAGCTTCGTTTCTCATTAAATAACATTGACTATGCAGTCAAGGATCACGGCTGTACGTGAATACAATGACTGGCGCGAATGATTTCTGGTTGGCTGACGGTCAGGAAGGGAGATGAGGCTGTATAGCACTTCAATTATTTAATTCTTCGTTTTTTTGCTAATTGAGATTAAAGGAGACAGCCATTATACTTCCACCTACTCCTTTTGCCTATTCTGCCATCGTGTTATGTCTTACATTTTGTGGAATGCCATCATACACCTAAATAGCGCCAAAAAATATGCAAACACTCTTTGAGAAAAAGATTAACTTAAATTGCCTAAGGGCTCATAAAATAACTTTAGTGCGACAAAACTAATTAATTTCGTGCTTTGCAATTCAACGTGGACAATTGAATGCTCTGTTTAGATATTCTGCGCCGATCCGACTTCAAGTTAAATCAGATATTTAATAAGTACGAAGCGCCTTGTTTCTCGATCAAATTGGAAGTGCAGGCAGAGAGCTACGCAAGTATAAACATTGGAGATATACTTTAAGGCCTCTTTTATTAGTGACCCACCCAACAACAACAAAAAGTTATTTGTAAAATTATTTCTAACGTTACTTTTACCCTTCTGCACGTCTTAGTCACTGTAACTGATTTGCATGGCAAATCCAGACGTGTGATTTCAAAGGTCTCCCACTAAGAGGGCTTCTGCAGTTATGGCATTCCACAATTATGGCCAACGCACATTTCGTGAGTCCGTGCAAACTTTCTTAACTGACGTGGCCGAAATGGACACGGATGGTAGTGCGTTTCTGTGCCAGTTCAAGTGTGCTGTTTAATGAGGCATCCCATGGATGATGTCGCGAAACTATAAGCTGAGTGTGCGTACAAATGACTTGGGGCCTGATGTGTTGAGAAGGCGTTGAGCTGATCTTGGACTCAGAAAGCAAATGGGATCCTTGAAACGCTTCACAGACGAAGGCAACCACAACCAACCGTGGGGCATTAGTGCAGTGACATCATGGGCTGAAGTGGTTGTCAGCCCAGCCCAGTCCGGCCCGGCCCGTCCTGGTCCGCTCGGCCCAGTCTACCGTCCCGACTACCACTTGCATGAACCATGGAAGAGCGTTGAATGTAGGAGGATATGGTGAGTTGAGATGGTCGATGCATAGGAGGCGAATATTGTGGAGGGGATGGGCAGGGCCGTAACTCGCGAACCTGTGGAATTTTCGGAAGTAAGTATGCGTAGGTGTCATCAATGCAGCATCTCGTTGTTGGTAGGTGTCAAAGAGGTGGTTACTGTGTAGACTCGGGATGTCAAGGCAGTTCTATTGCGAGACCTTGACAAAGAGGAGAAAGTGGAGCAGTGTGCCGGTATTTTGCTGGCTTATGTTTCCTAGGGCGAGGTGTTCTAAGTGCCATGTGTCAAACCGTAGGATAGGTGCGGATGCGAATGCAGATGTAGCATGTAAATGTACAGTGGCAAAAATTTAACGTCCACTCCTTGAAACTAGTTTCTTTTTGGTATAATGAAGGGGAGCTGGAGGTAGAATTCGCCAGTAAGAGGATCCATCACCACATTCTTATGTGATACCCACATTCCTTAATTACTTCTCTGGATTCACTATTACTCTGTTGCAACAAATAGGTAAGTGTCTTCGGAGTAGGGAAGTCTCTCATATCCATTCTTTAGATTTTATCTACGACTTGAGAGACTCACGACTGACATAGACTAATGGATATAGTGCGTCACATATTTGGGACGGCGGTAACAAGCAGGTTAAATTCCGAATAAATAGTTAGTGATGGTAAGTTACATGTGGGTCAACCTTTGAAATGCACTTTAGGTTGAGGTACAACCCTTCCGGCGCAGGGCAGTGAAAAGGCTCACGCCGATATGCGACCCTCTTATAAAGTAGGCCGCCACTAACTGTCACCAAGAAAGGGATGCACATAAATGCATGCTGACATTTTATTAATACTTCATCAGCCTTGTCAATCATAAGTCCAAAGTAAGGATTTGGTGTGCCTCCCCAAGGCACATTCAATGCCTTCCCCTCCCACGATTTGGTAAGAGATTTCTACAGATAAAGAAGAGAGAAATTTGGAGCACCTGTAAATGCTAGGTAAGAAAGAAAAGAAAAATAATGTTTTACTTTTGTACAGATACAGCCTTTGCTTGGAGAAGGCGTAGTATTCTCGGTGAGACGTGATGTATCTTGGCCAGATCCATTACAGTTTTTCCCTCCTGTAAACAGGAAATAGTCACCAAGTTGTCCACTTTCTAACCAATCCGATTTGACTGGTTATGAGTTTAATTAGGCAGCTTTGAATTGTTTATTGCATCTTGATATCAGCGTTTTTATTCGCAAAATAATGGTGGGAAGGAATGAATATGCCATAGAGTGAAAAAAGGGCATGTGCTGTGGATAGAAGAATGGATTGCGACCTCCAAGAGAAGGGCAGAAAATGATGTCTACCTTTGGCAATTACACCAGCTCTGTGTTTCGCAGAACTGCTACTAACAATAAGAGACAGTAGCAGTGAATTAACTAAAAATTACTTTACAAATCTGTCCACTGTGCCCGTATGAAGATGTCGATAATTTTAGCATGCGGCACGGAACAGACGCGAAACCCTACCCCTATGATATTATGACAAGCCCTTCCCTTTACTAAATGACTCTGCTTTCAGCGCAGTACCTTTGAACCTAGTGATAGACATGGGTGATGGCCACCACCTTCCCTCGCCTCTTCCTCCCAAAAAAGTTTCCAAGCTATATTAAACTCCAGACTCAATTGAATTGCTATGATAACCAAGTGGCTTTGCGGTCGAGCATCTCCTCGTTGCATGGAGACTCGATGATTGACACGGATGGTTGGCGGGCTGTTTTTTCCTTACAGCGCTGATTGCGTTGTGATGGCTGATACGGGAGGTTACTCAAAGGGTAGCGTTGGGGACGATAATCAAAAGGGAGAGGAGGTAATATAGTAAGCCGACCGTTAGTTTAACTCTCGGTTTCTGTGAAAGGTTACTTAGAGGCTCCGTCGTCGAATCCGGCCAGGGTATTATGACTTTTTTTGTCTGCAGGACAGCCTCAAGGGAACTGCGCAACTTCCTTGTGTACGGAAATTAGTCACTTTATTCCTATTTCTGTTTGTATGCGGTCAAAAAGAGGCATTATTTATGCTATTAACTTCGGCTATACTTTGAGCTCGAGTACTGCCATCACCGGTGAGAATGGAGGCAACTTAACCTGTAATTCACTTCCTACATTCAAAGTAGCATTCATTTAATTCACCGTAAAGGAGTAGTGAATTGTTAGAAACCTTGAGAAATCTTGCACACTTCTGTACTCACGTACAAACAGTACCTTCGGTTCCTTTCCTCAACGTTTCACTCTTGTGGTTAACTCGGCATGACAAATTATCTGTCTCTCTGACCCATTAACAACAAATAACAAGTTTAGGGGGTTAGTTTACTTCCTTTTTACTACCAACCTAATGACAAAGTGCTTGCAACTGACGATGGAAGCGGGGAATCCACGCTGTGACCAGCACCGGTTATTATCCTCCTGATACCGAAAATGAGTCTAGGCGCATGGTAAACAATTGGGTCATTTGCAACCATAAAGGGGTAAAACTTGGTCGTCCCAAAAGAAGACGATGACAACAGTAGAAATATGGCATTCCGGAATCACGAAAACAGTTTATGCACAAGTCTACTCCGCTCAGAATCGTTCCAACTTTGTGACCATTCTGGACAATCGCGAGAGGTTCGTTAAAAATAATGGCAGCATCTATTTCAACAATTTAAATGAGGGTACTACTTACTGGAAATGGCTCCTTTAAGACTCCTCTGAAGACGAAAGAAGACACAATGCTGGGGCAGAAGGGTGAAGAAGGCTACTAGCATGGCCTGGAGGCCAGGCCACTTAGCGGACAAACACTTTCGTAGTGTTAAGTATCCTCGGAACCAAAACTGTCTTCCAACTTTTCCGCTTTTTACTTTTTGAACTCCTGCCTAAACCAGGCTATGCTTGACACTGAGCGACAATTCGGGACTTTTGGAATGACGTTTAGCCAAATAAGTGGGATTCCTCAAAATTAGGGAAGAAACAACGGCATTTGCTTTCGGCCGATATCTAGTGGCATAATAAACAGCATTTTCTCTATCTCACACGTCCAATTAGACGAGACGACAAAAAAGAATGCAATATTCATGAGGGAAATTGTAACGGCGCAATGACAATACAGACTGATTGCGTGAAGGCTGAAAGGATCGGAAGAGAGAGTTGGAGTACTAATACTAATTTATAAACTTGGAACAAATGACTTCTAAAGGTAACATTAAAAACAAAGCCTGAAATGGAATGGGAAATGGAGGAGAATAAAATTATTGACGGTGCTTTGACCAAAACAGACAAAAACAACGCCCGCGATTTCTTCATCAGATATTTAAAAAAAAATAAATTTCCTACAGTAGTCCTGGTTAGGAAAATGACAGAACCAGGTCACCTGGTTACGAGCATGTAGAGAGCAGAGGTCAGGTCGGAGAAGAAGAAGACGAGTGATCTCGAGGTTACTGTATCGTACAGCAAGCATGAGGGCGGTGTTGCCCGAGGCGTCACGTCGATCCTTTTGAAGGCGTGTACCGCGGGCACAGAGGCGCGCCACTACAGCTGCGGCTCCTCTGCAGTCTCCAGGCTCCGTGGCACTTACCGCTGCCATTAGCGCTGCCGTCCGTGTAGACTCCGAGCTCCGCCGCACCAAACTGTCCAGCGCTGTGTGCTCTTCCATTCCCATTGGCTAATGTCAAGGCATTTTACACCAACGGCATAGGGCACTGATTATGCCACCTAGTTCACTAACCCTACTTTTCCATTACCGCCATTTCCGGAAGAAAAATGGCTTCCATCTTATTAAGCGAACACTAATTCTAAGCGTCATGGGAAGAAGCTGCTTTGCAACTGACCGAATTTGGGAAGGCTCATGAGATACCGAGGTCAACTAGGTGCCGATCAGAGAGGCAAAACTAGATCATAATAGTTTGAGCAGCCCTTGAAGAAAGTGATTTCCAAAGAGGTGAAAGGTAGTTGAACAGTCTTCATTATCGTCTTGCAGATGATTATGGCACATTATTTCATTTTGTGATGGACGCAATAGGAAGAGTGATCACAGAAGATGATCTAAAGGAGGCATATTCGTACAACAGGAAACCTTCAAGTCTACACGGATATGCACCTGTTCATACCGCCCGGATCGTTGTTCGCTCACTTCTTCCAAGCCTTGATAGCTGAAGCTACTACTTCTACTACTACTACTACTACTGACACATTTAGAGAGGGGTAGAGGTTAATTCTAAATACCAGCCTTTTTAGTCAGACGACAGAAGGCATAATACTCGGGCGGAATATGTATCGCAAGCCTACAGAAGGGCTTGGGAAGTTGGCATGTCCTGAAGGCCTGACTACCTTGCGGAGGGATAATGGCCCCTTAGCAAAGCTGAGAGTTAAACAAACAATCCAGGCATTCCACAGCTAATTAGTTTGTCTCGTTGTTTTCAAAAACACGATTGGGAGTATGCTTAGATCTATTGGGAAATGCGTTAATTAATTCCTAAAAAATAACGAGGAGACAATTGCAACTGTTAAAAAAATCACTTCTTCATTGTCTTTGGTATTTGGAAGAGTCAGTCGCCCTGTACCTAGTTGTTAAATTTCACACCTTTTGCGTTAATACGTAAGTGATGGTAATTACTAGAGTTAAGTAGCTTACTTAGCATATGAGAGAAGTTAAAAAATTGTGGAAATTGGCCTGACTGCTCAACCTTAGAGTGCTGTATTGTATCCAGTAGGTAATTTGCCTATAGGAGCAATCATCTTAGCCTTTACCAGGGCTAATCAGGAGGAGTTAGTGAATGGGAAACCACCTCTGGATTATTCTTGAAAATGAAGCTGTACGGTGGAGATGGCGTGGTGAATGCCTTGGAAGTGGACAAGGGACAGTGGGTTGAACGTTTGTGAAGGTCAGTCCTCATCAAGTCCACCATGGATACTTAATTACTGATTAAATCTATGCCTCGCAGGTTACAAGATGTATGTACTTTTTTCAGCAAAGCAAAATAAATTGGAGTGCACTGAACTTGCCACATTTGATTAGTCGTACCTCAGTGACATGAAGTAATTATGGCAAAACATTGGTCATTTAGATTAGATTAGGAAAATACCTCGCGCCCAAGCACTTGATTCACAATACCTTAATTGCAAAGCAGGGTTTTTTATAATCCATTCCATTAATGACTTGGAGTATTGTGAAGCAAAGAACTTAAGTCAACTTGGAGGGCTAGTCTCAGTGAACTGGTTGTACTATTTTGGTTGCTTCTTTGACTTTAATTTGACTGTTTGAGAAATTAAGGTTCCGTTTTGTACTTCCTCTAGGAAACAGCGATAGCGCTTCGACCCTTCTCTACTTTCTTCCCGAGTATTATGACTTCCTTCCCCCTAGGGAAAGACTCAAGATACTACATTGGTAGCAGCGGAAAGTAACTTTGATGTTAAAGAGCAGCAACTCCTGATGGGTAGGGTATGGGAAGATTGGCAATGACCTCTAACAGAAGAGTTCAAAAATGACATAATCCTCTGGCAACTACTCTAAGCCTCTGTTCTACGAGAATGTTAACAACTGGAGCCAGACTAGTCGTGATTCATTTGGAAGCGTTTAGAACGGAGCTGCCTACGGCGCCTGTGTGACAATGAGGAAGAAACCCAAAGTATTTCCAAAATACTACTAAATTACTGCTTTGAGGCTAGTGTTCTTACGGCTAGTGATGGATATACGAGATGACCTTCACATTTATCCTTCCTCCTGCTACAACCCTCAAACAGAACGAAACTCCAGATCCAGCCAGACGGCTAAGAGGAACCAATGACATTGTGGGCAGGCATCTTCTCAGTTGCATGGAAATTTGATTGCCAGTGTGGTTGGCAAATGGACACATTGCCTACAGCACTGACTACACTGTGATGGCCGACGTAAGAGATTGGCCAAGGAGGGCGCCAAAGACGATGCTCAAAAGAGAGTAGGAGTTGTGTGATACCTTTGTCATTTATTTAACTCTTCGTTCAGGTTACGGCTATGGTGCTTCCGCTTAGCATCATGGCCTCTCTTTAGCCCTCTTCTACGCCGGTCATTCGTATCGCACCCTAGCATTATGCTATTTTCCGCCTTCAGAGAAGACACAGAGGGCTGCTTTGGCATCCCTCAAAGATAAGCTTTATGAGAGGCAGTGAAACAATGAGCCCGTGCTGCAATTGAACGCTATAGCTTGAAACTTTAGCTCGAGCTTGCGTATGTCACAGTCTAGCATATAATTCATAGCAATCGTGCATGGGCAAATCTGCGCACAAAGATTCTACACATAAATAATTGCTTGGTGCCAATTCCCCTTTCACTTGTCCTCAAGGACCACTCTCTGTGCGCGAGTGCCACAGTTCCTCTGTGCTTAATATTTTATAAGTTTGTTTATGATAATTTTTTTTCAGATAGTTGGCAGATCCCATAATATATAGAGAAATTTGCGATGATTCAATGGAATACTACATTCGAACCCCATATTAGTGCCTTTTTTATTCAAATTGTGCTACAAGGACATTTTAAAGAAGTATTTGAGAACACAAAGCACACATTTTTAACAACAACTCCATTAAATTAGATTAAAATAGGAAGCATAAAAAGGAGCTTAGATGATCCACTATATAAAAGTACTACAATGCCTAATTGGACAAAGGCTACAATTGCCAAACCCTGCTTTCCCTTGCGTCTTTATCCTCTTAATAACCTCTTACCGTAAACAGACTCTGGGAGAGTTAATCTATTTTGCAGGAACATTTTGTATTCAAGTCAGTCAGGATAGACTCGTGAAACATAGTACAACGGAGAGAAAGAAGGGCATTAGTGTCCTAAACATGGACGTCCGCTTGTTAACATCCCATATAAGAAAATGTTACTGCAAATCCACAAAAGTCCCATAAATCGGATATAAACGATAATGCCATCGTCATGCACACTACTAATGGCATAAACGTAGTATTTCCGGGACTTACTTAACACCAAATTAGAAGTGTCACGCATGCTGACAGCCATCGCGAGGAAGTGACACTTGAGACTTGTTTACCAAACCAATATAAAGTACGGGGAGGCAGGAAAAGACGGATTTTTAGAAGCACTCGAGGTCATACCTGGGAGGCATAAAAGACCATCAAAACGAGGGGCGTCCGACCGCAGGCATCGGCTTGATTGAGGTCAAACTCACAACACTCCTCGAGGGCCGAATCAATCAGTCGCCAGAGGCGTTTACGAACCGCAATGTGGAGAAATGTGCGACCCTAGAAATTTTAACGCAATGTATCTTTAAATGCCTCCCTCCCTCCTACAAAGTAAGGTTTTGGCTCCGGTTTTGCAGTTAAATGAAAAATTGACATCATTTCCCAAATTCTGTTAGTTTTCACGAAAAACTTTTCAGGAATAGCAGTGGGAGTGTTAAAGCTAAATTTCTATCTTTACTTATAAAGTTGGAGTAGAAGTATTTAAGGAAGAATCGCTACATAAAACTTAAGTTCAAATTGAACTTCGAATTAATATTTCAAGTGAACTTTGCAGGTTAAGATTGCTCTTAAGGTGGTAAATCCAAGTATTAGGGTTTATATGGCCCACATAAAAATGTATCTGAAATGAGTTGGCACTGTTTAAGAATGCAGCTTTCCATCTAACTCGTGTGCATGCAACGACTCAAAGTAAACTTCAAGTTGTTACGCGGCGTCAAGAATTTAACTGAGTACTGGCTATTAATTAAACTCAATGTTCCCTTTTCAAAATTTATTTCGAAAATGTTTCGAAGTTTTGAAGCACCTACAGATGACATTGGCATAGGTACTCGATAATTGGCAACTTTACCTCTTTATCTCGTTGATTTACGACTCGACCAACAATCGAGGGTGAGAATTGTGAAATCACTGAGAGCAAGGCTTCGAAAGACTCAACTGTGACGTCGGACGACGTCGTGTTGTGGAACCAGTAATCACGCAAAATAGGCATGACGTCCATCTAAGAAAAAGAACTCAGCAGATTAGCTATTTTGTTGAAAAGAGCACTTTAACATTGTAATTTTTACCATTTTAGAGGGCGATACGGATTTGGGGTTCTCAAGCGACTGCTGAAGGAGATGACATGCATTGATAAAATCAGTAAGATCATAGTTGTAGGCGTCCTTTCTGCTAAAAAACAGAAGAATAGCTCTTGAACAACTATAAGTTTCCCATCAAAAAACAAAAATTCTAAGCATCCTGAATTCCTTTTTTCATAAACTAAACTACATGAATAATTACATGATTCGCACCTAACTTGCATATTGGAATGTGGCTGATGCATTGCCCCTTCAGTTACTACTCCGCTTCTTTCAAGTCTTTTATTGTTATTTCTTTGATTGGATACCCATTCACAAAAAAGAAGGTTTTTATTTATGGGATTCATGAGCGTTGTTTTATTGGAATTCTCAGTCACCCTCGAAAACTCTCCCTCCATAAGCGATTGATGAACACCGTCCCCTGTAACTTGTCTGAGAGGAGTCACAACTTCGACTTCAAATTCGGAAGAAATTAAACTTGCACTGTCAGAATCCGCTGAGCCCGACGAAATGATCCTGTCACCTCTTTCATTTTCGAGGCGTTGAGGGCTTTGAACGGTTGATTTGGGAGTGACTGCACGAGGCAAGGAGAAGTGCGTTGCATACCTAAGTAGGAATATGGCAACTGCTATATCGCCAGATAAGTATAATATAAATTAATGTAAGCTCAAGCACTACACGCATAAAACATACTTAAATAAGCTTCCTGTCATAGTATACATTTACAGTTTACTCGATTGTTTAGATACACCTAACACAAAACCATTTAGCTGATGAGACTCAAAAAATGCATACCTCTCTTTCGAGGTTAATTTTCTGTCTGCAAAGTGACCTCCATCATGTCCACTAATTGAAAATACTGTGCAGAGGAAAATTAGGGGAAAATGGAAGGTGCGACATACGGGGTACCTCCATCAGACTTTTCCATGTATTTGAATTTCTTTGGAAAGTATCGTTGACAGCTTGCAGTTTACAGCACCTTAATTTTTCAACACCATTATTTTCATTGTCTTCTAGTTGAATTGAGACCTCCGGATCAGAGGAGTGTAACTGTTTCGATGCTTTACTGTGTTCGGCTCCAACGTCGTCAACTACACCAACTAACAATGGATCTAATTGTTAAGTGTGAATGTACCTTCAAGCACATTTTGGTTAACTTCACTATCAAAGCTGGAATTGCCTCTATCTGATGTAGAGATTAATGATTCCTGTAGTCTTTTGCTCACTTCAAGTAAGGGATGATTCTTATCGGAATGTTCGTTATTCGATAAGTAATTTATGATTTCACTTTGAATAGATACAAGTGATTCTAGTTGCATGATGCGAACCGAAAGCCTCTTGATGTTTTCTGAGGCCGTTTGTTCCTTATCGGTTAATTGACGCAAGCCCAAACAATTCATTCTTATGTGCCAGTTTATCCAGAAGTTGGTGTTGTAATTCTGAAGGCAGGTCACTTTAACTACACTATGCCCGGTGTTTAGACTCACCTATTCAAAATTTGACTTCTTCCACTACTGCAAAGGCCACCAAGATGTCTGAAACGAAAACAGAGAATTCCAGTTGAAATTCCACATGGGCGTGGGATGTGTATGTTTTATATGTTAAAACAGAACCTCAGAATCTCTTTGATATTGTCTTCAGGGGCAAATGGGTGCAACTTTAAAGATAAAAAGAAAGTGAATTGTCTTTTTAAAGAACTCTCAGGTCAAGGTTATTCCATGATAAGTGGCAAAATTTTCTGGGAAGGAGATAAGGTTTCAAAAGGCGATTTGCTACAAAGCAAGTGCGTGTTTTGCAAGCTGATTATCTTTTCAGTAGCAATAAGTGACTGACAATGCAGAAAATAGAGTTTTAATTATTTTTTACAGATTGCTGCATCAATATTGGTCTAGTTTAAATGTATCAGTAATTCTGTCAATTATCAAATCACAAAAGACGCGCTGCTTTGCTGATAATGGGGATACATCAGTTGACTAAGGTTATTGGTGATTATGCGCCGAAAGCCATAAAAAATGGAGAAATTAAGTCCTATTTTGGCAGGAAAGTGGCCATCGATGCTTCGCTCTGCCTCTATCAGTTCTTGGTTGCTGTCCGCAGTGATGGTAGCAATTTAGCAAACGAAGCTGGTGAATCCACAAGGTAAATCCCCACTGTGACTTTGGTATTCGCATGAGTTGCATGGTAACTGAGTAGTCGGCACCAATTTTTCCGTTTTACAGCCATCTTATGGGGATGTTTTATCGTACGATCCGTATGCTTGAGGGTGGTCTCAAGCCGGTTTACGTGTTTGAGGGCAAACCACCGCGTCTTAAGTCCGGAGAACTGGCAAAGCGAACAGAGCGTCGAGAAGAGAACGCCAAGGAATTATGCAAAGCAAAGGAGGTTGGTGACGCGGAAGCAATAGAAAAATACTCAAGACGCTTGGTCAAAATCACTGCTCAGCACAGTGAGGATTGCAAGACGCTCCTTCGGCTCATGGGCATTCCTTTTGTCGAGGTGAGGACACTGGTCTCCTACTGATGGGTTGTTTTTCATATCCCTAGGCGCCTGGTGAAGCAGAGGCTCAATGCGCGGCGTTGGCAAAGTCTGGGAAAGTCTTCGCAGTCGGTACAGAGGATATGGATGCCCTAGCCTTTGGTGCACCTGTTTTACTTCGTCACCTCACTTTTAGCGAGGCCCGGTATGCTTGGAATTTTAACATAGAAATGCACTGTAATTTTCTAGCCAGGAATTCACAGCGTTAGGATTCTATAGTCTTATTTGCATAATGGTGATTTCCGGACAAATTAAAGATTGCTTTTTTATTGTTTTCAGCAAAATGCCAATCCAAGAGTTCAATCTTCAAAAAATTTTGGATTCAATGGATCTATCAATGAAGCAATTCGTGGATCTTTGCATCATGCTTGGTTGCGACTACTGCGAAAGCATCAAGGGTATTGGACCGAAGAAATCCGTGGAGCTACTTCAGCGCTATAAGTCGCTTGATTCCATCCTGGAACACATAGACACGAAGAAGTACCAGCTCCCAGAGGGTTGGGTCTATAAGGAGGCTATTCGTCTCTTCGTTGAGCCAGATGTCATAGATCCTGCAACAATCGAGGTTAGTCTTAACGCCAGTAGCACCTATTCTTTTGTACTTAAAAATTAACCGCTTTTGTATGCTCTTTCAGCTAAAATGGACGGAACCCAATGAGGATGGTATCGTTGAGTTCATGTGCACCAAAAACGGTTTCAAGTGAGTCGTTTTTTCATATAAAACAATGCCTTAATCCTATGGGGACATTATGACACCCACTTGAACCACTGTAGTGAAGAGAGAATAAGGAATGGCGTGAAGAAGATACAAAAATCGCGAACCGTTTCGACGCAAGGCAGAATTGACAATTTCTTCCAAATCAAACCTGCAGCGCCCCCAGATAAGGTGGGTTTTGTCTGTAGTTCCGATTACTTGATCATTTTGTCAGCGATTTCTTCATTTGTGTCTTGAAACTGAGTTTTATTCGGTTTTTTGTCTATACGGTGTTTTGAATTTGTGCTGCGGTTGTCTCCGTGGCGTAATTTCACACTTCTGGCTTGCTTTCTTTCGTTTTTAGAAAAAAGAGGCAATCAGCAACAAGAGACCGTCAACCATCCCTGCAAAGAAACCCAATCCGAAGAAACGCAAGTGACTCAAAGAGGCTATTGGGTGGATTCTCCCCTATCATGCATTTACTCCCATTCGTTCCCCTGTCGTAATAAGAAATAACGTTAAACTACATTAGTCCATGTGTACAAAGTAATATTGACGGTGTGATCTGTTTTTTTTTTTTTTTTTACTTGACGGACTGCTAATCCGTGTCCGGTTTCATGCAATGAATAATGCTAAGACCTCGCATTTTCTCACTAATTTGGCCAAGCCTGCCAGTATGACAAATAGAAGAGCCTTAGTGTCCAATAAGGTTTTCAGACGCACGCTGCCTGTTCTACTGTCCCTTCGGGCGTGTAGTACATCCGCTCGGCCGAGCTAGTTAACAGCTGCCACCAGAAAAGTGGCCGATCCTCAGTTGGGATGCCAGGATGGCTCAAAGGCGTTGCCCGCTTCGATGCCTTCGAATAAGTTCCTGCATAAGGCGGAGT
Source organism: Taenia hydatigena (assembly GCA_036345935.2). Taxonomy (NCBI): domain Eukaryota; kingdom Metazoa; phylum Platyhelminthes; class Cestoda; order Cyclophyllidea; family Taeniidae; genus Taenia; species Taenia hydatigena. The sequence goes on from JADWOT020000003.1 coordinate 17,893,647, forward strand.
CGGGGTCGGACTCCTGCCAGTCATCGACACTTCCACGCCTGGGAATTCTGTGAGGCCTGACTTCTAAATATAAGTCGGAATGTCCCCCGTCGCAGTCTTCTGAGTTTATATGAGTGGGTGGACCCGGCAATGGCTCGTTCGTTCATCACATGCAACGAATATTCTTCGCAACAAGTACCAAAGTCGACCTGATGAGTTGGCTGCAGGTTTGGGCAACTTAAGGCCATTGATAGATGCAGTCCTTCCTACTTATTTACTTTTATTTTCTCCTGCACACAATGAAAGCAAAGAGGGCCAAAGAAGCTGAGTCTAGGACATCAGACGCTTTATTCCTCCACACCCTCACTGCTCGATTGCCGCCGCTTAGCTCCTTTCTTTCCTTTCTTGGCGTTGTTACTGGTGTTGCGAGAGTTCCTCTTCCTCTGGTCTTCCTCTTCCTCCTCCACGGAATCATCACCTCCTTCAGCCGCACCTTCTGCCATGTCTTGTCCCTCTTCGCCCTCCTCGTCCTCGTCCTCTCCAACATCCTCGTCTTCGTCATCTTCGTCACCGGACACCTCCTTGTTGGCGTCTTCCAGTTCTTCCAACTGCCGCTGAAAGTCAGCCTCCTCGGTGTCGGAGACGACGCGCGGCTAGCAAAGAGCAATCACAAAGAGCATAGGTGACAAAAATGCCTCCTAATTGAGGTTTGCAGAAGTAAAACTTCGGCATAAAAGCGCAGAGACAAAACATTTCACAGGGACACATTATATCGCACAAGAAAAAAAGTTTTCAAACCTCCAATTCCAAACACCGATTGATACTAGACCGACTCATGCTACCCTGTGGAAGTTCCAATTCGTATAGACATTTTAGAGTTAGGCAGAACGAACAAGTCACTAATCACAATAGAAAGGGATCTTGCCTTTATTGACCGATGCTACAGAAGGCAAATAATTGCGTATTTCAAAATGACATGGGATGGCAAATCTCGTCTCCTGGAAAACTACCTTTTAGACACGGGTTAAAAGGAAACGGTTTTAATCAAAAACAAAATTCACAACTCAAGAGTGATTGTAGTGGGAAATATTGCATGCTTCTCGCTGATGTGCGGGTTTTGTCAAATGCACTTTTAAGGATTTGATGAAATTATGTTCTACCTTTATTACAAACAGTCGCTGGAACAAACGACTTATTATGAGACTTTAGTGGATGAAAACCTAAAAAAATAAATTTACATCACATCAAGTTGTCCAATTGCCAATAATTATTCCCTTGGAAGTTCGCACAACAAAGAACAAAAAAAATCTTGTACCAATCATCGAATAAAAAAGGTAGTTAAAATAATTAGACTGGTAGAACGAAGCATCTGAACCTATACGAGAAATGTTCCATCAGCACCCACAAAAAGAAGCAGAGGACACTTCACGCGATTTGAACCTTCATCATTGTGGTATCCGAAGTGTTAATTAGCAATCATTTGATCCGACTGCAAATAGGTCCAACTAAATTCAGTAGCAGAATGAATCGACTATAGGCTTGCCACCGTCTCGACTGGCAAATAGTAAAATTGGGTCTAGAAACAATAATTAATGACGATTCTCAAGCAGTAATAAACCTCATACCAAATTTAGTGCAGGTAAGCGTAGACACAAAACAAATTTGTAAAGCACGGGAAGCAGACTCACCTTTTGTTGGAGTTTAAATGAACCCTCTTGCTCTTCGATGGAGTTCTTGATGGCTTCCAGGACTTTTTCTAGTTGTACAAGACCTTCATTCCACTCAAGAGTTTGCGTGGTTAGCACGTACAAAGGCGGAGCGATCAGGTTTATCTTAAATCGAAATAAATTTATGCCCACCACATAGTTGACAGAAACCTCCTTCATGAAGATGAAAACTATGCCCTCTGGGCGATAACCACATAAATGGCTTATGATTTGACAAATAACGACACTGCCAGCGTCAGTGCTCATAAATCAAATAAACTCAGAGCTTAAAAACACACCAATGGGGTCAGCATTGTGATTTTCAGATAATTATCTTCAAATCTCAGATTGAGGATTGAAACTCACTTTGATGGGAAGATCGTCAGTGCTAAGAGCTAAGCCAGCGTGAAGAGCACGACGAACGGCGTCAATCCCCTCATAAGCAAAACAGGAGACTTCAAAATCTGCGCGCAGTTTTACTGCCTGAGGCATAAGTCGGTGGCGAATATCCTGCAGCAACATTTCCTTGGTTTTTTCGTCAATATCACAAGCATCCAAAATACTCGGGTTCCTAAGGATGGGAAAATAAGCAGCATTGCGATACCAAAAAGACATGTGAGGTGTTGCAGATACTACCAATATAGCAGCAAGTGAAATAAACATACTGGACGGCCCTTCTGAACGCCTCATGAGAACCGCCTTGACCTGCATATTTCTTATCGAAAAACCACACCGTTTTAGCACAGAGATCTTCAAGCTGTGACTTTTCAGTATAGCCCAGTTTTTCCGCTGCATGCCTGACAATTTGGTTTACCTAAAACCATAGTAGGCAGGAAGCAACTTACTGCTTTTGCTTTTGCAAAACGGTCTTGACAGATATGGGTTTCTTCCAGAGGAACACGCCGTTTCGAAAGATCAATGTAGCCTATTTGATGTATACACCCAAAGGCATAACTTACGCTTATCAGGGTCCACACGAATGACAAGAACAATGTCACTGCGACCGACACGGACGAGCTTGTTTATGGACCGAATGCGACGCCTGGAAAGCTCACTATGGAGTATCATGCCAACCGCATTATCGTATTCAGGCAAGATAACATAGCTTCCACTATTCGTGATTGATGTTACAACAGCGACTACGACATCATTTTCCGCTGGGAACTCATTCTCGTAATAACGACACGAAAGAGGCATAGCGCCGGGAGCTTCAAAAAGAGCGGGCGGGAGTGAGAAAATCCTAAAACTGTCCTTTCACACAAAGAAGTTGCAACTTAGTCACACTGTAGAAATCGAACAGTTAGCCCATTAATTACCGCAAATTTCAATGTGGGTGTCTCGCCACGTACGACATTAATCTCTAGAACTTGCGTGTCTTACCCATTGCATTACAAAGTTGCATTAAAGCATACAGACTTCTACCGTCGAAAGTAAATGTTACACTTTTTCAACACAGTTATTGCGTGTGAAATTGTGTTTTTCATGCCATAAAGCATCACGGTGGTAGTGAAATTTTTATGCATTTCAGGGCCGGGATGCGTCTTTGGAGCTCAAGTTGATCATCTAGATAGGCGCTGGTTTAGCTGTTTACCATGCGTTTTTTAGCATGAATGAATGTAATGTGATCCGACACAGCGGGGTCTCAGGACTTACCCAGAAAAAAATACTAGAGCGAAATGTACATTGTAGCGTCCCGGGGCTCCCTTAAGGCAAAAGAAGGCAAAGTGGCAGGATAGAATATATATATTCACCGGACAGAGGGAAAATGGCTGCTGGCATGGCCCAGAGGCCAGCCCACGCAGCTAGGGCAATATGGCCACCTCTGTGACCTTGACAAAAAACGGCAGTTCTAACAACCAAAGTATTACACTTAGGACCATTAGCATGACCCAAGATCAAGTCATCCAAAGAAGATGTGTAGCGTCCCGAGGCTCCCTTAAGGCGAAAGGAGGCAAAGTGGTGGGATAGAATATATATATTCACCGAACAGAGGGAAAACGGCTGCTGGCATGGCCCAGAGGCCAGCCTACGCAGCTAGGGCAATATGGCCACCTCTGTGACCTTGACAGAAACCAGCAGTTCTAACAAGGAAAGTACTACAAGATGCAATGGTGGGAGACTTGAATTGCCCCTTTACTAAAATTGAGACATAAGCAACCAACGCACTACAGAACTTCGTACATGGTTGGCTATTACTATTGTTGGGATGAGGCGTCATAGCCAGCTCTTCCCGCTACATACTTCACCACCTTGCTGAGGAACTCGGCGTCCGTGCAATGGATCTTAGTAATCATAGCGAATGGGAGGTGTCCTTACCAAAACCAGATGGTCGTCTACCTTTCAAGCCGCTGAAGTCTCTCCTCGTTGTGCTCTTAGGATCCTTGTGCCATTTTTGTATTTCCCATTCCCCTGTTGCAAGAAGATATTTCTCTGCATTAAGCCCTCATCTTGAGAGATTATGGGCTTGGCTGGTTTTATGGGTCATTTAAAATCGGCTTCATTATAGTCAACTTTTTGCTAATAAACCTGCCGAATCCCTTCTAATCCGCGTCAAACCAGCTACCAGGTTCCCATAACGCCTTACCTGAACTACCGATCACACTCCATAACCTAGGCCCCATTCCAAACAATAAATTGAAATCCAATTGGGTTGCCACAAATGGCCTTGACTTCATCGCGCGAAGAACACTACAAAGTCCACAAGTCTTGATTACAACTTTTTTGCGCACCCTTTCTTAAACTTTAATAGTTGTGACAATTCAAGCCCTAAAACGCCTTAACATCTTAAAACACCCAAAAAAACTCAATAACTTGTCCAACCAAATCACTCTCAGGGTAGAAGAATGAAAACACAAGTATCCATACGGCAAAGTCCAATGTTAAGACCATCTTACCTACAAAAAAGCAACCAAAGTGTTCAAGGGGGTAAGATAAATACAGGGAGTGAGGAAAGGTTGCATTCATCCATCTACACAGGATAACAACACAGAGGTGAACGATAATACTGAGGGAAGACGGAAAATTCTCTCACTTTTACTCCCTCAATCTGCATGTCTGTACACAAAGGAGGAAATAGGAGTGGAAACTTCAAGGCCGCCTCAGAGGAAGGAGCGGCCGAACTTGAGGAGGAAATAAGTGCCAAGGAGGATGAGGACGAAGAGTTCGCGGCGGTTCTGCCTCGCGAGAGCCTCCTCCAGCGCCGCCACGCGCACTACCAACTCTTCCAACTGACCCTCCAAATTCACAGCCGGGGAAGCCTCACAGTCATCTGCAGAGACATTCGGAGGGGGCTGCTCGATTAGAGTCCGGTCGTCGTCCGGTGGACTGTAGAGGTCACTATTAAAGGGGGTACAAAGTTAACACCGTTGTTGTCGCCATTGCTAACACCATCGCCACCGCCACCGAAATCGCTTACACTACATGCGTTATTCGCTGTGACGGTAGACTCATCACAATTATCCCTTACTATCTCCCTGTTTGGCTAAGAGGTTGGGGTGACGCAAATTGTGAGCCAAGTATAACACCTCAAAGTTTCGCTAGATTGGTCCTTTAGAAGTCAACTCACTGAAGCATTGGGCAACTAAATGACTTAAAGTTAGATTGATCGCAAGGCTGCTGCTACGGAAACCTTACCCATCTCCTGGCGGCAGACTTAGTGTGGCACAATTACATGAACTTATGTATGCCGGTAGTTGGAAGCCACGCTCAAGCGCCTCTATCTACACTACCCGATTTTGTAATGAGAATTAAAGCAGACGTACACAAATGACTTCCGCTTGTTGTAAAGCGAGGCGAGAACTATTGTTTGACCAATGAACATGAAACATTACTACATGCGCACGTGGGGAAAGCCGGGTTTCAAAATTAGTTGTATCATGAAACTGATTTCAAAAAGTCTCACCCAAGTGCATAGTAGACATGAAGCATGAGCTAATGTTGAGATGCAATCAAAGCGGAAGTACACTCACAGAATGAAGGAAGATCACTAATAGGAATCACCGCTTTAGTCGCATTAAAAACACATCATCCGAGTTGACGGATCTTCTATAGCTAAGCTCACGATTAGCAAACCAAACAAATGCAAAATATCCTATGTGCGCAATCACAACGTTAAATACTAATGCCGAAAAAAAACGATACACTCACACACTACCAATTTCTAATTTTTTAAAAAACTAGGATGATCGCACAGCCCATAGACTTGAAGCATCCGTTTTGATGCGTAGCTCGAACAACAATTCGGTTATAAAACGGTTCTTCTGCCAACAAAAGCAAGCTTTTAGAAAATAACTTAATTACCAATATTTAAACTGGCATACACAATTAGCTTTAAGTAAATTAATGAAATAAAGAACTCAAAACGGTGCAGGTATGTTCGATCATGTGATTGTACAGTATATCGAACAACAGGAGGATCTTCCGTTGCCAACAAGATTTTGCATCAACAAACGAATTCCATGCAACCACACTGACGCACATGATTAGCAGTGAATTAGTAAATGCGGTAACAAGATCAAAGTGAGGTCAATTCCAGGAATGGAAATGATAAGGGCTTACTGAAAGAGACTGAGGTTACTGTTCTCCTTGTTGCCATTGAGAGATGAGCAGAGAGGTTTGCTTAATCGATCGATGTCTGGGTAATCTACTTGTCCCAACACTAAGGATTCTGGTGGGGGCTCAAGACTTGGTTTAGCTACAGGGAGATCTAAGTGAACAGGGAAGAATAATTACCATAAAGCGTTTTTATACAAAGTGGAAAATCATCTTTAAACCTTAGGAGTATCATGCACTGAGACCACTTTCAACGAACCTTCACAAAACATGCATTATACCATGGTCACAGCTATAGAAGGATAAGCATAAATAGTCTCGATAATCGAAACACACGACTAATCATTGGAAAGTCAGCCAAGGCGCAACATCAAAGTCTAAAAACCCAGTGTACTCAATACCACAAGTTACTTTAAGCAGAATGAATTGGAACAATATAGCAGGAGCTTACCATATGGATTATACAGGTGATTGGATTTGTTAGAACCCGAAATAAGAACTCGGCTGCCAGCCTCAATGCCTGAGACGTTATCAGCCGAAGAAAAGTCGGGAAGTACAAGAGAGAGCCTATTCGGGACTTGCATCCTATTACTTATGTCTGTAGTGTAATCTAAATCGATCATTTTCTTGTCAAAACCTGAGTCCATATAAATTACGATGCCAATGGAAGCATGTATGGACTGCAACTGTGAGTAGTCAGGCTACCTTGGTAGAGGCATGGACTAGAATTGCTATTTGTCACCACAGCAGGGGCGGGAAGTTCACTGCGGAATTTCGCTAAGGTGCGAAAGTAAAAAAACGCTCATTAGTTATTTGTTCTATTGTTTAATCTGGAGAACAGCCTTTTTCTTGCTTTAGGAGGGTGCGAAAACAAAAAGTTTCGATTAGATTTTTAACCATATACTTCAGTATATCATGTTAATACATGTTTAAGAATACATAATTAAGTTGATTCCCATGACTTGCATTGAGTGATGCGCCTTTGATAGGGTACTTTTATGTGATATTGTAGTACCCAAGTCGTCTCTATAACCACAAGAATCGCAACAGCATTGCGGAAAATGGAGAACAACATGTAGAAGCACTGAGAAACTGCTAACATGGCTTAAGAGGCAGGTCACCAAGCTAAGACACAATCTGCTGTGGGATAAGTGCCTGTGCAACCATACGCAGGGTCAAACAAACCACCAAATCGCACTTAAGTCCCATCCAAATCTAATTTACCAGTACTTTGCATAATGTTTCTCACAAAGTACCTAAAGGCGTGGCTGTAGCATCCCAAGGCTTCCTTAAAGGCAAAAGAAGGCAAATACCGAGGCAGAATATATATACACTCAACAGACGGAAATGAGCTACTGACTTGGCCCGAAGGCCAGCCTTCGCGGCTGGGGCAAGATGTCTACCTCTGTGATCCTGATCTAAACCGGCAGTCCAACCGAACAAAGTACTATGGTGGTTCTGATTTTACATTACTATATTTTTAACGGGGCATTTAGTGACTCTACAAAATGACCAGCGAAGTTCAACGCTTATTCTTCCGCTATTTTTACTCAAAGTACATTACATCAGTTACATGCGTTTTACAGATTTCACCTTTAAAATGTTATTAAAGCAACGCCCACAAAACATTGTTACGATTGCAACTTTTGCTCCAGCTCCGAATTTAATCGGAACATATTATGCACAGTGCACAGTGGCATTTTGCTACATAAATGTTCTAGCTATCGAAGAATGTTCTGGTCTTTATATTGCCTCGCAGTATGGATCTCCCTGTGGTTAAATAGGGAAAGTGAAACAAGGAAGCACACTCATCACAGCCCTTCTTCTTTAAAGCCAGCGCACATATCCAGGTCACCTTGGACAGTGAATCCAGGTGGGAGACGATAGTGAAGCTTTTGTAAAATACAATATAAAGCCTACCTGTAGAGAATTTTACAGTTATCTACCGAAGACTTCATGCCTAATGTCGAAAATGGAGGCTCTACCTTGAATTTTCTTCTGTGAAGGTCTCAAGGACGGTGTACATCGGAAGTGATTACGGCTGCAACAGTGCTCGGCCACTGTGTGGAACGCCTGCTCAACGTAATTACAAAAAAATGAGCTTGTCAGTGGATCGAAATGGTCTCCCACGCCAATTTGATGTTTCAAACAGATACAAGCACTCAGATCATCTTTGGAGACTCTTCTATGATGTAGCCTGAAAGTATGGCAGAAAGAGATTCAGTTTTTGCACCTCAAACTTTATTTTTTTTGCAAAATTGAATCTCTTGTCCACTTTGACCACCTAATTGCACAGCTTCCGCTGAAAACGATTAGCGAAAGCTAGAGAACTCCCTGCAGCAATTCGAAAAGCGTTGAGGCCATTTGGAACTATTTATGCAGTTAAACAGTTTACACAAAACAAATCATGTGTAATGCTCTTACGAAAACCCACTTTGGAAATAATCATTTATTGAGGCATGGATTTGTATATCTGCTTATGTTACGATTGATCAGAAAAAAGATAAAACGCGGGTAGAGTATTTGATTCATTGTGACCTCATATTCTGCTTGGCTTTTTCAGGACCCAAAGTAAGTTAAGTTTCACAAAGGATTGAATTAGCGACTCTAAGAAGAATCGTGTACTTTTATTTCAGTTTTATGCAGGCTGCGTAAACTTTTGGCCGCGTTCAGGTGCCACTGCGTGATAATGTCAGGCTTTGCATTGCAGAAAATAAGGCTTTTCTCTATGTGCGCATTTATTTATCCATTAAATGTGATTGTTGACCGTCACTATAAATCAGAAGAATATGACAAGGTAAGGATGAACTTATGGCTTCGATTTTGCCTACTGTTTTGCACGAATCAAATTGTCATTTAGGACGAAAGTTCTCAAAAATAACAAGGAGTAATTACCCGTAGGAAATGATATTGTATTCACCTAACTTACTCAATGAATTGGTGCAGCTAATTGTTGTCACAGTCCCCACTGATTGGGAGCTTAATGTCTACAATCTGCGGACAAATCTTCAAAATTCATCGCTATTTCACGAGGACTGTTGAGGAAAACCGATGTTCCACTTTTATTTTAAACACAGTTGTGCCCCGATACTTACTTGAAGCATAAAGGTGACAATGCTCGGGCAGAACACATGCTTGTCTTACAGAATGTCTTGGAGGCTAATGGCATTGTTCGGAGGCTAGGCCACCCGAATGACGTACATTTTTGATGTCTCCAAGTGCCCCGTTACCCACACCGAGAGTTAAACAAACAATCAGACAACACAATGCGCTTCACTCCTGGGTAAAAGGTCGAGCTCAACAAATCTGTCCTTTGAAGCATCAAACAGTGTTGAAATTTTGGTGTTCGGCAACTATCCACCAAACCTAAGCGACCGATGTCAGCTCCGCCGCTATTCTGGCAGCTCAACAATGCCAATATGAGACAATGCGATCGAAAGAGGAGAACAGAGGTGAGTGGAATAACACAATGTAGTTCCTACAACCTGTAAAATAATTCACATGGTCGGATCTGGAGGGTGTTGGAAAGAAAATTTGAAAGTCATATGTCTGTAGCCAACGTACTAAAAGTGCGATCTGACGAGAGGTATCTTGAAGAGGATGAGTGAACAGTATTTGGTAAAATCAATCCGGCAAGCCGCCTCATTGCCTTCAAAATATTTGTGAAAATGCTTGCCATGACTTTCATAGCAAATATTAACCATCAAAAGTGAAAGGGTGACCTCTTTGAGTTACCAAAGTAGAAGACGTGGCTTTGACAATTTATTTCATACGGCAAGCCAACTCCATCCCAATGGCCAACCGTCCTGGTTACTGCTGTCGAATGCCAAAACTTAGCGTGAATGGAGAAGTCCTGCACCGCCGATGAGACAATCAACGAAGGCTCCTAACATAATGGCTAAAAATGATGTCCACCTTCGGCAAGCATTCCAATTACAAATCCTGTGGAATGCTTTTTACAACTGAAGCGGCACTAGGCACAGGTACCTGAAAAAGTCTGTTACGGAGCTGCCCGCGGTGCCTGTAAGAGGTTTCCAACTAAGTGAACACGCTTTAAGCAGCAGTGAAAACGAGGTAGTGAGGAGGAACTGACTACTTACTAAATGAATGTCTTGAGGCTGGTATACAAGACGGCCATTATATTCACCCTTCCCCCACTACAGCTTCCGAACAGAACGAACATCCAGATCCAATAGACCTACCAAGAGAGAGCAGTGACGATGTTGCATGGATACTCGATGACTTGACTGATTTCTGGATGTTTTCCGCACCGCACCGGCTACATCGTGATACACGATGATGGAGGTTAGCCAGAGTGGGCGCTGAGGCCAACGCTTAAAGGAACCGAGTGGCTAAGTAATACTTTAATTATGCATTCAACTCTTCGTTCTCGTTTCATACTGCAGGCTCCAAGACTGTATTCAATCCAGTGCCATGGCGATACCCTCTCAACCTATCTGTCCATCGAAGATTACGCATTCTACATGCGTGTACTGCCTTCTTTTTTCCTGCAGGGAAGTTTCAGGGCGCTACAAATACATTGTGAAGGCGACTCAAGGGGCAAATGAATGTTATAAATTGGAATCAATTCTACAGGATTTTATCCCAAGGAAGCGGACTAAAACCTGTCGCTACAATTAGGTGAACTTAAGAAGCAAAAAATAGGTTTACTTGCAAAATAAGAAGAATAGAGGTAATGGTGGATAAAAGTACAAAACAAAATCACAAAGCCGGCATGAATTTAAAAGGTCACGAGGCAAAGACAAGATATAAAAAGGTAGAAAAGGTCTATGACTATTGCAAGAGTAGAACGAGTCTGCAATGAAGAAGAAATCACACGAAAAGTTGTTAGAAGGACTGCAAGATTTGTCGAAGGCAATCATCGAAGATAAATGTAACGAGGGAATGGAAAGAAATTTGAGCCAACCAGATGAGGAGGAGAATGTAACAAGCAATGAAAGAGAGAAGAAGAGTGAGGATCAGATTCTGAGGGAGTATGTGCTTTCAGTGGCTCGGAAGTACTATCCCCATTTGGTAAAATGCATGCAGCATGATGATGCCGATCAGGTGTCCTCCGATGCACGTAGTGCAGACGAGGAGGTCGATGCGGAACACTGCCCGCAACATTGTCCGCGTTTATGTGCTCAAGTATGCCAGGTCCATTCGCCAACCTGTAGTTATCACTGTGTGGGCAATCAAGCGTCCTCCACTGCGCGTGGTGCAGACGAGGCGGCCGAAGGAGGACAGTGTCCTGTTCATTCGGGAGCCTGTAGTCACCACTGTAAGAACAATCAAGTCTCCTGTGATGAGCGTAGTATAAGCGAGGAGGTTGATGGGGAACAGATTCTGAAGCAGTGTCTGCTCTCCCTTGCTCAAAACTCCTATCCTCGTTTGGCAGCCTCCATTTGTCACTGTGATGCAGATCATGCGTCTTCTGATGCGCGTCACGCAGTGGAGGCCAGTGAGGAGCACTGTCCGAATCACAGTCCGTGTTTACGCGCTCAAAAATGCCATCCTCATCCGGCAACCTGTAGTCACCACTGTGAGATCAATCAAGCGGCCTCCCATACGCGCGGTGTGGACAGAAAGGCCGATGGGGAACAGTGTCCTGTCCATTCCGGAGCCTTTAGTCACCACTGTGAGGCCACTCAAACGTCCTTCGATGCGCGTGGTGCGGACGAGGAGGAGGAGGATGTTAAACAGCTTCTAAAGCAGTGTCTGCTCTGGTATGCTAGAAAATACTTTCCTTCCTTGGCAGCCTATATTAAACTGTATGAAGAGGATCAGATGCCGTCCAATGCGCGTATTGTAGACGAGGTGAAACAGGCTCTCTTATTTTTTGCGGAAAAAATGTACCCTTGCATGGCAACCTGTATTCATCACTGTGCCAATGATCAAATTTCTCACAAGGCAATTGATCCAGATGAGGTTGTCAAAGGGGAGCAACTTGTGAAGCAGTGTCTGTATTTCTGTGCTAAAAAATTCTACCCCCTTTTGGCGGCTCATGTTTGTCACTGTGGTGCAGATCATGCAAGTATTGCAGTCCAGGCGGACGATGGGGAACACTGCCCGCAGTTGAGCGCTCAAAAATACCATGTCCATCTGGCAACCTGTGCTCACCATTGTGATGACGATCAATCCTCCTGTGAAACTCAATGTGTAGTCGAGACGGTCGATGTGGAACAGCGTCTAACGCAGTATCTACCCATGTTTGCTGAAAAATTTCAACCCTCTTCGGCATTCTGTATTCACCACTGTGCTGATGATCAATCGTCCCACTTTGAGAGTGTTGCAGACGATGAAGACGCGGGTGACCAGCGTCTACAGCAGTATCTTCTCCTACTCGCCCAAAAATACTACCCTCATTTGATCGCCTACATTCAAAAGCAAGATGACGATAAATCATCCTCTGATGAGCGTGGCGTGGAAGCACGTCTAAAGCAGTGTCTACTGCTATTTGCTCAAAAATTTTATCCCCGATTGGCAGCCTACATTCATCACTGTGATGACGATCTTTCCTCTTCGGTTGGGCGCGCTGTGGACGAGAAAGAGGCCAAAAAACATCATTTAAAACAGAGTCTGCTCTTTTTGGCTCAAAAATACTATCCCTCTTTGGCAAATTGCATTCGTCAATGTGAGGACAATCAATCGTCGACTGATGTGAGCAGTGCAGATGAGGAGGAGGCTGAGAAACAGCGTTTGAAGCAGGGCCTTCTTTCGTTTGCTGAAAACTACTATCCCTCCTTGGCAGCCTACATTCGTCAATGGGATGACAATCAATCCTCCTCTAATGCGCACGGCGTGGGGGAGGAGGAAAATGAGATTCGACGTTTGAAGCGGGGTCTGATCTTACTGGCTCAAAAGTACTACCCGCCTTTGGCAGCCTACATTTGCCACTGTGATGATGAGATGCGTGGTGTGAATGTGGAGGACGATAAGGAGCATTCCTCAACTAGTAGTTACCAATGTGATGACGATCAAGCACTCAATGAGGTGCGTATTGTAGACAAGGAGGACAACGCTAAACACCATCTAAAGCAGGTTCTGTTTCTGTTCGCTGAGAAATACTTCCCCGTTTTGGCAACCCATATTCGTCAATGTGTAGGCGATCAGTCGCCCCATAATGCGTGTGATGTGGACGAAGAGGAGGCAGAAGACGAGCTTCTAAAGCAGTGCCTAGTCATGTTCGCTGACAAATTCTATCCCACTTTGGCAACCTATATTCGCCACTGTGATGACAATCAATCGGTCTCTGATGTGCATGGTGTTGACGAGGAGGCGGATACGGGTCCCAATCAGTGCCCGAGCCATCGCTCCCAAGAATGCTCCACTCCATTGGCAACCTGTAGTCACCACAGCAATGACGATCTATCCACCTCTGATGCACATAGTGTGGACGAAGAGGACGGTGGGGAAAAGCGTCTCAAGCAGGGCCTGCTCCTGTTGGCCCGAAAGTATTATCCCACTTTGGCAACCTACATCTGCCAATGCGACGACTCTCAACCGTCCTCTTATGTCTCTGGTGTAGGTGAGGAGACGGTCGAGGAGCAGCGACTTAAGCAGTGTCTGCTTTTATTCGCTAAAAAGTTTTATCCCTCTTTGGCAAACCACATTCGTCAATGTGACAACAACTTACTTTTAAGTGAGGAGCATTTCGAAGCGAACAGCGTTAACTCCGACATCGAAGCTAATGAAGTTATTCCTGTTGAAAAGTCCATATTGGTATGCAATGAAGCAAGTGAGATTCCTTTTAAGCACATTAATGAAACAACGCTTCTCTCTGAGGTTCATGTGGAGCCTTTCGAAAAATCCACCCCTCTCACTGACCTTACTGTTGATACGTCCTTTCAAAGTAGCTTGTGTCATACTGCCGAAGGTGGAGGTCCTGATTCGTCACCTTACATTGAACGCTGTACTGTTGGATCTGCAGATTCTACTGCACCCCTGTCTCAATCATCTTCCACTAAGTTGTATTTCAGCAACACTGAGGAGTTCACTACGGAAGAAGTTTTTTCGCCCATCACTCCTTTGTCAACTCAGAGGCGAATTCGAATCTACCTGGAGGACCTGGAGAATGTACGAAAGGTGTCATTAATACCCTTATGCAAAACCGACAAATTTGGAAACCCTCAGGAGGAGATTGTCATTGATTCCAACTTAGACAGTTGTACTGATGAGTCAAAATTGTCTTCTGTTGATGTTGAATTTACTGTGGAACGAGTAGGCGCGAATCCTCCTGATTTGGAGTCTCAGGATGAAGACCTCAAGAATTGCGTTGCTGCCATCCTTAAACACATCTGGTCGGAGTTAATAGAGTGTATCAGAAGGGAGGGTTTAAGTGATGTTTACGAGCTATCCCTGGGGGACAGGCAAATCGAGGTTCCACAAGATGATGCCTGCGTGGTAAGATGAAAGAGGAGTGTTAGCCCTCGTCCTCAAGCAGTTCTACTCGAAGACCATGTCTGGATGAAATTGTGGCTTCGATTAACACCCCTATTCCCATTTTCCATGTTTTAAGTACAGTTTACAATGCATTATTGTTTTTTTCTTTTTCTGGTATGGTTCTGCCCACCAGCTGTATTCTTTTTATTTGTAAATTGATTTCTTTGATGAGCTATGGAATACACTGTAAAGCCTCAAGCCAACCCTGCGAATTGCGAGTTCTCTTAAGAACTGATTGCGTGCATCGTTCTTTTATGGAATCTCATCATAGGTTATGCCACCAGAATTGGGTATTAACAGTAATGACTGCAGAGACTGTTGAGCTAATGTAAAACCACCTACACCACTGACAGACAGGCAGCCTTATTTGACATGCTAGGACAGTTCAAATATCTTTGGCCAAAAGTTCGAGCTCTCTACTGATTACCCATGAAATCATCTTAACGAGTGGTTATCCACGGGTTTTGTAATTTCGATCACAAGGAGCTTTTGTAATTACCATATGCTGTTCCTTCCACATGCAGGCGCTGCAACCGTCACTTGCATGAGCTAGCGCATAATGTGTCCCGACCATCCGTAATAGGATAGCCGTCACCAGCGCGTGGTGTATTCTACTGTTGTAGTAACTTGTTTGTTTGAACTACCGGTTTCGGTCAGGGTCACAGAGGTGGCCATATTGCCCTAGCTGAGTAGGCTGGCATCCGGGCCATGCCAGCAGCTTATTTTCCTCTGCCCTCTTTTGCCTTCGAGGGAGCCCCGGGACGCTACAATAGTGGTATCCCATTTCAGGGGGGTTCAACTTAAGCCTTTGTAGACCACCTAGGAAAATATAGCAAAATTAGTCTAGACACAGTGAGGTCACATGTCGTTCTTCTGTGTCTATGTCAAACTCGCCTGCTTGACCCCAGTCTTCCATCACAATCAATCAATTCTGAAGACGGATGCCTCCTACTGCCTCGCAGTTACATTTTGGAGGCAATAGTTGCAGTACTTTGTTTGTTTATACTACCGGTTTTGGTCAGGGTCACAGGGGTGGCCGTCTTGCCCTAGCTGCGTAGGCTGGCCGCTGGGCCGTTGAATGCATACATTCCGCCCTAGTGTTCTGCCTTTTTTGCCTTCGAGGGGGCCTCGGGACGCTACAATAGTATTAGCCGGAATTCGCGTTCAACACATAAATCAGAATTATCACCAAATGGGCCGAGAGCACAGTTTAATAGGGAACATAATCAGGCCTAAGGAATTAATGAGAGGCATTGGGAAAACAAAATTAGTTATATCGGAAAGGCCATTTCAGCTTCTTTTGCAGGAAGTACACGAAGCCTTGATTTACTATTAAATGACAAAGGGTAGGTCATATGTTTTAACTTTTTCGGATTTTATGGTGCATTTGTTTTCAAAAGTGTGGCGAAATTGAGCTAATAAATTTATTAAGGCCCACCATCGGCAACTTCTACGTATACAGTAATCCCTTATTACGCGTTAGAAGCTTATTGTGTAATTAATGATGCAGATACACTTTTTGCTTAATAACTACAAGGAGCTTTACATTTTATACGAATCTCAAACCTCATTCGACGATTTTATTAATCCTTTGATGTTGCATACTGAATAGCCTGGTTCTTTCGACCTCAAAAGTCATATAGCATGTCAGGCTTCGTGGTCAGGGGCGTCGCTCACTTGCAGCGGCTGTGTTTACGGCCATCATGCTGGTCAAGAGTGCGTGCTTTAGCTACTTTCTCACAGAATCGTAGAATCTCACCTATCTTAGGCGAAAATATCCAGTTCGTGTTCCACAATACATTACAATGAACGGTGGTACGCAAGAGCTCACAGTTGAGCAACAAATCTATATTGAAGGAGAGAAGGAAAAAGAGGAGCCAATTATTGAGGTTCTCCTCACGGACAACGTGTCAGGTGTCTTGGTCAACTTGCCATATTTCTTGCTCTAACTCCATTTAGTAGTAGTTATATAAACGATGTATATCTTGACATTGGAGACCTCTTTGAGATATCTTACTACTTATTTTAATACTTTTATTTTGAGAGGTAGATTCGGTTTGGTTGCATACGTTACAGGTATTGCTGCTTACATAAAAGCAATGGATCTAAGACACCCATTGATAACTATCCGGTTTCCCTTCCTTAGGCTTAGGCACAAAGGGGAGCCTGGTCAAAATCCATCGCAACAGATTTTGGAATAATCTCTATCTGCGTAATCTTGCAGAGCTTCCTACTCCAGAGCGCATAAATGAACTGAAATCTGAGGCATGTTGTAGTTCTTTTATATCTATCACTGCAAATCTTGATGTCCGGTAAAACACGATGCGCCTCTTTTAGGATACAAACATTCTCTTTGGTCATTCATACGAAACCCAGCAGCGTCTCCTCAACATGACTTTGTACATACCGATGAACCCGTCTATCCCTTGGACGTTAGCGCCAAAGCATGTGAAGGTGGCGTTCCGTAGAATCGTAAGTAGATTCAGTGGGGAAAGTGGGTAATTTCTTGACTGAAGAAGTCATTGATCAATTCACCCCCTAGGGAGTAATTGTCAGAGAAGAGGACATTACGATGCCTGAAAAACCTGTAACTGCGTCAACATTGGAGGAGTTCATCGTAAACGTTAATGTGAGTTGCGTATGCGTGAGTTACGGTTAGTCCCCAATGCCATTTCATACATTTTAAATGGCTCTTAAGTCCATGCTAGTCCTTCGAAGTTGTTCCTCGTTGGAGCTTGTAAATTTAGTACTTTTACGTGTCCTAAATATGGAAAAGAAACCAGGACCGCTAGTTTATCCGAAGTTCTCATCACACTAGGATGTTTTCTCTTTCGTATGTATGTCATGGTTTTTATCTATATTAGTTCTTTAAAGTTGTCGCTGGTTTCTTGATACTCTTGAGTTTTTAACATATTCTCGTGACGATACCACTTTAGATCGAAAACAAGATTTCCGTGCCCGTTAAGTGTCGTATCTTTCTTTATCAACGACTGGATGTAAAGACGACAACCAAACCGCCTTCCAACACTTTCCGTAGAATCCGTCTCGACGACTGGATGTCAGATTTCCTAGATGACGAGTTGCGGCTCCTTCCTGGCTTCACTAACAAACCCTACCGATGTTAGCCCCTTGTAAAGCTGGATCCCTTTATATTAAATAGAATTATTTATTCTCAAAGTTGGGGTCTTTTTTCTTGTGGTGTTGTAGCTAGTGCCTGTGAGCCTATTCATCCGCGGTAAGGTTTTCATCAAGTTGGGATAACTCTCCTTTTCCGATAATGAGAATTTAAACATGGTTCATTGTTGAATCAAATTCTGAAGCTCGAGAAACTCATTCTTGTTCACGCGTTTCGGGAGGTGTTTGTGTTCCTGAAATTAGTTACATTGGTACTGTGTTAAGTCTGGATCGGCATCCTCCTCCGTTGCAGACGACTTTGCACACATTCTGGCGTGCCTCCTCGAGCGAGGCGAAGGTGCGTCTTCAAACTCTTTTCTCCATTCAACGGGAAAAGGGATGGTTAAAAAAATGCAAAGTAAGTAGGATGTGGATGTTGCACAAATTCTTATTTTGCCACTATTCTTGATTCACCTCATGGAGCATTCAAGTAATTCTTGCATCTACAATACTCTTGTCGAGTTCTCTCAAAGGCTCCCTTTCTCCCTTTTTCTTTGCAGCAAAAGCCTTATTTCCCTGAGTATTTCATCTGTGTCTTTTCTTTTAATTCCCGTGGACGTCTATTTTCTTACTACATATTTTAATGGCTTAACTGAGAGTAAATTCCTTTTAAATCCCAAAAGCTTCCAAGCCCCTGTTCCCACAACATATTGCGTGTAATGTATCCCGAGTTTGTAGAGTAAATGCTCTTCTCACTGTGAAATCTCGGCTCATTTCCGAATTGCTACCAGTACTGGCGTAGTCTCATCTTCTCTTTCAGAAAGTTCCTCTAACACCGGCTAATCAAGCAGCTTTGAATCATTTCGATAAGTATTACTCACACATCTTCGGTGTCGCCGTCTGGAGTGGTATCCGCGCCGCTTTACTCACTCCACCTACCAAAGTCGCTGTTCTTAACTCCGTTAGTTCGGGCATTTGCGAGTGCGCTGAAAACCTTCGCTCAAAAAACTATATTGACCTCTTTAGCGAATTGAACAAACCGAATGCAAGAATCCTAGATGAAACGAACTCTCTTCCTCTGCCGCACTGCTCAGATAACGTGGAATCTGTTGCAGGTCGAGCATTCCTCGTGCCACGGGAAGCCCCACTCGACCAGGTGTCGGAATTTCTTCCTCCCACTGAATTAGTCAGCGAGAGGGACTTATATGCACGAGACTCAGACCAAGCCTTGGTGATACATCCAGAATCCGACCTTCTGCAGCAGGCACCTAACTTACCAATGGTAAAGGAGGATGAGGAGGACAAGGGAAAGGAATTCAATTTAGTGAAGACTTTCAGAAATCTGAAGTGTTTTGCACCGCCTTGTGGCATGTTCTCTGCTCTCCCACAACCGACGTATTCAGACAACTGTTTCGGTGGGTTTGCACTACGCTCCTTCAATCCTCAATCACCTCCAAGCATTGTATTGCGTCCGCTTAGGTCTGCCACAGTCACGCTACAGGCTTCTATGTCTAAATCTCTTTTCGTTAAGATGACCTCCAGCATGAATCTGTACACCGAATGCCACTTTGGGTGACCCGTCGGCTGATAATTTGCCATGTCTTGTCTACTCAAGTATTACAGTACTACTTCAACGATTTGTTAAGGTGGAGTGTTGAGTTGCGCGTCAATTAATCTTCTGGACTAAAATCCAACGGAACACTGGTTGATGCTAATCACCGTATCATTTTGCAGTTCCTGTTTCATTCTTATATGCCTCATCTGCTCAATCATTACGGTGCTTCAATGAGGCATAATTTCACTTCCGTCATCGCTAGAAATGTGACCCGGCAAATCAAGAACTGTCAGTGTTGACATTGTTGATGTTGCCTTGAGTGAACTTACCAACATTACGTTCATTCTACTGTCCTGATGACTCGAGCAACTTCAGTCCCCATAAAGATTAAACAGCCAGCTAGCTTGTAAGTGGTAAGCCTTATGTCTTCACTCTCTCCAGTAGACTTCTATCCCCTGGACTTGGGCTCAGTGCTGACAGTATTGATGTTGGACGCGCAACCAGGAACTCGAATGTTGGACCTCTGCTCTGCACCAGGTGGCAAGGCTGTGACCGCATTGCAAACACTTAATCTGGGTGGGTTCGTTGTGATTGATAATAGTTTACAGTCCAGTAAAAGGAATTCCGCCTTGCTAAGGACCCTGAAAATCCTTTAAGCTTTGCCAAGACGCGTTTTAGCCATAAATAGTCCTATCTTAATGTTATGTGTTTGTTATTAAATAAGAAAAAACATTTACACCGTACGCGAGGTGCTTTTCAAACTTGGATGCGTTTGAATAGCGTGGGCTTCTTTCTTCCCATTTTCTTGGTATGACAGTAGTGAGTTGGCGATTCATCTGCGATAAGAACGATTTTTCATCCCGAAGGCGATGTGGTGCAGAGCTCCAACCACTCTCCTGTACGCTTCTTTTTTCGCCCTTACCAGTTCTTTTAGTTTATCTCCAGGGCAATTTGTGGTTACGAAAAAATAGCTTTTCTTGCCCAAAACATTGAAATGGGGCAATTGTTTCGTTCGACTATGTGAAGATGAGTGACAAATTTCGTGGCGACATATTGAGGAGCATTTTTCGTTCCTTTTAAGGTTTGATATTAGTGAGCATTCTATTTCAAATCGTATCTTGGGCTCTTGGCTTTAACTGTTCGTAGTGTTGAGCTATTTCCGGGATACCTGGCTTCTTCCCCAACGATGTATTTTTGGATTTGGTGACGTGTAGCAACAAGAAAAGGCTACTCCCGAGATTTTAATATTCACCATACGTCGACTCGCTCAATTCGTGTGTACCCCATAGTAGGTGTCCTGTATCGGCCCAAGACTTACCTAAAGACGAGGGAAGATAGCGCTAGGGCGGACTATGCATTGTCGGTGTACAGGAGGGCTTACAGGGCTACTAGGGTGGCCCGGAGGCCAGGCCGCCTGGCGGAGCCCCTAAGTGACCCGTTGCCAAAACCGAGAGTTAAGCGAACTATTAAAGTATTACAAGTCAAATTAGTCTCCGCGTCAACTTCTGCTATAGATTGGCATTCGCTTTGATGTGTCTCCTTTTTGCTTTGGTTCATCGATGCATACCTTAATTTTTGATAAGTTCTATCAGGAGGTCAACTTCCAATCATAGAATTGTCACCCAGACAGCTCCAGTGTGTGTTCCTGATATTCCTGAAGTTCAACTGTGTTGAGAGCTCTCTATAAGTGTGCGGACCTGTAACTCATGGTTGAAATTCCATACAAATGTACTTTAATCATGTTTAAAACGTTGTTCCTGACCAGACACTTTGATAAATAGCCTCAAACTAAGCCGATGTGTGTCACAATTGGCAGCGGCAAAACAAAGGTCGCCCTTGACGCATCTTCCCAGAGTGTATAGGCCCACACACATCCGCAACTTGATTATGCACTATTTTCACTTCCTCGTTCCTCACTCTTCCAAATTCTCAGCGCTTCTGCCCTCCTAGCAGAGTGATGGAGGATGCAGTCTCAACCCTGTCGCCTGCAGAAATCAGTCGTTTCGGGACTCGTAGTTCATATTTTCTCATCCTCACAGAATGTTCTGTGCCCACCGACGTCTTAAGCCTACCGTTTGTGCACATTAGGCATTTCAATCTCGAGACTCACATATTCAAAGATGTATCAGAATTGGTAATGATAGAACCCCAAGTGCAAACAACCAGTCTAACAAATATGGAAGCATGGAACTTTAAAATTCGCACTTGGAGAATCCGACATTTCAAAGCTGTTCGCTAGCATAGTAGTTTAGTAATGATAATAAGCCTTTCAAAATTATCTTGAAACAACCTATTAGCGAATTAGAAATCAGGAAAATTTAAAGCATATGCTCATCACAAAAAACACAATTCCAGCAGGAAGCGTCCTACTCGCGTTTCCCAAACGAGCACAGCTACTACTTCTTCAGTCTCCTGTCCGGCAGATTGGCTGGTGTGCACTGATGTTCCACATTTACTACTTACTGAAATCATCCACTTCCTTCTCAAACAACTCCCATCATTCTACTCGAGTAATGTTCTAGTTCTCCACCGTTTTACCCTGTGGCAGAACGATTATTATGCACCGACGTCTCAGCGTCTCGCCTGGAGCGCCTGCGTAGGGTGTTGGAGGGCTTCGCCTGGGGTGTGGGAAGCGGACGTGATGGACTCCCTGATGTGGGGGTGGCCACGACTGCGAAATTGCAGCGTTTGCAGTGTCGGTCGGGCGAACGATTCTCCCGCGTCCTTGTCGATGTGCCCTGCTCTACCGATCGTGATGCCCTCACTGCTCCAACTGGAGGTTACTTTGCTCGGGGCAAGGCCGCTGCACGAGTCAGACTGGTGGAGAAACAAAGAGCGCTTCTTCAGTAAGTCACTTCAATTGATAAGCCCGTGATGAAGCCATCAGATAAATGAAACTCATAGGTTCGAAGCAAACTGCTTAGAGCAGGTCATTCCTCCTTCTGGTAATAGAGGAAGAGGTGATAAATGTGCTGCTTAGGAAATTAGAAATCCTTACTTTGTCGTTCTTCGCCTTTTTAAAAATTGTTTTAAAATTAACGGGGATTGGCCCGTCTGAGGCAGTAATTTCTCTCGTATTAGGACAATTTAGTTCATTCCTTCCTATAATTAAATAAATCCTCGTTGTAGGGAGCAGTCCCAAAAGTAGAGTTATGAGGGCAATTTGAATGCGTTGTTTTGTTCTACTCTCTCAAGTTCTTTGTATATTTATGCACATAGTCTTCGTTGCTACAAGAAAAGTTCTACTTGAGCTATCCGAGGGGTTGAAATTCGTTGATCCCAGAAGTAGTGATGCAGGAGCCGCCAATGAAACTGAAATTAGTCATTTTGATCGACATTAATTTATTTTAGCTGCTTTTTTCTCTAAAATTAAGCGAGGATGAGGATCTACTCCCTTGGTGAGTCGCTTCTATGCCCACTTAATTAGCTCTCCGGCCCTGCCCCAAGGGAAAGTGCTGCGTGAGGTGGAGGGTTGGAAAATGTTAGTTGATCTACCAATCGTTTATCACGGCTGCTGCTTCTTTTTCGCAGTTAGTTGGAATTGGCTTACAGTGGGTGGATTCTTATTTTATCATGGGTTGTAGATCTTGGTAATTTGTTTACCCCTCGTTAAACGATCCGTAATGAGGTGGGTCTATTTGGAAGGTAGTTCCAAAGCCCGTTTGGCATTCGCCAGTAAACACTTTCCATTGGCGCAGACACCTAGACCCAAATCACATTCTTAAAATGCTCAACCTAATTTCACTTCTCTTTCAATTCCGCCAGCGAATCCAGTTAGTCGCAGTAAGTCTTTGTAGTCGGTGAAATCAAAGTTGTCCTTTTGGACCACTAGTATAGCACCGATGTCATTTCAGAAGATTTGACAATGCGTGACAGCAAGATACAGAGTAGCTGAGGGACTAGTATCGCGAGTGACTTGAACGGCGCTTTATGTCATTGGCATGTCATAGGCGCTCACGCAAAGTCAATGTTAATCTCTTGTAAAATTCAGCTATTTTCGGTTTCTACAATCTGTTTTAAAGTGATTTCCGGAGCGTTCTCGTCTATTCTGAAAGCTACTATGAGAATGAGCGCTTAATTAAACATCCGAAAGCTTTTTTGGAGTTGCGACCTCGTCGCCATCAAGGCGATAAAAAAGTGGTAGTGACACCGCCCTGTGCTTTAGTAATCAGTCAGGTTATTGGCCAGCCGGATGAACTCACTCATTTTATCCCTCATCACCATAGTTTTTTTAAAAAGACATTGTCCAGTAGCCCATACAATACTCAGGTAGCCAATGTTTGTGCAGAGTGAACAGAATGCTTCCTTTTAATACTTCGTTGTGTTAACCCTTTTTTGCAACCGTCCCAATGGGGCAGGATTAAGCGCTGCCTCCCATCTGGGCACATTTTCTACACATGGACAGAATGAACTACAAAAGCGTAAAGCATTCAATGACGCGCCATTTGTTGGAAGTTCAATGGGAGGGTATATTCGGTGCATAGCCTTGTGGCTGCTACCTGAAAGGTTGTGTTTTTTACAGCATACTTTGCTTTGGGGCGTACAGTACGCCATCGTTTTGTAATCTTGTTGTGATTCAGCATTCTCGTCTCTTCATATGGACTCACTTAGATTCGCTCCAAAACTCGCCGCCCATCTTTGAGGATGAAGATATTGGTAACAAACGAGCCAAGGTGGTTTAATAATGCGGACTTGTGTGAAGTGATTATTTCCCATAGCGGCTAGAACGGCTATTTCTTCCGCCTGTCTACTTACCTGCCAATGAGTCGTCTTATCATACTGTAATGACAACAAAATTTGTTCACCCAACGCCTTAACTTAAATCCACTATAATGCGAAATTAGGAGGTGCATGCATGCGATTTCCTCTTGCTACACTTTCGTTTGTCTTTCTAGGGAGTAGTCATTTAATTCTGAACCCCAATTGTCCGTTTTTTACTTCCATTATAAATTTGCTCCTGTTTGGAAAAAAACTGATAAAGTAGAAGAATTCAACCACCGGCCAATGGAACTTGTCGTGATTTCCAGCGTTTTGTTGAAACAATTCTGCCAGGGTAATTACGCCTCTTATTATTCATCATGAAAATGTCAAGACTCTTTCCGACTCGACCTGTCGACTTGGCCTGCTTCTGAGGTGATAAAAGGAGTCCTGTTGAGACAGGTCAGGGGAAGTATATGCATTGATCAGTCTCATTCGATTGATTGGTTAATCGTAGGGCCGAAAGAAGCGCAGTGTTATTTCCGACTACTGATAAGGCCCGAAGGTCCTGCCACTCAGTGGAGGTACAATAACGGGATCTTGAGTACTCCATGAAACCATAATGAGGTGTTCAACAAACAACCGAAGTATTACCTCGCTACTCTCACCTTTTGAGCGTCTTCTCTGGCGCTACCTTTTAACCACTCGCCCGTTTCGGTCATCACAACGTAGTCGATGCTGTAAGAAATGCAGCCACGAACCAACCAACTGTGCTAGTCATTGAATTTCCATTTAACTGAGAAGATATTTTACCACATCGTCACCGATCTCTCTTAGCTGTTCAATTGGATCTGGAGTTTTGTCGCGTTTGAGATTTGCATGGGTGGAAGGGAGAATATGATAGCCATCTCGTAAGTCCATTACTAGTCGTAAAGTTGGGAGACATGTTGCGCCTGTTCCTCCTTGGTGCTTTAAACTCACTTCATTGCTGCCTAGCCAATATTTATTTGGGGTTCGATCCAATTGGTGAGAGGTGAAGGAGGTATCGTGTGTTTACTCAGTGACATCTCCACACAGGTACCGTTGACAGCTGCATAGGAAACTGTTCCAGATAGTTTTTTGGCTACGGCTAGTGTCGCTTCAGTTGCTAATCTTTTTCCTACGTCCAGTAGAAGTACAAAGACCGAGTCTCAAGTGCCTGCAAAATCAAAATGAGGAGTTCAGCAATCCGTCCAGGTGCCTTACGATCTCTCCGCTCTAATTAATAGATGCGGATAGTTTAAGGCACAGTTCTCATATTTTTTGCTGATGCGGTTCTTTACTGATTGCCATCTTCAAAATCTGTTATTACTATTAATGCCTCAGCAACCTTGTTATTAAAATCGGTATGGTGAAAACTGTAAATTCTTTTTCGAGCTCCTGAAGTCCTCATAATTGCTTCCTAAGATGGTGGCCAACTGCCATAAGAAACCGTCAACATCATGATGGACGGGAGCATTTCGCTGTCCTTAAGGCTGTCGTGTATGCATCAGAGTATGGACAGATACGATGCGTCCTCCACCGTCTTCATACCGGGTGTTTTTTTTCATTTCTCATAGTTGTGAATGCAAAATAACTCCACCGACAGGTATGAACCAATGCGCCCGACTCCTATGCTGTCTACACATCCGAGGACGGTCGGGCTCGCAGGGTGCTCAGTCACATGACATGATCAAACGCTAATCTTTCCACCTTCGTGTCCAGGGCATAATAGCCGTGAATCCTTCTTGTTGTTAGCTTCTTGTAACCTGTCTAGCGTATTGACTTCATCAAGCCGCATTGTCAAGCGCCCCTGGCTCCGTTGTTTAGGCATCGGCCTGAAAGACTACTAAATTTTAGGCGAATCAGCTTCAGTTTTCATCATCTTTCACGGCCTTAGGTGGACTTTCGAAACACCTGCCAGGCATTCCAGACTACGTCTGGATGAAATCACATTTGTGCTCTTCGTCTTCTCGTTGCAGCCGCCTTCAAACAGCAACAACAAGCCCTATGCCAGTCTCTAAGATCGGCTGATTTGTCAGACGAAAGGAGAGTCTCTTGGCGCACAGCCAATCACTGCCCTTCCCTCCTCCCGTAATCAGTCTCGAGATGAACCTCAAGTTGTGCAATTTTTTTTTAAATCTGCCTTAGTGATTTAGAGATTAGGAGAGGGTTAACCCTCGGAGAGTTTGTGCCGCTGTAGGAAGTACAATCACTACGAGAGGCGGCGCTTTATGCACGCAATCTTTCAATTATGCATAATCTTTGTCTTTTTCACAACCCTCCGCCCTTTGATGTAGGTGCTTGATTTTTAATGTACTCATAAAAATTATGAAAATATGGAGGTATTTAATAGGCTTATCTTTTTCAACCTCTTAGCCCAGTAAAATGCATAACTCGGCTTTAAAATAGACCTGGTCACACTGAGGATATAACATTTTATACCCAAGTACGTACAATTTGGATGTAGACTTGCCTCCTGACTGCCTCAGTCACCCTGACTGTCCCTCGCTGACCTTGTGCGTAGGTCATCATCGTCCCACTAATTCGTTTTTGGCTTGGAAATAAGGCGGCGAGACCTCCTCTCCCCCTCCATAAATGGATGTAAAAGTGAAGGATAATGCTTCTAGTCCCCACAAACATTAAATCACATACTTTCCATGACTGGTTGAAAAAAAAAAATTTGAGGTTGCGTTACATTGCCACCTTTTTTACCCCATCAGGATCTCCTGAGACACCTCAGGCAACGCTATTATTTGCCATTATTTGGGGAGAAAAAAATGGTGAAAAGGGACAATTGTTGCACCAACTGTGGAGTTTAATAAGTAGGGCTGAAGCCTCATAGTAACTTGTAACGCTCTTGAATGGCCTCTGAAGCCATATCAGGCTTTATAAAGGTACAGGCAAGTTGAGATGCTCTCGTACCTGAAGCTCAGTTAAAGACAACTGGATGAATTCTCGCGATCTCACCTTGCCTTTATCAGTACAAGAATTTTCGTGTAAATGATTCACCTACACCTCTGATTAGCCAGCACTTTGGCCTCAAAGTTCAATACAGCTTTTCCCATCATTCCTGCCTCACGAAACCTGAAAGTTAAGGGAACTGTTACATTTGTGGGCCAAAGTGTGACCTTTGAATTGTTTCACATGGTCTATACATTCGCCAGTTGTTGTTGATGATGATGACGAGGTCTTTTCAGGTCTTGTCTTCTTTTACGTTTCTGTAGTCTCCTGACTGGATTTACATGAGCGCAGGGTGGCATTCATCCTGCGTGACGCCTCTTGTTGTACTTAAGCCATTCACATTGTTGGAAGGAGAAGTTTATTTTCAGAGTGTTCATTAACTTTTATGGTGTTTGTTAAACCCAAGTAGTGGCTCTGGGGCGGGCATTTCACTTCAGCGCTACACAAAATGGTTGTGAAGCCCTTTTTTTAGCGATTTAGAATTACAGAGCTTGGACATAGTCGAGACTTTGTTTAGACGCATGCAGCGGAGGAGCTTTTTGAAAATACTCACAGTAGAAAAAGCTGCCTTTAACAGAGAGGAAATTTGCCTCATAGCAGTTTGGCGGCTCGGAAGAGGGTTGCCTCTCCTCAAGCCTGAGGAGGCTAGCGCTTTACATTTTAACATGAATAAGTAACTCCACATCGGAAACAAGTGGTACTCGTCTCCTTTTTTGGGTGAGGTCGGCTGCGGAGTGGTAAGGCTCGGAATGCTATCGCTGTAATGCTTCAACGGTGAAAAGACACTGGATCGTGCTTAACGTGTGACGCACAAAGCAATTTTCCCCACTTGAATGGTTATTTTTGTCTCGCCAAGACGAATAGCACCAACTGGTGACTATCATTTTCACTCTCAGAAGAATGCATCCGGAGGAAAAAAATAAGTAAACTGGAATGGTGAAGAATGTGGGCAGTTTTTGTCTGGGCATCTAAAGGTCCTCCCCCCACCCATTAGCTGAGAAGGTTTCTTGTGGAGAAGTACGTCCATTCATGTCTGGAGCGCAAGTGAAGTGAGGTCAGTGCCTTCAACAGCAATCGAACGGGATTAGGAATAAAGTGGCCTTTAGCTTGAGAAATGTGGAGCTTTGGAATGGGGTAAATTGCCCAATCTGTCTCTTCCAGTCTTTGGTGTTAACGCCATGGAATTATAGAAGGAAACATCGTAAGTTCAGGATTGCATGACCAATAAGCGGTCCAGTCGGCGGCAATCAGGATGTTGATACTAGACATTCATGTGGCACGTCTTAATCCGCTTCTATGCATAATCTGATTCTCGAATTCGGTGTCTCGACACGAAGGTTAAGGTGAAAATTGAGAATGACCGGGGGAAAGATGTACAATTCTGGATTAAGCAAACGGTCTATGCGATCCCACACATTGGTAAAAGCAGATAAACATCTTGCCAGTTCAGTAGATCCACGAATTCGTCATCCTGAGCAGGAATGACAATGTAGTCAAAATCCTTTGTCGCTTTTCATTTCTGTTCCACGGTACTTCATTTGATGCTCTTCACTTGGATTTTTGGTAAAAATTTGGCATTCACACGAGAACAGGGAAATGAACAACGGCGGTGTTGGACCAATGTAAACGCACAGATTGCTAGAATGTTTCCTCTTGACTAGATTAGAGTTTGACTGAATTGATCTGGCGTTTGTCCACTGTACAAAGCTTCCCCAACTAAAGGGTGTCCCATGTCAGCAATTATTGCCTGATCAGGCGCAGTTTTAAAGACGAATGGTACGACGGTGCCTTTAGCCCGAAATTCGCACCAAAGAGTGTAGCTCAGCAACACTCAATCGTTGGTTTTTCTAACCTTAAATGCAACAATTTTGTCCTCTCATCGTTGAGGACGATTTTGTCCGAAAAATCGTTATCCACTTGATGTTGGTCCACAATCCACTCAACCAACTCTACTCGCGTCAGTTCTCGAGTCAACAGAACTTTGAAGCCTGAGGACAAGCTGTAGAGGGCTGCTCGAAAGGTCCAATTCTTGACTACGGTGCCGAATCTCAGCAGCACAGCTTGTTGTTGAGGGACGATCCAGTTCCCTCCAAATTTTTAGAATCTCTTTGCAGTTGAATAAGCCAAATCACAATTTCCACCATACTTTGTACCTGTCAGTCGTCCATTATTTTTAAAACATCGTTTAGGAAAGAAAGTGCATTGTGCTCTCTCGTAGGCTCTCCTTTTTAAAAAAATAACCCTAAATTGTTAGCTGTCAGGATGTTTGTTTTGTTAGCATCACATTGCTACACAAATGGTGCAAAATTCGAATCTTGCGTGAATTTTTGGGACACTCTTTACCAGGCTCACTCTGGAATGGTCACCACTTTACAATATGCAATCCTTTCTAGGCATAACATGAGCCCGAAACAACTTATCGAATACCAAGAATGTACGCTAGTTGTGACTTGGGAAAAATCCTTTCGGAGGATGAGGCAATAATTTCCTCCCACCTCATTCCAAATAAAGTGCGATGCGCAGTAGGAGGCATGAGATCTTGGGTCGTCTATCAGGGCTACGAATATCTCCTTCTCCCGATTGGTTAGTTGAGTAGCCCTGAGTCTTTCTGGTTCGCCTTCCAGTTCTACCGTACCAAGTGGACAGATCCCAGCTCTAACTGTTGTTTGGCCCTTAACAGATGAAGGGTTGCGGCCGCAGTCTAGCCTATCACATTCCGAAAAGCGTGGGACTCGAAGGTATGAGGTGAGCAATGGGCAAGAGGACTGTTTAGGGATCATCAAAGCCTTGTTCTTTCACGTGATAGGGCCATGCATAAATGTAAGGCGCCGTTGACTAGCTACTCTTGACCATTCCCACTCCCTAAGCATTCGGACACGCCGGACCAGAAATGTTCCAGCGCCTCAGTTCGGGGTGCAGTAAAGGGTTACAACTCGCGCTTATTCACAACTGTTTAACGACCTCGACTCACGGGAAGGAAATAGCAGACATAGAGTGTATAATCATGGGGAATTGGCCAGTTAGGGAAGAAACAGAAGCACCAAATCCCTCCAAATACTACGTGCTCAATAAAAAAAAGGGAAAAAATCCAACTTCCAAAACTTTGATTTGGAGGTTGGAAACAGTTTTGGTAGTACATGGAGAAAATTAAGAACAACGCGATAATAGTCTTGGAAGTTTATTGTCATCTGTTAATTCATGTTTATGGAGTCCATTTGCTGGGCGGCTTCCCTCCCCATATTTATGGAGGTGCGAAGCCATTGTTTCGCCAGCATCACCTACCAGTAAACTTAATCAAATCGCCTCCTGCTACGACAACCTTCGCTTATTTTAGCTCCGCCAATGGTGGCGCGTGCCCCCCTCTCCCCCTTCTCTTTCCATTCTAAGCAGGAATGATGGAGAGTCCTGCTGAAGGTGATGCGCTTAACTTGGAGGGTTTTATTACTGGGTTGAAGCCACACACGAACTTATGTCTTCGTCCCTGCTTCACCTAACAGGGGATAAACGGCTTGACCTTTGCTGACCCAAAACGCTGTTAATTACATGGTCAACATGGTGGGTCTAGTACTCCCAATCCAGTCCCATGAAGATGTCATAACAAATGGACTTTTGATTTATTTGAATTTGAAGCAAAACCAGTGGATGGGAAGGGGGGCACGAATGAGCTTGAATGGGCGCGATTTTAAACAATATTCCTACTAGTTATGGCGTGGGTTAACGCCTCCTAAAGCTACCTAGTGTTTCAACTAGCCATCCCCTTTGTTTTGGGCCAACTCAAGGGGTCCTTCCATTTGTTGAATCCAAATATCTTGTCGGTCTCACCCTTTTTGGCCACTCAAACACAGTGAATCTAAGTGTTGTGCAGCGATCGTTGTTATTGAAGACGTGAAGCCTAAGCCGTAGATAAATACAATGCACTAGAGCTACTACCCCTTCCTCTTCTCTCTTTCTCTCTTGACTTTTCTAGGCTAGCGATGTCCCTCTGTGAGGTGGGAGGCTACGTGGTCTATTCCACTTGCACTCTCTCGACGGCTCAAAACCAAGCTATCATTGAGTTCTGTCTCGCACGTCGCAACAGCACTGATGACTCGGAGTTTGCGGTGGTAGACGCCACCGCGTTTGTCGAACTCTGCGCCTCACGGCTGAGTCCCGCACTGGGCGTGCGAGTGGTGCCCGCCTACTCTGCCACCGGCCTGCCCCTCGGAGCAACGGTCATTCCGTGTCTAGCCGCCAACTATGGACCCACTTTTATTTGTAAAATCAAACGTTTGAAGTAGGTACTTTTGCTAGAGGACTAATTCTCTTCTTAGAGCGTTAGTTTTACCATTTTATTACTGAGGAACACAGAAAATGCAATTACTGAGATTTACGTATGGCGTTTGTGAACATCAAGCAAACTTAGGCGTCGAAAGGAGATGTTTTTCTTAAACGCTTATTCAGTAATTGTTATGCAGGAACAAGTATTTTGATAGATTTAATAGTGTTTGTGGGGAACATGTAGTCGGTCCTCGAATACTGTAATGTCGCATCATTGGAAGGGGAGACGTTTACTACTTCCATCCATCCCCTTAGCTTTTTACTACCGTGCTAATCCATATGCTGAGGGTGCCAAGATTTGATGTTTATTTACAACCAAGAACTAATCAGCCTTTGTTTTGAACGTGAAAAGCCTCGTCATCAAATAACTTGTCCATTCCTTTACATGACTTGGGGTTATGCTTCAGTGAATATGCGAAGGAACGCTGAAACCACCTATGCGGTCTCAGCCAAGAGGTGTTTCAAAGTGTGATTGTGAGGTAAACAAGGGAAGATGCATACCCCTGCAAGTAGTAAGCAACTTATTATTTTCACCCACCTCTTCTATTGTTCTGGCCATCCTTCCTTTCACAAACAAAAGCTATGCATGATTCGGCGCATTCGTAGCATCCACCTTCCATTTGAGTGCCAAATGAGATTACACGAATGTAATGGAAAAAACAAATCGAAAAGACGCAAGTAAATGAGGGCACATGCTCTGATTAGGGTCTCTGGGTAGCGTTCAAGACTTCCCTGAAGACAAGACTTAATACTCGGGTAGAGCATGTATTAACGACGTAGTGAAAAGTCAGGGGAGGGGACATGCCATCCGGTGGGGCTGAGTAGTGGAGCCGAAGAATCTATGTACCATGTAGCCTCTTCTTTCCTTTTTTGAGCGTCGTCCACGGTGCTCTCCTTGGTCAGCCTCTCGCGTCAGCCACCACAGCGAACACACCGCACTGGTCATCACGTTAGTCGCAAGAACATTGGTCTAAAAGTAGTGATAATTAACAAAGGTTTTACGTTTATTCCTCCTTGTTACCTTGTTCTCACTTCGGTGCTGCCCAGCCATATATCTGTCTGGGTTCCATCCAGCCAGTAGAGAGGTGGAGGAGGTATCGCCTGTTCACTCACTTGACGTCTTCATGCAGGTTACGTCGAAACCTCCGTAACGAGCTCTCCCCCCCTCCCCCCGATGGTTCACGGCTTAGTGTCGCTCCCTTCTGTTGGGAGTTGTCGCAGTTTCTCTCATAGGCAACCTGTGTCACGCTAGGGTCTAGCATTCGGGAATGGCAATAAAAGAAGTTGACCTTTACGATTAGGTTTGTTTTCCGTTGCCACCGATTTGGCGCCTAGAGACTTTCCCGAAAATGATAGAAGACATAATACTGCAGCATAATGTGTCTTAGCGATGCAGGGAGATGCTGAGAGGCTATTGGTGTGACCCAGAGCTCATGCCACCTAGCGGAAATACAAAGGCAGAGCAGAAATCAAGAGTCGGACTAAATGTGATAATAAAAAATGAAAAGACATAATCACATTTGTATTGGAGTTCGTAATAAGCAACGTTGTCTCAACGGCATCAAAAGTGCCCCATCTATCATGGCGCCTCGGGGGACACTTTTCGGTTCGTTGCAGACAAAGTCGCAAGGGACATTCCTCCTGCTTCTGGTGACCAATTAGACTTTTTTTAATTTTTAAATTCATGTTAATATATCATTTGGGATCTGTCTAATTGTCAGTCTCCATTTCGCACTCGCGTGGGAGGAAAACTAGAAAAAACACAAAACGAGATTCCCACGGGCATGCACGAATACTTGAGATGGTTGCCGTGGCCTTTGTCAACACTAAGCAGTTGGTCCTTTATTGCCCTTTTCTGGAGTGATGTCACTATCACCCATGCGTATCTGCCTTACTCCCTCCTCAACTGTCAGTCAGGAGGTGATCCACCTTTGAAAAGAAATGAATTAGGCGGATGTTCCACCCATCATTGAAGTTGAGTTGTGTCTTCCCATGCATGTGCTTGTGAGAGGAGCGAATGTTGTAAAGGTGTGTGTTTGCAAAGTGAGTGACCATTTGTCTGTTTCGCAGAAGAGCGTCATTGAGGAGCTGTCCGACTTCAAGTAGTTCTTATTTCTAACCCTCCACTTGGGTTATTGACGCAGACTCCACAACTGCGCAGTTAGTGCTAGGGATGCAATTCTTAATACCGAAGGTGCGGCACGGACATAGATGCGTACTTCTGGAAAACGCGTGGAGGCCACTACTGCGGTGTTATTACTAAGCGGAATTGTGTGTACCCCCAATACCACCACCTTATGTCGGAGGTTTTCTGTACGATAACTGCGGTCAGTAGACCTCCACCCCTCTACGGGAAGATTTTGAGAGGAAAAACTAAGAAAATCCCCATTCAACGAGCGTTTACGAGCGATTACTTTGTAGCTCCCCTAAACAGGCTTAGGCTGGGACGGCATCGTGGCAGTGCTGGACGTAATACTAGGCGGTGGAGGTGGCCTGGCTCCCACCATACACCGCATAAGTAGGCCTGAGATTCCACAGAAGTGAATAACAAAAGCATTCATTAACACTCGCAATTTGGAGGGACTAGCGCACACTAGATGTGACTAATCGCTCTTTGTCGTGGCTGCCCCCAAGGGACTAGTTAAACGTCGTGATACTCGTATGGCTAAATATAATAAGAAGCGAGAAGCAAACTATCTCCACTTCACGTGATGCCTCCTTTCCCCCCTTTTGAAAGCCCAAAAGTAGTTTCGAGTCGGACACCCGCAAAAGATGGTCATACACGTATTCGTCCTGCAAATGTATAAAGGAGAGAAAAAAAAGGAAGAACAGAAAGTGCACAAATTGAGAGACACAGATGCGTGCGTACGTGCATGGGTGAATGCATTTCTGAGAAGCACTGAAGAGATTGTCGTCATCATTAGCATGATTTGCGCGTGCGTGTACACACAACATTGAGTTAGTAAAGGGAGTGAGGGGCAGAGCCAAGGCGAGGGCATCCTACACCTCAACCACAAACTCAGGATTGACAAAGGAGAAGCCAGGGAATTCGGTCTGATCAAGATTCATGATGAAAAGTTTGTCGGTGGGTGTTAACCGCGGCGGCTCTTTGGTAAACTCAGAATCGAAATTGGAAATGTCTCGAGGACCACTCTACAATGAAAAAAATGAAAAGAAACGAAACGTCAATCTCATTTTGTAGGAGAAGAGAGACTCGTTTGATACGGAGGGAAGGTGAAACTATTTGCCCCACCTCTGTCAGTAAAAAGTTTTAGATCTAAATGTCCTGTGTACTTCACCTTGATTACACTGTCACTCACCGGTGACTCATTCCCATTTGACATTAACAATCCCACTTCACAAAATACTTGATTCTCCAATCCTCTATAGAAAATCTTCGTCAAGATTTCATTTTTACCACTCATAGCTTTCGTTACTACTGGACAAGTAAGTCAAGTCAAGCTTAAGATTGGTTTCCAAGGTAAGCTCGTGGGTAGAACTGATGCGGTGCCAAAGGTTCGAGACACCACCGAAGTACTTAGCCAGTCCGAGAGTGTGGCTAATTAACATACGCTGCGTTAGAGAGCAATTTGGTCCTTAATATGGTCCAAAGAGGAAGAGGCCTGCCTAAGGTACAGCTGTAGCCCCTATGGGCACAATCATCTCCAATGAGAGGCCTGTCGTATGTGCAAAAGGCGTAGAACGAAGAATCTACCATTTGGACGCTCAAAAAGACTCGAGGTAGTGGTTGATTAAACCGAACAAAGTAAGAGCAGGAAAAGACTAATTGGAAGTGCTCTCCAATTTGGTGTGCGAATTGGGTCTAAATTACCCACGTGAGAGGCATGAACTGATCCCAGCGAACCGAAAGAACGAACACATTTATTACAGGATTCGACTAACGGTTTCGAGTCCTGTTGACACTTCGGTGAATGCATCGTCGTCCTAGTAAACACCAAAACAGGCGAAAAAAAGCTTTTATGGAAGGCCACAAAAAATGCGCCAGTTGAAGTGGCAAAGTCACCGAATGCTCGGCGAACGTGATGAATCGCGCTGCTGTTTAACTGAGGTTCTAAAAAAAACTATACCTCTATATTCAACCCCCTGTTATCATCAGAACCATGAAATGGGCCTGTTTTTTCTGAAAAAGTAACGTATTTTTACCGTATGTTTTGCATGTTTTACTGTCAGAATGAATTGCTGGACAAGTCTGGTAAAATTCATGGGAAATGGGCAGTTTATGGTATATTTTTAGCATCCATACACCTGTGTTTCGTATTACTGAAAAAAAAAACAGATTTTTGTATCCGACAAATAAGGAAAGAGAGAAGAGTTTTCAACCCTGATACGCACACACACACATTTTAACGATGCCCTAACTTCTTTAGCCAAACTAGACATCACACGGGAATGGGGACAGCTATGCTTGTATCGTTATGTGGAGGTAGTTCCAAAAAAATAATAGCATGCAATTACATCACTAAGTCCTCTACGTTCCTCGCCTGTAAATCACAATTGCTAAGTGGGATTGTTTGTGTACAAACAGTAGTGGTTAGGGGTTCTTCCTGCACAATTGACTAATTTGCCTAATGTGTTGGGCCTCCCGTCCAACGGTAGACAAATTTGTCATTTAAATAGGCTTCACCGTGAATGTGTCTAACAACCACTGGTAGGGTGATGAAGTTTCAAGAAATGTAAAAAAAATCATTGGCAGTAGACGAAGGACTGGTGAATTTGGTTTGCTAATTCACTGCCTTTACTTCACTGTCTTTTTTTCCCAATTACAAGCATATTCATTACGAGTTTTATTCAAAAAATAAGGAAATTTATTACGCTTAATTATGCCCGAGCGTCTGTGTCAATGGGGAAAAGATTCGACTTTTTGCCACCGGCATTCAAGAAGATAGTATTCTTAACTGAAGTGAATGTTCATGGGCTAAATTAAGGCCAAAAAAGGAAAACGCTGACATTTCTTGTAAAAGGTGCAGGATTTAGCACTGTCTAATGAAGGAGGGAAATAATGGCTGATATTTTTAGCAACGGTCCGGCATGTTGTGAACTTATGAACGAAAATAACTACCATTTATGAATGAAGTATTTTGTTGAAAAGTTCAGCGTTTGCTGTAGAAAACACAACAAAAGTTAGCAAGGGGTGTTAGTGAAGAGGAACTGAATCATCCGACTAACTTACGACTTTCGGTTTAAAGGGTGGTTGAACCTCTCGGTTTTCAATTTTTCGCCAGTCAATGTGTCGGAAGAATGGATGCTCGCAAATGTCCTGTTCACCGTTGGGTCCACTGCCTAACCGTTGATTAGGATCCCGGGTCAGCAGCTGTGCAAAGATGAAACACCAAACCTTATCCTCTAACGTCACTAAATGCATTCACTAGTAACACCTTGCGGTAGTAAATTGGAAATGAATTTCAATAGAATTTGTAAGCGAGCATCAGAAAGACCACTGCGGAGTGCCGAGTGATATGAAGCGTTGACAAGATAGCAATGCTTACGGCCTTGCAAATGAGACAGGCTTCACGAGATAGCGACCGTGGATAGGAGACCTCGCCAGTAGCAATGTTCCGGAAAAGCTCCTCTTCATCATCTCCATCGAAGGGCGGCTTCAAAAAACAGTAGATAAAGTGCTAGAAACAATTGATTACCACTATCCTCCTGGCAACCTGTCAGTGAACGTGCTGATATGAAAGGTGGAGGTTGAAAAAGTAGCATTCTCATTCTCCATGTATTTTAATTGCTCTACTTTCAGCGTTGAAGTTCAGACAATGTTTAAAAGTCTCTCATGGGGCCATACCACTTCCATGTCTCCGCAGACTACAGCTTCTTCACCCGACACATAGATATGGGACTCCTTGATTCTAGGTACTAAATAGCCACCTTTTATGCCAAATAAAATCCGATCAACTCAACAAAAACATCAAGCTGAACGCTGTTCATTATTTCCTTATTTCATCCACGCACCGGAAAAGACAGTCATCAGTGAATTGAAAGGAGGAATTAACCGGACAGTAATGTAAAGTAGGAAATAGATTCGTCGATTTTCTGTCAAATGTCTCCTTGAAATAAGTTAGTCACTTGCGAAGAAGTTGTATCCACATGCATTTGTAAATAGCACAAGTGCAGTCAGCAATAAGAAGGAGGTAATTAGATCTATTGTATGAGGACTTGTTTTACACAAGCCTCATCAAGCAGAAATGACAGTTTTGATGTGCTGACCTTTGAAACCGCCGAAATAGGCGCACACAGTAGGCTATTATTCCTCCTCTCCTCCGATTAGGCATCGCTGCGTTTGGCGGTGCCTTTCATTTGCCAAAACGACAGCACATCCAGGTCTCCTCACTTTGTTTCATTATCCGTTTGTGGCCATTAATATGCGGGTGTATGGAGGGATGAATACTTTTACAGCTTCATTTACAACCCTCCCAGCTCTCTCATTGTTAGGGCGACATTTTAGTGTAAGGTTGGTTCTAAAATCCCCTTTGAGAATGAAGGCCTGGCACGTGTTTCAGCGTTTTGCTCGCCCTCATAGTAAGTCAAAGGACATTTTGACAGCATGACAATTAATTTTAGCCTGAAGCCTTAAACACTATGATGTACACCCAAAGCGATGGAGTGCAAAAGCGTATGATTGTGTACTTTTTAATACATCAAAGTAGTAAGCATACCTGACCAGCAAGGAATTCATAGAGAAGTACGCCAAACGCCCACCAGTCCACTGCTTTGCCGTAGGGCTTATAGCTGATAATCTGAAGGCAGAAAGCGTACAAACATTAGAAAAAGCGCTTTATTCTAAGGCCACAGGTGAACAGGGTAGTTTAAATAGGGCTATGTCGGAGGATTATTAAGGCGACCCCTCTGTCAACCCCACTGTCCTACAATAAAAGTTTAAACGTCAAGCGGAATAGAGCCGCTTTTTGAGTAGTTAATACGTAATCCTTTTCACCATTTTCGGGTATCGAAGGTCGATACATGCGGTGACAACTGTGCATATGCCTTAACTGCTCTTGTCCACCTTTTATCACCCTCTTCCCCACCCCCCCCCTCCAACTCTGTGAAAAAGAAAAAAAGCTTTGTGAAAGCTAACTGGCCTCAAAAGCAGTTCAAACGAACATTTTTTGACCTAATGAACAAGTTCAGCGCAACATTTGAGCGGCTGGTCACTTAACTCCAGTGGACTTGAAATGGCGCAATTCGCTAACCGCGAAAAGAATTAGGCCAAGTACTCAGCTTTAAGCCAGTTAACAAAAAAACAGTAGTGCTTTTTTTTCCTTGCCATAAGTTAGCGTTACTGACTCTCAAGTAGGTTTCCATTGCTCTTCCACTGTAGTGAGCATTGTGGGCAACTTTGGCGTGGGGATTTTTTGCCCCCTCCCCCCACCCCACTCCCACTCCCACTCAAGGACAAACGTTTCCTTCAGTTCGCTTAAACTGCAATAATATGGGCATAAAACGCCTTTCGAAAAAAAAAAACGAATCTTGGCAAAGGAAAATAAGTGCTCCATGGACCCATCCTAGTTGCTACAGTCTTGCAGTAAAAGCGCTTTTTTATGGGTCGGAGGAGCGGAGCTAAGATTTTGCGAAACTGAACCAGAGGGGAGGATTTGGGAGTAAAACAACTATACCCTGACTACTGAGGCGATGGGCATTTTCACCCGCTTGAAAAAAAAACAGATCTTTCGTCCTCATGAGTAAGCGCGGAACAGTAGCCTTTGTCTAATTCCTCAAACCATACAGGCTCGTGACATTGCGAATAAGTCG
Source organism: Taenia hydatigena (assembly GCA_036345935.2). Taxonomy (NCBI): domain Eukaryota; kingdom Metazoa; phylum Platyhelminthes; class Cestoda; order Cyclophyllidea; family Taeniidae; genus Taenia; species Taenia hydatigena. Next base: position 17,932,761 of record JADWOT020000003.1, read on the forward strand.
ACTAATTCAGTGAGTGTGAACACAAAACAGACGCATTTGTAGTGATAAAGCACCATTCTATCGACATCCCTATGAAAGAAGCGATAAAATGATGCATCACCTCGATGTGATTTGCTGCCTACTTCGAAGGGTAAGTCCAATGTTTCTGAAAGGGCAATTCCGACGTAAATTAAAACCAATTTAAATAACAAGGCAACCGTTTCGTCCGACATTAAAAAAAATAGACCTTACCATAATGCTCATCATTTCCATTCCCGACGTGACGTTAGGTGGGACGCTTGCGCAGTTAATGGCATTACCCAAATCACCTCTCCTATGGCCCGAAACAAAGCTTTTTTACATCTTTTCATACAATAAAACGAACCATATTTTGTTTTGATAAGCATCAGCTAAATGCTAGCTAAACAAACTCGACAGAGAACAGGAAACCCAATGCAGGTCGAAAAAGGCTTTTTCCCCATCAATTGTGGCCAACGATCAAATTCATTCCGCGGCGCAGTTATAATCGTGTGAACAACTTTACAAATTATTCACTTTTATTTTATTTTAGGAAAGTGATGTGTAAAATATCTACATATTTGTCGACCTGTGAGTTTACCAACACGATCTCTTCAATCTCCGGCTTTTCGCTTACTTCCAACAACGAATTTGGGGAGAACCCGGACGAGGGAACCGTGAAGTAGCCAATTCGATTGTGGCAGTAACGACGAGAAGAGGTAAAGTCGGAACTGTACACCTCATAGCTATGAAGTATCCAATTCGACCGTTGCGGTAACGACTTGACGAGTCCGGGGGAGGCCCAGACGGTACAGCAGCAAAGTCGCCAACTCGAAGAGGTAAAATAGATACTCCACCACTAAGTTTCATGTTTTCAGCAGTCTAATTTGTAAAAGAATATTTATACTGATCGGCTTCACCTCTGAATAGCAACAAAACGCACCCGAAGCGAATAGCATCGGTAATGATTAGTCACTGAAACTTCAAAAGCGACCTTCCAAGTGCGCTTTGACCAAACAATAGCCTACCACCCCTTCATACGGGAGGTATTAAAAGGTATTAGAAGTGTTTGTATAGAGGAAAAATACAGAAACTCACCTCGGGTGCGATGTAGTCGGGAGTGCCACAAAATGTGTTGGTCAACTGGTCCCCAATAATCCCGTCCTTGCACATACCGAAGTCCGCAATTTTAACGTGACCGTCGGAGTCAAGTAGAACATTGTCCAATTTCAGATCGCTGGGAAGCACAATCAGAGAATTTAATAATTAAAGATGAGAGTGCGTGGGACCGTCGTCTATGAATAAGAGGCAAAGTTTGGTTCTTGTTTACATTACTCCAGCCAAACCAGCCATCAGTGGATGTACAGTAACGAAATAGATGTTAGAGATGGTTTGTGAACTCCCAAGAAAACAGTACACGCCTACTGAAGGTAATATTTTAAACTTTTACACTCTGGCTCTACTTTGTGTTTAGACCAAAGCACTCGCAAAGCGAACATCGAGAAGGGTGATTTACGCATGGTCAAAAGACAAGTCATGAAGCATGTGAAATCGCCTTGCTTCATTTGTTTAGACAATTTTCTACATTTCGCATCAGCCGTTTCCCATTTGAATCTACGATAACTTCCTCTACTTTGAAGAATTGCAATCAGATCAGCTTTCCCTAAACCAGGTTAAAGAGTCCTCCAGGAGGGTGGAAGTGACGCTGTAGACTCAGCAAACAAAAGTCCCTCTCAAAGCCACGAGTGATTGGGACAAGAGGTAATTAGGCGACTTAGCAGTAAGACTCCCGACCAAGCTGATGGTCGAATTGACGAGCGAAGGATCCGGATAATGCGTACTGCCACACAAGTAGGGAAGAAAAAGAAAGGAGGTTATGCCGACCGAGTAAAATGCGCATGTGGGTGCTGGTAAGCCAACGGAGGAGAAGGAGGAGGAAATATTACCCACCTATAGCATAGTACAGCCAAAAGGAAGGAAATGTTTACTTTCCTGCGGTCTATTCATCACACACATGTCTCATTATTGCTACAAAAAAATCAAACAGGAATCCCTGAATATGGAATTGCAAAGTTTTGATTGTTCCCTTAACTCTTGATTTTAGCAATGGGGAGCCTGATGCGTCGCCTTCGGGTCGTACTGATAGTCATTTAGACTTCCCTTGTCTTTAGAGAAGTCTCGGGGCGCTACCTTGATAGCAAGGGAAAGAGACTCCGATCCAGAAGGACAAACAGGCCAATTTCTACCGTTGGGTGATAGAGGAAGGGCATATACCAGGGATAGGAAAATTTATGGCGATGTTTAACAAAGAGGTTGGAAATGGCGCCCATCCTTGGCAACTGCTCAGTATCGTGCTCTCTAGGGCTGCCATTAACAGCTAGAGTGGAATCATCCGCGAACCATCTGGAAAGGTTAGTCATGTAGCTGTCTACAGTGACTGAACCCAGTTAGATAGATATGGTTGGATAGCACTGAAGTGAGAAAAAAGTGGCGGAACTATGCTAAACCCCTTCCTTCGTTAAATAACTCGGCTTTTGGGCTAGCGATGAACATACAAGATAGTTGGTGCGTCCCCCTTCCCCCAATAGAGTTTTCCAACAAGCCGAGATGGATCAGAGACGTTGCGACTTTAAAGTCATCTCAGTTGACCACAACTTTGATGCCTGGCATCGACTACGATGTGATGGCCGAAGAAGGAGAGCGATCAGGGGGAACTATGGAGACTAGGCGCAAGATGGAGTTAGGACTATGCAGTACTTTGGCTACCGATGTGCAAATGAACATTCGCTGGGGACCACAACCTCCAGGCAATGTCAGTAGGTCTCCAGCCCGTGGCTCGAATGTTACGCCTTGTTTTGTCTTCAAAGAAGTCGCGGGGCGCAATGCATTTAACCTGTCAATGTTGCATCTTTAGCGAATGGGAACAATGTAATCAGAAAACAATGAGTCTCGAGGGAATAGTTGTGTAAAATCCGAAAGTAGGGATGGATTTAGTGGGTAAGATCTCGTTTCTTTTTCCCAATTTGGAGTAACCCTAACGGGAGGACGAAGAGTATTAAAACCTGACAGAGACAACAGTTAGTGGTGATGAGACCAAAATATTATCCCTTTGACTGAATAAAATCACGAATTACCCTTTAGCAATCATTGCACTCAGGAGAGAATGGCAATGACAACTACCCTCATCAGGCGATCACAAGGTAATTGAGCAATCTTCTCGTATTTAAAGTACGAGCTCTCCAAACCACTCATCCATTTGAAACAATGCATTCTCATGGTAATTGAGGTCGGTACCTAGATAAAATTACTGTTTGTAAAATGAGTACAATTATGGGAAGCACTATGTAGTAATGACAATGGTAACAGGCCACCTGGGAATCCCGTGTTTGTGCCTCTCTCAGGCGGCGGCTGACCTTTGAGCCATGCGAGTAGCCTCGAGACCTACTGTACGTCGAAAATACATTTTCTGCCCAAGTGCTATGTCTTCTTTCACCCCCAGAGAGGTCTCAGGGAGCTACACGCTACCCCAGGAGTTCGGTGTCTTGGGAAGGGGAGGGTTATGACTGGATTTAGATTTTCCGTTTCGTTGATACATTTTTCTATCAAACGAAGCCTAACTTACTGAGGCGTTTTTGAAACATCTCAACAAGTCCGCATAACAATCAAGTTACTTGAACATCCGTAGAGATTTAAGTTGCCCTCCTCCCATCCAGACTGTGGAACTGCGACACGTCTTGCCTATCGCATTGCACAACCCCCGGATAGTTTTTAAACCACTCACTGACGTAAGGTTTGAAAGACCCACTTGGAGAACCTGGTAGTATCATGTGTACCAGAAAGTACTCAGTAAGCGATTGTGCAACTCTGTTCACTATCCAATGAAGTGGCAAGTATCGATATGCAGCCTGCATCCAAAGTGGCGGCCTGAGATCAAAAGCACACATCGAAATTTCAGCAACATTTTTAAGGCTGTAAAATGAATGGATAGACCACTTATTAACGAGACCTCTCATTTTCCCTTGGGAGAAATGAGAATAAATCAAATTCGGCTAGAAAAAAAGAACTTCCAGTCTCTATCAAAAGAATAATAAGGCGTCCCCAGTGATTGTGTTGCCTAAGAGGCGGCAAATTTGCTCAGCGGGCCCAGTGTCGTCCAAGGTGGTATTGTGAACCAGCCTTCCCCGCCTTTGTTTCAAAGTTTTCAAGTCTTAATTAGAAGAGAAACTATATGCATGAGTTAAAAATTTGCTCTCCCCTCCCTAGAACCCACAATATCATGCTCAAGTTTCATTTCATTTCCGATTTCGCCTTTTGACGATTATGCAGAACAAGGCAGAGAAATAACAGTTGAGAGAGACCTGCAAACTTAGAAAAAAAACAACCGAGAAATAGAACAATACCACATCGAGGGACATAAATTGCATGGCATGCCTCGATCGAAGACGAAGCATCACTGGGAAGGTTGTAAATGGCGCACATCACATGGCCTCCTGGCAAATGGATGCCCAGGCGCGGCTCTTTGATGATGCGCCAAACCAGGAGAACTGAAGAAACCATCTTTGACGCGTCCAGACCAGTTAGACGCTCATGGAAGCAATGCACATGACATTGGTGATCGGCAACAGTGGTAAGATTGGAGATGCAAGTACTGTACACCATGCTAGCCAACGTTCACTTGGACGGTGTTTACCAAGATCCTGGAAAAACTCAAAATATGGGCGCTCCACGCAGGAAAAACGCTTTATACACAAGTGATCACGAAAGTAGGCACACCGTTCTATCGTATCCGCTTGGTGTTTTATTAGGGCGGGCACAGGCTTATCTCCTCCTGGTGCGGAAAACAAAGACAGAAACACCCATTGAAGCCCTTCTCCACCCCTCCCCTCCCCTTTCCAATTTCCGTTGAAGTCCGATGCCCTTAGCGAGAAAAAAATAATAAAGGAGGGAGAAGAGACACTAAACACGCCCAATCGGAGAGCGCTTTCGACCTCATGGCGGTTGCAAACCGAGAACAAATGAGAAGGAAATCAGCAGATGCCACTCACATTAAGTCATCATCTGAGCAAAACAAAGAACTTATACGGTCTTAAAGAGACGCCATAAGGCTATTTACGGAGCCATGTCGATCAAGTTTGCGTTTTGCCCCTGTAGGATAAAGTATTGATGTCCATCCCAATTACATATTCTTACCGGTAGACAATTCCATTGGCGTGCAGGTAGAACAGGCCAGTTGCAATTTCGGCACCGTAGAAGCTGAAGTGAATAGTCTAATATTACAGTTGCATTTTTCATGCTAAGAGAAGTGGAAAACGCTTGTGATGTGCAAGAGTGCTTACACAGCTACCGGCTCCTTAAATCGGCCATCCTGCTGGATACGGTACATCAAATCGCCACCGTTTGCGTATTCCATGACAAAGTAAAGCCGATCCTGAGGGAAAAAGAGGGTAACAGTTAGTTACTCGGCCGATACTTTGATGTAGCTTGGTTCTCAAGATGCCTAGGAGGAGTCTCGTGCCAAATTTTATGTTCTACCTAAGTAAAGTCCTTTTAGATAAAGTCATTCATCCCTGAGATCAAAGTAGAAGTGGAAGAGGAAGCAACGTGTTTAGAGTGGGATTACCTAGATCGGCTCCATCGCTGGGCTACTCACCATGGTTTGGAAACAGGAATGCAGCTTAACAAGAAAGGGAGGCTTCTCCTGCAACGCGAGTACCCGTTTCTCCATCATCACGCACTCCACGTCGTCGTCTTGGAGGATGACGTCCTTCTTGAGGATCTTCATGGCAAACACGTCATCAGTGCCCTTCCGCTCCGCTAGGACAACCTGAAAGAGTCACAAGCATTAAGCATTCGCCACGCTAGCGTCGCTTCATCCTAGGTTGGCATTGCACTTAGCAGCGACCTCTATGCAGGGGCTTTGTGTGGAGGATTTCTTGCGGTGGGTTTTTCGAATATCTTGAGCTTGACTGTCAAGAAGGTATGCTAAAGGTCAGGAAGTGGAATGACTCGATGAGGCCACAACGTAGTGCGTAAAGCTTGCGGAGATGGGAATGAAACTTTCCCCTCAGTGGTCCTTAGGGGATGAAGTACGACGAAAAATACCGCACCATATTTCCTCTCAGAGCCAGTTGAGCGTGTTGAATGCCATCATCTTGATGAGAGCCTCCGAACAGAACAATGGAATTGATTAGGCTCTCTTTGAGACAGCGTTCCTTTAGATCTAGGAGCTACTTGGAGCGTGAGAATGCTGACGGTTTTGCCACTTAAACTGCTATTCAACGATAATCCGAAATCATTGTTAAGCAGCAAGGAAGCATCGCTAGCTCTACTCAAATACTATTTAAGTAGTATCGGCAATTTTGCTTAGAAGACGCAACCCAAAGTACACACTTCCTTCGCAAAGTAATTAAGAAGATAAAAATAGCTGCGACATCAAGTAAGATGCAAAAGGTAGCATGCAAGTATGTCAAAGTCAGGGCAATCTTGACTGCTTGTCAGTTAATTTCCCCATGGCGCCATCTCATCTACTGGTCAGACCATGAAAAAAGTCGATTGTGTGAGTCGCTTCTTGCATTGATGATATTAGACTTGAAAAACAAGAATTTGTAAATTTCATAATCTAGGCTACAAGCACTCTTGTAAGACCGATTAATGTTTGACTAATGCGGACCAAAATGTCCAAGAAATGCGCTGGGACGGCGTCCAGTGCTTTGTGAATGGAGTTTTTTGGTGTGGTGATTTTAATGAAGAATGTGGCTAGTGCTTGAGCTAATCCACTGTTCTGAATGAAAATATAGAAAGGAAGCAAGCCGGGAAAGGGCACATCTTTCGTGGAGGCAGAGGTGTAATGAATAGGTGGCAAATTTTGATGGATCGTCAAACTAAAGCATCACTCAAAACCTCCTGTCTAGTAACCATGAGGCGTTTTTGAGTGGTCTAACATCATTTATTTTAATGAGGGGTTATTTTTGAGATAAACGACGTGTATCTCAAAGACCTAGGGGGCAAATGTTCACGACAGTCAAAAATTTAAAGGTCCAATTACCCACAAAAGTGAGGACAGCCCACGCCTATGCCATTGCTTTGAACTCAATCAACTCGTTTGTGGGGCGATTTGTCAACCTCAACTCCGATTATAAATTACATTCCATTCGAGCAGAGTTGATGTCGATTCTCACAACAGTTCGCTCTCTGCAGCATCTGTTGGCAGAGAGCCGTTGAATTGACCATCGTGTGCGCCACTGTGATGTGGACTTCAAAGCGTTTCTCCATGATGCAATTTTTTAGAGGAGGCTCAACCAGCCTCTTGAAATTTTCGGAGTGAGAAAGTCCTCAGTCTAGCCAATTCTACCCCATCCCAGTGGGTGATAGGAATAAACCTCTTCGAACACCGAGATGAAAAAGTAATTTCACATTGGGTGGAAGTAGGCTGTAAAGAGTGTGGGAGTGAGAACCAGAGGCAGGGAGAGGTGGCGAAATGGAGGAAGGAGGAGGAGAGGGAGTTTTCAAAGCTTTTGGTAATGGCAACTGCTTTTAAGAATGCCCACCTTGCCGAAACTACCCTTCCCAAGGACAACGCGCAGATTGAAATCTGAGGCTCTGGGAATGTCCTGTTTGTGAAGACTAGGCGAGGCTTTGGGAGTCTGGGATCTGCTGTTTTGGCTCTCTACCGACTTTCGCTGAAAGGGCAAAGGAAAAAGCAATCAAAGTTGTCATCTCACTCATTCAGGTGGAGGAGAAGTGCCTCATTTCTTACATAAAATTGTAGAAATGAAAGAAATTGATGGAAAGAATGGGTATTTATGCTATGGCATTGTACTTCTGCCTGATGGTCTGGTCTGCAGATCTTGTCGGTGACCTCCAAGCCCTCCTGCCCAAGAATGATGTCTTCTTTCGTATTCAAAAATGTCTCGTGGCGCCACATGTAGCACTGGAGAACCCTCAAATGCATTTCTTTTGGTGAAGGAAAATGAAAGGAGATATCCAGCATGACTGAACACTGCCTTAGTTCTTTACTTCTAAGGCCATAAAGGCCGTTCATCTACTACAAACAGCAATATTCTAATAGTACTTTATTATTAACTCCATCTACGCCCACTTATAGGCCAAGCAGTGAAACAGTTGAATAGCGAGGAGGAGGCAAATGCCTCCTTCATGCACAATGCATCATGCCCTCGGTGGCGATGAGGACACAAGCGTGTTGTCAATCCTACCGATCTGTCGGTTGAAGGGCAAATTTTGTTGTCCCAGTAATAATCTGGTAAACAGTGTGGACTTTCATAGGGGAAGTAGTCGTTTCTTACTATTCCCCCTCTCCCCAGCTATAGGCCATTCACATACACACGAGGGAGAAGTTTGCGCGTAAGGCTCGAAAGAAGTTTGCCAGAGCCTGACCCTGCCATTATTGATAAACAACACTGCAGAACTTCACTTTAAACATGATCTGTCAAAATCCCAAAATCGCAATCTGACAACGAAAATTAAAGGAGTTGGTAGTATTTCTCGAGGCAAGGCTCCTATGGTGCCTCAGGCCCGCGTATGAAAAGAAACACCGTACATACGATGGATGGAGAGGAGGAGGGAAATGGATTGCCGTCAATCTCGGATGGAAGGCATGTTGAATGTGACAAGGCGGCCTAGAGTTGGTGATTTATTGATTCAACGGTACGGCACATTACAAGGTCATCAGAGTCATCACTCTACGCCTGCTCCGGCCTAGCAAATGCTCCGATGCTATGCACGAAAAGTGTCTTTTTTCATCCCTAATCTTTCATGCAATCACACATGGGTGTTGAATACAATCACCGACATTTTAATGACTTGGCTGCCCGGGTCGCCGAGACAGTCGCTCACCATGTCCCGAAAGTTTCATAGACCCACAATATTCAAAAAATAAAAGCATATAATTATCCTTGGATAGAAGGAGATCCTACAACCACATCATTGTTTCTAGCTCAACCAATCTGTTTATGCCACGATTAAGTACAGTGCAAGGGATCATCACGTGTCACCCATTTGTGACGCCACAAACAAGTACGCTGAAAGCATAATGTCTGGGTTAATTTCAAGTTGTTGCAAGAGTAACAACCAGTAATAGTAACGTTTAATTAATTTTAGACAATTAAAAGTGGACTTGATGGCAAAAAAGGTAGATGGGTTTGGAGAAAGTGGGAGGTAAGGCAGGAATGAACCATTCCATCTTAAAACTATTGTGTGGCCCATGGGGCTCTTTGCTGGATACTTGAATACCCAAAAGCTTTGTTCCATTTTCCGTCTTAAATTTGACCAAAATACGCCAACGGTCTGTTTAGCTCACGGTATTGGTAAGGGAAGACCTCAGTTACTCCACCATTGTACCTCGAGAAGGACCAATCCAGCAGCTCCTAACCTGAGACGCTACATTGACCCTTATGAAGTAGGCAGGAAGATAATTTGGAGCTATCATTTGACAATACGACCAATTAATTAATGAGAAACTTCAACCAAAACGCGGTTTGTGTTGGAGCCAATGCTATGTGAATTGCAGGATACGTGTAGACCACATTCTCAGACTAGGTGCGTCATATGCTTCATTAAGTGAACCGGAAGGAGGTGCAGCCTTCAGTTGGCTCATCAAAAGGCAAACGTTCTCAACACCGCCACGCTTTGCTAATTAATTAAGTTGGTGGCATACCTTCATTTTGTTCTTCAACTCCACCAACGCAGCTCCGGCCTCGTCGATGCAGGGACAGGCGTAGAATTCGCCCTCTTCCGCGGAGAGCAGTTTGAACCAACCACTGGCGGGGGCCTTCTTCAGTTCGCCCACCCCAAAAGAGAGTGAGCCCATAAAGTCGTTTCGAGAGGTTCGATCCCAATCCCACACCTCCACAGATAATCGTTTTCCAACGTCTTCTGGCTCCAAAGGTCTATATCAAGTGGCAAGAACCGAATTCCCATCATTAGTTTTACAAATCTGCCAGTTCCGATAGAAAAGATCTTTTCACACACTTTGAGAGGTAAAATACGACGTTTAGGTCAAATCACCACTTGGATATCAGTAGAGGAATGGAGAAGGTGAGGAGTTGTTAGTACCTCCCTCATCACCCCTCGTGGACAAGATTTTGGTACGAGGTAGGAGGCATGAGATCTTGCATTGTCTTGCAAGACTACGAATATCCGTTTCTTCCAATTGGTTAATTGATTAAACCTTGGTTTGTGTTTGTTGGACAGATCTCAGCTCGAATTGTTGTTTTGCCTCCAGCAAGTGAAAAGCTGCGTCCGAAACCTGGCATGGGGATGAGGCAGCTGGGTCTTGGAAGCGTGGAAAGGAGGCAGTGAGTAAAAGGCCTGTATGGGGATGGCCAATGACATTGCAGTACGGACGCACAGCTGTCGCGGGATCAGGCAGTCAGTAGACAATCCAAAAGGTATAACAAAAAGCTGGGAGTCTTTGAACCTTACTTCGCATGCGCATGGAACCCATTTGCTAAGAAGCTTCCGCTATTGTTGCAATTTGTTCTTTATGCGCGTCAAAGGTGGTTACGTAGCCCCTCTACTCCAGGCTGAAATGCGTGTTCCCGAACGCAGTACACCTACCTCCGAGTGATTCATCATTTGATTCGCATTTTTTAAAAACTCAGTGCGTTTCACTATCGCATACCGCCTCCCCACCGAATGCTATGCATCAATTTTGATGGAGAGCGCCTACAGCTTTCGAACCGGGCAAAGCAGGAATCCCGTTTATCTTGTTTAAATGAACCTTGATTTGACGAGGGTTCAAAGAGTGGAATGTTGTAGTGTATTGCAGCGAAATTAACGGTAAAATACACACTGATATAATCTCTGCTAGTAGTATTCCACTACCTTGCTAATGGTCGGATACGACCTTGTAGAAAACTGGGATTTTCGGAGTGATTTACTATGCATTACTTAAAGTCGCAGTCGCAATTTGAAATCCCCCGGTCACGAGACCCTCACAACCGAGTAAAAGATCACTTTGTAAGCAAAAATGTCAGCTACTCCAGGTGCCATTTTCCAGGTCCGAAGGAGGCAAAAAACACATATGGTAAAGGCAGCTAAGGCCTAACCAAATGTGCAACGGCGATGGCTATCGTCGGTTGACTTTGTAATTATGAATGCTGAGGAGTGAGGAGTAAGTAGCACCGCGTCCTAAGAACTGCCAGTACGCTAGCGGCAATTGGAATGGCAGTTGAAGTGTCCTTCACCAATCACCGCTTAAAAGCTGAAAACATTTGTATGCGATGCAATTCAATGTTAAAAACCAGGTTTTATAAACTGCCAAATAGCACATATCGCGTGTTCGGTACTCCTGGGTCAGGCGACTATAATTGGAAGGAAAGTGTCACAAGTGGAGGCTTGTGTGCTATGTGCTTGTCCCTTTGGCGGGCTGAAATGGGATCCACGAAATACCCCTCTATCTGTGATAGTAGTTCTTACCATGTAACATTTAAGCATCTGCTAACACCACTCTCGACCAACCGGGAGTGTAGGCGGTAAAGGAAGTGAGGGTCACCTGATCGAGCAGCATACCCCTTACTATATTGCTAATAAGTAGTATGGCACTGGGACGTAGAGAGAGCTTATCGCATCTAATGCTCGTGGGTTGGAGAAGCAAAGAATTCTGGATTTTCGGAGAAAAAAAATGCGGGTACAATTCAAAGATGTGATGCTGGTCCGCCGGCGGTAGCCATGATTTTGTGTTTCATTTACCCGATAGAAAAGTAACAAGGCATACCCGTATCCAACCGTTCAGAGCCATGCTTCAACTACAATCTAAATAATTAACTATTTGAAGGTGGGCACTTCTTGTACCGGCGTTAGAGTTGCCAAACTACGGGTGGTCCTCAGTGTTTGAGGCCGTAAATTAACTGAGGACCGATTTGAAAACCTACATCTGAAACTCCTCGTTCCAGGAGGGATTCAGCGTGGAGCGAATTATCTTCGTCTTGAACTTGACTTTTTGATTGTCGTCCGCGGGGCTGAGTTTGATCTTCACGTAGGGATCGGCCAGACCATTTGGATCCATGGGAGTCAAGTTTTTGGCGCCCAAAACTATTACAAAAGATGAAATAAAAGTGCATAACTTCAAAAATAACCCAAAAGAACAACCCTAAACGATGTTAAAGAGTATGGACTCTATAATTGATAAAAGCTAAGCCTCTTTTCAACCTGTGTTTTACAAGAATCGAATATTGCTTGGGCGTTTCCTATGTGATGGTGTAATGTAGATCCCAAAACCTCACTGATAGAGCCCACGAACTTGAACCCGCGTTGATCACAAAGCCAACAAGAAAGCCTAGTGAGCACTTCACCACCGCAAGAGACAAGCATTGCCTATGAGTGGATGAAGAAGTGTCTCCACTCTTAATGCCCCACCAAACCGAACAGCAACAAACTCCAGTTCAAATATGCCAAAATGAGGGCGAAAATGCCTCAATAACAGCTCATTCTTCCACGGCTTTACCAATGGTCAACATAGCTTAGGAAAAACAAAATGAAGCTGAGGAAGCCTACGCTTCACACAAAAGCAGTTGCGACTATCTAGGGGCGAAAATGTCGTTGAAAAAAAAACGAAAGGACTTGCTTTTTGGCAGTTTACTGTGGAAACGAATTCTGTCTCAAAGCAAAAATAAGGCATTCACAAGATTAACCACAGGGACACAGCTTCAAGTAAGTCTCTCAACATGTTCGATGCCAGCGCCACACGTATGTGACGCCCCGACGTCGCACAAATACCATGCAACTCCCATCACTCGCTGCAAATTGTTCAAGAGTGCCTCATAATCAGACTAGATTGCCATTATTTCGTTTATTTCAACGTCACAAAGCTACGTTTTGGAGTGAGTGAGCACACGATTAAGTTTCCTACGCTCCCACCGAAATTCATAATTATTATGTACCTCCATGCGATTATTCATGCATCTCAACACCGCCCGAGTTATGAAAGCTAGCACCCGCAGTTCTACTGCACCTGTTTACAGTGAAAGCCGCCACCTCCGCGCCGCCACCGCATTTGATGGTGCGGTACGATGAAGTGGAGAGACAGGTAATGCCAAACACCTTTTCAAGTGACTAATCCAGTCGGTAGAACTTTACACAGCACAACTTATCCATTGCCATCCGCCTTTGTTGCAATAAAACGCACTTCAAGAATTCGGAACAGATCGGGGTAGCAGCAAGGGGTCAACACCACGGGTTGGCTCATGGAGGCTTAAAAGTGCGGGTGGTAAAAGCTCATGTGGAGGCGGGTTAGAAGGTCAAACAGCTACCAATATCGTTATTGGTGAGAAGAATTCAAACGCCCGTTCCTACCCTCTTCATTTGGTGGAAGATTTTTTAAAGCCTCTTATTCTTCTTCGAGCGATTAAGCTCTAAAGAGAGGGTCGTTTCTCTACACAAAAAAAACGCTGGAGCAAGTTTAATAGAAGAATTGTATCATAATGTCACGTTGTTTTTTTTCTTAGAGTGTCTGGATAAACAAAAGGGTTGAGGTGCTGTTACTTGGAGGAAAAAAAGTACAATACGAGCGTAAGCCAAGAATCGGATGCTGCTTATATTGTCAACAGGCTTTTTCCTACTACCTTTCAAAGATTGGTCGCTTAACCACTGTCCAAAAGCTGTTTTTACCTCAAAGACGAGGTTAAATCAGTTTCAAGCATTCCCGAGATTGTGCCTTTTGGGGAGAATCAAGACAACCAACTTTCCGAGTCCTTGAGTTGTTGCGGCAACTTTTTTTCCTTTTCTTCTATCAATTTTGGTGAGGGAATAGCACTCACAAAACAAATCGACAAAATTAAATCGCAGCAATAAAGCATCCAATGATTCAGTCATTCAGCAAGCAAGGCAACAGGTACAATAAGTCGATTAATTCGAGTTAGCGTCGCACCACTTCAATAAAGGTGTGCTCCTCGCCCCGAGCTCTTGGGTTGGTACTTTTACTTTTCAAGCAAAAAAGGCTCTTTCTGACCGAATCCCCGGGTCCTTGAGTGCGTAATCTATGCTTTTCTAATGGACCGACGAAAATGGGAATACAAATGAACAGTTGACTTCCAGGCTTGACTCCCAACTGCACGAAATCACTCGAGTATTTACAAGGTAACTTCTAGCACTGTGCTTGCATGACACGTTGACCCGTGATGACAAACTGGTCCGGGTTGCCGTCGTTGCCTTGAGATTACGTAATTTAAGGTAAATCAAGTCAGAACCGCGCCAGTGCTTGACACGACCTCCATAAAGTGGCCTAGTTTAAATGGTTCAGTTTAATGTTAACAAATTGGGGGTAGGCTAAGTCACCTATGATACGGAAAATGTGACGAAAAATACATGAAAAATTGGACCATTAGGTACCAATTAATGCTACTAAGCACATATTTTCGAGATTATTACTAGTCGAGGAAATAGTGCCTAACACTAAAAGGTAAAACATCAGGGGAATTTTTTTCCAGGTATCTTTCATAAAAAAAAATTAATCATTGCAAAGAGCGTAATCATGCATCCAATCATCAATTACTCAAGAGTTCACTAGGCAATAGTACAAACATTGGAATTTAAATTAATCAAGGGAGAGTTGTGTATGAAAATGAAGTACTAGTTCATTTCCTAATCTTATGTGGTGGGAGGAAGAATGGGAAGTTCATGCTTACTTTTAACTTCGAGAAAGTCGCCTTTGTGTTGCGCTTGCAAGTGGATTCGACCGCGGCGTTCGGTATGATCAACACCACAAAGACCCGGGACCATTGCCTTGCATTTAATGTGGACATTCATGTCACATTCTGTAAGATAAAAATAAAAGCGCACGCACTAGCCGTCCTGGTGTAAGATTTAATAAAAACACAAAGCAATAGCTCGATCCCGAGTACTTAAATTTAATTTGCAAACAAGTGATTGTTTCAAATGAAAAGCAATTGCGATCATATGGCAAAGAGGTTCAACTTATTAGGGTCTTAGTGCCTATTTTATGGGACAAAAAGAAAAGCTATGACCTACATTGGTACGATAAATAGGAACCGTCATTATGAAAAATTTGCAAGCGAATCATTCAGATTAAAGCCAAATTCCGATTACATTCGTGAGCCCATAAATGCTAGTTGATAAAACTCCCGATAATTTTTGCACGACACTAAAAGAAGAGCAGATAATAAAAGCAGACAAACTCAATAAGCTGTCTAAGAACTGTGAATGTGGTAATACAGACTTGATTGTGCAATACAGGGCTTCGTGGCCTTAAAATTGGAACTCGAAAACTAAGAAAATTTCACATAACTCACTTTCACACTTCATACCCTGGTGAACGAGACCATGCAAAAGCGATCCGCAATGATCACAAACGGTCGGGCTCCCGAAGGTATGGAGTTGAAATTTGTGGTAATTTTGGAACTACACTTAAGATAGTACGAAAATAACGCGGTTACATCGGAGTCAGGACCTTTATCCAGACCAGGACAGCTAAAGGTAACAAATTCAGTGCACCTCTTGTGTGTTGTGAAAAGGCAGACGTTGCATTGGTACCCTTGTTTACCCAAAACTCCCCTATAAATCATCAAAAAATATACACAACCAAAAATTACCAAATGAAATCTTTGCAATGTCCACACCAAGTTGGCTGTTTAAAATAACGAGGGATAAAAGAGTGGTCCTTGACAACCACAACATTTTTTTGCCTGAATGCACCGCGGCGTGCAAAAACTTTATCGGGCATCTCCAGACTTACAAGTTAGCGCCACATGCGACCTACCAAACTTTCTCTGGCAAAACAAATCAAAGGACACCAAAATCATGTGGTAATATGTAAGCATAGATTCCAAGACAAATTAGAGCCAGTGTGATCTAATCAAAAATTGGTTAAATTAAATGGTTTTTAGTGAAATGTGCACGTCAGAAAAACCATCGAACTTGATACATTCTTAGCTAGATTTAATTTATGGCCTACGCTGCTTTGGATGTGTCACATAATTTTTCCATGCACATTGTTTTCAATTAAGATGATACATGTTTTGCACTTGAATTATTATAACCCATCAGCACGGAGCTAAACCAAAAATACTCGACCTTACCCCACTTCGTCTAAATTAAAGTAGATTGAGGAGTCGACTAGCCCTATGCTAGAAAATGCTTTATATTTAATTGCTGTATATTTCCATTCCCCAAATTCTTCTATTTTTGTACGGCCTCTGTTTGGGTGTTAAATGCACTTTACCAGTAAAATTCCTTCACTTTTAAAAATTGTTAACAGAGACTCAGCTCAGACTCCAGAACCCACCTCATCGGGTGTTCCGACCCCGATTCATTTTAATGTTCCCTTTATGATTGCGGAAATCACGTTCGTTGGGTTGGTGCTTCACGCGCCTTGTCGTAAATGGATCTCCCCAGCATAAGCAAGGTATTCAATGTTATCTTCGAAAGTTAAAATAGAAATACATTACCCTCCCAGAGGCCTCTATAGGTGTGCATGTCGTAAAGCTTGAATTCTCCAATCTTATATTTGTGGTCGTGTCGACTAACGGGAAGCTGGGAGATATGGTACAAAATGCGCTACGAAAACCAAACCCTAGGTTCTATTCGAACGTCAAACTGCAAACCTTCCTGGATTGATTTCGCCGAGGGAGGCTAGCACCTATGAAAGTCGCATGCTTATCGGATGTGATAGGGCAAGTTCTATCAACCTGCCTCGTTTGCGACCCCATTCTTTATGCGTTCGCATACATGTCCCTTTGTCACGTCTGTACTTTTTTAACTCAAATTTATCGACCTCTCTTAGCCTTATATCAATACTCTAGCAAAATAATGGTTCGCCCCGTAAGCCCCTAGGTATCTCCTCTAGTTTATTCCTACTGTTCTTTCATCATGTCCCTTTGTGACCATTCAGAAACATGTTCACAGGCTTCCTGCTTGATTCGGTCGTGCCTTGTTATTTTGGCAAAATTTAATCCCAAAGTCTTGTATGCGAGATAATGCATTAACTTGTAGACGCTGTAAATACCATTCTCTACATCACAGGATGAATCACATCTCCTGGCCAAAAAAATCGCTATGGAATTGAAAACTGACAAGAAGGTTATCGTCAGTTCCACATTAGGCCGGCCCATTTCATACTCAGACGCTGGAGAACTGTGTAAGGCGCTAATTCCTCCTTAATGTGTACAATTTAACATTTCAACCAATGGAATGCCTCATTTGACTACTTTTATCACCTACCCGTTAATATGGACGTCTGGTTTGATACTTCACTCTATTTACAGTTATCAGGGTCTTGGAGAGGTGGTTATGCCGCGTCCGGCCCTTAGTTCATTTCGCCGACATTGTTTGACTTCTCTACAATCGTCGCATTGTCCACCCTAGCGTCCTCCTGATTAACTACAGCATTAGTTTCTACGTCATTGTCTGGGGGCGAGTATTCAATCTAGGATATGAATTCAGTTTAAAAAGTCCGTACCTTCACACTATCCTCGAGGGTTTTCTCGTCGTACTCATCGTGGTCAACTTTATCAGAATGACTCTCTTCATCACCGAGTTCTTCCTTCGCCTCGTCCTCATGCTCATTGGCCTCCTGCTCAATCTACATTGGGCACGGGACAGCATTGGGACTTGATGTATAACTTAGCTTCCAAGATCTAATGAATATCTAAGCCCATTCAGGACCAAGTGCATCACAGAAATAAGTTTTAAAGGAACCACTTACATCTCCCATAGCCACTCTATCCAGCCACTCGAGGGTTGTGTACCAGTAGTTTACCACTGTCTCGTAGTCGTTCTAAAGTGCCCTTGTGTCAGAAAGCACCATCTACTCACCGGGAAATGGTGGATCCGCACTTCGAGATTCTTCACCTCTGAGTGTCCCACAGCTGATAACAAATTAGCACTTTTGAACTCCGTCGGCAACACGCTGACTGTATTGGCGTTTGCTTGGGCGCTTGAACTCCACTTGTAGCTGCTTGTGGCCAGACGCTTTTGGTGCTTCCGATTGACCTGATACTAAAGTGAAGTGGGGTAAGGAAGACAAGAGGTAAACTTACCTCACATTGCGGTCGGAGGACTACATCAGAGGCGTTGCCGTCCTTGTCGAACACAATACGATGAAATGGTTGGTGGATAGCCACGAATGGCTCATCCTCCTTTTCGTTGCACTCCTCCTAGAAGATGTCTTAGAGTACCTTATGGAGGCGTACTTCAAAGCCATGCTCGGAACCTCTCCATTTTCGTCGACGCCGTTTGCGTTTGGGAGCTGAAAGTGTCGTATCGATACCGCAGTCCTCTTCAGAAGGAAGCTTAGCATCAGCTGACGGAGAATTAGCGGTATCTAAATCTATTTCTTGTTGCGGTGGGCTATATTCAGGTGTATCTTCAACCTGACTCATCTAGAAAGTGAACAAACCAGACAGTGGGGTCTTGTGGGCGCTTTAAATGCTTACGAACCATTTATCTTGTCTGGAAAATAACACTGATTCCTCCTCCCTAGAGAATTCCACGGTGACTACTGCTTTATTTGCAGGGATTTTGAGGATCAATCAGTTAAACTTTACAAAGACCGACTGCTTGAGTGCTATATTTATTTCTGTGATAATTATTTCGGCACCGTATCCCCTAGCCTTCCACACATATTATGTCCAAACTGTGATCCTTTTAAACTCGACGCGGGTGGACCTCCTTTCAGCCAATAAGTGACGCCACCCCCCACTCATTTTCGGAAATATAGTTCAAGTACCCATCAGACCGCTACCAGTTGATTACTATAAACGCTGGTACATTCGGCTTATTGGCAGGTCACGACAGCTCCCACTTCTTGTGTACTTTTCCAACGTTTCAAATAGTCCAATCTAGCACGGACTACCCGACGTTCAATACCAAAATTGAGCGTTAAAACTTTGTCCCTCAAGCGCTCATCGATGCTTCCATCTTCCTCTTCATACTTTCAGGACAAAAGTAGTGTGGGGTTTCCTCCGCCTCATCTAATCCAACCAAGTAGCGGGCGTTTATCACCTCCGATGAGAAAAAAAAAATCCTCAAACAAAGCAATAACAGAAGAGGGAGTGGGAGGCATACGGATCTGATATAATATACATACGCACTATAGACGTTGGGATGATTAAAAAGCTGAGCGCTGGTAAGTTCGGCGCTTGGGAGCGAATTTCGGCTGGGGATAAATAACTCCGGTCGACTGGGCGTCAGCACCACCACCTTCTTGGGGCGACGTGGAAGACAGGGAACGCGAAGAGGAGGGCGAGAGGGAGGAATGCGAGAAGGCGGGCGTCCTTGAGAGTGCCGATGCTGAGTCATCATCGCCACCGTCGTCCTCATCTGTCCCATCGCGGTTCTCGGCATTCGAGCGAGGCAACGCTGCCGCCTGGTTTCCTTGCATCTTGGCCACTTGTGACTCGATTACATCAAGCCGTGACTCGATTAGACTGATCATATCCTCTAATGGGATTAGGATTTCTGATTCCAGGCGGTCGAGGTCGCTCGATACCCTCTGTGACTTAGCCTCGTCTGCATAGACAAAAAGGGGCTTCTGTAGCGTGATGGGCGCCTAAATATGTAGTCGAATGATCGTGTCTGGGAAACTGAAATTGGAATTGAGCACACGGGAAGAACTATGATTTTGCTTGGAATGAGGAGTCTACGCTACCCCTTTTACAGTTTTCTAATAAGCACCCAGATTTGGGCAAGTCCGAAGACTCCCTCGCACCCCGTTACTGAAGCAAAGTTACGTAAATGCGATGCATCAGTGGTGATAAATTGTAGAAGAGGCAATAAGAAAAGAACAGAGGGGAAATGATCGAAACAGACCACAAGAGGGCGTAGTGGGTGCAGTGGACAGACCAAATTCGCCGCGACCGGAGCTCTCGGCGAAGCCAATTAGGCTGGCTGCGGCCTCAATGTCACTGACACTAGTGCTCGCGCTGCGAAGACTCTTTACAGGCGTGGTGAAGAAAGGTGATGCGGCGTCAACTGACAGCGGCCGCTGCAGGTCCGCTTCACTGAAATACGCGCACAAATGAAGGAGAATTCAGTATCTTGTTATTGGCTCCTACATAGACTGCAGCCAGTACCACAGAGATCATGGGATGATAGCTCATCGACCTATGCAGATGGAACTATTGGTTTCATTTTTGTTTAAGTGAAGAAGCAGGAAAAGAGTTCAATCAAATGAGAGCTCACATTAGCAGTGGAACCATATGGTACCTAGTAGTAAGTCTCCTGATGCTTGATTAAGGATTTCAGCCAAGGATAGATTAAGTCTCCAACAGCGATGACTACGCGCCGACTTCCCTTTTCTCTGCGCCATCCAGTGGGAAGTCAACCACTGCATGGCACAATCTAATTGTTTTCCAACGGGATTCCAATGGTTTGTGAAGATGAACGTTCCTTTTCAGTTTCACGCATTAGTGATGAACTAATAGTTTACCTAGTCTGTTCGTGTTAGGTTATTTCAAAATAAACACGTGTCCAATGCATTGAAATTGCAATTCACGCCAGCGTGACTAGCAGCGCAATACAAGGCATACAACGTACATTGTGGTAGCTGTGGGTGGTGGAAGGAGTTTGCTATTACTCCCCCCACTTCCGCCCTGGTACAACACCTGCTCGAGACTCGCCAGCAGCGCCTTAGTCGGCGTGTCGAAAACAGCGCCCGACTGGGGAGGTGGGAGTGGTGCTACAGTCTGACCCGGCGATCCCGACTGGACCTGCACTGGCAGTTGGCCCTGCTGTGTGGTGGTCGGCACGTTGAGTAAGTCATCAGAGATGGCAGTCATCAGATCAGGTAGGTCTTCTGGCGAGCTGTTTGCGAGGTTGGCCAGAATTCGTGTGATGTCTGTGGACTCCAATGCTGTGTGAAATAGTTTTGGAGTTGACCGAATCGTTTTCTGACCCAATTATGACCAAGTTATAACGAAACTCGAGAGATGACACAAAGAGGGGAATAACGAATAGAGTGAGCATTCAAGGAAATATAGCAATGGAGACCCAAAGCAGCAAACGACGAAACTGAGTAGACTTTTGAAAAAAAATCTTTCGTAGCATTTCTCGGCAAATCAGTATTGCTACTAACGTGGTAGGGCTGGAATCAAGTAGATCGAGTTCGAACATAGAAAAGAGAAATACAATCGAAATATTGAACATTAAAACCCTGAGGATATACTCCTCCATATCGCAACAGATAGGGAACGAATCAGGAAGGGAATCGCACGGCATGGAAGAAGAAGGCAAAAAACAACCAAGGCGGATACCCCTTCGACGCCATTCAATTTATTCAAATTGGTCTACGCCGTTTGTGACTGGTAGGAAATCAAGTAATGTATCCCCACTCCATTTCAGTAACTAGATGATGTTGGAATCGGAAGCCTTCTTGTTGTAAGGCGCAGCCATATCTACGTCATCGCACCCATTTAATTAACATTTACTGACTAGTTCAGACTTTTGGCGACTTTCCAAGCCGATCTTGTGGGTCAAATTGGGAGAGATTCATAGTTCTTCAGTGTTTTGACGTCACATTTACTTCCCGCGTCGCGGTCTCTATATCTGATGAACGTGGGCGATTATTTCGTACATATCGTTATCAACCAATCATCCAAAAACGCATTTCACAGACATGGATACAAGGGTTCGATGAGATTATCAATTAGACCTTACCACTCAAATGTTCCTCCCCAGCAACTGTTTGAGGTCCAGGAATAAAGGTGAAATCCATGGCCAAGTCGGCAGTTGTGGAGTCAGCAGAAGTCTCCTTCGTTGGGTTTGAGGTGGCTGCGGTGGACTGTGCATCAGCACTGCCACTACCACAGTTGTCAGACAGTCCTTTAATTCGGCAGAGCGTGCGACGGCCCGTCACAATCAATGCATTGAGATGGCGCAGCCAAGTGATTAGGCTCACAGTCTCTCTCATCACTTGAGTCAAGCTGGGATTGTCACCTGGTTGCAACATGGTCACTCCACCAGTTTCTGCCGCCTCAACCGGCCAGTCAGTGAGACGGGATCGAGAGGGTCCCCGGTGGCAGAAGGTACAAATCCATGACTACAGTAAGGGAAGAAATGGTAAGGCGGAAAGGGTCTAAATACCTGGCTTGGATGCGCTTGCAAGTAAATGGGGTTGATTACTTGCCTTGGCTGCGCCCTGCGAGGTACATGTCCTGTGAGACCACACCCGGCAAACAATGCATTGGATGAGAGTTTGCACGCGTTCTGTCGTGGAACCGCTAAATTTGCACTTAGGACAGAAGACATATCTCTCTGGCTGGGCAGCTGCAGGCAGCGACTGGCTAGAAAGGATGATTGGGAGTGAGTCAGGTAGCTGAAATACCTCTCCGCCTCTGGTTCTGCCTTCCTCTTCTTCGGTGCAGGAGCGGATTCCACAGTCAACGGCGGTGAAGTGCTCTTTGTGCTGTGATAATTCTGAAGGTGGGCAGTTAAGAGACTTTGTCTACGCAATTTCCGAGGACAGTGAGGACACTGGAATGTGGTCGGAGGTATTTTCTGTGAGGGAACTGCTAAGTCAACTACCTCAGTCGGTTTGAGGGGCACCTTACGAACCTAGATGAGGAAAATAAACCTCTCTCACAGATGTCTTACCGTGGCACTTGGCCGTTTAGACGAACCAGGCGGCTCTGATTTGATGACTCCCAGTTTATTGGGAAGTGGAACAGTTGGGTCCTCTAACCTATTCGATTCCTCGAGCTTTGACCTCTCAAACTCGCCTGAAACAGCCCTCTTCTTCAGTTCCCGCCTCTTTCGACAGGCTTCGTGAAACTGAGCAATGCTGCGATCATAAAGCATATCACCTTTGGCAACAGGTGTATCATTTGAACTATCATTAGCATCAGCAATGGGTTTCTTTTCATGCTCCTCATTAGGCTCTTTCTTCACCGATTCCGCTTGCTTGTGCTGTCGAATGAATCTCAACACATAGTTGATTTCGGTTTGTTCGGCACGACGAATGGAAGATGCTGGAGTCCATTCAACGATACCGTCCCAGCTAAACTTAATCCGATAATCCAGGTGATCGCGGGATCTTTGGCGGCAGGCTAAAACCTCTGCAAGGTACTCGTAGTTGTTTCTCCAGCGTGCCATCACGTACGAACCAATTTCGTAAACCGGCTTTGATGCTGGTTGTTGTTGAGTATCGGCATCGTGAGGAGCCCCACGTTTAGACTTGGAGCCGCTCTGCATCAAATGCTGCTTACTGAGAGTATGTATCCACAGACCTAAAGGGAATAGAGATGCTAATCCAACGGTATAGTTTAACAGCGCTCAGAACACTTCCTGTTCAAATGCCAATTCGATGTATTTTACATGAATGTGCTGTTGATATATTGAGCTCTCAAATATCCGATATAGCAAATAAATACATATTACTTCTTGAGAAGTATACACAAGCCACATGCCAGAGAAAAAAGATTTAGCAAGACAAAACGTCTGAACAACTCCTCCATAAGGTTTCAAGGTGTAGCCCACAAGAAAGCGAACAAATTTAGTAAGCTAAAACAATGTATCAAAGCCTAGCTTCCGTTGGCAAGAAGTATAACTTATGGTGGAGGACAAAATCAATTTCGCACCACAAATAAATGAACGCAGCAAGCTCTTGAAATCGGCGCTGACTTATTACAGAATGCAAAACACCTCACCGTGACCAGCATCGCGAAACACCAGGAGTTCCATTGTATGGTCTATGTCTATAACTGTAAATATACACGTTCTGTGATATGCTTCGTGATATAAAAATGTGGAATGCAGAGTGAAAAGACTTAATGCTGGGTAATTTAACAAACTTTGCCACTATTAAAGTGCTCCTACGTGCAAGCGTTTGTATCATTTACTTTATTAGTAATAAATTTCTGCTTATTATTCATGGCAGTGGTTTAATATAATGCTGACCTAAAAATTTTTGCCCTGTGGCAATGCACATCTTCAATGTGAGCATTGGTGTTGGACCGAAGTATTAAAGCTGTCAACTGGCTGCGCGAGCGTATCTAAATAAGACAGCAAATTTGAAAATCAAGAAATATTTTTAAAAATGAGGCTGTTTACTAGCAGCTGTTGTGCGTTTCGGAAAGTGTCATTACACATTCTAGCGTCCCAAGGCTCCCTTGAAGGCAAGAGAAGGTAAAATACAAGGGTAGAATAAATATAGATTCAACTGACAGGGAGAAATGAGCTGCTGGCATGGCCCGGAGGCCAGCCTACGCGGCTAGGGCAATATGGCCACCTCTGTCACCCCGACCAAAACTGACAGTCCAAGCAAACAAAGTACTGCACACACACTATCCGGGTTTTATAAAGAACTAAAATCCATCCCGCTTTGGGAGTCAATGGCTAGTGGCTTGTGAGTTATACGATGTATTAAACATCCATGTAATGAACTACTTCGCACCACCGGTAGTCTATTATATCCCCGGCTATGCTATTTGTAGATTGAGGTATCTTTAGCGGCAATACATTCTTAAGTTAACATTGTGCAATAAACTTTTGCTTGAGCATAAAATGAACGTGACGGGTTTTTGAAATTGAGTGCTTTGTAATGCCTTTTTCGTTTGTTTAACTCTCGGTTTTGGAAGGCGGACCACTCAGTGGGTCTATTATTGTGTCTTTGCTAATAGGCCTAGTCTTTCGGTCACGCCAATCGTCCCAAACCCTCCTGCAGGTCGGTAATATACATTCGGTCTAAGTATTGTCTTTTCCCGTCCTCAGCGAAGTCTTAATGTGCTACGCAACTTAAGTGGAGGACTAAACATTTTTAGTTGCAATTTTATCACTTTTAACTGTATCAAAATCCACATGGATGCAATTATAAAAATCTTTGTACACAAAAAATTTCCAACTTAAATTACATTCCAATTGTAACGAGGTAAGTTATATCATCTGCAATCATCGTTTTCTGTGATGCGAAGCATTCGGTGATAGTTTAGATTTGTCATGGTGCTGTGAAAGCACTTGTTGATGATAGCTTAATTCCCCAAGATCATTAGGATCCCAGTCTTCAACTGTCGTCATTGCATCGATGCTCCCTTTCTTGCTTGTGGCCTCCGCGAAGGTATCCTCTCTACGCGTTCTATCCTCCTCCAATTTGCTCTTCTTCGAGGGCTTTGCAGGCTGAGCGCCCATATTATACAAATTCATTAGGCTCCCAATAGGCAGTCATGTGGGCCTTTACATTGCTCAATCAATACTTCGAACCCGTCCATGCATACCTTTTGAATTCGCACTGTCTGCCGCATTGTTCTATCGATTGAGATTGCAGTTATCTAAATTAGGCTATTAAACTTCTAAGAACATTTTATTCCCATGAAATTGTAAGTCTACTCGTTGCATCTTTTAATAATTTTCAGGCTATTAAATGACTAATTAAAACCACACAGGACATGTCAGCCCTATCCATGGAATTGAAGCTTGACACAACTTAAAAGGTTTAACGTATAAAGTTAAATGGGACTTGTGCATATTTAAAATATCAAACTCAGACAAATGTCTTGACAACTAGCAAATTTTATTGAATGAGCGGAGTGGCGGTTATTCGAACGGTATCATTACATCGGAGCAGATTAAACACAAGGCGAAGCCTTTAGTCCCATAGGTTTTGCTTTCATCCTTATTGCCTTTTTGCGTTGTTATTGCACGCAAAGGATGGATGCTTAAGAGCGTGGATAAACGCCCGTGATTACGCGCCACGTCTTCAGAGAAGATATGGAGATTTGTGCTATTTGAAATTTTGACGATCACCTCTTTTAGAATAGTTCCGACTCAAAGTTTTGCCTTCTTAGTAATACATTTTTCGTAACTGAAACAATCAACAAACAGAGAAGGTAATTGGCAGGCCCCTTGCGGATGGGTGCTCCATGCAAGGCAAGGTGAAGGCGGTGAGATAGTTAGATATGCGCCGTAGCTCTAGTTTTATGTACACGGTGTATGGTCTAATATTGATTAACTGTTTATGCGACACGTGAGCTCAACGCTTCTGGTCCTTGACGTTTGGACAACTCAAACGCTGGCAACAATAAAGTGCGCGCGCACGTTTACGCTGTTCCGTGGCATACTTCTTCTGTGGCAAGTGCCACGTTTTTTCACCATAGGCATATCGATGGCAAGAGAATGTAAAGGAATTTAACAACAAAACCACTTTTCCTAGTGACACTAAATTTTTTTGGGTCCAGCCTGGTGAGACTGAATGGAAATTCATAACGCCAAAGACACAATGTAATGCCCCGCATTTCTTCATTATGATAGCAAGGCTCCGCCAATTTAATTTCACTTAGCAACATGCGCACGGAGCTATAGTAAGCAAAAAACAACATTGTTCTTGTTCATTTACGAAGCCTCTAGGCTTCCCTAAGGACTAAAGCCAACCTGTCCTAGGACGGTTCATTCAGCAGAGGAACAAGAGACATGGCATAAAGTGTCTTCTTTAATAAAATTAAGAATTATACAGACGGCTAACATGTTGCACGTATCTCAAAACGTTAAAATATTTCAAATAAGCCCATAATGTGGGCATTCGCCGTATTTCACTGACCACGCAAAGTAGAATAGAAACCGGTGGGCACAGCTTGTTTTTTTGTTAAAAAACAACTATTTTTTGTAGGGTTTTACATAATTTAGTTGTTAGGCTTTTTTGGGTTTTAACTTAGAGCTTTTGTTTAAATCGTCTCACTATTTAATTTCGCGTCTTGCTCTCTGGGAGTTAGTTCGCTTTGGGTATGAGCGATAAAGAGCGCTTGTTTTCGGAGTTCTACTCCGAAGTAAAGATTATAGAAAAGAGGGACTCAACGCTTACACCGAAACAACAAATTGACAGACTAAATAGACCGGGATGCACGTACTTCAACCTTAATCCATTTGACGTATGTTTCGCACCAAATGTAATTTGGTTGTTAGGTTTTGCAAGTTGACCCAGAAGCGAAGATGTCAGACATCAAGTCAAGATATCGCCAGGTATCCCTCATATGTTTTTGTCATACGTAGATGTCTCTTCTTGTACATCCAGATAAAAATCAGGATGATGCTGAAAGGGCCCAAAAGGCTTTTGATGGTAAGCTGTTTTCTTAGTTTAATTCGTATTCGATTATGTGGTGGTTACCTTTTATTACTTTGTTTAGCTGTTACAAAAGCATACAAAACTCTCGAAAACAATGAAAGTTATCGGAAATGCCTGGAAGTCGTTCAGGAGGCAAAGGATCGTGTACTTCAGATGGTAGTAGCATATTAGTTGTAATCCAATCTCAATAGGTTTCAGAGAAACGCATCAAAGCTAAAGGTCAGAACATAGATGAGGACGATCCGGCTAAGGTAACTTGATCTAGCATATCTTCAATGTCTTCGTGTAGTACAGACATGCTGTATATGTGCAAACGTGCAAACTCTTTGCAGATCTAGAACGTCTTCGTGTGGATGAAGAAACAAAACAGCAGAATGAGAGGTATGTGCCTTGTTGCTCGGCTACCTTCCTAAATTCTCTTGCATTCATATTTTTTGTCACATGACTACCTGTCACAGCGTACAGTCATTCAAATTCGTTTTTGAGATTTTTCCCGTCCTTTCGAGACAGCCCTTCCGAATTGCGTAAACCGATCTCTTCTCTTATCATGGGGCCATTGATTGGTTTTCATCATTTCTTGCGTTTTAATGCAATACCTATCTCTGTCTACCATTGTGTTGACCATTTTTCATAAATTTCATGAAGTCCATAGACGCGATACACTTTGCTTTCGGTAACACAGATGGGTGCCTTTTGGAGAATATCGCCTCACTCTTTTCAGTGCAAAGGTGTTTTGTGCTTTCAGAAAAAGGAAGGCAGAAGAAGAGGAAATGCATCGTTTTCGCGTGCAGTACGACAGAGAATGGCGTGATAACTATGAAGTATGTCTTTTCCCCGCCAAGTTTACCTTTTGACTGTTCTCTAGCACCAGTTCTTCAGCATTGTAGAGTTTACTATTTGGTATCTCGCGCCTACCAATCTCGTCCACTTTTTTGTTAGTTTCACGTTGACGAACTCTACAGGCATTATTATGCGTGTGCGGTTCGACCGCACTGCCTTGGAGTCTCACTGCTATGTACTGATTATTTCGCTCTTGACCATTGTACAGCCCAATTTTAAGTCGTGGTCACTTCCGCATTTGCGCTTGCACCCGCCCATTATTCACCAAATGAACGACCCAATGGGTGATCGAACTAGTTGACTGCCCGATCACTCTCTCTCGACATTTGCGTGCGTATAAGCCTTCCCTCGTTTATTACAGGAAAGCCGAAAAGACCGAGTAAGAAGTTGGCGTAACTTCACTGCTAAGAAGGCCAAGAAGGGCGAGAGCTTGGGCGGCTTCAAGCCGCCCAAAACGCGTATGGAACAGCGTCCTAACTGATCCCAAACACCCGACCCCGTTGACCACCCCTGTTGCAAGTGTTTGTGTACATATAAAGTAGCTTATCCCCATGTCGATCTTCTTTTTCTCACTTCACTAAAGGAGTGGATTTTTTCGCGTCTGTATACCTCACTAACCGGAAGTGCAAACCCGATGACCTACTTTGCCAATTGCCCCACACAAGCGGTTTCTGAGAGCTGATGAAGTAAGAATGCTTGCATTACGCGTGGAGGATCAGCACTGAAGTATTGTAACTGGATATCTGTAGCAAATTCTGTTACAGCCGTCGGTTTGGACAAGTGCCTCAAGGCAACTTGTTGGATGATTATGATGGTACGGGGGAGGGGGTTATTGACACAGTCGACTTCTATCTAGGAAGTCTGCGCATGTCTGCCATCTGATCTGGATTGGACTGGACTGGACTGGCGCCTTACGCTGGGCAGACAAAAGCTTGTACAACTAGCACACAATTCGAGGGAGAAGGGTGGTTCCTCTTAGTGTGGGTGGGATGTTGTCGGGGTTGGTGGTGTCGGTGGTTGCTGTAATGGTGAAGACGACGACATCTGTAAATGCAGTTCGGCCGAGAGATCAGGATCCCAGGCGAGAACACGGCCTGTGAGGGGATCGAATTTGCCAGCTATAAAGTAGGTGGGTAGTTCTTCGTCAGAGCTCGAGTCACCCTCGCTGTCGCCCAGAATAGAAGTGAGCTCATCCTCGCAATGGGGTGCTTGCTTCTCGGTTTCCTCAGTCGGCTCAGCAACTTTTTTCTGCCTGGAAAGCCGATACTCGGCGTAGTTGCGAGCTATTTGAACACGACTAATGATGCAAGTGGCCTCGTTGTCATCCACGTGATCGGTTACAAACACCGCGCCCTCGTAGTTGGCAACGCGCTTACCGTCCTCTCCTGCTTCTTCTGGGCAGTAGAACCTGGGAATCAGAAGCATATTGGTGTAAGAAGTCAGCACAATTAATAAGCTCCAGTAGGGGGTAACAATCGCGATATTCATATGCCCCAGTAATAGGAAAAAAGGTGTTGGGAAGACGAGCAGACAGACAGGGCAACCTACCAGGAAGCGCAGACAAGTGGTGAGAGTTCGTTATGTCGCGGTGCGCAGATATATTTGATCTCACCCAGGTAGGCCTGATCACTTCCACCCGAGTTGAACTTCACCACATCACCCAGTCGCACCACCAGTCCGTCCCTGTTGCGCTTCAACGAACGGTAGCAGGGCATCCCGTTGTATCGCTTTCGCAACTGCAATGCGTATACGTCTTAGTTTTGCTTAAGATGAACCAAAGCAAGCAAATGGTAGGGCCAGTCACTCACCCGTCCATGAGGTTTCCAAATAACTCTCAGAGGAGCCTTCACTTTCTCCTCGTCAGTGGGCCAGTCGTTCAACCAATCATCGCCTGAGTTCGAAAAAACGTCTCACATCAGTGTCACAAGTCGATACTAGCATTTCGAGGTCAGGTGCAGTTTGCAGCCAAATCTAGTGCGCATATGAGTGTTTCAACACAATCAGTCACAAAACAGAAAACCTACCTTTCCTCCTCTCTATACCAATAATTCAGCCACCCAATTCCCTGATGAAACGAATCCTTCCCGCCAGATATCAGTGGCATAAGATGACGGGTGATGCCGACCTGGAATTACATAGCCGATTTGCTGTCAAGCCATTTCGTCTTGGTTGTTTAGCTGTGTGGTCTTCTTTTTCGTTTTTTTCCCCACACCAATTTGCTCATGTGTTTATTGGGACTCTTTCAGAAGACTTCTGTCTCCCATAACGCCTTCAGTAACGTTGGTAAATTCACTTTGCAAAGACAATATTGCAGACTGAATAGTGCACGGAAGTGTTGCAGAGAGACGGCATTCACAGGCGACTAAGTTTGTGAGGAGCAGAGATGACGTGTTGAAATCGACTCCGCTTCTAGCAAACATTACAATCTCGAGCCCAACACAATAGCCATCAATGGAGGGAGACAATGTCGTCCACTTTGTCCTTGAGTTAATCTTCCCACGAACAGCATAGATACACAAAAGTAGTAGTGGAATTTAACACTGTCACCCGAGAGAATACCTCAGCAACAGAGTGCGCTTAACAATGTACCACTGCTAGTGAATTTAGGGAGTTCCACTTCTCAGACGGATTCATTATATCATCATCGTCCCCGTTTCGAGAGTTATAAATAACCGAAATACTTGCGACAAATGAAACATAAGCTTAAGTTCAGGAAGCACCGAAAACGGTCGAAAGAGCAAATTTAAGCTTACGCGGCCATTTTTCGGCCTTCAAGACTCGACTGAAGCCATCCAAAACTTCTCCTTCGCTGACAATAAAGCGAAACGACCCCCGCAATAACTCGGGCACTAATGCCAACTACTACTTGATCGCCCACCCTCTCCCATTTACCTTAGATTCGCATAACAGAATCTCTACTTACCAGGCCTCAGTAGCAGAGGGTCAATGATAAGAACAGCTTACCATGCACAGTTGGGGAGGGCTCCTTCAGTGGGGAGGCGTCTCCATTGGCAAGACGACTTCGTCGTGTGACAAAGGTCAGTCTTCTGCACTTCGGTGAGACAGGAGACGGTTGTGGCGACGTTTGGCCGCAACGAGCCTCCACGGTGCTTGTATTGACAGTGCAGGAAATGGAGGCGCCGGTGGCCCGACCCAACTCGGTGAGGTTGGCAAAGTGGTCGGGAAGCATGCGAATGTGATGTAGAGGTACCTCCCTGTGATCGCCGTCGTCAAAGTCAATGCAGAGGCAGTTATCCGCTGGTGGTAGCTTGTCTGGACCTACTGGAGAACGGGGAAATGTGGAATTGGTACTAATATTGCTGCTAAAACAGCATGGGATTACCTTCCGGCTGGTGCACGGGTTTGTGGAGTAGTTTTATTTAAGGATGAGTTAAAGTTCATCCGTGGAATAGAGGCTGTTAACAAAAGATTTGATATGAGTTTATTAACGCCTGACACGTCTACAAACCCTACTATTACCATTCCAGCAATCAAAACGAGGGAGAGCAGGACGTAAATTGAGACCCAGCTATAATGGACGTGGACGTCGATTTCAAGAGGTTCAATGCAACGGTTGCCACGCAAGCTATGCTGGTGTATTAAAAGATTTGGAGGATGGAGATTTGCGCCTTGGAATTCAGGCAATGAAATCCGTTCTATATTCTTTTCAAAAGGTTCTTGTGAATTTATGGACTTTTGCCCTCTAAAAAGCTTGGCCGTTAGCCCTGGGTGGACAACGTGGTTAGCTAAGACCTTCGATACCGAGTGCGCACATAACGGACATCAACCAAACCACAACTTATTTTTAATTGAAGAGGCACCAAAATTGTGGCCTGTTGTTAACTGAACCAACTTTTGGAGGTGGGTGGAAGTGACATCTGCCAGCAAGGCAAAAAGCATTCCTTTCGCCCACAAGATTACTCATTGCTTTTAATGGAAAAAATCAACTTTAAAACAAAAAAAACGACAGTACAGCAGCTAATCCCGACCCTTTGTAGAGGCTTATGAAAGTGGGTTCGAAATGATCACCTTTTGGGAAGGAGAAAAGAATGGGAAAAAGCCGCAATGCCAGTAAGGAGAAAAACACTACGGTGGTGCTCGGACAACAGACCCACCAATTCCTCGTACTCAGATATAATGGCTTGCTAAAAAATGCCCGCCTGACTGCATCTGCAGAGGTCATTTTTTAAACACCAAAATGTGATGCACCTAAACATTTGGGAAACACGCTTCCAATTGAACTCAACAGATCAAAGCCCGAATGCTAAAACTCTCTAGCCCATGGTAATACGCAAATTGTTTATTTAACCTTCAATTTAGGCTTCACGGACAGCTTGAGGCCTCGCCGGTGTATCTTCGCCGGACGATCTGGTCTCCAAGCCAAACCAATAGCCTCAACTCTCCTTTGGGTCGACAATGCATACTGTGCCGGGTAATACGTCTTCTTTAGCCTTCAAGTAGAGTCTCGGGGCGCTATATTTTCCAATAAAACGTCACACTAAAGTAGGTTCGTTTTGTCTAGTAATGGCGACGCAAAATCAGCAACGATTGGACTGGACATGGGCACTCCGAGAGGGCTATCACTCAAGCCTGTTTTCATGCTGGGCACTCAAATTCACTGGACCAAGGTAATAAAAATGTCTCCCTAATCAAGCAGTACAATGAATGCATGTGACTGTCAGGAGTGTCGTAAAACACTCCTCTTCATGGAACACTCGGTCCCACCCCAGGGTGGTAGCTCACAACTACGTATTCGAAAACGTGACAGCCTCCTTAGCTTTGGTGTGGTCAATGGAAGTAGACGCGCATTGTAAGCAAGATCACGAGACCAAAAGCAAACAGTTCATGTAACTACTGCTTTTAACCGCAACTTATTTAAATAAAGATGCTTTCGCAGAAACGAAGACCCCAGCTCTCTGAATGGTCAATAGATCGCACCGCTATTAATTCGACTTGAGACGATGTCGTGGTGATGTTGAAGGGGTTAGAGTAAATCAAGTGAGAGTAAGATGCCAGACATTGATCCGCTTCAAGTGGTCCCCTGCGCACCACATGGCACACACAGGCAAGCTATACGCACCAAAACGAATTGTCATATTTTACCACGGCGATGGATGGGAAGCCCTCGCAGAACTTAGCATCACAAAAAATGGCACAATCAATGCCGTGATGGTGGTGGTGCTCAAATTTCACCGAGATATAATTTTCACCCACGTTACAGAGCAGAAGAGCTGGCAAAACCACTTCGATGCCCACCAAGGCCCTCAACCTCGAATCCAGTATCGCGGATAGGCGAATCAAACTGCCAGCAATCACCACAGCTACGGTCATTGATACGTCCATGATCCGAAGATATGATAATTGCTAAGTTAAGCCTTTCGGCCCCTCATCATCTGACCTACTAGTCCTCCAGCCTTGCAGCACCACTTCAATCTAATCGAAAAAAAACGACTGAACTCAAACCGCGGTGAATCGGTAGTGGTTCTCTACTAAATCAGACTAAGATGGATTGTCAACAGTGTTTGGCTAAAGGGAAGAGGTCCGAATACACATTAATCCATCCGAGAAAAAACGGTTAAAAACTGGCAAAAGAATGCCACTACCCACTTGTCACCAATCAGAAAACGGACAATCAACAGAGCACAGCCTGTGACAGTGTCTCAGTAGAGTAAAAACAATGCAACAAATTCTAAAACTAGTAAAACATGCTACACGCACACTCAGAGATGACTCCAGGGTAAAGGTTGATGGCGAGAGTGTCACTCCAAGCGGCACAGACGCGAGTGCCAGGAGGTAGTTGGCTGATTGAAACGGGCACCACTTCGAGGACGGCCTGCTGGAGGACTTGCCACGCATGGAGTCGGATCTCGCCAAGGCGTCGACGCTTGACACCGGCAGTGAAAAGACTGGCACTGCCGCTACCACCAGCGCCACCACCGCTGTTGCTGGTGCCGGGGGATAGACGCAGTGGTGGCGGTGACTCAACCTTCTCCATTTGGTCCAGGCGAATGAGGCACTGACGGTCGTGGGTGTTGTCTCTCTCGTTGGAATAGGATGTCGAAGTGTCTTCTGGAAGAGGCAATAGACGATTTGTATTGTTTGAGTAACTGTACGTTTTGACCGTGGGTTCCAACCCAACCACCTGCTCCTAGCATGACATCATCCGTTCCTACCTTTTTACAATAAAACGCATTTCACATTTCTGAGATGTTGGGTGGTTCATTAAAGCGCGCGCTCAGAGTATTGACATCATAACGCAGAACCTTGAGCCCTCTAGTTCCATTGCAACAGACAAATGAAGGACATTCCCCTAATCAAAACAGGGACTAGGGTTCGAAACCTCAGCAATTGGACCGCTCCATATTACAAGAATCGGGGAAAAAAACAGCACCGACTGAAGGCCACTGGTTATTGCAATGTAGGGGAGAGGCATGACCAAAACCTTCAAGGCAAGCCTGTATCACATGTTCCCTAGCCTGATCCACCTCGACTTCCCCACATTCGACAGGGAATCTCATCAAAATCCGAGAGATGCTTTGCTACCCACTGAAATCGAAAACCATCCAACTGCAGTGCATTTTCGACTCTTTTCAGTAGATAACCCTAATGAACTTGACTAGTACAGCTATGAGGAATACGTGAGTGAAAGGAATGCTTAGCATCATTTTGTGCTTCCACCAAGCATTACTGTTCAGTGGAGCTTCACGACACTCCGAAACACTACCAAATTGCATCGATCGATGGATGGGGTTCAAGAATACCCAGAACACAGAACCAAAAAGTTTCGTAAATTTACCATCTTCGTAAAAAACTCAAAGTCGTGGGAAATTTTTCATCTGCGTGAAACGACAAACGCGTTCGGACGTTGCAGTAGGAAACGCCGTAAGCACGCCTCTTTGCAGCTTTAAATTAAAGTGTACAATGTGTATTTCAAGTCCATAAATTTTTATGACTAGAACCAAGCCCTAAGTTAAATTACTCTCTGCATACTTGCACGTGTGTGTGTGTGTGTGTGTGTGTGTGTGTGTGTGTGTACTTGTATCACAAATTGGCCACAATGGAGAGAGAGAAGGAAAAGGCCTTTGATGTGCACCGATACTGTGGTTATGGAGGTGGAAAACATGGGATCGCGTTTTCTAAGGTGTTTTTGTGCAACGAAAGACACAAGACCGCTTCTGGCGGGAGATACGGAAAAAAAACACCTTGTTGTGCAATTGAGGAGCTCTCGAACATCTCGAAATGCAGGAAGTATATTCACGTTCTCAATCAAACATCCAAACCTCCTGTCCTTTTCAACAAAATACAACTATTCGTATCGTGCCCTCAAGAGTGACCTGCGCACCACATCAGGGGAAGTTATGAATGTATAGCTGCTGATGCAGCAAAAGAAGCTTGTGCCGTTGGTAAATGAGCTATCACCACCCGAAACGATGGCGCCGAAAAGTTTGCTTGGTGTGAAAAGTTGAGAGGCTAAGTGAAAAAACGAGTGGGTTGTTAATAACTGTTCCTTTCACGATTAGTCAGATTTATAGCCTTTCAGCTCTCCTGTAGATTAGTCTTACATAAGCTCCAACGTCATCAAAAGTAAGTGGGGTGTTACCGACGACTACTGTTAACAACGCTAGGCAGACCAGTTGGAGATATTGGTGCCAAAAAGGGAGGAACGGGATCTTTGGTCACGCTCCTCTAATTTCTGATCCCTAAGACGTTATAGATAAAGTGATTTATAAACACTGAGCTTCCAACAGTCGCCTACCAAGGTAGAGCGTCCCAGCTCGCAGATGCGTATCCTCAATGAGGAGGACGCGAAGCCCATCGGAGAGGTCGGAGAGGTCTAAATCGATGCGACGGAGATCGGGAGTAGGGGGCCGTTGGAGTTCGTCCTCCATCCCCTCTTCTGCATCGTCTGGTCTAGCCCTTTTGTAGGCCATCGGCGGCGCAGCAGAATGCCCAAGGGAGCCTTTGCGCTGTCGTCGCGACGACGACGCTGACGTCCGCTGCAAAGGCGGAGGTCGCCGCTGCGGCGGACGATGCGAAGAAACCGAAGACGTATCGACCGTGGCCAGCGAGGAGGTGGAGGGTGAGATAGAGGCAGTAGTCTTCCAATGGCAACAATAACATCACTCTCACTCTAGGCCCTTTTTTGGTTTCTCCCTTATCCAGCCTTTTTTGTAGATGTGTTTCTACACCCGTGGTGACTCAGCAGCGCATAAAAAGTGGATATTTATTCGTCCGATTTCTCATCCCAATCGCCCCCCCTCCCACCCCGAAATACACTTTCGATGAAAATAAAGAAGTAATATATAGATAGGATCAAAACAAGATGTGGCTTGGGAAGCTGTGGGATAATGGGCAACTCCCATTTGCATTTCAGGGTATAAGTGTCCCTCCACACTGCTTGTGGGTGGGGTGTGACCGAGAACACAGGATTTGAAAGAAGAGAATGTTTAAGTTAGCTAATCCGACTTCGTAAAGCCTTTTTCTTTTTCAGTTTTAACGCTAACACTTTTCAGTGGTGTGACAAGCTTGAATGCAAGCTTTAAAATGATCCCAAGAGCCTAACAAAGTAGCACAATCAATCTCATCTGACAAAAGTGATTGCTTTTCATAGGAGTGTCACGTAAAAGTGTTTCAAGTCCCTAATCACATTTAACCACGCTTTCTGCAGTAGGCAGTTCTAGGTCCATGGAGCACTAATTCTATCCCTTGACATTGAGGAAAGATAGCAGGCAAAATAAAGTTGAGACAGCTCGTGAGATTCTGAAAGTAGGCGGCTTTAATCACCATTTCTATTTGTTCGAGTTGAGCGAAATGAAATACAGCATGTTAATATCCTAAAATGGCAGCTCAAACGCAAAACTTCAATATGAAGCTCAACATTGTTCGAGGGCCAGCTTTTCTCAGGCTTCCACGAATGTGGAGAGAAGTCCTGTATTCAATTAATCTCCACCATTTGGGGTAAGAATGAGCGAATTAACTCAATCACCCGTGACAAATGCCACTCCCTGAGAGCTGGTGGGCAGTGGCTTCTAAATATGGAATTTTATAAAAAACTGTTTGGCTAGCAGATTACAAAGGCGATAGTCACTACCCTATCCAATGGAGATCAAACTGTAACCAAGTTGTACTGTAACGGCGGTTTCAAAGAATCATGGAAGCCTCAAGGCTGCTGCCAATTTAAATTCCAAATGACAATTCCGTTGCACCAGCACAATGGTTTATTCCAAGCAGGTTATCGCTTAGATCTTGCTGGTATTTAATGACGCACATGTTAATTTGTTTGGGTTCTTTTTCGCATTTACCAATTTTGGTCGCGATTGGGCGTACGCCCGCAAAATGTGCTTCAGGATTACTGGTGAGCGACCCACGCAGCCACAAATCAGCGTCGCATTGGCAACAATTTTTTGCCTTTCGCCGACATCTACCTGATTTTCAATTCCTGTATATGATTATTCAAATTTTCATGCACCTTGTATCGTGGGAGTTGTTCAAACACTCATTTCCGGATCGCAATTTCCCATCCAAGTCCTGGCAGTCGGCTTCTTCTTTGGACCTGTCAGTTCAGTTTAAAACATTTTTGGGAACTGTCCCATTGCAATCTGCGCATTATTCAACGCCCACCTCTTCTCACAAACGCATTTAGCGAGTCTTTGTGAGGATGACAGATAGCTCATTCAGTAATGGCTGCGTAAACATTTTGCAACCTGCGATTTGATTAACGCGCTGAGAACTCATGCACAAATCATGGATTATCTGCTTTAAAGGGGCTGGTATTATCCCATGAGAGACACGTCGAAATCGTGCACACAACCGAAATCCGAAACTGTTGGCAGGAGCGGGAATGGGGGGAGGAGGGGGCTCTGAGTCAAACTCACCTTGGTAGAGTGATGGGCAGAGGAACCGCTTTGTTGTGGGTCAACAGTGTCCCTCACCTGGATTGTCAGCTGCTCGTGCAAGCGCAGGGGTGAGGTGGAGATGTCAGAGACGACCTCGCAGAAGTCCACCGACTCCGAGGCACATAGTGACTTACCTTTCGCACGTCCAGATTCAAGGCGAG
Source organism: Taenia hydatigena (assembly GCA_036345935.2). Taxonomy (NCBI): domain Eukaryota; kingdom Metazoa; phylum Platyhelminthes; class Cestoda; order Cyclophyllidea; family Taeniidae; genus Taenia; species Taenia hydatigena. The sequence continues at coordinate 17,970,674 of JADWOT020000003.1, forward strand.
AGTTAGAAAAGAAAACATTCGTTATTAGACAAAAATATGGCCGATAGAACCCATATATTGAGGGTTCATCTGAATATAATGCTAATAAATTCAATCAGGGTTCATCGAGCGCGACGAGGTCATTTGGAGTGTCAAACAGCTCTCCCTACTTCCTCCACAGCTGAAAAAAACGTGGAATGTGGCAATTTATAATGAGTTGCGTGATTTAATGATGTTGATCGTGGCGGAATAGCGTATGACGGTTTCCAAAGCGCACAAATCGTTACTACTTAAAGGTAATTGTAGCGTCCCCAGGCTCCCTTGAGGCAAAAGAAGACAAAATACTAGGGTAGAACATATATATTCAACAGGCAGAGGAAAATGAGCTGTTGGCATGGCCTGGAGGCCAGCCTACGCAGCTAGGGCAATATGACCACCTCTGTGACCCTGACCGAAACCGGTAGTCCAAACAAACAAGGTGTTATAGTAATAAATGCAGCAGGAAATAAGGGGGATGAGCCCGCCAAAATTTACGATACTCTAAAGGGTGTAATGCACTGACGCGGGGCCATTTTGAGACAAAGTTATAATCAAATTGCCCTACCAAGTAAATAAGATCAGATTTTTTGCAGAGCGCTACACCACTATTAGTTCTAGCACACCTATCAACATTATAAATCAACCTCTCGCCACGACAGCACTAAAAGTGTAATAACCGAAGTTACTGCAGATCGGGGCTAGTTTACTCCGACGTCCTCTTACAGTGAGAGCCACGTGACGCGATAATGCGGAGGCCGTTTCTTTCACGTGACGTGACACGCTACAGGGTCAATGGCGGACACAACTAGAGCGGGAGCGGAAAAAGTTGGAGCGGATTTTAGTCTATGATGAGGGAAGCGAAACAGGAAGCAGGTTGCTTACGGGAGACCTCAGAGCGCCTGCGTTTGGGCGGCCACACACCGGTAGCGATATCACTGACCATAGGGGCCTTCACCTTGCGTCGATCTATGGAAGGAGTGGTCAAAGGGGTAGCGGGACGCTTGGGGAAACTGAAGGAGCGATTGCGCATGGTGGTGGAGCCCGATGCCTGTAGTGGAGGCGGAGGTGGTGGCGTGTTCGCCCATGCCCGTGGTCCAATGTCCGAAAGCTAGCAAGGAAATAAACGCCTCTAGTTTTGATCGTGTTTCAGTTTAGAATGCCATTTACGACTTAACATAATAGAAGGCATGTCCTGCAAGTGCCTGAGGCCCCACTCGACAATCACTCCCGATAGCACGTTCTGTGGCCAAAAAGTAAAACGACTCTAGACCTGACCGTTCAGATGCCTCCGCCGGGAATCAGCTATCCTTCACTCTATTTCCCTTGTAGCTGAATAGAATCTAAGTAGATCAAAGAGATGAAAGGGTAGAAAAGCTGGATGCCCTGTAAAGCAATTTAACTTGTGTCACATTAAGTGATATTTTAGGCACGTTCGCTATAGAGCATGGACCCACATTGAGCATTACAAAATCAGTGAATTCACGCAATAAACCCAACCGGACATCCCGAAAGTGAAACAAATGTCCTCCCGTTTGGATGAGGAATCAAAGTATAAACTTCGTTCCTGATTTGCGGGTGGATCTCAAAGCAGCAATTAAGCTGTGCCACTCAAAAGACGGAGTAGCTGTGTGACAGACTGATTATTTGTTTCGCACTTAACTACTCAAGTCCGAGCGTCCCAAGGCTGTTCTGGTGGCGCGTTATGCTACAATTACCTTACAACTCCACGATTTGAGTGGGCAAGCCTGACCTATATTTAAGTGCATGGAAAATACGCCCCCTTAAAACAATGCAGTTTTGTCTTAACCAACGTATTATTGCTTGAAATAAACAAAACGGGAAGGAACACAATAGCCTATGTTGCGACGCTGCGTATGCGTAGCATATCCAACCCTCCACCACTAAAAAAAAGAGGCAAAGCATAAAAAAGCCAGACTTTTCTGAAGCGTTAATTTAATGTACTGAAGTATTATGTGAGCCTGACAAAGGAAAAAACATACTGGGGAGGTCATTGTTTAGGGTTCATTTTCGCCACGCAAACCAAATGGGACAACAAACCAGACGTGAAACGTATATCATTGGGAGGAAGAAACTGGAACGAACTTACTAGGAAAGAGTTCCATTAGTGCTATTCAGGTGGAATTTTGAACCAAATGATTATCTGAATTATTTCTACCTTGTTCGGGGAATTGAAACACATGCGTGTTGGTGCTATGGCCCAATTTGCTGCTGCTTGCCGATCTTACCCATGATTCCATCTCCCAAAAGCGAAAGACAGCTTTCAACTAATATCCACTACGAAAATAAAGATTGTCAGGCTTGAAAGCATTTAGGAGAAACAAAGAAATGGTTTCCCTTAATCGAGTCCGTTAATAAGATGAATGATGGCCATCCTGAGTGCAAAATAGCTACATTCTAAATGCATGAAGATGTTTCGCACTACTCCCTATGTCAGGTGCCACAAAACCTACCATGGGTGCGAAACTAAGAGGCGTAACTCATCAAGCGAACTTAAAGGAAGGCATGCCATAATCCCAGGGGACACGAAATGCGAAATCCCGACCAACCTTACAGCATATGCTCTCACTAACGAAGTAGGTGGTATTCCTCCTCCTATGATGCAAATTCATCATACCGCCTTTTCACTCCTGTGACGAGGTTAATTAAAATTCATAGAGGCAAACGAATGGACGGTGAAACCATTTGGAAAAAACCCCCGAGAATAAAGATGTGCAGTTAAAAGGTGCTTGTTCCAGTAATGTCACAGACTCTTCGGGATCCAAAATTTAGTCGCCGTCTCCGTGCCATATCATTCTGGTCATGACTATAATTTCTCAGTCCTTCAGTACTCTAGTCGTGGTTGCCTTATCACGAATGATTCTGGAGAGTGATGCAGTAGCACTAATAAGAGATGTAGTCAACTCACGGGAAAAACTTGCGCTGTTTCAGCCAGGGTCTCAGTGTCCACACTGAGCGGCGACATTTGCAGCACCTGAGAAGGGGAATCAGGCTCAGTGGCCCTCTGGTCGACGACCATGCTGAGGAGGGAGAGGGGACAGGTGTTTGGATCAGTGTAGGTATTCGGGAACGGTGGTTCCTGAGGTTTTGGTGGCACTGGAGGTGGAGGTGGTGGTGATTTAGCAGTCTGCGGAGCCGCAGACTGCCTATTGGCCGCCCTTCGTCGTATTACTAGGTTGAGTTGTTTCAACTAAAAGGCGGCATAAAAACGTCGTGTGACAAGAAACTCTCATACCCTTCTTTATGGTTGCAAATGAATACAAAGAACTTATGCATTCGTGATTCTGGAAAGTAGGGGAGAGGATGGACGAATGAAAGGGACGGCAGAAATCGGCATGAAATAGGGCCACTGAGTTCAGTGTATGCACTCGCATAGTTAACAAAGTGGGTAATCCAAGTGACAAGACTGATTCATAACTTCAATTGAGACATAAACGGTAACACGAATTGTTCGTACTCGCATACGCCTCCACCAAATTTGTTCACGCCTTAGTTTCGTGTGTGGTAACATGAACTACTGGAAACAACAACAATAAATGAAGCGTGTGTCAGTATCTACTATGCCACCCCGTCATGCCTTTTCCCGAGGCAAACAACCATTTCAAAGACAAGAAAGTTACACTGGACCACGTGACTCAGCGCTGGTCCTGCATTGAGACTGTCTGTCGAGGAGAGTTAACAAATCAGTAAACCAACTGCGGACAGCACTCCCTACGCAAGCCGACAAGAAAGAGGCTTGAAGTTGAATTCGTTCCGCAGGAAAACACTACCGCCCAGCTTTGTAACCCGTTGGACTGAAAGCGTGTTAGCGGTCCCACACGTGCTGAATTCAGCATTAGAGGCAGATATGTGATTAACCGCCTGATTCACTCGAAGATCACACCACGCAAAACTGCGCATATACACAAACCCAGAAACACCCACGACCTTGGGGTGATTCACAGGCATCTAACGGGCTTGCCTACCTCTCTGCCTCGCCCACTCCCTCATCCCACTTCCTTCTCCGCCTCTGCCGTTTCAAGCAATAGCGCGTCATCTGGGCTGGACAGTGGACCGTGGGTCGAGGCGCTTTGCCTGCCTCGCCGTTTTAGTTTCACCCATCAAATCACCCTTACTCGCCCATCAATTCTTTCCTATCGGAAAAGTGCATTCGCGCCTAGAACCTAGGAATAAATCTTTCTGTCAACTTCATTCAAAGCATGTCGGTGATCGCCTTTCAGAGGGAATTAAAAGGAAAAATAAGGCCTCACATTCTTCCATTAAGTAAAGTTGTGAGAGGAGGAGGCACCGACTTGAGGAAAGGGCGAAGCTGTCAAGAAGGGAAGCCGTCGTTTTTTGCACTGAGGCAAATCCGACTTCGAGAATGTAGCAACGCACTTCATTTTTTTTTAAATTTTCTTGTGTGAGAGAAAAGAGGGCATATGTGCAGCTTTTAGAGGCAGAATCGGTTCGCCCGGAATGGGGGCAGCGACGCCTAGTTAGTTTGTCAGTTTGGTGGGGCGCGACATTCCGCATTGCTTCTCCTCCGAATTGGGGAAAAAATCATAGTTTTCTTTAGGTGCAATTTCAACATTACTCGGTTTATGGCTTTAGCTTCCACCGGGCTGTGACACCGCTCCAAAATCACGCAGCAATTGATTGCTAGGCATGTCACAAATCAGACGTGTGCACAATGATACATCTTATATAGTTGTGTGGCTAATACGTCAGTTCACACTTATTGGAGGAGGTGACAGCCCGAATGCTAACTTAAACATTTCGTCAAATGTGAATCAGCACATTTAGTAAAGCAGCAGATCGCTGAACGACTTTTTGACGCATCGAAATCCACCACAAGGATCATCAGAATCCATTTCAGTGGGAAAAAGGATATCATTTACGATCCTTCCTCCAGTGGATGTAAAGTGTGAGCAACTTTCCAGGTAATAGTGAGGTAATCACACCTAAATGTCAACGAGGTAGAGTACAGGATTGCACTGAGTGAGGCCACTCGGAACAGCAATGAGATTTTTTTAAAGTGACCCATGAAACTTGTGGAAATAATGCCATTAGGTAATGTATTCAATCTAACAAAATAAAACTTGGCACATCCACATTCTGATAATCAACCTGAGAAAAAGATCTATTGCAGCACCCCGAGACTTCCATGAAGACGAGGGAAGATAATAATGCTCAGACTCAGGGCCGCTCAACGGAGGTAAGATGGCGGAATCTCAAGCGATCCATTACCAAGAATTAACCATCATCAACCCCTCTTTCGACCACCTTGAAATGCATGCTTTAACTGTCCAACCAGTAGCGACAACGCGACTTCCAAACTAGCTTTCTTTTCGAACACCGTGTAGTCAAGCTTTCGCAGTCGGCTCATACCCACTAGTTACGGTATGACTTTACCTTAAATGCAGCCAAGATGGAAATCAGTGACATATTCGTCTTGAATGACTAGCACTGTTAGTCATGAACACATATGCACCAGGCTCATGCATCCAAATTAGCAATAGCATCCACTAGCGTCGGAGTGCGTGGATCTAATGGCATACTCTAGGGAGTCGACAATGTTGTCTCAAGAAATGAAAAAAAAAAAAAGTGTTTGCATTATTTGCACCATTGGCGAGGATGAACATCCATAGGTCCTAATCGAGAGCTGAAGCTCACCTTTCGCTTGCAGCGTGTGAGATCTTTGCATATCATTGCCAATTGATCAGCAAGCTCCTTGCCTCTAGGTGTAGGATAGCGAAGAAAGGCTAGAGCTTGCCACTCAGGAAGGAGAAGAAGGTGACGAAGGACGAGCGAAAATGACGGCTCTGCCAGTGGCAAGCTCCGATAAAATTCCAACAAAGAAAAAGGTATGATTGGGGGATTCGTCGCCTCCGCCCCAGTAGCTCGCTCCTCCACCTTCTTGTCGGTCGTCACCACGGCTGTTACCTCTCTCAACCTCTCCCCCAGCACCGCTGCCGACGCCTTAGCAGCCTTTTCTTCCGCATTCCCTCGAGGAGGAATGTTCTGTGGAGCGGTGTAGAGGTCCGAGGGCCTCGCGAAGAGTTTAACGGAGGCATCAATGAACTTCTCCACTTTCTTCAGTAGGCGTCGCGAATGCAAAATACCGATGTTGATGAGGTGAAATTCGGGAATTTCGGACGACGCGGTGGGAGGTTTTATGGAGAGGTCTAGAGGAGCATTGGTGTCTGACAGGCAAAAAGAGGTACCGAAGAACATCGCAATTAGGCTTCAGGGCTGTGAGCACCTCACCGTGGGGCGTGTTCAAGTCAAACTGAGGCAATAGGTTGTTCTTGTGATGGTGCCAAACGAAGTAGAGAATGGCAAGCTCGCTCTACTACCATCCCCCAGTTATCCGGTGCACACGTTGTGGACCCAAGCAGCCACTCTTAAGCAAGACGGCAGTCAATGTTCCCAACGTCTGCATGGAGCAGTGTGTACCTTGAAAGCGGACACCCACCCGCACTTACAGAAAACCTTGAGTACGAGGCAGAACGCAACAGCACAGCGCATCACACCACAGATGAGCCGTTCATCAGTACCACATCTGAATGGGGTACGCAATGATGATATCAGTGACGAGAGCTTCCACTCCACAGCACAGCAGCCCTCCGTGTTAAGATTAAGCCAGAGTGTGAAACCCCTAATCGACACAACCTGTTACACAAACTGCATGAGGCAAACCTCCCCGTGGCAATAGGAGGTTATTTCAAAATAGGCTGTCTTGGAACGCTTCGAACGCACTGACAAAACGTTCTCTGCGTGGGTTTTTTGGGTATTAATCAAATGTTCGCAGAAGTGCAATCATGAATGAAGGAGGGGAGCACAGAACGAAAATGAAATATGAAGCTTTCACTCCTTGAAATGCGTTCCTGTCTTTAGTAGGCTAAAATACCCCAAGTCAACCTAAGCCTTCCTCACACAATGCACAAATGAGAATTTCAGTCGGCGTAAAATTACTGCTTAGGAGGTCAGAAATTGTTTCCCTTGACGGCATATTGTTTGATAACCGGACTCACCAAATCGCACCACAACGAGCCCAACCGGTCTCCTTTCCAACAGTTCTGCATACTGGCTAGTCGAAACTAAATAACTGCCGCTTGGCCCAAATGTGGAATTCGCTTTTAGTTACCTCATTCACTGGCTGATTAAAATAAACGCCACTTTGCTTCTAATTCATCCACCGAAATGCAGTGTCCAATGCTCCTCAAAATAAGTATCAGCGAAGTGGGGAAAATGGAGCTGCAATCACTTTTGGGGGGGGGGGGGGGGGGGACGTTCTCATTAACTATGCGTAGAGATCACCAAGAGCCACATGCTATTTCTAAGGTAACAAGTCAGTAAAGAACGCTCCAAACCCCTAATAGGCCTTCCACTAACCACAACCGTTGGAACTCGCATAAGTACCTTAGCTGAATCCACATCACATGAATGCAAGACACCGCCTTAACTACTTCATTTCACTTTGTTCCAAAACCCGTGCGCCACTCATAATCGGGTAACAATTAGTTGCTCCTCTCCACGTTTTTGGTGATGGAAATTTTTTTAGAGTTTTAATGACCGATACCGCTTTTTTTAGAATTGCCACCAACGATCATAACCTTTTTTTCAGAGGCCTTATTTCCGGAAACAGCTTTTATTACTTTTAAACGATCTAAGCACTAGCATAAACGGCTTCGAGGAGCACAACGAACTGCCATTTCATCAAGCATCCCGATACAATGAAAAAAAGGATGCAGGATGAATTTAGCCCATCGAAATATTCGCCTCCACCGTCTCACGAAAAACCCAAAACAACACATTACTTTGTGCCCGAATTAACCAGCCACATCTACTCTCTGCAACACCCTTTCCATCTACTTTGCGTGTAGGAAATACTAAAAAAAGTCACTTCATCCCTTATCTGGGGTATTTATGCGCCCTAAATCCACCCTTAGGCAGCACCACAAAGCAGCAATTGACATATTTGCAAAGACAAATTTGGCAGTCGATTTTGGTACTTTAAGCGCTTTAAATTATGCAATAAAAACCCAGAATCGCATGTGCTTAAGGGAGAAAAAAAAAACACAATTTAAGGGAGAAAATAGAAGTGATTCTTCTGTACTGCACAGCCACTCCAGCTTCTGGATAGTGTGCGCCCTCACCCCACAAGATGGCTTCCCAGCTCTTCTGTGCGCTCTTCTACAACGCTTCAAGGAAAACTCAAAGAATTTTGCTTAAAACTCTTTACGACATGACTTCAGAATAGTACACGCCGGTAACTATGAAAAACATTAGTGCTCAGGTATTGAAAGCGAGCTAGTGATAATATCGTTAGATTCTTGTGTAAAAAAGGAGTCTAAACCATCAGGCAAGGATGAAAATAATACCGTTTTCTGGTGAAAAAAAGTAAAAGGGGAGTACTTGTTGTGGTTCCCAAAATTCATGTTCCGGGTTCCGAGAAGGATTGAAAAACATAAAAGTAGTAGGATAATTACCTGGAACTTCCATATCACAGCCACTCTGTGGTTCGAAGGACTCCAAGGTCTCCTCTCTTCGACCCACAGGAATTTGTTCACCCAGATTTCCTGCTGAAGCATCCGTCGATGACACTGAGAGTGGTGGTGGCGGTGGTGGTAATAGTAACTGGGCCAGTGACAGCGGTGGTACGGAACTGAAAGACGATCGGTCTTCGAAATGGCTACTGCTGAGGTGGAAGCAACGCCGACTGTGGGCTGTGAGATCGACCAGGCCATCGCACGATGGTGAATCCGGTGGTGGTGCTAAGGCTTCCGCAACTGGTCCATCAACACTGTCGCCGTAGTTGTTCATGGTTATTCTGCTCACCAGTCCAAGAAAAAGCCATATTATAGAAGGGGCAAGTCGGAATGTAGAGCGTCTCGAGAGGGAAGTCGAACTTACAATGGTGATAAACGCAAATTCAAGTGCGTATGCCATGGACCAGCCCAGCCCCCGTTAATAAAGACTACAGGCAGTGTTCTCAGTATGTGCATTGAGCAGCAGGTAATGGCGAGCAAAGGCGTATAGCCCGAATCTACAGGAACATACTCAGACCTACAGGACGAAAACCCGTGCCACATCATGGTAAAGCATAACAGAGTAGAGTACAATACAGACGATCAGACACTTAGCGGTACTACGCCCGAAAAACGTACACGACCGTACATCTATAGATCAGCGACGATATCAGCCATAACAGCTTCCAGTTCACAACACAGCGGTCCTTCGCATAACACATTCGACCAGCGTGTAAAACGCCTGATCTGGGATGTCTGATCGACGTATAACAGGGCGTGGTTAAACGGCACAAGGGGCAATTCTTTCTGTAGCAATGGCAACACAACCATATACACGCATTTGCAATCCGCGCCAGGACTGCTACCTGAGTGCGCGAGTGAAATAATGCCAAGTGTGTTTTTTTGGACACAAATGGCATTATTTACGTGGGTTCTCTACTTCGTGGCGTCATCATCAACAATAAATGCTGATCTCCTGATCCACCACGCCTACAGAAGAAGCAGTCGGGATCGCTTAATAAGAGCGACCATGCTGGTTCAAAATAACGTCAAAGCACCTCGACAGAGAGGTCCTGGCACAGTCCTCGTAGAGCTTATACCTCGGTCTGGTGGTAGCAACTTCCACCAGTTTAAATCTGTAAAGATCGGGATTTTCAGTATCGATAGTAAAATGAAGTAAGCCGTACTGACAAGTGGTTACATGGGGAAATGCTTTACAAGCATCAGCGAAACCCTGGGGTAAGCAATATAAAAGTGGCAGTACCACTCCCACTCCTTAAAATACATGTCTGTTTCCCTACTTCTGCAAAGTTAAGAGACCTAAATTGGTTTAAATTAATCCGCATGCCGGGCGGTCGCCCACCTGTGTGTGTGCAGTAGACACCTCGCTTTTAGAGCAAAAAAAACAAATACCACAAATAGGAAAACAACTTTTCAAGTTTACTTTCCTATTGCCAAATGCTAATGTGGCCTACGACAGTCGTGTGGATAGGAGTCTAAAAAAGCACTGTGTTTACTCGAGTTGGGACAATTTTTCGTTACTATGATGATTTTCGTCGCACGTGAACCAGAGCGCTGGTCATCCCAACGAAAACTAAATCAAGCTGTATAAAAAATCCGACGAAAAACTACCATGGTCTGATTCTGGGTGTTTTGCAGTTAATTAAAGCTAAAAATGTATTGGTCCAGCGCTCTGGATTATTAGGCCATGTCAAATTGCACAAAGCTCAAAAGGGTCATTTTCGCGACTGGGTATCAATTAAGTGAAAAGACCAACACACAAGACTGCTTCCCAAGACGCCGAGTAGTGAACTACCCATCTATTCCGAATACGTTAAATGTAAAAACTGTTCCTACCACGCCTGTGATACCTGCGTGAGGAAGAGTAGATGGAAAAACTTGGTCCGCCTGGCGCTGGCGCTGTAAACACGGGGAAGATTAGGCGCACCTTAAATTGCCGACAAAATTTACACATGGACAGGTTTGTGTGCTGCTTAGCTTAGATTGTCCTTCCCTTCTCTCCCTGACCTATTCTAGTCGTAGTTATGTACAGGTTCGTGAGGCGGTAATTTTGGTGTAACCGATCATAAACGATCTTTACTCCGTCCATGCGAGTTACAATTGTGGGAATGTGGTAGAGAAACTTAACACCCGATAGTTAATCATTCACGTTTGCATGATAAGTAGTCAACTTCGATGACAGGTGACAAACAATGCGGTAACAATGAGAACAGGTTAAGTTGATTATCCATAAAAGACTAGCAAAATCAAAAGGTACCTGAAAGCAATCATTCATAAAAAAAACACATAAAAGGGGATGAAAATCCAGTCTGCTCAACGAGTCGTTTAAGCACGCACGGGAGCTAAGCAGATTTAGTTGCTTAAAGTGGGGAAACGGAAGCTCTACCGATCAACGACAATTTCGGAAGTCATCAATAGTAAGGTAGCGTTTCTAGACAAATTATCATCCATTTAGCATTTAACCCAGACACCCAGATGATCCCACAGACAGTAACAATTAAAACCAAATTAATTCTGCCTACTAAGTGCTACGGTGCCATTCATTCAGTAGCCGTAAAAGTGATACTTTTAGGATCATTGTTAGTGTCTACGTGAAAAATTTATCAAAGGGGGCGACTTTGGAGGTATGAAATGCCAAAACACAGAACATAAGAATCATTCAGTCCTCCCAATTTGTCAGCTTCAGTGTGCACACCTAGTGTGTTTGTGGTTGGATGCGAGGCCTATGGCTAACTAGTTGGCTTTGTTCCACTAAGGTATCGTTGTCCCTAAATGGGCGGCAAAATGACTGACAGACGCTAGTCATCCGAAGGAAAAGAGTAACAAGCGTTAAAAGTATTCAGACGTAGCATCGAGGTTGGGATTGCAATCTGCCATACCGCACCAAAGTGGTACAAAACAGTCGTCTCTAAAGGCTAGGTCGTTTAAAGTACAAAAAAGTGTCAGATCAGAGTAAAAGGCGGCAACTTACGGAAGTCCCTGTGTCTGCATGCTAGGCGACGAGAAATTCAGTCCGGGAGGAATGTCTGAAAGCAAGCAGTAACAACAGCGACAGATTAGTGAGAATGCGCCCTTTCTGTTTCACGTGTTCAGTCGCTGTGCGCAAAAGCAGGACCTGGCCAATGGGGTGTGATGTGAACGAGTTCACGCAAATATTCTAGCCTAAGCTCAATATCCATCACCATCACACCCTTCTCCAATGGTGTAGAGGGATTCGAAGCACAAAGGAAGACCTGGCTGCCGTGGCAGCGGATGATGGACCCTCCTGGAGCCGTTTGATTCTACGGATTTTCCTAGTAATTGGGCGGGACGTTTCTAAATCCCTGACATTAGGAGAAAGAAGAAGCCAGAGTTGGGGAGTAGCAACGACAACGACATATGGGTAAGCAACCTAATTTGACATTTGTAAAATTTGCCAACTGTGACACCCTCACAAAAACCAAATAATCAATGGAAAACGCGAGTACTTTTCTTTTCCAGGCCTTAATATTTACAAGAAAAAGACGTACTTCTTGCAAGGCATTGAGGTCACTTAAAATTGGGGTCACGATGCTGTTTTACTTTGAACAGGTTAGAACAGTCAACGAAAGCTTAGCATCTGTGGACAGATTATTGAGGAGACAAGGGCCTTAATTTCGTCACTATCGATAACCAAATGCCTCCTTTAAGACTACTTTTGCATTTAGTGGTGTGTTTCAACAACACCAATCAACTGGGGCTATTATTGGTTGCACGCATGCCTCCTCTACTTTGCCTTGACTCGTGAGCAGTCAGCTAATGCTAACGCCTTACCTTACGAAGACTTATTACAAGAGGGGGAAAACGCATTAAGAATTCGAAAAACCAAAGGTTAAAAAGGTTAGAAAAAAGTGGATTCAATCACTCCGATGAAGAAGACTGTGCTTAATTTAAGCAAGTGTACTCATGATACATCCATCCGTCCGTTCGCATGCCCGCTTTATGAGGAATGTGCATACGAGATGGTTATATCCATGCAGGCGATCCGTCAAGAGATTTCAATTAATCATAGCCGTCTTTCAAACAGAAGGTGAGGGGTCAATGAAAGTCATGGCCGCTAAATACCACAGATACGAAGCCAACTTAAACAATATCTTGAAGGTATGCTTATTCAAGATTGATGTGTGGGCATAAAGGCACGCTTTTGGAAGGTCCAAGTGATGACAATTGGTGAGGGCTTGAACAGTTAGCTCCTGTCAGCGTAGCCTACAGATTGAATCTGTCCACGAAATTGTGAGAGCGCGAGATTCCAACTGATACCGAAAGTCAAATCTGGTTTGCATAGCGCGCACTCGGATACAAGGAAACTCTGATGATACTCAACACAAAATTGAAGCGTATACTTTTAGCTTATGGCCAGTGATGTCGTAGTGGGCGACTATTCAAAACCTGGATATCTGGAAAAAAGGATGAAATCACCTCAAAAATGCACTTATTCAAAGCGGAGGTCGCCAATCTTGCCAGTGCTAAGCATTCCCACTCGTCGAGCCTGGTTAAGTCGTACAAGCATGGGATGCTTTTGGATCAAACAACTCCGATCATCGCATCATTACTGATATGAAAATCCAACTCAGGTGCAAAGCATTCGGTTTCTTGCCTCTCTTTAAAAGATTGATGAATGCAGCTGCACTATCTTGGAGAGAATCAAAACTTCAAAGGAACCCTTAACAAAATTTTGCAAGGTTTTGGCACTGTGCAAAAGAAGGACCCAAAAACGCAATTTACCTCATCAAAAGCAGTCGATTAGTGAATTTCGTAGGCTCTTAGGGACAGAGGAATAGAGGCCGCATCAAAAGATACTAGTAAAATTAATTTATTTGCAAGTGTGTTCGGACTTGTTTAAAAGACGACGCTGTCAAACCAATGTGTGGAAGAGTTTTTTTTCCCTCAAGTCAAACAGGCGAACCAGCACCACCACCCTCGAGCATCAGAGTCGTCACGTTCAAGGAGCACCTCCGTATTCCGTCTTGCATTGGGTAAAAAGAAAGTTTGTTGAGAGATTACTGCAAGCAAACAAGATCCACTTATAGTCACTCATTTTGGCAAATCACAAATCACACTTTAGGACGTTGTAACACCATGAAGGCCAAAAGCGAGATGGTGTCTTGTTGCCAGTTAAAATTTGGCTTCGATCAAGCTTGTAGTGCGCACCAAGCCAAGAAACCGAGTAAAATGGGAATCACACTTTTAGAATCCAAAACTAGGCAACTGTCACCAACATCTCCGGTGGTGGTGACGCATGCATGCTGAGCATAAAATTCCCCATGGAACCGCAAAAATTCGAGCCAATGAACTCTTTAAAAAGGGAATAAAGAACGTGGCTTATGCGTCGTCTTCCCCGATTTACTTCTGAGGGGATGACTAAGAGTGCTCTTGATGACACTTCGAGCATGAAGAGAATTGAATGCAGTGACGCGATTTGGCAATCTGATTTCTTACCAATGAAATGTGACATCAAAGGAGAAGGAGTTAACCCTGCTCTCAGATTCGACAACCGTGAAATGATACATTTAATGCGGTTCCATCCGCAAAGCTAAAATGGCTGAATTAGTGCATAAAAGGTAATGGTGGAACATCCTGATGATAACGTTTTACGAGGCACTCCCCAGTAATGTGAGCGCATTCCCCATCATTGAATCGGATCATTCGTGGAAAAATACTATCATAATAAGAACCTAGCATAAGATAAGTGTTTTCAGTATCATTCATGATGCTATCGCACTCCCTGAAAGCAACTCAATAATGGAGTAACTCTATAAGGCGACTTAGCCCATCTCTTCTAACGGAGGAATACAAAATCCACCACCCAATAAAGGAGTAAACCAGAAGAATTGAAATGGCTAAAAATCAAGCAGAGGCCACTTTTTTAGCAGGTCGTCGGTATTAAAAGGCAACTATGCGAAGAAAGTTATTTTCGAGATTTTGGGTAACGGGCACTCCGATGGTGACAAGATTAATGAGTATTCAAGGAGAAATACGTCGTTCATACATTCTTTTATTCAAATCCAAAGTTGGCGGGAAAAAACCTGGATTGCAGAAGAAAGTGGCGAGGGTGCAATAAAAAGGAAACTATAAGCAATGGCAAGGGGACAACTCTCAAGCAATTAAGAGTCGCCAAATCGGCGAATATTCCGCCCCAACGAGATGTGGGCTACCTGTTTCCGTGAGATTAGAGGTGGGAAAAAACGGACATCTTTGTCTGGCATCTCGTGCCATTAATTCTTTGTCTGGACTTAGATCCTTTATACCATTAGAACCAATAGGAGGGAGCTGCCTAGGTAACGTCGAGGGCATCTCTAAAATTGCATTGCGTGATCATTGCGTTGGTTTTGTGGCGTCTCGAGTTCTTACAACCTTAAAAAGACGCCATTCATCTTTGAGGTCTTAATCTCCCCTCTGAACCAACGTGGAGTCAACCTGATGGCATATGAACCGGCAATTAGTATGAAAGCCTACCAAAAGTGGGGATGGGGATGAACGCAGTGCCTCGGGAGCACAAATTGCCATCCATATCACGCACTAATTTGTTGCAAGAAAGGCAGGCAGGTGCGACAAAAGTCGGGGGTTTGAGAGAAAGGGCATCCGCACTGGCACTCCATCAAAACAACACCAAAACCAAACACAAAATGCGGCTCTCATTATCATGTTAGTGGAATAAAATGAGCAGCATATTTCAGATACACCCTCTGTTGTGAAAATTAAAATGATGAAACTCAAATCGGATCCCGGTTGAGTTACACCAAACGACGATGTTGTTGTGGGATTAGAGGATAGCCCAGTATCTAGACTTGCGACTACTACTAGTCGGGTCCACTGCCCAATGGCAGTTTTTAGAAACCTCCCAGTGGATGTGCGACAAAACAGGAGTGTAATAGGAGACCCACAGGGATTTTGAACTGCAACAACAGTTAAGTGACATTTTTACGGGGTCGTAAATGCTTTAGATTCAACATAGGGTGGATGACGGCTTTCCGATGGGACCGATCGCACAAATATGCAATGTCTGGACATTATCCAAATTCTAGAAGAAAATACTACAGATGGGAAGGGCACATAAAAGCCGTACTAACAACAGGAGTGAATACCTCGTGGTGGGAACTGAGTAAGTTTATGAAGATTCTCCACAATAAAATGACTTCAAAAAAACCCTAAAATGGTTTATGCACTAAAAAACAATACCATTACAATAAATAATCTGATCCTGGCTAGTGAGGTACAAACTTGCCTCCATTACTACTTTTTTCTAAGGCAAGCCAAGACAGCCTGGCGCGTCACCTCAGATTTAGCTCTCGGTTATCTGGCTCACGTATGATAACAGGACTGGCCAGTGCCAAGAAGAGGTGACAATAATCTAAGTTGATATCAAGGCAGCACAGGGGACTGGGATCAATCAGTGTCTTTCTCAACCCCCAATCTTAAATGCTAAATCCTTTGGAGTGAGATATGCGATCTTGCGTTGTCTTGGCATAATAGCACATCCCTTCGACTAGTTGATTGATCCTGGGAGTGCTTACGAAGTGGAAGCTTTTCTTCCAAGCCCTAGTTGTGCCGTTTTGAATGAATAACACTCTCGGCTGTAACCGTTTGGCATTTAATAAAAAAAACCTATAGTGTGAAATTCCATCTGCGACTCACCACATTGCGGTTTTGGGATAGCAACGGATGTGTTCGTCGACCATTTCTCAATTAGCAAACGATCAACAAATGGGGCGTTTCCACGAGATGAGGAATAGCCAATCGAGACTTTAAAGCATGCACGTGAAAACACCTCCACGGCCCTACCGATTGATAACAGATGCAAATGGATAGTTGCATGTCCGAGTGGTACCTTCAGAGGCTATACAATCAACTTCAAGGAAGGTACAAGACGGAGTTTAATTCGATTCGTAAAGCAGGCAGGTCTGAATCACATCCACTGAGTCAACCGCACGAAAGTTGAAAATACGAAGAGGATGGCTCAATAAATTAACCCATACCTACCTCATACAATGGACTGAAGCAATCGTATTTCACAAGCCCTTACAAGTTGGAAGTTACTGCCAAAAACGGCACGAACTTTTCAATCACCTAATACACCACCTATTACATGGAACAGTAAAGTGTAAAAAGAAGGTTGGTATGTGTTTGCTTATTTCTTGAAATAAAAAACGGGAAGGAAGCTTTTGAACTTATCAAAGTTAGGAGAAAGCAAGTAAACCAACTCAGTTTGAAAAATGAGGGGCTATAAAATGCGATGAGTCAGACCCTACGAATCGTGTTCCGTAGTTTATCAAAAAATAACTTGGTGAAAAGATCCTCAACGACCAAAAAGGGAAACTGGTGCATAACAGTTGAATGAGTATGTAGATGTTAAAGCACATTTTGATTAGTCTGTCGGTAATGGATACAACATTCCTCTAATGCGAAGGAGGCAAGATAGACTAACATGGGAGGGAGTGGACGCACCTAAGTTGGATGGAGTTGAGGTATTGGAGTACATTGCCCTGAAGCGCGTCAATCACAGAGTGTAAGCAGGTGAGCAAGCACAGAGCATAGTTCCACTACGCCGACGGCGCGTATACGTACGTATTTATACTCGAAGCCAGGAGTCAGTGTGTGTGAGTGTGTCCACACGAACGAGTACCACAACAACAACAACACGACCGCCGCCACCACCATACAGAAGGTCCATATTGCAATCCTACGCACACACACACACACACACGCACGCACACGTGCACGCAGCACTCGAGAGAGAACGTAGGCGAATGGTGTGTGCACGCGTCTCCCGGATCACCATTGGCTAGTTTTGAGGCTACGCGCAGGGGTGATTGGTGCGCACTCAGAGGAAGTGCGTATGTGCTGTCATGTTAGCACGTACGCACGCGGACTACACACGCGGCACGTGACACCTAGCCAGTCAGTCGCCATTTTTAATCCGCATGGGTTTCGACTGAGGCGAGCGATCGGGCCTGCTGCGCCTTGTTTTTATCCTTAATCGGGAAAGCTGTTGACCACTTTAGTCAGACTAGCTTTTTAAAGTTGGATGGATCTTCTTTTAATAGCTTGAAACGAGATCGACGTTTGATTCCCCACATAGGATGAATCCACCCTTAGTTTAACCACAGCGTTAGTGCTCAACGTGGCAATAAGTTCTTTTGGGAATGACACCAGTTTTGATTTTGACCGCTTAGTAGCCAATTGTGCCTACCTATCAGCATTGGGAGGGAGTCATGCTTACCGAGTAAGCTAGGGGACCGAACGGGCGGGATTTAGTTGCATGTAGCGCATACAGGGAACCGAAAATGAACAACAAAACTCTTCGAGCTTCTGATAAAGCCTCTTCAGAGAAGTCCTTGAAATAGCAAAGTGGGATGAGAAGCATAAAAAAAGGAGTTGAAGTGTAATCTATTCAACGATAGATACAACTCAAGCAGGCAGCGGACGCATCCAAATTTTCAAAAGAATGAGCTCCTACCACCTCAGGCCTTGGAGCTCATTACATTAGCGGCTAGTGCTGGCACAAAAGCTTAGCCCCAGGTAGAATTTCACGTTAATAGTCAAAATAATAAGAGTGCGATTTGGATGGCTCGAGTTTGCGCAGTGAACGGAAACGCACCCAGCTCGGCTTCGATGAGGAGGTGGAGATTGGTACACTTTATTACTGTTAAATCGGAACAGGTTGGAGCCATTATCTGATTCCAAATAAGGATTCCACCCACCATGCCGTACTGAAATGGTTGAGGCAAATCTTTGGCGTGACAAATCATAAGAAACATGAATGCGAACGTTGAACTTGCAAGTTGCAACGCGGTCGTTCGACCATATTGATGAGGTACCATCACTCCTTTACAGCCCCCAAGGCGTGTCACGACGCTCGATGCTACCTCGATTTCCTTCGATCATGCAAATTCGACATTCCTGCTTCTAAGTGGTGGTGCTCTTTAAACACATTACATCCACGGGATTAATAAAGTTTTGAAACTCCTGAGGCGCGATTGTGATGTTGAATTTACAACACAATGAATTTTTGTTTCTCATGAGCTTGTGGATGGGGCGGTGACTCGCGGTCGTGCTAAGCCGAATTCGACCAAATGAGTAGGTGAATAAACGACACGGCACAGCATGAACACGAATAATAACCTCACCTCGTAAATAACAGGTGAAAAAAAATCACAGAAGCAGCAAATAGTGCAAAAAAAGTGGAAGCACATAGCATGAATATAGAATCCGCCATTTTAAAAGGCCTGACATGTGATTTTAATTCCAACAGGTATTTAGAACCACATGTAACAGAGGGTGTCAAAGCGCTGAGGCCGAATAGTCAGGCTGAATTGAAACGAACAAATAACGAGGAAGAAGGGGAGAGCGGCAGAAGGGGAACAATTTTGTAGAAAAAAAGACACGTAACAACAACTGTATTTCCTCTCTTTTTATACCCTTTTTACACAAAACACTAAACAAAAACAGTAAATTCCAAAAAAAGGCTTATCACGGCTGACTTCGGTATCCAAGTTAACAAAAAGGGGAACGGGTGCGTGTGTGTATGCGATCGGTGTCAGTGCGCGGGTTTCCTGAGCCGCCTAATCAGCGCCCTGGGGTCAAGTGGGCCCACATTTCCACTGAGCAACGGAGAATCCGATCGGCATGTGGCAGTGTATAACCGATAGAGAGCTGTCGAAACCTCATCGGGGAGGTGATCAGAGAGCATTCGGGGATGGATAATGATGGTCTGGAATTGCCGCGAGTTCGACCATATGGCGACTGGAGGAAGAGTTAATTGATCTTGACTGGAATGGAGGAAAATCACTGGTGTTTTTTTTTGCATTTGAAACGGAAGGGAGGGAGTGGCTAGCACACACGACTTACCACCAAGGACTCGATGTTGAGGAGTCACTCCTCAAAGAGGCACTAGTTCGTAGTTCACTGTCATCAACCTGGACAAGATGGACAATGAGACCAGCAAACCGTACGCTGGTGTCCATGGAGACAAAATCGCTATGAGCACCAGTGAGTTCGTTTACTTCAACAGAGTCCGGGGTTGTGATGGTGCTGAACTCACTGGACCTGAGGGTTGAAACGAAGGGAGCGTAAATTGTACCGGACGCGTCTGTCCTCAGAAGTACATCTGTCTTAGCGCGAAGCCATCGAAAGAGCGATCGATTCTCAGAGAGGTATCGCACAGGACGATGCAAGGAGACGGCACTCTCTACACGACACAACACAGGTCAGTGAGATGCAAACAGACAGAAATTTGTGCAATCTCTTCCTTTCTCCTTCCCGCGATCTCTTTTTCAAATAAACAGAGACGAGAATTGGTGCACCAGAATTTAAGTCTTATTTAGAACAGGACTTAACTAGCTCACGGACAGAAATGTTGACCATGCCTGTCTGCCAAGTAGTTCGTTGCTCGCGGCGTTAGTCACCGACTTCGTCTCCCTCGTTTTTAACCAGCAGGGTTAGGAAAATGTGCACACACACAGTTAATGAGCTCCTTTCGCAGAGCACCCAAACTTTACAAACTACAGCAGAGTACTCCAAAAGTACAATAGAAGAGTGGGGCATGCAAAATACGCTTATGCAATACGTTGGGAGCTTGATTAACTCTCCAGTTTGGCAAAGGAGACACTTGGGTGATCCGCTACTGTACCTTCACCGGGTGAGAGGCCTCCAGACAATGCAGTAGCCCCAAACCCTACTGCATGCCAAAAATAAATGTTCAGCTCTAGTACTATGCCTTTTTTGTCTCCAGAGAAGTTCCAGGGCGTTACACTTATCACATGTACCAGTGACTTGGAAGGCTTGGTGGTAGAAGAAGGTTACGACTGATAAAATACTACTGGAAAGAGAACTGGTTGAAATCGGCCTAAAAAGAGTGACGGTCACGAAGTTAGCGCTTCAGAAGAAATAATAAGACGATAACGGCAATAATAGAGTTAGGAGCAAGTGAAACACTGGTGGATAGCAAAAAAATGCAGAGCACGAAACACAATTCAGGATACACTTTAACATAAAAAATGTTGCACGAGTGACCTCTATCGGATCTAAAAGTGTACAGGTGACCCCGATTATCACAATCCATATACCCGCAAAATTCCGGTGATTGTATGAGCTTATTACATCGATGAGCCATATTTTAACGCTGCTCGGAGGCTCAATCGTAGTGTCGCTTATTTGGCTGACGAAATCAACATACCCACCCTGGGTTTTGGACTAGAAACCTGGACTAATTGTAAAAAAAGGCAAAACAAAGTGGAAAAGAAACCAGACAAAATTAAAATCTAGAAGCTGTCGGGTGACGGGACAACGGCTATCACACCTTCGTATGGGGGGGGAAAGGGGGGAGAATGGAGGAGGAATGAGACGAGGGAGGTCTGGACGGGCCGCCACCTTAACCGATGAGTGCTAGACGTGGGCGCTTCACTGGGAGGGTGTCAAGTGCGTTGAGTTCATCAAAATAGGCGCACATCAAAGTCAATGTGGCACGGGGATTAAGGGGAATAAAATGAGATCTTACATAGGAAATGCTGAAATGTATACAGAGCAATAACTCATTCAACTGTAAACAAATCGCGCCAAAGGAAGTGAATGGCAATCTCACTCAAATCAAAATTAAAAACTAACATAAACAGACGAGAAGTAAAGGGCGGGCAAACAAAATTCTTGACCAAAGTATCAATTTGGGGTAAGGAAAATAACCAGGACCCAAACGTAAACGGATAAAATGATGGCACAATAAAGTCAGGTAGTGCCAAATAACGCCGAAAGAAGTGAAACGGTGATCAGTATTACCAAGGCTATCCATTTCCAGTTCACCTAAATGAGAAATAAAAGCTTTCACATTGTAATGAACCCTACATGGGAATAGATGCAAGGATTTTACCGATGAGAGCGCTAATAGGAAACGGCCAATTCACTAGAGCCTAGGGGTAGAACAACTCGCAATTTTCTCTCCCGAGACATCGGTATCCCTTTTAGTTTACTCAAGGAGGAATAAAAAAGGCAAAAGGAATGGAAAAACGATCAGAGGGAAGGTAAACAGATGTGCACGTCCTATGCTACTAAGGCGTGCTTGCCTAGGCGATACGGTGGGAACAGCGTCTGTAGGTTTACAAAATTAACCAATTTAACTAAACCTAAAAAGGCATTACGGAGGGTCCAGAGCGGTATTGAGAAGGTCCGGCAATCAAAAGAAATTAACCACACGAACCACGGATCTAAACGTAGAGCGGAGTGACCAAATCGAGCATGAAATGTACACATTGGAGGTGTTACAGTGCAAATGTATGAATCGGAGGAAAAAACCGAGCACAAGAAGATTGTGCCACCACAAGAGGCCGACAAACGTACCTGCAGCATGGAAGTGTGCGATTGACATCCAAGGCAAGGTCAGAGGGTCGAAAGAAAAACAATGAAATTAATAATTCGTGTCAAAATCCCTCTCGGGGTAGTAACTCGTACTGGTTATAACAGATTAATTTATTTTAGGAATTAGAGCCGATTGCAAGAAGTTATAAATTCCATTCAACCGAATCAGCACCGTTTTGCCTAAAGCAATAGTCACATACTTTAGACATGGCGATTCAGCGAAGTCTAATCAAGGGGAACTCTAGAAGTCAACAAGAAAAACCCATTCATTTCAAAGCAAGGGTGTAGGAGGAACCGTCCAAGACCTTGTCGAGGAAATGGCCTAGGACAGCACAATGCCTATTCCCCAAATCGACGTTTCAACAGGCAATTTGGTAAGCTTCAGAAGAGAAAAACACTTTTTAGGATTTATGATGAATCTCGCACACATAATTTTTGGCCAAAGCAAAAGAAGATGCGTCAAGCAAACGTATGGCCCAAAACGATAAGAGAAGACAACTGGCAGAATTTTGGAACGATGCATCGAGCCGGTAAGCACAAAAATCAAGACCTAGTGGGAAGAAATGAAAGCAGTGAGATATCAAAGAAAAGCCAACAGCTAAGGGACTGAGAAAGATGTGTCAAGTCAAGGCCCAACCCGACAAAACTAGGTTTTGAAATCTCAAAAACTCAAATCATTACTTGATCACCTAGCATATTAATTACTTTAAAAATGGGGAACGCAACTTTATCACAATGTTTACTCACGATGAATGCATCCCCTGCACGAGATCGACATCGAGAGGCAGGTTTAAACTACCTTCACAACTTACCGGTTACAAAATCACTGTATTCTGTGGAAGACGAAATGGCGGGTGCTCCCCTTGGACTGAAGACTTTTGGTCGGAGGAGATTGTACTGACAGGAGGCACTAAAGAGACGCGTGTCCAACCCAATGGTGGTTGAAGAGGGGCGACAGAAGGAGGGGAAAAGGCAATTCAGACCCACGATTCTAACTGCGTTGGCGAGAATACGATACTTGGGGACGTTGCAGTCCTGCAGCGCCGACAGGAGACGCCATTTGAGGTCGTTAAGTGTGGGAATGCTGAGGCGAGGAACGATGTCGCATCCCAAGACAATGGAAACGACAAAAGGCTTGCAGTAGCGAGCCATACGGGCGCTAGATTCGGTACAAGGGAGGAAGAGGCCATGAAAGTCTCAGGTCTTTCAAAAACGACCTAAACCACAACCAGATATGAAGTAATGTAATGAAGAAAGTAGCTCATATGAATGAGCTTTTAACCCAACCCAAAAGAGACCAGAGATGGTGAGAATAGAGCTGAATAACACCCTCTTACCGACTGCCTTAAGGAAACAGTAACAATTAGGCGAAAATTTCACAACAGGATTGTAGAAGTGGAGCTATGAGAAAGGTTACACCCATTGGGCATGCACGAGAGGAAATGAAATGGCTTCACAGAAATAGAGGAATATCTTTCGCGGAGAAACGCGTGGTAGGAAGAATCAACGATGGGTGAATGGGATTTACCTCAATGAGAAGTTAGCAGTCACGCACACTCATTAACCCTATGAAACCGGCTACACATCAACAATGGTGAAAAGAACATCCCTGGTTGAATTTTCCTTCCGGATATGAGGTATACGATACTTTAAGACAAAACCATAAATCTACCAAGCTCCTCGAATTCATGGGAAAATTACGCCCACAACGCGTAGGTGGTTACTCAAAACTACCCCGGGTGAAATAGAGAAGATAACACTGACACAGCCATTTGTAGATCCAGGCCTTTTTCAACCACATGAACAGTGAATGCAGGTATGACAGTTAAAGCCAAATTATGTGGCATTACGACCTGGTGAATTTGGCAAAGCCTGTGCATCTCGCACAATAACTGAACCAAGGATTCATGATGCTTACAGACACACGTCAACAGCAAGTGGTATGATTTTTAAGAAATAAAAATATTAAGAGCAATGTAGGGGATCATATCAATAATGGATAAGATTAGGGGTGCAGATTTCTAACCCCAAGACATACTTCCAGTTCGTAGGATTTGGCAAAGTGTTTATTAAGTGGTACATTCGAATGACTAGTGCTATAGACAAGAGAAGGAGTGTGAATGAAAGTTTGCTAATTGAAGAAGGTATGAAAATTTAGATCACAAAAAATGCATTGACAATTAGAAATGAAGAACCAAAGGACCGTGGGCAAGAAAATTTTACTTAAACAATTAAAGTAGCAATACCTCATTAACCCAAGCGGAGGGCTGTAGGCATAGGCCTTGACTTCGGGGTAGCACTTCCGCAGGAGGAAGGCCAGTACAGAAGCCACACCAGCGCCCAAACTGTGACCACAAACCACCAAGGGATAACAGGGTCGCCTGACACGGGCCTTCTCTACTAACTGGAGACGGAGGATGATATCGCGTAGGTTACGTGCCGTGTAGAGGATTCCCATATGCACGTAGAAGTCAGGGATTTGCTCAGCAGGCACATCGGAGGGCAGTTCATCTGACAAGGGACGTTTACCCTCCGCGAGCATGTCAACAATCACATCTTCAGGTGAGAGGGTCCCACGAATCGCAATAATGATAGACTCGGAGTCATCGTCAAATGCCACAAAGAAGGGGGATTGGTAGACCTGAATGAAAGGAACATATTTAAGACCTCAATTGCATTATGAAAAAAAGAAGAGTTCACACGACAAGCTGGAACAAATGTTTATAATACTAAGACCAAGATGTATAAAAAAACGATTTAATCAAGTTAAGGAGTGATCCCAATCCCAATTTTCGTGTTTTTATCTTTACCTTGACCAAAGGGAGGAGTTTGCCACGCAAAAACATCGCGAAGCTATCTTACATAGTCATAGCATTAACTATCGCGAGAGCTCTAAAGACAGGTGATGCTGTTTCACTTACCAGAGACACTATTAAACAGAATGATGATAATTAGTTTAGAAAAGTTGTTCTAGAAAGGTCCAATATCTCAAAGTGAAACGAGAAATGCACTTAAGCAAATGTGAAGATAATTTCACTCTCCAGGATAGGAATGAGAATCCGTGTGCGTGTGTATGTGCTGGGAATTCATCTAAGACGCAGTCTAATGCAAAGGTGATGATATTACTTCCAGGTCCCTTTCATAATGATTCCATTCTACCAAAAATTTGTGACAAATACTTGAACGCTAGAACCGTCAATGTTTGGTCCAGCACTAACGAGTCTGTAGGACTCCAGCCTAAAATAAATAAATTCATTTCCACTGAGTACGTGGTGGGGGCTTTGAGGGTATCCACTAGTCTTGACCTTCATTGTATGTTAAGGCAATACCAAAACAAATGTGAGACTTTAGTGGTTAGCTATTCAATTTTGATTCACTTGAAGTCAATGTTAAGTGTGTGTGGGCGGAGAATAAGTTTAAATGGGAAATACCATTTGTTCCAGGAGAAAAAAAGGGCGACCAGTGGGAAGTAAAGACTTCTCGTAAGGGTGTGTGAGTCCCATACAAAACGTGACTATAGTTGGCGTGCGATTTGTTAGAAATAAACGACGGCGGCTCAATATTGAAGCCTTGACTGTAGTACGAATAAGCCTAGGTGTTAAGAAATGCCACAAAACGGTTGCCCACCCTCGAAACCTCTAGGTAAAGAGGCAAGTAAGAAATGTCAGTTGCAAGTGGAAACAAAAGGCAAAATATAATCAACTTTATTTGATGGCATTGCCGTAAAGAGGCAACGGAGATTTCGTAGACCAACCAAAGTGTTGCATGCCAATACGTATCGTTGGGCAAGGAAAGAGGGGATTCAGTGATACCCAGGGACTGGGAATGAGCATTTTTCATTCCCATGAGCGGTGGTTCAACACTCACAAATCAGGCAATGAAACGGTAGTCAATTCAACTCAATCGGTTGTAGCATAAAAGGAGAATCCACTCCACCCGGAACTTGCTTACAGCGACAAAACTCGGAACGGACGTATCGTAGAGTTACCATCACAGATTAGTAAAGACAGAGGGGTGCGCGTTAGAGGAGCAAACTCTTAAGATAAAAAAAACTGCGAAAGTTCCAAGTTTTCGGATAGTTTCGATCCCAGCAAGAAATTTCCCGACCTCGAAAAGCCAACCAGAAGGCCATTAGTCTTTGGGACAGTGTTAAAACGCTGCGATTCTAAACCAAATTGAAAAAAAAGTGTCTGGTTCTTTCGTGGAGGCGCGAAGGGCTGCGATAATTCGCCCCTAAAATAAGAAATTTTGATAGACAAGTTGGAAAATATCTCCCCTTATCTCTAAACCACTGATGAGAACAACAATCATTTGCAATAACTGCAACATGCCTGGTTTTTCCTAATCGCCCAACTCTCGGACAGATGGGATTTCCATCTGCCTTCTACGTCAGCATGCAAGCAAAATAATTCGGTGACATGGTGAGAAAGAAAGGAAGTGAAAAAAGTCTAGTCTCTCCATCCTGCTTTATTCCACAAAACAGTTCGAAAAAAAGGGAAAAGTGATAAGAAAAATTACTCCTCAACCCGTGCTTGATGAATCCGCACTGGAAGGCAACCAAGTTACCCAGGGATGAAATCTATCCAGAGAGATGGTATAGAGGGTGCCAAAGTGATCTGCACTATGGAATCTCCCACACCATAAGGAAAAACTAAAGAAGAGGTTTAAGCGGATCGACTTTAAGTCTACCAAAAAGAAGGAAAGCGTGGAATCAAAGCTTTAGCTAGAAGAATTCAAGAACAAAACGGCACAACCACAAGCAACAAATTCTGGTTGAAGGAGAGCGACATGCTCCTTCGACAATGGCACAACGGAGACAACTCAAAAGATGAGGTGAGTGGAAAAACTTACGTTATTTACAAAAGAGTAGTATACAAGGCTTTCGATAGGTGCGCCGGTGATTTCTTGATACACAGCCAGGTTGCAGGTGTCATTTTTGCAAATGCAACAACCCACTGAAATTTCGTCCGAGGGAGACAGGAAGGGATGGGTTTCGGCGTCCCCTCCAGTTTGACTAAAATGGAACGGGAGAGGTGAGTAAAGGAGCTCATTTTACATTTGTATTTCACTTAGGGAACCAAACAGTAGCATTACTGCATAACTGTCAAATCCTGATAGGCAATGCAGTGATAAGAGGATGACAATGTCAGTGCGGGCGATTGAATATGGGCCTACCGTAGGCGCTTAACAGGACCCCAGTCCAAGCGTTTGCCCCGCGAGTGTGACTCCAAAATTTGCACGAAACCATTCACCCCTGCGAATGTCCCTGAAAAACTAATCGTCCTCAACCCAAGAGAATTCCACACATTTATGCCATTGTTTCTGACCCAGTCAATCTATTAGGTGCAACCAAGACATATGGAAAGGTGATAAATGGTACATACCAGCTACATGCGAGAAAAAACAGTTACATAGCTGTCACTGGTGTACAATGAAGGGGCCCAGACCCATACAGATTTGGAGATTTGAGTGAAACCATTTTACTCAAAAACAACCAAGATGATAAACTAGACAAAAGACAGAAAACAACACGACCGATAAAGTAATACAGTGGTCGAAGGTAATGCTATGCCGGGAGAATTCGCAGAACTGTTTGTAGTACGGATACACACATCCCATTTGGTCACATTTTCAGTCCTGTTAGATAGTGAACACTGACCATAGCCGGATTTCCAAATCTAGGCTTCTGCGTATCTATAGTTGTGGCTTTATGGTACGAATAATGTAAACTTGTGCCATACTAACCCCTACCTTTATCGTACAAATGATCAAAAGTGACTGTTTAAACCATAGATAAACCCAAAGCAGTAACCAAAGTGACTCAGAATCGTGCATTTTCGAGACAGTACTGCGGACCACAGTTTACGTCCTTGGAACATCGAAAAAGATGTGCGAATCAGCCACGGCTGCGCAACTCTCATACCATAGCATAGTCCAAATGAGGCCTATATGACGGCACAGATGTGATTTGCAAAAAAGAGCCGAATTGAGAAATAAAAACCCATTTTTAGCAGTATGCTCTAAGGCCTTTTTCGGATGGACTGAAGGTGGATGCAGGCCCTCCACCATGTGCACGACGGTCAACTTTCTTCCCCATAAAGCCTAGGGAGCTAATGAATAGAAAATAGTACAAAGAAGGAACGTTAATCGTCAGCTAAATGCTAAAATTGGAATTTGCATATGGAAGATTGTATCATGGGTTCTGGTAAGTACCAATTTAGCTTTAAATACAACCCCCAAACAGTGAGATAAGCACCTGACAAATAGCCAAATGATCACAGAGACCGGCATAGTTCCAAATAGTACCGATACGGACAAATAGTTTCAGTTAGTGTAAAAGTGAAGCAAGGAGAGACTACTCCATGAACGTAGGTCAAGCGCCCATTAAGTAGCTTTGCGCATTTTCAGTGCCTCGAGAAGTGTTAACAGATCGAATTAAACGTCCGAAAGTCATTTAAACAAGAAATGTCTCGGGCGAAATCAAGAACTTGTTTGTTGTAACACACCAGTAAGCAAATCAGCATATGCTTAAGCTGATGATGCAGAACAGTACCATCTCGACCATTTGTTTAGTCCAATCGGAGGTTAAGGGGTGATGTGGGGCCCAAAGGAGGTTTGCAGACATATTTAGCACCCTATGCACATCATGCAGGAAACCCTCTAAAGGATTCAACTTCTCCCGTTTAAGCGATGTTGTGATTTTTGTAATCAGTTTCTCGACCCAATCACAGTGCCACAAATGTGACTTCCTACTTACTAACAGATGATGATTACCATCTACACTCTAATGGATATCACAAACAGCTTGGAGAATGAAAAAATAACGACGTATGTGGAATTCCTTTTGATCTGAGGATGGTTAACATTTGAGTGCCAATTTAAAGTCAATTCAGTAGTGAGGTGCTAGTTGTGACACCAGAAGAGTGAACCATCTGGACTGTAATGGTCAATTTTCCTTCGGAATCTCGGTAGCTAATGTGGCAACCACACGTTCCTGTTCTGCAAACTTTCTCCACTTGTTTGAAAGAGAGAGCCGCTGAGACACAATCAGCTTCCCAAAATTAGACTGGTTCCCGGTAAACATTCCGACCATTAGGCAAAATGCTTACGACTACTACCAAGAAGACATCGTGATTCATCACACAGCAAGGCAACACGGTGGTCAAGTCTCATCTGCCGCTCGCCCGTCCACCTCACGCCAAATGCATCCAAACAACCTAGAACCCAAGCAATGGTGACTCTTTATAAATGGGCCATTGATAGTGATGCTTACGTTAAAAGTTGCTGCTAATGCATTCACAATATCAAAAGGATGTGCACACTAGCATCGGCTTAGAAAGTCATTACTTTACGTAAAACCCGTGCCTCCAGCGTGACACGCTTCCAATGCTAGAATCGCAGCCACCAGAAAGGAATTGTTCAAGACATCTCACCAGACATACCAGTTTTACAAGAAAAATCACAACCAGAAGGCGAAGAATTTGCAAATCAAGATAAATTTGTTTTAAGGACAGCAACAAGCCCAAACACCGTCTTGAGATAGTGACACCGACATCATTTTGGTAGTGAATTGAACCCAATAAATAAGATAGAACGATACCCATAAGCCTTCAAACACACAATACTTCGCGCAAGAGGTAATACATACACAAAAAGAAGTTGTGAAGCCAAGGAGATCGCCAAAATGGTCAAAATTAGACACGTGGTCTTTGTTTAGACCAAATGTTAAGACTTAGACATGATCAGGAGAGAATCGCTCAAAACATCAGTTGCTGAGTTCGAATTAGAAATCCCAGACTAGCTCCATTGCATTGGTTCCACAAGGGAGACCGTATCATCAAGAATACAAATTTTTCCACTAAATCGGCTTGGGGAGAGCTAGGGTCAAATGATAACATCAAAATAGAGTATGCTTAAAGCAATGATGCTGATGGGAAAAAGACCAAACGCTTAGGCTTGAACAGGGAGAAAAGTGATCTTCAAGCCTATTAGCAGTTAGGAAAATGGAACGACCATCTTTAGGAAAGTGGAGGCAAAGGCAGTCGGAGAGAATCTCGTTAGTCGATGCAGACCTTAACAATATCCACATAGGCCTTGGCTGTCTCAATGTAACCCATTTTTTTCAAGGCTAGCAAGAATTTAAAAGAAGGCCCCCAAAGGATCGTGAATTACTCGTTTGGCGAGCACACCGACATCCAAATCGTCGAGGTGAAAGCCTGAGAAACATGGCAATCCCCACAGAAATGGCTCAAAGGGGTTACAACTTAAGAGGTAACCAAGCATCGAAGTGCCTTTGGAATAGTACCGATGCAGTTCAAAGTTAACTGCCGGGGAGGAATAGTCAAAGATAGAAATATAGATTCTTTTCAAGGAAATTCGATTATTCATCACTAAAAAGAAAGTCAGCACAGACACGAAGACCCATGATTGACCCATATGTGTATTCACCAGACAAGGCATCGTCTTTTAAAAGTAATATGACCTTTTAGAAAGGACTCAGAAATAAAGATTCAAGCGTATACCTTCGGTTTCAGGAATTTAGCTGCAATTGTCACGATGATGCACCCTTGCGGTAAAGTCCATTGAACCTAGCTGTGGAATGAGAGGCAGAGACTTCCAGACTCGATAAGACACAGACAATTGTTTTAATGTGCGTTCGTTTACAAGGGAAACCATTGAAGATGTAATGCAAATCCTCACAAGACAATCCAAAAAATATTGAAATTAAAGGAATGGTACCAAGCCGGCTCCAACTATTACAGCATTCAAAGTGAGAGAGCAGAGATATCATCCCCTCAAGCCCATCAATACAGGGGCGCGTGAACTTCAATGAGTGCAATACCTCATTTCTAGACACGACCACAATCACCACAAATGAACGTAGAGCTGCCAAACTCTCCACTATCGTGGATCTTGCTTTTGCGGGTAGTTTTCTTGGCACACAGTAGTCGATGCGGGTAAAAGGTATTGCGCTTACTAGACGACTTGGTTAAGAATGCCTGAACCAGACAACGCGCATGCACTCTGGTCGTTGGCAGACACTAGACCAAGCTCGACACCACAGTAACATCCCTTTATAATAAGCTTGGTAGAATCCGAAGTTTCAATCAGTCTTCGACAAGCCTCATATTTAGCGACAGCCAACTGCTACTAAGCCTTACGAACAACAGGAGCCAAGGCCTCCTTCCCACTTTGCGTATTTGCACAGTCGAAGAGCAGCTCGGGGGGAGAGGCGTTGGGAGAAGAGGTAGAGTAGACGCCCATAGACGGCAGAGGCGTACTTCGAGTACATCCACAGACGCCGTATACTGAGCCAATCCGTAGCGAGGCGGTCGAAAGGATTCCCATCGTCTCGTGAAAAAAGTACGCCCACCGACCCCGCGTGTGGTGGCGGGTTAGTGACCTTTTTGATTTAGTCAAAAAAAACAGGCAGAAGTAAGAGCACAGAAGAGTGTTCATTTTATGTGAAGTGCAAAGCAACTGCCTTGCATTCAAACGCGCAATAGCCCTTGCTCGCACAACTAAGCGTAAATTGAGTTCAGGTGGGCATTCGCCGTGAGGTCCTAGTTACTTCGCAGTTGAGAGGCATGCACAAGCTATTTTTCCTTATGTAGAGCTTTATATCTAGCCCAGCGGTTTCAAAGAGGGGAGACGGCACAAAGACTTCTTGTTATCTCCCGATCTCCGAAGTAGAATGGAAGTACACTTTTAAGAGACAGTGTTCATGAAGAAAAATACGTAACACACAGATTGTTCTCCTACCTAAATCCGTCTGGCACAAATATGTGGCACTTGCTCCCATAAATTTACCATAGCCGATTGCACCGAATGGTGGGATAAACAGTCTAAAGCAAAATATGTGCGTGGGATGCTATTAGGCTAATAATAATTACACTTCTTAGCCCCGCGTAACAGTTGATTTGGTCCAAAACTTAAAGACAATGATAGAGTAGCCCAAGCCAGGTTCATAATTTGATGCCAAGCAGATTTAAGCATTGGGTTGAACAGGAAAGTGTCCTCTCACTTTGTTGAACCCAAAAGCGAACAGCAGGATGGAAATGTACTTTTAGTGTCCCAAGCAGTTAAATCAATGCTTCCGAAATGCACCCTCGACCTCATTGAAACAGCTTAACGAAATCCTCCAATTAAGTGCGAAAAAATGGTCCATGTGATATTAGCCCCATTAAAAAATCCCATCCTTCTAATCAGATGATGGATTCGAAATGGGGAGACCCCCAAAACGGTTTTCAATGGACCAACTTGAAAAATAATGGCATGTTGCAGGAGTTACGAAGGAAATCCAGTCGATACCAGGATGAGATGTCCCGATGGAAGGCAAAGTAGGCAAATAACGAAAGGAAATTCCCTCCAAGCTGAAGTCTCGATGTCTCCGACAGCTGGAACTGAGATATGATGGGGGGGATCGGTTTTTTTGACAGATACCGAGCTATGACGACGGAGGATTCTGAAGGGCAGTTAAACACACCCAGACCTCTTGGGCAAGTGCTGGCTGCTTGAAATCCTCGATGATAAGGCGAGATACCGAGATTCAGTTGTGACTTTGCACCAGAGATGGACTATCAGTGCTCATTTTTTCAATGTCACGTAACAGATGAACAGCACAAGAGGATTACCCTAATTACTACAGAGGAACGAAGAAGGAAAACCAACAAATGGATGGCAATAACCGCCTAATCAATCAAAATACGGGGATCTACTACGGTGCTAGCAATACAAGGTATCTCGGCGTTAGCATAAGAGGCACCAAGTAAACGTTAAGTAGCAAAAAGCTCCTCTCGGTGCCAGAGTGGGCAACAAAAAAGCAGAGAGAAACAATTTCCGCTGAAGAGATAGAGATGGGGATTGATCAGAACAAAATATTCCCATAAAGTGAGTGAACTCAAGAGGGCTGAGAAATAGGCACCATTCAAGACTTCTTCTTGTGACGTGATTGCTATCATTTGCACTGAGTCATGTGGCGCAAGTAGATTGGCTGTCTGAAGCAGTAAAGTAGCGGTACTTCTGGTTTTGAGAAGCACCCAAACTGGTACCACATTAGTAGCAATAAAGGCTTCGGTGTAAGGTGACCAAGTCAACTCTAAGACGCCAGTGGCGAACGCTCTAAGTGTTCAAGATTCGTTCGACCGCCTACACAATGTAAGCTCCAACTAAATCAATACACATTTGACATAACACACTAGCTATCTCAAGAATGACGATCCAACTACCTCTACCACCGAAAACAGAACATTGCGTTGATTGAATTAAATACCGCAATTGACAAGCAGACAATCATTTTTCACATCGGAGAGCACTGCCTCTACCTTCTGGCCAAGTGATTCGAGCGAAGGATAAAGCTATTCAGAAGTAGTTAGGCAAGGCAAAAAACAGTTCCACCAAGTAGACAAAAATTAAAAACACAAAACCAATTGACGAGAAGCTCAGCGGCTGCGCTAAGGAACGAATCAAAACAACAAACTTGATGAGACCAGAGCCACATGGAGTATCGCAACGGGAGGGTATTCGTTTGGACCTGCGGCATCACAACCATGCCTATAGCCATCCAACTCTTCCTTAAGCTAAAATAAAGCTTTCATTCATGTTAGCATACCAAATTACGCCTCCAAAAGTGATTCGAGGCGGGAGTTCATGTTATCAGTGTTAACGGAGACCTAACTTATTAATATACCGCGACCGAGCCATTTCGGGACTAGGAACTAAAGTAAACAAAATGAGCGTAAACTATCCAAATGAAATATTGAGATCTCCCGAACCGATACATCATAACAAGCGTTTAAGGGGAGTCAGCTACGCACTGATAGAGAAACTATACATTTGACATAATTTCGATTGGGCCTCTCTTGTTCTAAAACGCACATCTAAAAGTGTGTATGTGGTTCCACAAAGCTGAGTCTACTGCCCATGATAATAACGGTAGCACGCTAGCTTGAAGGCAAGGCTGAATCAATTAAACCTGCAATTTTGGGGGGTTAGGTGGGATTATTAACGGTCGCAACAATACTTCCATGCAAAATCGAGACTTCATTTAGCTAAAAGTTTAAATAGCAAACAGCAACACAACACTCGCCCTGCCTCCTAAAAAGACAAGGTAAATATACCTAAGGTCATACAATTAGACTAACAGGGTAATAGTTCCCAATAATGATGTGAAAGAAACAGCCGTATACGAAATGCAAAGGACCAAGTGAACAAATAAACAGATAACATATCCATTCGAAGCAAAGGAATAGTTAGGCAACCAAAGGGAGCGAGTACAAGAAATGTGCATTGAGATTACCGGATCATAGATATCTGAGTCCTCAAGAACACGCTGTAGTGGAACCCGACTTTCACAGCCGATCCACTGATGCGACTGCCATCTCAGGAGCAGCAAGCCCGCGAGAAGATCGGAAGCAACCAAATTTGTCTGGGAGTAACAAGTAAAAAGTGCAAATTTTTCAATGAATTTTATTTTTATTGAAGCTCTAATAAGCGCCAGTGAACAATAATGAAACAGCGAGAACTTGCCATGAAATAGGTCCCGACCATATCGGAGACAAGCAGCATAGCGTCTTGACTACTTCTTTTAGTATCCAAATCCAATCGCCTGCAAGCATTCCTTAGACAGGCCAGACATCGAATCCGTCGGCGCCACAGACGCGCTATGAGACGATGAGCCTGAGCGCGATTTAGACGTGGTGAACTTGCGCCCTCCTCCATGCACCATAAACCTGGATGGTGCCGCCATACACGACCAGTAGAGTCGAATGTGGTTAGGATAAAGATGAGGCTGACCACAAGAAGAACCAACCCCAAGACACATGCGTTTCGCAAGAAGAAGCATGCCTAAATGAAGACTTTGACGACAAGATCGTACAACTCAGCTAAAAAAATATCTATAGTGAAGAGCAGACTTTAGAAAGACACTTTCGCGAGGACGCTTCGAAGTAGATTACAAGTGAGTATACGGTAAATTCGCAGGCGATAAGAAAGAAGTGTAGATACAGTATCCACGCAACAAACTTGCGTTTCTCAACTTCTGCGATACCTCCACGCGAACTCGCGACAGCTAGGAGGCAGCGTACTACAACTTGAAGAATATCAACAGCAACTGCGCAGTAAAATGCATTCTAGACGCGATTAATCCGGGTAATTAAATAAATTACCAAAATGCTAGAAGGTATATATGGTTCACTGTAGCCAAATATAGCAATTGGAACAACAGCGAGGAGGAGCCTATTCCCCAATGCTAAATGTAGGCAGCTTACCCCAAAATGCGCACAAAAACAGTAAACAGAGAGGAGAACACCAAATCATCACTGCTAAATTGCCATCCACGCCCAAAAAGAATTATGGCCGGCATGCTTAAGTCGACCAGAAAACCATGCAATACCCCTACTAAGGCATAATATGTGACTCTTCACAATCTTAAACCACGCGCGAGCGCCCAATTTTGGCCAATCAAAAACTTGCGCAAGTGAGACGACTGAACAAATTCTGAAATATTTAAAATATGATTAAACATAATAAAGCCTAACTAAGAATAAAATTTCGTTACACGTTACAATGGTTTTTTCTAACCAACAGTGTCTTACAAGTTCTAAAGACAAGAAAGCAGTGCACTGTTATAAACAGTGCCATGGTCGTCTCCTACCTGATCTGACCAGGTCACATTGCTACATCAAAAATTGGGCAATTAGAAATGTGTCTAGCTTGATTGTGAACTTTTCTAATTGAGAGTCTGCTTCCTCTAAACTGTGAGTCTTGCGATTTAACACTGGAATCAATCCCCACACGTTTACTGCTGTCATCGACCAAAGATATCACTATGACAAAAAGCATTTTAGGATGGACATGCTTTGATTACATCTGAAGCACTTCTTTGTAACATTTGCCAGGCAGTCCAACTAGGTTCCCAGAAGATTGAAACAATAAAATTAAAAATGGAAACAGTAGCGACATAAAGCGGTCATTTGTGATCACACTTCACAAATTAGCATCAAGTATAGGATGACGCATGTCAATTTCAATCACAATTGGTACAGTCCGAAAAGGGGGTTTCTCGGCAGGGGTAGCACTAATATACCCCTTGGTGAAAAGGCTGCAACCACAATCACCAAAAGCCAAATTTTTAAAGGCATTCGAATGCTCACGAAGAGAACCTCGTTGGATAATTGAGACGGGTGTGATATCGGCATAATCCAAACCTTCGAAGAAACTGGTGAATGACGGGAGGACCTCAATGTGTGGAGACTCCGAGGCCAATGAGGGTTCGAGAGTGGAAGGGGAGGCTGCCAAGCGCGGATTGATAAGGTACCTACTCCTTAGGCTTGCTGAGCGGTCCCTCCTTTCTGTGAGATTCCTCGCCTCTCTCGTGTTCTCATGGGGAGGGAGTTTGACGCTGGTATATCTTTTCTATCAAAATCATGTGCGTAAAATAAAAGACAAGGTGAGATAAAATACAGTACTTTGAAAAAATTTTAAATTTTGACAAAAAAGTGCATCAGTCTTTGTAAAATATTGAGACAGATATAACCCCCTTAATGGTAGATTACTGCTACATGGGAGATTTCGTTTGTATCAATAAGTAAAGGACTGAAAAACTCTTTTACCATAAGAACGGCACCTAATACTTGAAAGAATTTTGAGTGACGATTAATGTGAGCCTTTTGCATGGAAATTTGGAAGGTTAAAAAGGTGAGAAGGGTTGCATAAAAGGCTGATGAACGGACCGCCGGTCGTGTGTTCTTGCTATCCTGAAAGGATCTCGAGGCGCTGTCCGTGTGACTAGTCTTGGAAGTTTTGCCGAAGCACAATGAGGACGGAGCGGCGTTCACTTCCATCACTGTGACTCCGTTAAGACGAGCGATTTGAAGCAGACGTGTGCGATAAGCAGCCATTGGCTCCATGAAGTAGGGCAGGTGAATTCTCTCCGCAGAACAAACATCCTTGACCCGAGGCAGGTCACTAATCGCCAGCTTCCCACACATTAGTTGGGCAAAGTCGATGTTGTTTTGGTAACGAAGTATTGCTATGGCACCTGAAGTTGAGTAAATAGGTCAGATGGAATAACATGCAAAGGTCTTAGCTCTTAGAGACGCCTTTGAATTATGTAAACACTGCAGATTGAAATAGGAAAGCTATAAAGCATGCAGATGGACAAAGTATTGCAACTATAGTTGTACCAGACACAAAAACAAACACAACTTTATAATTGGCCAAAAAATATGGCGTTTCAAAAGTGATGATTGAAGTGGCGCATATTTCCACGCTGGAGCAAGGAGTGCCAATGTTAGCAGGCCAAAATTTTCAAAAAGGAAATTATGATCGGAGGGAGGACATGATGACATCACCTTAAACTATGAAGGTAAAGGGTTATTAACTGCTCCCAGTCCTTGGGCGACACGATGTGAGGTGATTTCATGCTTAACAGCGCATGCAACCAAGTGAGCCTTCTACTTACGCCGTTTTTGTTTCTGCTGGCAGTGGGGCTATAAGGTTATACCTACGGTCTTCCAGCTCTCCTCCACAATGATGATAAACATTTTCCCACATTACTATGGCCCGGAGAGGGAATAGAGAAGGTTCAAAACATGACAAAGTACTCACCCGAAAAGTGACTTGTTTTAAATTAAACCGCTTCAAGAGAGAAGGAATAAATCTGAAACTATTTCATGTGTGAATCCCAGTGAAAACTTTCAAAGTGACAACACCGCGGCATTGCTTACTGCACAGAACAACTATAGAGTTAACACTTTTGTCAATCCCTGAGGTGACAACGAAAAGGAATTCTTTGTTGAGAAAATAGGAAAAAACAAAATTTCAATCTGTAGTACCATTTGATTTTGATTTTCATCTCTTTGAAGGGTGTTTGGCTGACGCAGTGAAAGATATTGCAAGAACTCTTATAAAAAAGGTTACCAGCAGCAACTTACCGAAGATAAGTCTTAATGCAATGTAATACTTTGATAATTAAAAATTTCATTTTGGTGAAACGGGTGCTAAAACGCACGACCATCATACTCCCAACTAGCGTCATGTTCGGGAGGCAATGCCGGTAGCCCCGCAGCCCATCACAGGGTGCGGACACGCTGCGTTGGTAGCAGCGGAAAGTAAAACCAATCATAAAAGACAACAAATCCGATTTCCACGACTGAACGATAGATTGTAACGTGACATACAAATGGTATATGCTGTGGAAGGAAGAATCAGAGACGAATTCTAATAAAGGGGGTTGCGAATGGAGTCTACCTTCGCTAGCTAATTTATTCCCGTGTTCTAAAGGAAGAAAGTAGCATCTGAAACGAAACTAGCTGCGAACCGCCTAAAAAGTATTACGATGCTGTCTGCCGCACCTGATGGATGAAGATTTCGGTAGAGAGAGCTAGATGGGACCTTAAATAGGTGAGGCAAGGTTTATACAAATAATGATGGGCGTACTAGATGACCTGCGCCCTCCCCTTCCCTCAATATAGTTCCTTGAAAGGACGAAAATCAAGATCCGGTGGAATTTCCGAAGGGGATTAGTGAAGGGTGTTTTGCTTACAGCCGCGACTACGCTGTGGCAGGCTAACCAAGAGGAGCACCTGGAACAAGGTTCAAAAAAGAGAGTCTCTGTAATACGTTTTCTATTTTTTTGGCTCTCAGTTCTGGTGACGCGGACACTGAGGAACACGGTCATGCTGGAAGTCCCTCAGCCCAACTTGAAGTCTCGTGAGCCACACCACCTAGTAATTGTCTCTCAATTTAATAAGCTTGCAGACAAAACGTTTTGACAGTGAAAATTGCTAAAGATGAATACGTCTTCATGGCTGCCATGGGAGCGAGTTTTGCACTTGTCTATGCTTGTAATCTGTATTGGGTTAAAGAAATTTCAGGTCTACTTGGTTCTCAAAAAACGGGGAGGAATACAATGCTTCCTTAAAATAAACCGAAGTTATACAGGTTCAAGCGGTAGAGAAAAAGTACCACAAAAACAAGTAAAGTAAAATTTTTATAGAAAAAATAATACTTATTTACAGTCAAAACTACGCGATGGCACAGCCTCCTAACTTAATACCGAAGGCTCACCAGAAAAAGCTGTAGATTTTACCTAACCACTCTCCCTATCCGCATAAATTAAATGGAGCAAAAGACACAGTATGTTACCTTCAAAATACCTCTGGTCCTTCCCATAGCCTCCACAATCATTTTGGCACGGCAGACAGCGTTTCACTCGCATGCAGTGTTTCCACAACTGCTCTTCGCTTTTGACGTACTTGGAGAGATGCTGGTAGAGATCCTTGAAGGGCAGGTACTCGGCCATGCAGGCACCGTCTGAAATAGGATGTAGAAAATACCAAGCGTGAAAAATAGCAGAACTTTCCAGTTGGGCGTAGAGTCCTCCAATGGACAAAAAGTTACACGCGTCTCCCTGTCAAAATGATCTACTGTTTGCCTACTTTTGGATGGAAGCAAAGCGTGAAGACAGATGGTGATACTAGAACTTAAACACGTCAATTCTCACAGCTCGCTTAAGGTTCAGTGAATGACAAAGGTAGAGAATCAGAGGATTTAGATGAGGGAGATACAGAATGTCATGATGAGGTCAGAAGTTCATTAATTCGGAAACCAAATTATTAGTTGTATAGCCAACCAAATTTACTAAGAACTGGAGGAGTATACATAGATATGTGACCATTCTTTTCGACATATTATGCATATGACGTCCACTTTCTGTAAATACCACAGTCTCGGCACTAATGTAAACCATCTGGAAAAGTTTGTTTTAGAGCTACCAATAGTGCCTGTATGAGGAATACACACGATGCCTCCTCCACCCGTTCACTAGTTGGATAGGACTTGGGTAGATAAGTTCGAGTAGCATTGAAGCGGGAACAGAGT
Source organism: Taenia hydatigena (assembly GCA_036345935.2). NCBI lineage: Eukaryota > Metazoa > Platyhelminthes > Cestoda > Cyclophyllidea > Taeniidae > Taenia > Taenia hydatigena. Next base: position 18,010,492 of record JADWOT020000003.1, read on the forward strand.
GGCAAGGAGAAACTATTTTAAACTCTATCCTTTATTAATTGGCTGGTTTTGAGTCAACGTTTTTACGACGTGATGGCCAGGACATTCTCTCGTCTCCCAACACGGACTCGAGACAGGGCGAGACTCCAGATCCGGTGTCGGCCGATGCGGGAAATCGACCAAGGAGAACACCAGAAATGACGCTCAAAAGGAGAGATGAGCTATATAAGAATTTGACCAATTGGTCAACTTTTAGTTTCGCTTACAAGGGTATTGAAGGGTACGGCCATGGTACCTCCACATAGCGGTATGGCCTCTAGGGCCCCTCTATACGTCGCTAGTACATACCTCACCACAGCATTATACTTTCTGCCATCCCAGGGTGCTATAGGAAGTTAACTAGCCAGAGTGTGCTCGCCAGATCGTTAAAATAAGAAATCATTTAGACTATGAAAAACACAGAGTAGCGACTACAACTGTGAGACCAATGGTTTGCTCTGACTGCCGGTTTCGGTTTTGGTCATAGAGATAACCATATTGCCCTAGCCGATTGGGCTGCCCTCCGGGCCATACCAGCAGCTCCATTCCCTCTGCTTATTGCATACATATTCCGCCCTAGCATTATGCCTTCTTTTGCCTTTGAGGAAGTCTCGAGACGCTACAGTGGAGCCAAAATGCAATGAAATTGTGATGATTAGTCAAATCTTGACTATTAATTTGACAAAAACCTGGAAGATAAGTACTTTCCAGTTTAATGAGACTTTTGATGAGACAATTGTCGCTATTGTAAGCAACAGAAATGATGCGAGATCTCCTCATCCATTATGCACATCGAAATTCATGATAATGTACACAGCGAAGGAGGTCTAAACAACAAGATTGATATAAAATTGTTAACTATTTAACAAATCATCCCAAATTATACAATAAAACGATGAGTCAGAAATTAAGAGAATTGAAAAGAAAGTGGCAAAACGCAAAATCTCATGCCACCATAGCAAAGTTTTATCAACTAGAAAGCTAGCATGGCGGATGCATGTCTTTTGGCTAAGCTAAACATCAAATCCTATTGTTTTTGTAATACGACTTGATTTATTGCTGAGAACACACAGGGAAATGGTTGTCAATCCACCAATAATTCGGAAACTATTTGTTCAAAATTATTTAAATAGGGGAAAACGTTAAAATACGCTAGCACATTTTGGTGCTAAAAATAGAAATGGCATATTTATTAGGGACATTTTAATTAAGCTCTGCTGGATTGATTCTGAGATTAGCGACTGCCTGAAGTACCTTGTGAAAAGTCCGGCAGTTGCTAAAGCAGTCAAGGGAAACACACCAACTAATGCTGGCGATTGCAATGGGAAACTTTGTGATTTAAAAAATGGAAAACCGTGGCACAAGGAGGCAAAGACTTACACTGTTTGGCTTTGAAAAATTAACGGAAGAATGGCATTAAAGTTAAATTATTTACTAAAGGTTAAAAATGAAGAACAGCTCTTGAAGTTATTGCTGGATATTAAAATAAACGGCAACCTAGGTGCAAAGGAAAGGGGAATATCAGTATGTAGTGAGAAGAGACATGCATTTATATTCTTTGGCAAAGCACTGAAGTGAAGCACAGGGAGTTTAATAACTAACTGAACATTTCAAGTGAGCCAGCTGTTATCGACAGTAAGATAGGCGACATAACTTCAATGAGCTAAAGGACTTAGGCAAGGGAAAGACCTACAATAGAGGAGAGCTGGAATTCCAAGGTAGGGATAGCGTCCGTTAAAAGCAGTGTGTAGGCAGGCAAGACCCTCCTCAATAGTCATGAGTTCGCTACTATTTAATGCGGTGAGTTCAAATTCCTTTCTCTTCATGTACCACGCCTGTGTTCCATCATTATAAGAGCGCAACTGGAAGCATAATAGGGGAGTTATAGGTAGATATGGTCAAAACAATTAGATATTAAGATAGACTAATTCGGAGTAGCGAAGCTATGAATGTCCATCATTAATTCTATGACACGGTAAACTCCTCAAATAAAATTTTGATATTTCAGGCGGAGGAAATGATGCTAAGTTAATGGACTGCAAAACAAATTTTCGCATGCGTTCCTCCTGTAAGGCAATGTTATTAAAATTGGAAAATTAAGGGCCAAGCCTGTGAGTGAGGCGCGGCCACCCAAGTACAGTTTGAGAACAGAAGCACAACCACGACCTAGCCACTACCCATTTACATATTGGTCAGCTGTACCTATGCATCAATTCCACTCATCAAGTACGCATAAATCCAGCCCTGCATTGCCGCCGCTATTGGCTTCCAATCGTCTAGTTGGACACTGTAGACCGTCTGCCGTTACTACAGACTACATTCACTACAAGCTTTCAGACAACGGAGCTAGAGCTGTCACTCGTGAATTTCTTAGCCGATACTGTAAAATCGGAACATGACTTTAAATGCGTACACCTCCCATGTGAGCAGCAAAAATTTGCCACAAAAATATTGAGTTGTGAAACTAAGCATTAGATTATTTGGCATGCATTTGCCAGTTTTTCGGTCGTTAACAAAGACATTGAATAAAAATGTTTAACAAATAATGAAGGATCCTTTATTGTGAATCCCGAAAACTTGATTCAAGCATTTCGATGATGGAACCAGTATTGTTTATAAATTAAAGAATATGATAGAGGGTGTTAATAACGTATTAAACAGTTTATCAACCCTTCGGCAGACATAGTAGACACTAAAGTCCAATGTATCACACCATTAAACGTTAGCGCTAACTTCTTTAATGCGAAGCGTGTATGAAAAAGTGCTTTTTTTGAATAGCTACCCACACTAGAAGGATAGAAGTAGGAGGATAAAGATAAGGGAGCGAAGTTATTAAAGGATGCAAAGAAATACGCTGCATCTTACATAATGGGTTCCAAGTTCGTGATCTAGTAGAGATAAAATTCCTTGTTCTCGGAGGTAAGTATTTCCACTATTGGATCTCAGGAGTACAGTAAAGTGACGATCAGATGCTTGATACGGTAATGCTGATCTCGAACTCACCATTAGGGCACTAAAATGTGGCTATTTAGTAAAATCTATTTACCTGCCAATTAAGTCATCACACCAAATAACCTCCAGCGGTGTGGGAAAACTAGCGGTTTTGATATATTTCATAACCTTTTCTGTTGCCTTTTCAATCGATATCATGGGACCATAACTTGCTTCAACAAAATTGTCGATCGTTTTAAACCGTTTTATTACAATACCCAATATGCGTTTGGCTTCACGAAACAGAGTGAAGTGAATTTTACCATTCTGATGAAAAATAATTTTAAGGGGCCGAGCGGTACCTGCCTCAATAACCAATTTTCGAGATCAAATATGGGGGTTGCTAATGCAAACTGAGGAGTGAAATTACGTCTTAAAAACCGCTCTTTCTGTTCTGCATCATTTTTTGGGGAAAAAGGACACATAAATTTCGCTGGCACCGACTTTTCATGCCTAATACAGACACCATCGATTATGTCATGTTTCTTTTCGTCTCTGTCAGTGGCTTCAATAAGATCTTCCACAACATCTACCATGTTGAGACCCCAAGGATAGTGAGCACGGAAGCCACTAGACAAACATCGACCTAAGGCAGTTCAAAATCGTTACATAGCATATTCCGCTAATCTAGTAGGACAACACAACAAAAAGCTTTGAAAATAAGGAGCTGATGGAGTTCATCAACTGTTTGAAAAGAAAAAAGCGTGGATATGACTGACACGACAAGTTTTCTTGAATTTTGTTTTAAATTTAGTGGTATGCTTGCCTTTTATATTTTGAGAAGTCGATAATCCTTACAAACAAATACTTTTTTCGTAATCATTTGAAAGCAAAATGTCTGTACACTTGAATGTGGTTTTGGTTTAAAAGCTTTTTTTAAGTACGACGCAAACCTGGAGTCACTAATCAAGCAAAAGGGGCAAACTTCGAGAAGTTTTTGTTCAACCTCCCGTCAAAAATACCAGAAGTTCAGATAGCTTGGAAGCAATCCTAGTGCAGTACACTTACAAAAAGGACCACTGTCGTGATTGTCCCCGCCTCCAATAAAGGAGGACATAATGGGAATGCTTAACACATGACACATGTTTCGAGGATTTAGTAGATTTGAAGATTTTATGGCTTCCATACTGTCTCACGACAATTTTTAGGAGATACAGTGGTACACACTTATGCATCTATCACAGTGCAAATTACGGACAAAGCGAATTTTAGTGCAAAAATGCACTGATACTTGATACTCATTGCTTGATAATGGCTTAACTTTAAGAAGCTTGCCAATTGTTATCGTAAGTACAGCTTGAGAAGACTCAACTGCCTGCGCAGTTCTTCTCACTAATAAACAAAATATCAAGTTGCTACAGGCATTTCACCAAGCATGGTTACCGGAAAGGAAAACAAATTATAGGCTAACAGCCAAAAGTATGTCTGAAATTTTCGCAGCAATTGAGGAAAATGTAAAAATACTACCAGTTACCCTTAATCTCAAACCAACGAACTTTTTAAGAAAATAAACATGATATTACGGGTCCGTTGTTTGGACTAATCCCACTTCATGCTCACTAGTGTTGATGATTACCATAAAATTGACCAACTAATACTTTCGGAAATGAAGTGACTAGAGAAAGGGATTTGTGGCATTTGGGTTAAGGCGAGCTCTAGTGACAGCATGGCTCATTCAATTCATGGTTGGTAGGAGCTCAACGAACGCAATAAACTTTAAAACATTCCGCACTAAAATACAAATTTATCGAAGAAAAGTAAAATAATGAGCTAATTACCGTAACCACAGGGTTCTTCAGACGCCACGCTTTTTCTTTTTTTCCCAAGGAAAGACTTTCTTGTCATGGCTGTGGTCTCTCATTCCCACTGTGTGCTGACAACAGGCCATTCTCTTTTGGTGTTCCTAATTAGGGCTTCAGGGAAGACGTGGGACCTCGCTTAATCATTTTTTTCTCAGATCATCTTCCAAAGTACAAAGATAAAAGTAGGAGTTTCTTAAGGGTAGGTAGGCATTTCATTTTTACACGTTTGAAAGGTGAAAGTACGCTCTAGGCGAAGCGAAGGAATGATGGCCTGTGGAAATGCTAATGAATTTACTTACTGAAAGTATTAGGAAACTATGCTTTAATGAAGCTACCATGAGGGCCTCAGTGTGTTTAAAGCATTCCCTATGACCTCCGATAGGACGGGTGAGGCCGACAGTGAGTTTAATTGGTCACGCGAACACTTCCCATGTGAGTTTTGGTTCCGGGTAGAAAAAACGAAGAAAGCATTTGCTTCTCTGTCTACAAGATTACATATCTGCAATAATAATTATGCCAAAAAGGAGTGACAATGGCGTTTGGCGAGAGCGGCAGCTAAAATACCATATAAAACTACTTAAATAATGTGTAGGCGGTGTTCGAATAGCGAGTCGGTGTCACGTCGCCCAAGTAGCAGGGCATCTGAAGCTGTCACTGTCAGTGTAGGCATGGATTAGCAATAAATGGTACACACAATCACAAGGGGAGAATGCAAAGCTGAGGGGAGGCAAGTCGAGTATTTGAAGGCACGTGATGGTACTGATTTAGCACGAGTAGTATCCTCCAATTCATTCCATTGTTGATCGTAGCTGCACGCTTCCCTCCACCAAAGTATTCGGTTTGCTCATCATTTCCACCCAAAGAGCTCGCTCTGTACCACTCGCATCCATGCCATAGCCTGATTCTACAAACCATCAGTGCATAAGGAAATTTATAGATGATTAGACGTGAAACAATGAGGGAACTACAGATGAAATAACTCACTTGAACCAGTGTTGAGATTACATCCACCAAGGTATTCGTACTGGTTCAGCCTATTGGCATCCCAGACAACAACCTCCACCCCGATTGAGGGCAACTGAGTTTTTGCAATTTCCTTGTAAACAAGAGTCTCCTCCCAGGTTGGATTGTTTGTTTTCTTCACCACCTTTGTTTTGCGTTTAGAATCCTTCGGTCTGTCTGGAAGGAGGTATCTGAAATCCCGTGGGACGAATGTAGAAGTTACAATGGGGCGAAATCACAGTGTCATACGCAATAGCAAAGACCACTCACGTTTTCACAACAGGATTGAGATTCTTTTGATCCGATTCTCCGGAGGCGCCCACAGGAACATTCAAATCAGTCGCGTTTTTTATGTAGACGTGGAGTTCGCCCAAATCGCCCTGTGTTGCTGGGAGAAATTTGAGACCCAAGCGGATTTGACCCTTTGTCAGTTTGTGATCAAAGTTGCCCTCCAAGGAGCTCTATACGTTGAACATTAGAGAGCCGTATTTATTTGGTTTGCATCAGAGAAAAATGTGTTGAGAGAAGTATGCTCTTCAATCAGTAGATCTGATGGGCAGACTACTTACTTCTCTTGAGAGATAATTTTGATCTAAGAGATTATAGCAACCAAGAATGTACTTTTTAACACATACATTTATGTGTACCAAGGAATTGTTGATGCAAATTATTCATAAACATTGGAAAGATGGAGTGTTCACTTTATTTGTCCCAAAAGAGCAAAAGAGCTGGTGGAGATCATCGAACTGATGTTGCATTTTGCCTGTGCGTAAAGAACACGACTTCCCAGTTTGTATCAGATTCAGTCTTGACTGAGAATGAAAATGGGCAAGCATTTTCAGGGACTTATCATAATCCTTACTGTCTTTGCACAGAGTTGACGTGCCAACTTTCTTGGATATGGGGTCGCTTAGTGTTCTTCCTGACGAGTGGCCTCTGGGGCCATGCCAGTACCCCCAAGTCCTTCCGTAGATCGGTAATACATGCTCTGTCCGATGGTATGCCTTTTTTCGTCTTTAGAGAAGTCTCGAGGCGCTACACAATTTAGACAGCGCAAATGTGCAACATGTATCCATTCTCGCTCTAACGATACTTGATTGCATTACATTTTACTAAAGCAGGTTGTTTGAGTTTAAAAAAGGTGAATATGTGAGACGCTCTAGGTCTGAGGAGAGTCACATTTTTGTCAATGAAATCACATTTAAAGAGGCCGATTAGGTAGGAGTTTCGCTGGCAACAAGTCAAAATTGTGAAATACCTTGACTATGGTGGTGGTTTGACCCCCGCAACCTCGCTGACACGCAATGAAAGTTAAATGTCGAATGATTTGGAGGAATGGGTTGAGCTGGAACTCCAGGTCCGCCCATCAAGAGCGGCGAACATTCAAACTAATTAACTCCGTCATAATTTCCGTCAGTTTGAGAGCTAATAAAAAAAATTTGCCCATAATTTAGTTTAAACCCGGAGGCCATTGAAGCACTCGAGAGCGGCGAACATTAGAGGGCTCATCCCGAACCATTTCCTAATAGGCGTCTGAAATTCAACTTTTAATAATGTGCCACCGAGATCGCTGAGAAAAAGCTCCACCTCCATAGATCAGGACTTTCACAGTTTAAACATCCTGCCAGCACAGGTCCTGCCAAACTGACCGCTTTAGGTGCAACTCGGTGACTAAAAATGTATCGTTCTTCTCAGACTACAACGACTCACACATCTGCTCCAGCGTTTTGAACTCAAACAATCCGCCCGCGACACGATGTCATTAACATGATAAAGGATGCATGTAGGGAAAATCCTGCAAGAGACTGAATCTCTCCTAACTACTCTAGTCATTTTTGGCAAAATTTAAGGTCGTCATAAAAGGTGAGGAGAGATTGTGGACTTACTCTACTCTGCAGAGCCCTCCAGATCTGTGTAGAACTGAAACGATAGTCGGCCAAGGGAACAAGCACCTCGCCCAGGAAGAGGTTTGCCTTCATGTGACGATGGTGCCACAGGGAGATCTGAAGAGTTCGATAGGCCAGATCCGACTTTGCGATATGGTAAACTAACGCCTCGTTGAACACCGGGTTGATGGTGTTCTTCTTCACCTTGGTCTTTCGTTTGCTATGCTTCGTCTTGTCGGGAAGGAGGTAAGTCTTCACATACCTAAAATGGAGAGGGAATAGAAACTACATTTATAACACTCTTAAGGCATTCTGATTAAGAAGTTCTTCTGTCAAATTATTCCTTTTTGTGTGCGTAATGGAGACACTAAAATGGCTTAGACCGCAAATTTGAAACTAAGCCTAAATCGGCAGTTGGGGGGGGGGGGGGGGGGGGGGGGAAAGGGGAAGGAAGAAAGGCAATTTTTTGCCGTGCAAAGTGCAAGTGGGGAAAGTAATCACACTTTCGATTGTAAACATCTCACACTGAGTCGCAAGCGCAAGTACTGGATCTCACTGGCAACTGCTTGCGTTGTGCGATGCAGAGATGGGAGGAAGTCCGTAAATCTAGTCAACCCAAGAGACTGCTAGCATGCTTGATTTTTACAGCCGTTTGAGGCTTAATTGGCTCTTGAAAGTAAACAAGCGTCACTGGCAACATGGATAAATAAATTGCTGCACATTAAACTGATCCTGACAGTGACTGGCACTTTTCGATGTCTCCAGGTTACTTAAGGTCAAAAAGACGTTGAGAAGATTTTTGACCTCAATTGCGTGATATTTACTTTATTTGCATTATTTTTAGCAGATTTGCGGAATCTTGCGTCGTTCTTTGCAGAGATACTACTGAGCACGAAGTTCAGTAGCGAACTTCAATGTACGAAATTTTCCCAAATCTGTACCCTTAATCAACTCTATTCGAATGTCCATAAGAAATAGCAAATGTCGAAATGAAAATTAGGAATGTGTCGGGAGCCGAGGGGATTGCATTCTAGAACAGGCCTCCAACGCAGCTAGTCGATGAGAAATAGTTATTGTGAGATCACCACAATGACACAGAGCTGACATTGGCAGGCTGACAAAATGCAAGTGCCAATTTATTGTAAAAAGAATTCTCTCACAAATTGAATGCAGTAGATTTGGTAATGAGAAAGCATAAAAATAACACTTCAGTTTAGTGATGAATCGAAACTGATCCATCAGAAAGCAAGACTGAAAGTGACAGCATTTTTATATGAACTGGAGAACAACAAGATCGACGCCAGCGCATTCTTTGAAAAAGATATTTTGTAACATGTTGGATGGAGAATCATGTCGCCAATGCAATTACATACTCTTCACTTACTAACAGGGTATCCATACATAGTGGTCATCAATTCTTGAAGGTACGCTAAGGATTGCCTAGGTAGCCCGGTCATTTTATTACTCCTTCCATCTAAAAGTAGCCCAACTGCTTTAACTACTGTCTACAATCGCTATGGCAATTGCACCACAGCTCCTTTTGACCAACACAACTGCCAACAAAGACAATTTCTTGCTTGCATGGGATGAAAAAACACTACCTTTTGGTGAGTTTATGAAATCTGTGATACGCTAGTCGCGTCACTAGAAGTAATAGCTCATACATGCACCACGGACCAGTCTAGCCCAGTCTAGACACCGATGATAAAGTTAATCAGCTAATGTGAAAGCGGGTGTTTCCACTTGAGCGACAACACAAATCTGAACCCAAGGCAAGGCAAGGCAAACAGCGAAGGGTGATTTGGCTATTGTCATAACCTCTTCAACGCCGATCGCACATTCGGACTGTCCCGATCCTGACCGTGACAGTCCCGTGAACTACTCAGCCGTACTGATAAGACCCAGTCTTAAAGGCACTAGAGGAACACCTACGTGCTCGAGTTGTTTGTCTTCTTATCAGCCACGGCCACCTCACGCGCCTGTTTCACGAAGATCACCAGCGAGCTGCTCTTGTCGTCGTAGTCGATGGAGAAACTCAATTCTCCGGTGATAGCGATGCCGTGGGTGAAACTCTCCTCCCTCTCGCTGTAGACACTTGTCACTGAGCCAACACTCACCTTGAAGCAACAAAATACATGCAGAAATTGCAGGTTGAGAGCGCTCTAGTTTAAGAAATAGCACAAAATCCAGGCAATTGACAGCGGAGATGTCAAAGCCAAATAATTTATAGTGGAAGGTGAAGTACTGGGTGCATGAATTCGATGCTTTCAAAACCAGGGCACCCATCATGTTTTGAGTAGATCGTCAGCCACTTTTCACACTCCATGCCAATTCTCACATTAAAAGCCAAAGAACAATCGTTTTTTTGCAACACTTGTCGGATTAAGCGCACTTTACGTAGGACTTGAAAACAAACTACATAAATTGCGCTTTTGGGAAGTTTTAATGCAAACAAAGAACCCTAACTGCCACTAGATTGGCAATCACCGGTTACATCTAGATGGCCTGTTGGTTGGTTACCAGCAATTTAGGGATCATTACTTCACAACCAACAGAAGCATAGCAAAACTGCATGAAAAAGCTGGCAATTTATAAAAAAACATCATTTAGAGGCAAAAATAGTTGTTCGCCTACCCTAAGCGCCATTTTTCATCAAGTTATTACCAATGCGTGCTCTCCTAAATGCGTACACAGGCCGCGGTAATTAGGTTTACCGAGCCCTTTTTCCACCAACTCTCTGCCTTCAGCAGGGCACTTTTGAGGGGAAAAGATGAAGTTGGTTGGATGCTTGTATGATCAGATCATTTGCACAAACTTTGGCCTTCTCTTTTGCCTAACTTTTTTTGTGGCGGTTACGTGGGGAGTAAAGGCTTCGTTTCTGTACTTCCGCTGGGCGGCATTGTGGCCGAGCAGTACCACTGGACCCTGAACTCTTTCTACGTGGGTAGTACGCATTCCTTTACTAGTCTTTAGAGAAGTCTCAGGGCGCTGCATTGGTAGCGGCAAAAGCTAACTCGATTTTTAAGGCCAGCTACTTTGATGTCTACTGCTGATTGGGAAATTTTAATGTCAGAAGAAGGCTGTGATTAAAAGTGATGTCCAAGGTCAATATTAACAATTGCATTAAGGCTTTAACTGAGTAAATATGCGATGCTCCCTCCACATCTCTACTATCTGGATGGAACTCCAGTAGATGTGGATGGGTGCAACGAAGAAAGAACAAAATAGGCAAGGTGAAACAAGCGTATAATCCCACTCTCATGAAACAATTTTAAACCTCATCATTTACTAAGTGATCGCTTCTATACCATTATTTTTTTTCCATCCCAATACACTTTCCAAACAGAAAGAAGCTCAGATCTTACAGAACCGACTCCATCGTGTTGGCCAAGAGGAGAGCTCAAAGGAGGGGAGGCGCTAATATAAAGCCTTGTTAACCTGTATACCTCTTCGTTTCGGTTTCAGCGCCAATGAAGACCTCTGGATCACATCTCTTACTCATTTCGTGCGTCGACAAGACACATTCTGCCCCATTGTTATGTCTACCACCGCCATCAGGGAGGTGCCGACACGCTACACTTCTAGTAACCAAGCCTCTCAGTGAAGTAGAAGCCGATGTAACACTATCACGTACACTCATTGCATTTGAATCACGCGCTCGTCTTCAAGGGCTGAGTTGAGGCTTTGCCACTGATGATGCAATGTTTTGCGTCTCCGTAATAAGGTTCACTTAACACTCAGTTGAGAAATCGTGTTTCGCATACAGATAAAACAAGACCACAAAGGAGCGCTGGAACGATGGTCATTCGCGGAGGCACATTACATGGGGAAATACAACTTCTTCCCACATAAAAAGCTTTAAAAATACGAGTAAAAAACTTCATGCAATCGTGCGTCATTCCTGTGTAAGATGAAACGATGAATCAGCCTCAAGCATTCCCACCACATTTACTCTTCCTGCATTTGCATACACCAGGATGGGGTAGGAAACATAAATTCATCCACTGGTTTGGTGATTGGTGTCAAGAGCATTTAGGAGTGCAGCTCAACCCTCCTCACCACCTCCTATGGTGAAGAAAAGCGATCTTGAAATCTTTTCAAGGCATTCTTCATGCAATCATAAAAGTTCTGTGTACGTTGGTTCCCATTAAAAGCCTGTAATTAAATTTGAAATTTAATAGGGGATTTAATGTTAATTTTACCGTTTAAATGACGTGAGAGGAGTGCTTCGGATTTATCTACAACCGCTAATCAACGTGAGCGCCGACGACGATTTGACTTACGACGTCGATTTCCAGAGTTGGCAGGCGTAATCTGAGGAGCAACAGTAACGTGAGCACATTTTATTTCCACTGTTCTGCTAATCTTCGTCAAAAATTGTCAACGAAATGTTGACGCAAATTTTGCAATCCGTCTCCCTCGATTTCGAGGTGGTGATCACATGCCTAGAGAGGTGGCACAAAAATCCTCACTTTCACAGAACCGTAGTCTGATGGAATGAAATTGCTTAGTTAGACGCGATATTTTTTTATGAATAAAAGATACTAAAAAAGTTTATCATTCTGTCATTCCACCGATGTAAGATGGTTAATTCCCACCCAAGTTCGGAAACTCTTGATCGTTTTAAAAACCTTTTAGCAGTAAATTTTTTACTTATTCAGTCAATTCTGAATTGTCTAGGTGATTTACTTGAATGAAGTAGTGGAACACATCGTGACTGAAAGGAAGAGGAGATGTTGGAGGAACCTACCCCACTGACCATGGATCTGTTGTCCCAATTGTTTCCATCGGAGTAGCCGGTAAGGGTATTTGGGGTGGCATACCCAGAGCTGCTGTGTTGTCGTGAATTTGTGCGAGGCAGGGTCTTGGGCAGGTCGTCCACACCCGAGAAGATCACATTGAATGCCAACTGTTCCGCTCCGGTGGTTGGTGATAGCGGGCGAGGCTAGCAAAACACCAGAAAAAGATTGTCAAAGTCGTCTCAATTAACAGAAGAAGTCTACTGCGTAAATGCCAGGCAAGGTGTACAAACTAGCTGTGGGAAGAGTGCGTGCGGGTTAGCTAGAAGAATGCTTTAGCATCCAGATTAAGCAAAGAATAGTTGGAGGACAGAAATGAGTTTACCTACACGAGATAAGAGGCAGAGAGAATGTGATAAAGGTGGTTAGTGCATAAAAAGAACAGAAAAGAGATGCGTGATGAAAGGGAGGGAAAGCAATTTCGCACCAAGGTTGGCCATATTGTATTATTTAAGTGAAGCTGCAACGCCTAGCTCTACTAGGCAGGTCACGACAAGAAAGAAGCCTTTCTTTCATGCAAGAGGGGTTTTAAATCTTGCCGACTTAGTCATAAAAATGACGCCAAAAAACACAAATTTAGGCGGGAATAAAAACACTTAAGTCGTTTTTGGCAGGAACCTGTCAATAACTGTTAAGGTAATTGCGTTGTAAAGTTAATGCGCTTTCACAGTTTCAAGAGGTGTCAAATGATTATGCAACACATTCAGTTGCTACAGGTGGATACAAAAGAATAGGAGGAGAAAGATTTACTGGCCTAAATTAAAGTAGTAAACGGGTAGTCCTGTAAGGATTGAGGGGCAACGAAAATGCGGAATTTCGGATATTAGGGAGAGGAAGAGCCCGACTATCCGCCTACAACAACAAAGACCACGTACCCAACGCTGGGCATTGTGCAAGCGTTTGACTTAAGCAGTAAATCTACCTGTTTTTGTTTGCCGACGAGGATCCCTACTTTCGGCACGTCAAAAAACAGGTCTAGGACGTGCCAAGACCTGCCACGTCGAGATTTTTGGATAGCCCACTCAGAATGGAAAATAAAAAGCTACTCAGTAGTCTAACACCGCTAGTAAGACAGTCTTGACTCCCAGATACAACCATGGCGAAGGCGCCCGTTAGTTGAAGATCTAATTTCGATAATGCTACCTAAGCCGTCTGGAAAAAGAAATAAAAAGAGTGCTTCGAGTTAAAGGAAAAAGGTGGTGTCCAAAAGAGGCAGTATTACCCCAAGCATTCGAGGCCTATTACTTCGAATACTTGCTGTGGTGGAGGACGCCGAACTTAGACGACGTCTTAGATCGGTCACTTGCTGAAAGGGTAAGAGGGTGGTTATTTTGACGAGAGAACTGAATTTAGCCGCATATCCGGAAACGGATGTAAGATCTCATTACCGGGGAGGCGCCACTTCTTCTTCGCATACTAGAACGTCCTGAGGTACCGGAGTACACTTGACTATTGCTTTCTCCAGGTGGCTAAAAATTTTGACATGCCAGCATTTCACTTTGGATTCTACATTTCCAATGAAGTTGACAGGGCTTATTTTAAACTAAATGCTACCTGTTCATGTTCTACTGGGTACATTAATTCCAAAGACTAAAGCTATTCCTTAAGACGGACAAATTAAAGTGTAACATGAGCTTTGTTTCAATAATGCTTCAAAACACGATCCATTCAACGTAACCATGTCCGCTTACAAATACCAAGTAAAAATTGTTGACGTTGTTCACAGGGTCCGTGAAGTGTGATGCCAATTGCTATTAATCTGACATTGCAAATTCTCAATGCTAACGAATTTTTAAGAAATTGCTTGAGGAAAATAAATTAATGCTCTTTAACCCTCATAGACCAAAGCAAAAGCACCTAATGCACTTTTCGTCCAGCTAATGAGACAGTTACATTGGCGACGCCCAAGGCTAGATTGATGTTTTAGGCACTCAAAAACAAAAACCGATGAGCAATGCAAATTTCCGCAGCTTAATTTAGAAATAAACATTGAGTATGGTGGAAAATACTGGACAGGCGACATCTTAACTCCATTGCTGACAGAAATGGTAAGTATGATTTCTTTCAATGGAGCAGTAGACAGGGAGGGAATAGGGAGAGCGACAGTGTTCTCAACACCAGGTTGTTAGCAATTCTTGATCAATGTGACGAATCAGGATTCGCTTAACTTCTGTTTTTTTTTCAAGTTGCCAAAATTACCACATTGTTTTGTACCACTTCATTGGTTAAACAATAGACTAATAAAATTACGAGTTTGCAGTGCGAAGCCTGGTTTATTTTCTGCAGCTACATTTGGTGACGGTTGTGCTTCATTTATTAGAACAAATGAAAAAGCCTCCAAACTATGAATGTTTAATCAGCCTTAGTGTAGGCGAAGTAACAGACATTAATTTTAAAATGATTGGTTCCACAGACTAAGTTTATTGTCAAACACAAATCGTAAGTAGGAGAATGTAGTGAGGTGAGAAAATCGGCTCAGTTTCGTTGGTACTCTAAAATAAAACATTCCTGTGGTACGCTCCAACAAAAGAACTACTCATCACTTTTGAACTCGAAGTGCAAGTTCTGCAAACTTTTTAATGAGTTCAGGTTAAGAGCGTAGTACAATGCCAATTTGTTCCCATAGGTAGGGATCTCTACACAGAAATAAATTGTGAGAATGCTTGCAACTCAACTACCAAAAAAACTTATAACAAATAATGTAAATTAAATTATATTAAAATGATCTAAAAAAGAAGTGGATGCTTAAGTGGAAACGCCCAAATTGTAAGTGCCGCCTAT
Source organism: Taenia hydatigena (assembly GCA_036345935.2). NCBI lineage: Eukaryota > Metazoa > Platyhelminthes > Cestoda > Cyclophyllidea > Taeniidae > Taenia > Taenia hydatigena. The sequence continues at coordinate 18,025,771 of JADWOT020000003.1, forward strand.
ATTTATTTGCACAAGGAAAGTGGAATTGATACCATTACAGCTCAAAACGCAAATTAAGATAGTACATGTCAGCTAGGACACTTGAGACTTATTTTGAACGCTTGCTGGGGAGTGGATGATGCAGAAACTAAGCGACGTGTTTGTTAGGTCACCGACTGAAAAGTTAATTGCAAGTGTTTTGCTACCAAATGTCTTTTACATAACCACGCATAGGCAGACGGATAGACATTGTTGTTGCCGAATTATTCGTTGTGCTCGATGAACACGCCAGTGTGAGTATAAACCTGAGTCGTGTTACTTAACATTCACATAAATTAATAAAGACGAGGTTTCAATATTATGCATCACGTAGAGAATAAAGTTGAATTTTAAATTTATTCGAAAGGTGGAAATAGTGGCAATCAAGTAGAACCCTGAAACTACGTTTTTGAAGCGCAACGAATCTTTATTGCTTAACCTTGCTCATGGCGTCAAGGACGGGGACATTGCTTCAAACAAACGAAATAGCGCAGTTAAATAAAATAAATCCACAATGGGTTTATTTTTAGATACACCTGAAGTCCACAGCACTAAACATTATTCCAGGCAAACGGTGCTTTATTAGAGGCACTTTGATTCATCAGCCAAATATTAAGACAAGGAATAAATCCTGCAGGACAGAGCGATCACATAGGGTTATAAAGCATTATGGACTTCAAGTAATTGTAGCACATCATGCATAAACTACATGCATTTGAGGATTTTAAGGATGCATGAGCTAGCCGATTTTATCTAGCTGTCATAGTCTTTGACTTAAGCAACATTGGTTGCGAATCAAATAATGTGCTAGGCAGCCTTTGGTGGTGGTGACCTCCTTAGACATAGGCACATTTGAAAAAAAGACGCGAGTGTAGTTCTCAAAATATACATGGAAAGAATGTTAAAAGATAGTATCTTTTGACGAGCACTTTGAAATGCAAATAAAGTTTTCCACTACCTGGGAAGGAGTTAGGCTATTTCAACGCAAGTTCTTATCAGCCATTTATCAGGATATGGAGCGTAAATATTAATTAACCACAAGTGTCACAAATGAGGTATAAAATAGACTCGCAATTTTGAGTAAGGGGAGAGTAACTGGCTAATCACACGAATGGAAAAATACAAAAGAGTCCCATGAGTGAGGTAAAAGGGGTAGGAAGGTGGATGACACAAGTGAGCATTCCTAAGAGCTCAACAACCGTCACCTTGTTTTTTCAGCATTAGTTTCACATTTCACTTTGGGTTTGATTGAAAGCACATTGCCTTTGAGTTATTTAATGCAGCAAAAGCAAGGATTGAATGAGGAATTATTTGTTGAAGCGAACTGTCATAGCTTTCCTAAGTTTAAAGGAATGCTGATTTCCCTAAAACTGCGTACCCATGTATCCCTGAGTAAAAGCTGTTGATGTAAAAGGAGAGTGTCCACTTACAGGGCGTTGCGGAGTGTTAGAACTCAAGCTATTGTCTCTCTCATTTTCTTTTGCCAGTCGTCGTGCTGCCTCCTTCACGGGCTAAAAGTATTGGACAATATCCTCATCAAAAAAGTCTTTCTTCTTAAAATTCTGATGCAGTCACTTTACCATTGCACGAATGAAATCTCGAGGCGCATGTAGCAGACCTGGATTAAGTCGGATTAACAAAATAGAATTCCCATCTTTCAAGTATTAACTGTCTGTAAAGGTCTAGCCACAATAGGGGTTTTATCACGCACGAAAATACATTACTTGTATTGAAATGCTTAATAATATTATCAAAGGAGCTGCGACATTTTGAGTGAGAAGTATTTGCGAAAATAAACTTCCTCCATGAATTCCATTGATAAGTGATGGATTTTTAGCCAAACTGACACTTCAATGTCAGCGATTGATGCTAGATTTTTATGCCGTCAAACTCAAATATGGCAGCGTGAGATAGAAAAACAGATTGAAATAGCGTTGAAGTCTTTACTGCATTTAATAGTAAAAATGACCAGTCCGACACTCAGGGGGTGATCTCACAATTGCATGAAGGTGGAAGGTGTTTTAAAATGCCTGTAAAAGTTAATGATACGCAAAAGATGCCTTCATGTGTCCTCTTGAAACACGCAAATGCAGTGAGTAGCTTCGACTGAGTCTGTGAAGGTAAATTGTTATATGGGCGATGATTTATGAAACACTTGTTATTGTTCAAACCATCGTCACCCATTAGAGCGCAGAATGAGGCTCAACTCATATTGCTACTTGGCAAAGACTTATGACAACGAATTGCACATGTCAGTGAGCGTAATGCAACTTACGTCTGAGACCGATCCATTCTGCCCTGAAGAAAAATAAACACGGATAAGTGGATAGATAATTTGAAAGCAGTTTTAACCTCCGCAGGAAAATCGCATAATCGCCCCTAAATATGTTAAATGAAATTTCGATTCCATTTGCTAAACACAGGTTTAAAGCGAAAATTGACGTACCTTGTGGAGTTGGTTGTGGCTTTCCGACAACAGAGGAGGCCGCGCTTTGTTCTGACAAAATAAGCAGAGGTTAACAAAAACTCAGTCTGAATCATATGTCCCAACTTATTTTAGGGTAAGTCGTGCCAAGAGACAGTTCCCATTTTGACAAAACAATTAACTCAGGATTTAAGTGGCTGAACTTTTGGGGTCTGTGTCTGATAGCCTCAATAATTGCTGGGCGCACGAATATGATGCAGGTGTAAAAATAAATTCTTTCCAGAGACTGTAGAATGGGCTATTTCATACAATTTCCATTTTTGACTGAAGGAGGCATATAGGAGTAGCCTAACTTGTACATTGTCTAGTTCTCAGCAAGAGAAGCACGAGCATAATGCCTCCGTGAAGAAGGATTTTAACCTGGCGGCATTGACCTGACCTGAAGTGGGTTACAATAAGAATGGAAAAAACTTCGATCATTTTTGACGAAGTCACAAAGACCTGCACCGCCTTCATCCAGAGAGCATGGGTGGGCAAGAATTTGGCTTATTTTACTGCCGCGTAACTGGTGGCAGAACCCTGGATGCCTAATAACAGGTGGGTATTATGGCGGGAGGAAAATGCAGGGGCAAATGGCTTAGCACAAAATCACAAAGTACGGAACTAAGAGAGAAACATTTTTTTATTTGCTACTCCAAAATGAGCAACAAAAGTATCATCAAACGAACTCCAAAGAGTGAGGCAAACGTATTGCTGAAAGAAGCGTATTTTTAATTTGATTTTATTCGGAAGGAGACATTAAAATTTTTCCGCTGCTTCTCGCTACCGCTTAGTAAAGTTTCACATAACGCTGTTTTACCGGTGAAATGACGCTATATCCCCTCGACGTTTCGCAATCTCATGTGAGTTATGTGGTGTGTTTGACACTGAAGTGTCATGAGGTAAGTGATTTGCCGATTTAATGTGACACCGAACGTCATGCGTTTTTGACCAAACAGCGTGCTGATTAAAATTAGGGAAATCAACTTCCCACATTTTAGTAATGCACTAATATTATTGCTTTCACTCGGCAACTCCGCTTGCTACAGCATTTGCTGCAGAGAAGGCATGTGTGACTTCGGTGTCAAATGCGCTAAATTGTTAGGTCACCGTAAGTAAAAAAACTTAGTTCTATGTTAAATGTATCCGGTATCCCCGCAAAATTTCTAAACACAATTTACCGCCACATTTGAAGGTCACAGTAGAGAAATGGGACGCGACAAGTTATTTTAAATTTAGTCGAATAGGTTTTGCGATTGTAGAGCATCCGATTCCCCTGAGTGATTATTGTGATTAATTGTTTTCTGAACTTACCTTTAATTAGCCAGCTAACGCGTTTGCATATTAATGACAGCAACCAAGCCAGAGCCTTGGGGGCCAACCGTGTACGCACATCGCAATCAAAACAGGTTTTAATATTGTAACCCTTTTTATCCTATTAAGCACACAATGTTTGAGCAGTTTTTATGGTTGCTTGCTGTAGAAAAGGCTTGTTGTTCTTGTTCCGCTCATATGTAAATGAGATGAAGCGGTCTGTTCATGCCAGCCGTGCGCTGAGCCGATGAACGATTGCTACATCAGGCCAACTTCGAGTATCCCTTGGAGCAGGTGAAACATATACACGCAGATAAATGCACGATCACGAAGGTATTATTACGCAATACTAGACGGCTTAAAATGATCATTAACTGTCGTTGTGAAACATAAATGCTCTGTGGTGATTAGGGTGGTCTCTGAAACGCGCACCTGGTGCTAGCCATATAAAAATGTTTTGCTACTCTGTGCGAAATTCATTGTTGCGGAGCGCATATTCATCCTCCTCCTCCTCCAGTCATGTCTGCAGGAAAGAGGTAGCTGCATAAATTTTTGCACAAACACGAAAGCACAGGCGATGAGCGCAAATAAAGGACTTCGAGCCTGCGCTGGTTCTACTCATCTCCTCAATCGCTCCATCACTCATCACTCACTCGGTTGCGTTTTCAAAGGCAAGCAGGCAGGTAGGCAGGCACCCACCCACATACACACACGCACACGGGCAGGTGACGACGGTCCATTAGCGGTGTTAATGACCTTCCTTTAAGCTACACCGTAACCGTCGCATCATAATGAGTCATGCATGCAAGAATGCCCCTTTCAACGAGACAGCTTGACAGAGACTTCACTTCGCAACAGGTGACTGCATCACACCGTTATTAAGGTGGTTATTATGACAACATAGACAAGAAGAGATTCGTTACCCCTTTGTTTGCGAATGAGAGAGGCCCGAAGAGCACTGGTTGGAGCTACCGCTATGACACGACCATCCTTTTTCGCCACCTGCAGTTTCTCCGTGAACCAGAGACCTGTACGCGCTTTATTTGAGCTAAAAGAGACAGTGGTATAAGCCAGAAAGCGGAAAGATAGGTCTTAGCTTGAATTTAATCATAAAACTTTTGTGAGACAGAGAGGAAGGGGGAGGCGGTTATACACAACCTGAGCGCCTTTCATCCCTTGTTAAGTATGGAGAGTTAACAAGCAAGCCGAATTTCTGGTTTACAAGGCTGCTAGGAGGAAAAACCTCAGGTATGTGCTCTTTTTGAAAGACAGGTCATTGTTAAGTCACTGCAATACCTAATCATTCCCAAAAGATGGTAAATTGGCAAATGCTATAAAATATTCCATTGATCTCCATTTAACCTCTTTCATGAGTGAGAAGGCAAACTCACATAATCTGTGATCACCTTAGAGATTAGTTGGAGTAGGCGGCTATGTACCCAATGTGGGAGGAGAGGATAGTGTAGCAGTGGCATCGGCAGAGTTTAGGTATTTCGTGACTAGGCGTGTGCTCTACCATGTGTAATTCCATGGGTGCAGACTCACACCACAACCGATCAAGCGCACCCACGCGCCAGGAAGGGCGAATTGACCGTACTTACCTGCAGCCTTAGAGAAGCTCCGTGTACCATCAAACAAATGAATAAAAATGGTCAATCCAGCTTCCTTATCTGTTCGCCCATCAACAGGACGTTAACGTATGCGATTGAATCCGTTCTGGCGACCTTATTTACCGTCACGACGGGTCACATGAAGGACTGAGGTTGAGAAACGATGGTTGAACCGCTTTTAGATGCTAGGAGAATTACATCAATTGTGCAACGAATCTAAAACTTGGTCTCGGAGCATCCAAAACTAATGGAGTCAAGTTTTGAATCGCTTCATTCTACACAGCTTGTTAATCTCCTAGCTATTGTCAAGCAATTGATTAGACTACTTGGGGACATCAGTTTAACTCACCTCATTCAACACAATCATTCATGAAGTAACAAAGACGTACCAACTAAACACCCTCAATGCACGAAGGAATAATTCTCATTTTATGGGCTCTATGAGACCCAGGCGTTAAAAATATACTTTTAGCTTACTTTACTCTAAGGGTTCTGCCAATCCGTTGCTTGTTACTTGCAAGAGGTAGATAAAATCAATTCTATTTGCGGAACAAGTTATCAAACCGTAGATGAATACGAATTGGTGGGGAAAACACGGACAACTGAGATCCTATCTGGCTGTTTTTATTAAAGTAGCGGCTGTAACTCCAAACTAGGTGTAGGAGAGTGACGTGGTAGATTAACCAAACCAGTCACATCACAGAAACTGCTACTGGAGATGGTAGCTAGGTGCTGTGGGTTATGCATTCCAGTTGCTGTTTTCCACAGGTTCTGTGAGGTGCAAGTCTGACTCGGCCTTAGTGAAAGACATTTTGCGTAAAGGCAAATAAATTAATGTTGCTTTTGACGCAAGATTTGTTAATATACTAATGCAAATGACATCGAGAGCCCATTCGGGGAATCACTGGAGGCTGAAGACAAGCATATCTTACTTGGGGGACAAAATCTACCTTTGAATTTCATCCTTAATAATAGATGTGTTAAGAAACTCAACCAACAGAATAGTCTAAGAGGAGAGAAGAAAAGACCTTTGAATAGTCGTTTCTCAGGTGCAAAACGCAAAATTACGCACTTCACCACGGCGCAGCAGAGATTTTATGCAGCCCCATCAAGGTGGTGTTTGACAAAGGCTACATTCATCTCCGTACAGGTATAAAAGTACCAGTGCACGTGCTTGTTTTTGAAGAAAAGAGGAAGGGCCTACCCCAAGCCAGGCATTATGGAAGTTGAAGACCTTCTATAATGCTGTTAGAGAGTACTTCTCTTCGACCATGTTCTGTTGATGCATAGATTGGCACCAGAAAGGTTAATAAAAGTTCCCAAAACAGAAAAAAATAAAACAGATTTGCACTGAAGATAACTGGTGTTAGGTTTGAATGCATAGCGCAAAAAAGTGCATGTAAAGTAGGCAAGCTCGCATCCCTTAAACTTCCCTTTCTTATCATAAATTTAAACTAATGTCAAAAAAGTTCAAAAGTTTTTTTGTCGCAAATGACTGGGACATAAAGCTTTACTACTTTCTAATTTACATACCAAAATAAATAAGGTTTGATTCGTGCCGCACCATGAAACAAAAGTTTAATCTTGTTTGATAGTAAATGCCATTTTTTAAAAATTTATTGTGTTTTTTCGAAGAAATGTGAGATCACATCTAATTCCTTTTATAAAAGCGCATTAATTGCTTAAGGGGTGAGTAGATGATAAAAACAACTAAGAAAATATGCTGGTTCGTTTAGTTTGTTTTCTACAGATTATGGCGTATTACAAAAGTCGAATCACGTGCACTCGTAAAATTAGAACGCATAATTCCAAATCTGTCAAAACATTTATGAGACATTGAGTGGCGTTTGCTTCGATGTGAATATACTGGCAAACGTAAGGCACGTAATACTATGGACATATTTAAGCAGTAAACCAAAAAGCTTGGTAGAGCGCATCAATAAAATGGTGCACCAAAACAGTGACATACCACTCGTTAAAACAGACTTTGCAAATGACCCCCTCAGGGTCTAATCTTTTTTGAACACAATTGCGGCAAACATATAATTCACATTGGCGACACATTGATTTGGGGTTGAAGAGTACCATAAAAGCCGCACCGCAAAGGGCACAGTGAGCTTCATCATAACGAGAGATTCCAGAACGAGCTTTCTCTTTAGAAATAGCCTTTTCCCTAATGTGCCTAAAAGTTAAAACGAATCATGCAAATATGCGAACCTTACAAAGTACTACATAAAACATTCCAGAACATAGTATGCCAGCTACGTAAGCATGAATGCTTAAAAAGATAAAAATGGTTCTCACCAAATCACAAAAAAACAAGAACAGACAGAGTACCTTCTAATTGTTAGGATCAATACGCAAAAGCGTTCAGGGTCACCTTACATAAAACGTTCATTACGCAATTATTTTAGGTAGAAAGGATAATTGTATCACATTAAAAACGTTTACAAGTTAAATTCAGGATTAACAAAAGCCTAAAAAAAATACACAAGAAGAGAAATTGTGCCAACCAATAAATTTAAAACACACTTTATGCGCTCATCCTCTTGACGTTGTAGCATATCATACCGCCGACACACATCAGCCAAGTGTTCCATTTCTTCTTCAGTAATTTCTTGGTCGCCAAGGAGCCTTCCTTTGCCCGCCGTGCTTGGAATGGTGACAGCATTAAATGGGAGTGACTTCGAATTGTTTACGGACGAGTTAGTGACTTGTTTGCCTGCTGTGCTACGTCCCGCCACTGATGCTCCACTTTGATGAGAACTTATAACGCTAGCAGATTTGCCTGCATACTTGCTTGATACGACACTCATCTTCAGTCGAGCATTCAAAAATACCTTAGCGTTAGTAAAGCCGGAGCAAAATCATTTTTATCCAACAAAACACGTCAAAGGTTGTATGCCTAGGCGGAAGATTTTGACAAGTAGTTGAAAAGTTTAAATCTATATTACAGACTTATCAAATTTTTTTCCATTTGCGTGATAGAAGCACTTTAGGGAACAAATTTTCTGACTGAATAAAATTGCGAAATCATCTGAACAATTTAAAACAATACTTCCAGCGCTACCTTATTTGGATGTCATTAACAAGCGCTAAGCGCAACGAAAGATTAACTATAAATATAAAAATGCAGTCTTGGAAAGATGCTTGCAGAGTCACAACTAGACTGCTGACAATAAAAAGGCTTTGACAAAATTCTTTATTAAAATAGGGCTTTTACATGACTGGTATTAGATCACACCATAGAACCATTTGTAGTACTTTGTTTGTTAGAACTGCCGGTTTCTGTCAAGGTCATAGAGGTGGCCGTACTGCCCTAGCTGCGTGGGCTGGCCTCCCGGCCATGCCAGCAGCCTATTTCCCTCTGTCCGGTGAATATATATATTCTATCCTGCCACTTTGCCTTCTTTTGCCTTCAGGGAGCCTCGGGACGCTACAACACAATTGTGTTTTAGCTATTTTATCATTCATGTTTTCTTATAACTGCCCTGAGGGTGGACAGGCTCCTTAAGTTAGCCATGTATACTGCTTGATTCATTTAGTAAGAGTAGGGGTTAAGACATACAAACTTCTTAAAAAACCTGTGTGATTAATTTAGTGTTTTTGCAAGCACCATTTGTAGTACTTTGTTTGTTAGAACTGCCGGTTTCTGTCAAGGTCATAGAGGTGGCCGTATTGCCCTAGCTGCGTGGGCTGGCCTCCGGGCCATGCCAGCAGCCTTTTTCCCTCTATCCGGTGAATATATATATATTCTACCCTAGCATTCCGCCTTCTTTTGCCTTCGAGGGAGCCTCGGGACGCTACGCCATTATCTAGCTTTTTTGCCTCCTACATATAGGGTCCTTTTTGAATTCATCTCTGTAGTAATTATTTTCTTTAAATGTGCTTCGTGGGACAGAGGCGGAACGACAATTTGAACCTGGTTGCGGAGCAGCGTGGTGACTCCTAGGCGTGCAACATATCCCCGTTCTGAACTCTCCTACAAAATCTCTCCGTACACTCTCTCTTACCCATAATAAAGATGTCGAGGCGCGTTCGGACTTCTAATAGTAAGGGTGGTAACAGGAAATAAGAAGAACCTTTTACAACCTCAGCCAAGTGAAGTGGCTTTCCACATATGGGAAACAACAATCCCCTTTGCATGTTAAATGCACATATATATATCCCAGTCCTCTGATGGAGCCTCGGGACGCTAGACCGGTACTTATAGTATGGCTTGGGGGCCAGTCTACCGGGCTAGGACAATAAAATCCATCCGAGTCACCGAAATCGGACCGGTGGTCAAAAGACAATGAAGCAAAATGCTAATGTGTCTCCACAATACAACTTACAGATTGTATGATTAGAGAAAACAGAAAGTTTTTGCGCAGATTATCTTACAAAGGGTCAGCTATTTTAAGTTACTGCAACACTTAGTTTGTTTTGACCACCGGTTCGGCTCACAGGGAAGGCCACATTGCCCTGAGCCGCGTGGACTACCCTCTAGGTCACGCCTGAGGCTTTGTTCCCTCTGCCTGCTAAGTATACATTTCATGCCTTCTTTTGCCTTTAAAGAAGTCTTGGCATGCCACATTGGTGACAACGGCAAGCAGACCCGATCATACAGGATTTCTAATTCGATCCACATTGCCCGTGAAAAGCTATATTGATGCGGAGGAGGCGCATTTGCTATGAATTGGAGTATCTCTGATATTTCACAATAAACGGGCTGAAAATTACCTCTGCCTTCGGCATTTACTCCATTCCCGTTTTCTGCAAGAAAGCTATAAGCATCCAAAAAGTACTAGCCGTAGGCCACCTTATAACACTTTGTCCGGACGGCTCCTTTTGATCTTGGTGATAGGGGTAGCAATATTGCCCGAGCCGCATGGGGTAGCCTTCGGGCTATGCCAGCAGCATCATTCCTTCTGTCTATTAAATATATATACATATATATTTAGCCCTAGTATCTTGCCTACTTCTGTCTTAAATAAGACCTTGAGACGCCACACACATAGAAAGGTTTTTTGTATAGATTTCCCTAACACACCTGCTTATAGAGGTCGGTGATCTAACGTTCCGCTATGGACACGCTGATGTTCAGCAGATCATCTTATTCTGAAATTGGTTTGTAGACTGGACGAAACTCTAGGCCCACTCGAAATGCTAAAAGAGTTTAGTAACGTGGTGGTTAAGTACCTCCTCAGATGCACTCGAGTCGCGATTTTTGTTCCAGCACTGATTACGTTATGATGGCTGACGCAGGATGCCTACCAAGGGTATAATCAAATACAGCGCTTAAAAAAGAAGAGAAAGGCCATGTGTTACTTTGTTTGTTCTGAGTGCCGGGTGCGGTTTCGATCACTTGAGTGACCACATTGCCCTAGCTGGGTGGGCTGCACTCCGGGCCATCCCTGCCCTAGTATTGTGCCTTCTTTTGCCTTTAAAAAAGTCTTAAAAAGCTAAATTACGCTTGATAAAGCTGTTAAACTTGTACAAGAAAGGAATAATTCTAACTTAAAGAATTTTTTTCTGATCCGAATTTTTTACGGAATCGGTATGCAACATATTAAAAACTGATCATAAAAACAGTACGAAATAAAAATCACAAAGCTGCGAGTTTTATTTGCACTAGGAGAATACGCAGTTGCACGGCGTAAGGTATGCTGCTGGCGCACAAGAGGTTGGAACCACCGGTAAGACCATAAGGTTTGTCAGCTGTCCCCATTGGGTCTCCGAATTATTAAGATATTGTTTCAGTTGCTTTTTTGCTCCTGCAAATTTTTTGGCAATCTGTAAATACGTGTCGAGTGATAACAGATCCAGTCAAATACCTCTCTTAAGGTTGCCCAACGCTGATTGGTAAGTGTTCGTTTAGAAGAATGTCTGCGATCTACGGTGGCTCTTCTTCGTACAGGTATTTTAGGGATAGACCAGAATGGGCTGACGTTACTCCACTTAAGCAGGATGAAAGTCCCCGAGGTGTGGTACGGATAGCCTACTCTGATGCATTCATTGATGTGCATGACTACGTTCGCGCTGTCATGGCAGTTGATGAACGTTCACCACGGGTGTTGGAATTAACAGCCGAGGCTCTGCGAATGAATGCCGCGAATTATTCTATTTGGGCTTATCGGCGCAACGTTCTAACGACTCTCAATTATAATTTGGCAAATGAATACGTATTCACTAAGTTTCTCCTTTTTGATCACCCGAAAAACTACCAACTGTGGTATCATCTTCAGTGGTTAATGGAGCAAGCTGTTAAGGAGGATGAAGGTAACAACCCAAAAACCGTTTTTGATCGTCCGGACTCGAAAATTTATGACAAACTGATGGAGGAATTTGACCTCATTCGTGGAATTCTGGAGGATGATGCCAAAAATTATCACGCTTGGCAATATCGTCGTTGGCTAGTCGACTTCTTTGAAGTTCCGGTCAAAAGTGAACTAAAATTTTGCGAACACATGATATTTGAAGATCCGTTCAACAATTCGGCCTGGAATCATCGGTTCTATACAGTTGTTGGGGAGGGACTCGATGGTACTGTCTTTGATCGGGTGAGTCACTTTTAAAATTTAATCTAGTTACGCACTAATGGTTTGTGGAACCCAACATTGCCTGCGCCTTTCTCACTATAGGAGATGAACTATGCTGTTACCCAGTTAAAGTCGATGCCACACAATGAGTGTGCCTGCAACTACCTACTGGGTTTGATATCCCCACTTCCTTCTAATGTTTGCACAAAAGATGAGAAACTAGTTCACAAACGTCTTTTGATGGTTCGTGATGCCATCGAGGATCTAACCGAAAATGACCCTGATGGGGCAGGAGATAGCCCTCCAGTTCTCGCTCTCCTTATCGACCTGTTTCACACTTCCCTTCAGCATCGACTTCTCGAACCCACACCGTAAGCGCGCCTTTATCGCAGTATGCACTTCACCTCAGATTATAGTCATAATTGACCCACTTCATCTCCAAATATTTCTCATTTTTCAGCTCTACTGAAAGCTTAGAAACTCTTAAAGAGATCGCAGAGAGTGCCAAAAGCATTTGTGACCGCCTGGCTTTGGAGCTAAATCGAGTACGTGCCAACTACTGGCAGTATCGACGCGACCAGATTGAGAGGACAATGAAGAAACTAACTTGATCACTCCCATCCATTTTTTATAGAAATATACAATTATTCCTATGTAAAACTTGCGAAACGTTGGGGAGTGTTTTGTTGTGTGACGCCAGCTTCCTCCATTTCTGATGATTCCAGTGCCGCTCGAAAAGCATGGGGATTTATCCGTTATTGGACCAGGGACATCCCGTGTATTCTATTTTTTCAGCTCAACCGAGTTGAACACGATTTGCGACAACTAGTGGTCAGGGTTGGGAAGGAGGTACACGCGCAACGCCGACAGCGAACGACTCAGAGCCAAATTAAGAGGGACGGTGCAGACGAAAGTGTTTTAATTAGCGCTTGGGTTATATGTACAAGCAGTGTAGATGTGGGTTCAATTAGGGGGGTGTCTGATCACCGGCGGAGGCGAGTCGTTTTCGAGTGGCGTCGTCTCTCCGTGCTCGACGCTTAGCGAGCGCGATGGCTTCGGCAAAGAGGCCGCACCAATGGCGGATGGTGACAGGTGAATCGTCATTGCCGGGCACTGGGTAGGTGATAATTCGGGGATCACAGTTGGAGTCCACGATGCCCACTGTGGGGATAAGCATCCGGGCGGCGTCGCGTACCGCCGCGTGGTCAAAACCCACGGGATTGATGGTATTGAGCATGATTATGAGGTCAGGTAGTCGTGTAGTGGCACCGTAAAAGTTCGTGGAGTCAGTAAAAACGCCGCCTCCCCAAGGCCGACAGTAAGAGTACTCGCCAACCATCTTAGCAGTTTTCTCCACCAGATGCATCATCTGCAGGTGAAAAAAATTGGAAATGAACACCAGACTTGGGGCCATCAAAGCAAGACATTCCAAAATGAAGGCAATAAGGAGAATTCAGAATTTCGGATTTATAAGTGACTATAACACGAACCTGTCTGTGTTGTATCATAAACAGGATGATACCGCCCCTGTAAGCGATGTGAGCAGTGAAGTTGAGAGCATCGAACAACAGCTCTGCTGTTTGTTCGAGATCGAAGATATCAATTCCCTGACGAGTGCCAAAAAGATAAGGTGTCATGTAGGGATTGCGGAGCATAGAGCGGTGACCGAGGTATGCGCGAACATTAAACAACTGTTCTACTGAAACCATATCGCGAAGACCGAAGTAATCAGGGGATTGAAGGGGATCGAGCATGACAGGAGACGTATGGGATGATGCAGTTGCAACCGAGCTAAGGAGATTACGCCGGAGAAGCGCTTTATAGGTAACAAGAAAAAACAAAGTCTGAAACCAGGTGAATAGGATCATAAAACCAGCCCATGTACAAGGGTAAGCCAATACAACTCCAGACAGACAGTCGCATTGCAAAATTTCGCAGAAAACTAGGCACCCAAACAAAAGATTTTTGCTGCTGCTGACGTTTCATACAAGGAAAGACGTATGCACATTAAGGTAGATTAAAACAAAAAGCCTCTTTAACAATCCCGCACCCCAACATACTCAAAGAAGGCAACCTGGGTAATATGCCCATCTGCTGTCACGAGTGCACTTCCAAAACAATTTGCCTCCTAATGTATTTGAAAATGGCTCTGTGGGACTGGTGGGATAAAACAATAATTAAAAATTGGGTAGATATATTTGCTAAATAAAATGAATAACGTTAGTCAGAACAGCTAGTGTGAAGCACATGGACCTGCAAGGAGCCATTGCAAAGACGTTGACAATCTCCATATCAGCATTCAGCAAGAAATGAGTTCTGAAAACATGTTGGGAATGACCGAAGGCAGGGTTTCCCACTGGATTTTTGTTCGATGTCTAGCGTGCATGAATTTGCTGCTCATTGTATAAATTGTATATTAACAGGAATTTTATAAATAATTGATATGACATCTTGGTAAGTGTGGTTTAACTTATGACTAACGATGAGGTGTTAAATTGCATTTATTGCTTCTTCTGATCGTCTTAAAACGAAGAAATATAGACATGTGTGGTAAGTAAATATTATTCTAAGCAGTTTTTTGTCGGGACAAGCATGACTACAACAGCTGATTCTATGAATCCTTAATTAGTTAGTTTTTCACCGCAATGGTTTTATTGGAATTGATTTTTCTTCATGCATTAGAAGTGATTGAGCAATTGTCAAATCGAGTTTGCCATAGCTCTAGGCAAGCCGCTATTTGCGTCATTTAATGTACTAGGTGCTCAGCGCCTAGAACATCAAATGTTTTCAACCTTTCAATTGCTCGTGCAGGTCAATCAGTTCCACACCACCATAGAATTCCATGTTAAAAATCAAATCCTTCAGAAGCTTTATTACCATCTGCGCATAGCACATTATACACTTTGAGATTTAAAAAAACGATGCATTTTTCATCTGTTATTTTGATTTTCGCCTAAAGTACTGGGGTGAAACAAAGTTCAGATGAGCGTTATCACCCTACCCCTTGGATCTCAGTTGGGAAGAAAATTCTCTTAGATTGCATTAACTTTCTCCAAATATTGACCTTCTCAATAAGGAAAGAATGCTATCAGGCAAATTCTCATAACTAACTCATTCTAAGATTTCTCACGCCTTCATGCAATAAGGGCGAGCCATGTGGGAACACCGACCGCTTCAGTTCATCCCTGACTATGTTTTCCTTTCATTAATGGCTGTTTATTCCCAATTTTACGATGGGAAATTTTGTTACAAAATGACACTAAATTGACGGCGCATTGCGAATTTTCTCGTAAAACTTGTTTGATTTTACTTATTAAAATTTTCTGGTATAATTTATTTGCGATCAGCAAGTTAGATAAAGGCATGCGAACCACGGAGTAGGCAGCAAGTCCACTTTGATAACCGCAAACCAGCAAGTTTTTTGTCAACATTGTCTGCACATATGGTTGCAAACTTTCTTGCCAAACTTCTCCAAGTCAAAGTTTTAGAATTTAGGCGCTTGTCTTCTCATCAATGCGACATTTTTAATGCTAGCGACTTTGAGTGCACCACCTCTCACAATCTTTTCACTAAATGCATTAATATTCTGAAAACTGTTATCATCCTGTTGTCGAACAGGTGCGTTTGACAAAATCCTTAACTTATTTACCTTTGTGACGTTGTAACTGCCTCCTCTCGCACGACTGCTCACCACAACATATCAAGGTTACGCGTGATAGCCTAATCGACAGTAGAGTTGCTGAATTTCCGAGTCAGAGTTGATGATTTAGATATCCCTTAGACCGTCCCAAGCATGATTGTCACTTTATGAAAGACACACCCAAAAAAACGCGCCGTACTTCTTTCATAAATGCAGAATGCAACCTAGTGCTAGGGCTGCATCTGTATCTTTGACGTGCTGGGAATGGGCATATTGGAGGAGGGGGGCCTGCCAAAGGCCCTGGGGGACATTCCACCCAGTGGAAGTACAGTGGTTGAGCCATGAGTGCCCTCGAAACCAAAATGACACATTAAACTAGAAAAGGATCTTTGATAACAATACTTTTTAACAATGGGTTTTTATTTGAGTCACTTTTAGGTATTTTACCCATGTGGCACTGCTCCAACCGCCCGTAGTACTCTCACACTTATTTTGCATCATCAATTAATGATGTGTAAGTGGCGTTGATGTGGATTCTAAGAAGTGAAGGTGACCTATCTCCATTTATGCAGGAAGAAAGGTCCAAATCTGAGAGACTTATGCAGACGGTTCTACCCTCTCCTCATTTGCCCCTCTTCCGTCCTTACTAATGAGAGGGCTGGTTGCTTCCAGCAATTTTTATTCGATGCTGAAGGCTGATATAGAGTAACTATGTCGGAGAGTCTAAGACGAGGTTGTGTCGGCCTCTGAAGAGCAACCACGGCGCTCTACGATTAGGTTAAAATTGTGCTCCCGCTTCTAGCCTACAAAGCACATTCAAAGAAAATAAGCATTACGACGTGGTGTATTTATTGAGCAAACTATGCATCTACACCTCCTAGAGAGCCGGAATCGCGATGACACCAATGCGAAGAGTCGTCTTCGTAGCTGGCGAGAAAATACCTTTTTGAGACCACAAAACCTTGTGATTGTCGTTTTCACAGACCGATTCATCGCTGGTATGACGTCTTATTGGCGATAGCTTTCATTTCTTCGCTTAGTGACGCAATAAATGTGATTTTTAATACTACCATCAAAACATTTGTCCAGAGGTTGTCAGTTAGCTTGGCCGAGACTTGCAACAATTTAGAGTTCACTTTTACATTAACTGTTATTACTAACGATTTATTAAACAAACAGCAATGCAATTAGATAAGTCATCCCCTCAATTAACCATCACACTGTATCATTGGCACTAATCACTTAGTGTTTGTTTTCTTTTTAATGTAAAGTATAGTTAATAAGACCATGGTCAGTAATATTAAATGAAGCAGTTATTTGGTTTGAATTAGTCGAATAGTGGGTCGAAGAACACCCACAAAACAGCAAACAACAGTGCTAGACAACCAAGGGACCTACCCCTGTTTTCATTCGAGCTTAAAATATCCATACAAAAAGCCCTCTTTGGGCTCTTTCCAGGTGTGGCGAAAATTCTGTCTAGACTATAGCGCCATTGTGATTGTAAACAACAAGAGAGCAATCACAAAGGCAGCAATACCGTGCCCTTACGTTGTTTCTAATCATTTTTTAAAAAAGCTTGGTCTTTGGAAATTGGGTTAATGTTGTTAAAAAGGACGCCAACTGCAACAATTTGGTTGTTTATGTGGGCGTTTCTTCTCTTCCTTTATTCCGCCTCTGATGAGAGAAGGATGGATATCTTTTGCCATCTTTATAATAATCACTTAGCTGCTGTTTGGCAGCGTAGCGGTAGCAATTATGCGAAGCACATCTTCACAGCCCAGAAGCCGTCATGGTTCTTCATGACCAGGTTCAAATTGCCCTTCAGCCTCACATTTTCAAGGTCATTATTAAGTAACCCAACTACTAGAGTTTAACTCTAGGTTTGGTAAAGGGTTAATTAAGATCCCCACCTCCAATTGATTGCTTGATAAAATGATTCCAGTATAATGACCTTTTTCGCCTTTAGGAATGGCTCCGGGCTTCATGCAAATCATTTATTTGAAGAGATATTTTAAAAGCCAAATCGCATATGACCTTTTATTCTATTAACTTTTAATTTGCTCCATGGAGTGCCTGAATCTGCCACTTTAATGCATCCTTGAAAATTAAAGATACAGATGTAGCGTCCCGAGGCTCCCTTAAGGCAAAAGAAGGCAAAGTGGTAGGGTAGAATATATATATTCACCGGACAGAGGGAAATATACTGCCGGCATGGCCCGGAGGCCAGCCCACGCAGCTAGGGCAATATGGCCACCTTTGTGACCTTGACAGAAATCGGCAGCACAAACAGATAAAGCACTACAGCAGAACTAAATAGACTTGATCATAATTCATTCGACACCTTACTTCATCCACTTTCAAATAACAAAATCATAAGCCAGACGTGTTTTCTTATGAAAATTAAGTGACGCAAGTCTGTTTCACTTTCAACAAGAACTTAGCACTCAACACAATTAGAGCTCGAAGACAGCAATACGCTGCACCCGAATTGATGCGGGAATCCGGAGATTGCGCCACTCAACAAAATCGCTCCTCCACATAATAGAGTCACATGTTCCAGAAAGCAATGTTGATTAACTTTACAGGATTGAGAATTAAACTGTGGGTAAGATCATGTCGAATTTTCTCCCCCTTCCCCCTCTTTCCTCTTGCTGCCCCTGATAAGAGAACTTTGGATGTTCTTAAGCATCTTTATTATAGCAGCTGGACCGTAGGCAAGTGGGGCACCAATTGCTGTTATCAAAAGAGCCTACGTCCGGCGAACCAACCTGCTCGCCTAGACCCGGGTACAAATTGTCCTCCCGACTCTCACCAACAAGGTCATTTGTTAATTAATATAAGTATTACAAATATGCAGCTTTGGGTAGCAAAACATGCGCTTGAATACAACTAAGAAATACTTAAATAATCTTTTTCGCACTCAAACAATGACCATTTGCCTACACTGCTACCTCAAATTCACCTTATATATTTAAGTACAAATTATCGATATTATCATATAATGACCGGATGAAAAGAAATTTCTCGGTTCCAGTCTAATCGAACCCAGGCGAAATGCGATTTATGTGTGGCACTTACTTTGAGTTCGTAATTATGAGATTTTTCGAATTATAAAGCTCTTTGTTTAAACTTTCCACTCTTGGACAACTTTTTGACCACAAACACTCAAAAATCTTGAATCTGTCCGCTTCGCCATGCGGGTGAAATTGCTCACATATAGCTGGTGTTTTGATTTTCACGCCGGTCGTAATAATCACCACCCATTTCGGTTGTTTTGAAGTTTTTGGTGATTAGACATGCATGTTAAGGCGGCATTTCCAACGATTTAACCTTTTGTCCTTTCATGGATAAACTTCTTGATGGCCATTACCGTTCTGGGTGCGACCTCGATGGTACGAAACATGCGGTAAGATTGACTTGCTCAGAGGATGTAGTGTGTTCCCGCCTTCTTTGGGTTCTTGAGTTCAAACAGTTTCATAAGCAACTTTCATACGGCGATGTTTCAGTCCTCATTTCAGTGTGAGATAAACCTCCTTCCTTTAACCTTTGTGGATCTTTTAAATTAACGTTAAAAATGTCATGACGCATCACCACTTCGATAGGCTAAACATATATGGCAGTTGGGAGGGACTAGACTATGCCTGGAACACAGTCCAAGTAGTGAGTTTTTTATGGCAAACATTGTGCTGTGTGATTGCCAAGTTTGGCAGTTTGGCCGAGACATGGGAATAAAGGTGTAGGGTAAATACATTGGATGAACTTTTTCTCACAAATTTTCCCAAAAAAGTTCTTTTTTTCCAAGACTTATAATTGAGAACTGCATGATTACCCGCCTTTTGTGCTAAATGTTGTGCGTTTCTTAAGTTACCAAGTTTTGAAGACCATTAAGGAAGGAGCTGAGGCACACCAACTTTTATGGAGTTCGTAGCATCTCACTCAAATAAATGGAGGCGCAGTTAATTACTACAGTCCATTCAACATTCATTTTTGGGTCACCAGTCGGTCAGGCAGTGGTGGAAGGTAAGTATAGATCAAAATTTGGCGACTTACGGGACATTTTTTGTCACAAATTCAATCTGCTGCTAGTAAACAGACAGGTCATTGTTTTCACTTGACTAACGGTTTTCATAAACTGGTTAGCAGTACATATCACGTATTGGTTCATGGTAGTTGGGGAATTGGAGCGCCACATGCATTTAGCGGTTGTGGTAGCAGTGATGGAGAATGCTAACCGAATGGCATCACGAGTGTATTACCTCACTACATACACATCTACATACGCACTCAAAGCATTCGCTCTTGAATCCAGTGTCTAGGCCATGCTGGTGGTCATTCTGGCCCTTCTGTAAGTCGGTAATGCTTTTCTCGCTCCAGTAATATGGTTTCTTTTACCTTCAGAGAAGTCCCAAGGTGCTACATTAATGACAGTGCAAATTATAACCCGATCTTAAGGGGCGAATTCTCTTATTTCAGTCACTGGATGTTAGTTCTTATCTCGACTTAAGATAGGCCTATGCCACAGAAGGGTTGAAAGTGATGCCTACCTTTGGCAACTACCCCACTTCCGTGACCTTCAGAATGCTACTAACGGCTAAACCGTAACTTAGTGTTAATCGTTTAGAAAGATTTATTTTGCAGCATCCGATACCTGTTCCTACCTCTCTGCTAGTGGAGTAGAATTCAGAAAAGTCTCGGGGCGTGTACGGTATAACGGGACGATAGAGTGGTAAAATCCAAATGCATACAACTTCTAAACCCCTTTCCATATTCCAATTCATACAGTCGATTTGATTTGTCATAAACTTTGGAAATCGCAAGTGCTACAGCTAGAATGGGTTGAGTAAATACAAGGCGGCATCTTTGTTCGAATTGTTAGGGTTAATGTATTTACCAAAGCCAATACTCCGGTTCGTAAAAATGCAAATATTTGCTCTTGAGTCATGATGTTTTGGACACTTACCGGAGAGTGAATTGGATGTAAACTCAAAAACGCAACTGCAAATCTTTAATTATTTGTCTAATCCTTCACTTTGATAACGCGGACATTTAAGGCGGACAGTGCGAGTAGACTCAATCCCCGCTCTTCTCTACGTCCGAACCGTACATCCGTCTTTAGGAGGTCTCGAGACACTGCAAAATGGCCTCAGTTTTCAAAGGAATCAGTTTTTCTCCATGCTAAAGCTAAGCATTTCAACGTTGGTATTTTATCTCCCACACGATCTAAATGTACCGCGGCACATCTAAAACAATAAGGAAAAGAAGCATTGTAAAATCTAACATTCAAATTCACTTCAAGCATCCGTAGCCACCACTCACGACTGCAAAACTCGCGGTAGTCACCTTGACAACCGCAAGATTGTTTTGAAAACTAACGGTGATGGCATGCGTGGCTTTGAAGTGGCGAAATACGGAGTTATTTGTAGCTTCGCATTTGGTGAATACAGATACCAGCACTAATGCGGCTGATTTTTTACCTTCAGAACCGTAGAGGCCCTCGAAGCTCGTGCTATTCAAGCAAGGGCATCATGTGATTGCCAACAGAATCTCTCTAAAAGTACAGTGCACGTTTGTTTTATCACCTCAATGAGATGGTTGTGATTTGAATTTCAAGTTTTCCCAATTTAACTAGCTCTAGTTGGAGTTTTTATAAGTGGATTAACTGTATATGGGAAATTCCAAGTTTGTGTGATGTGTGATTTGTGGGAAGCCCTTGGACACCTACCTGGACCCACACTTGTAGTGGTAAATGGACCCACCGAGTTTACACATAAACAATGAGTGTTTGTGGCTCTGCCAATGCTGCTTTTCCGTCTAATTCAATAGCATTAGCAGCTAACTAAATGCAAGGGTTGTAGCAACGCAGTTCCAAGTCGTTAAATCAGGCACAAACAGCATTTCTTGTTGATGAACCACTTTTGTTGCCATAAGCGTTATTTAGATTTCGCGATTTGGTGTGTACAAGTGCAAGAGTGTAGTAAATAAAACGCGGTCTTTTCAGTACCTCTTCCATACATTGCTCCATCCATTGTTTAAAAATTCCAGGCGCCACGTTGTTTTGTCTGTAGGCAAAATAATTTGTTACACTACTTCAACCATGGATCGTAAAGGCACTTGTCTTGCTTCACTTTTCGGTAAAAGATGAGTATTCCACTTGTTTTAAGTGAACAAGTGCGTAGAAATACCTTTTTCCCATTAGAATTGCCTGTTGATTGCAGCCGTATTGAAATGAGCTACACTGCCTAGTGTCATTGCTGCATTCCATGTTGGCCGTTCCGTCAAAAATGTACTTGTTAAAACATGAAACCATTGCATGTCTCACAGGGTTGATTATCCTTGACGTTTGGGAGTTGCTTTACCAGAAAGCAAAAGTTCTCAGCTGGCCCACCACACAAAGGTGATCACAATTGAACAAATTCTGAACCTCTGCGAGGTGAAAAAGGAGCTCCTTGAAACATCTGGGCCCCGATAACGTAATACCACTGATCTTATTAGAGATATATGCAGTTAATATGCTGCATGTATAATACTTTGTTTGAACTACCGGTTTCGGTGAGGGTCACAGAAGTGGCCATCTTGCTCTAGCTGCGTAGGCTGACCTCTGGGCCATGCCAGCAACTTATTCCCCTCTGTCCGTTGAATATATATATATATTCCACTCTAGCATTTTGCCATCTTTTGCCTTCGATGGAGCCTTGGGACGCTACAGTATGAGCTCTTCTAAGTGGCTCTAATCGCTCAACTTTCGTTAACATTTTAGCACTGACGGAGCACTTTGCCCCAAGTGCATTCAAGTTTTCAACAAGGACGGTGAGGCCGTAACTACTGTTTCATCACTTGACGTATGTGACGCGCTTACTCCTTTACCTACATCGAGCACACTAAAGATATAGAGACATGTGTTCCGCATCACTTGATGGCAACTGAGCGAACCAAATTGTCATTAACGGATTGGCGCATTTCGAAACAAAAAAATGTAAATGCTGGCTATTCTCAGGCTTCGAGTTAATACATTAGCTAACTTTTAAATTTGTCAAAAGGAATGGAAGCTGGTGTCATTTCAGGATGGTAGAAGATCTAAACTCCCGTCGTGGTCGATTTGCCTCCAAGACTAGTATGGAACGTGTCAATGTCATTGCCTAAAATTAAAACATCCTCGAATTTAGTAACTGTGACCACTTTTTTCATTGAAGTAAGTTTCTGTTTGCAAATAATTATTAAAAAATAACAGGCAATTAGTACCTTGACAAAGTCGGTTATTTAGGATGGGCAGTAGAAATCGGGATTGAAAGGGGATAAATGCATTGAGCACATGTTACTAAAAAAAATCAGAAAAGAAAATAGGAGAAAATAAAAATACTCTGTTTCTGTTTTTACAAGTTGTGCACTTTAAAGTCATATGCCGTTAATTTTATCACAAGACTTTTATGTACGTAAGAAAACAGGTCAAGATAAATGGATGGGCAGATAAACACAAATGAACAAATGTTTATGTGCATTCGTTAGCAGATAAAGAAAGGTTCACAAAACTACGGAAGGATTGTACGCTTGAAACTTTGCTGGCACAGTGCTATCGTCCTCAACTCCATGCTTCGGCGCCGCCATTTATGTCGCGCTTTTTTGTCAAAAAAAAATGCAGATAAGTCATTTAAAACGTCTTATGCGATTACAGACAAGTGCGAAAGGTGCTCATGAGTGCCAAGAGGTGATATGGCATTGCTGTTTTTAGGGATCCTGCCAACGTGAAAGTCACAGCACTGCATTGGTCCAGCTAAATTAATAGAGTTGGTGAAATCACAGGTTTTCCACGCGACGTATTCACAGCAATGCGATTTAGAAACACTATGCCCCATTGATTTTAACGCACAATAGATAATTTTAGATTTCAAATTCTGAATAGGCAAAAATATGAAGAGGAAGGGACATTACCACAGGCTGAGATTTCTGCCGCAATGTTAGAGCGGTGTGTGGAATTCCTATATCTCCAAAAAATGAATTTGTGTCGATTAGACATTTCATTTGACTTTAGAAAATTCACAAAAATCAAGCATTTTGGATTTATCCTTTTATTAGTAATGTAGTGGGATGTTATTTGCTTTGGAGGGGTCAATTCTATCTCTTAAGCTCCGATTTAGACGCCAATGACATGGAGCTATGCCCCTACCAGCTCTTCTGAGGGTCGAAAACACAAGCCACTACCAAAATCGTATGCTTTTGAAGGACTGTGGGAACAACTTGCTGGCAGCAGTATTAATGCGACTCAGTTTTTTGCCTGACAGGAGACTTTTCTTTGAGAAAACAAGCCTCTTGATTTGTGAATCCAGCTATTTTTGAAGGCTTAGTCACTGATACGCTATCATTCCACCTACAAATAACGCTAGCGTGGGAGACAAAGTCCTTATTTGTGTCAATATGGTGGTAAATAGGTTTGCCTGCCACCTCGGTCCTCCTTTGTGCTTGTCAACTTAAAAGCAGCACTGCCACACTGAAGAATAAAAGCGATCGTTGGTGTCCTCCTCTTTCCTCTTTAGAGGGTGATGAAACAACATTTACTCGACTGTGGCGAGAGGAGCTTTTCATTTGTAGTTTACAATCGTATTGCCTGGATACGCTCGTCCCTGGTTGGTTATAAGCTCCAACAGGATTCAATTCAAGTCGGCACTTGGAGTTGGACTCTTGAACTATACACGTCGCGGAGCATCCAGGACATCATTAACGAAACACACACCGTCGTGTTTATCGTCTCTTGTGCAGAGGTGTTAAATCTAAATTCTCCCTTGCATGGGGACCTCACCTTTCTTGTACTTACAGATTTTCTATGGTTTGAGGTCAATACAGCTTGCCGCCTACTCCATTCGGGATTTGTTAAAAGTCGTTTAAATATATTGCAAATTTTGAAGGTCCTTCCCTTTTTCATACACCTCTACGGGTGGAATAACCGTGTCTGGAGTAATCGTGAGAAAGGGCTGCGATAGGCATCCCCACTTCTGTCAGCACATACACCTCTTAGGTGAACGGCGTGATTGCGGAGCCCACCCGTCTCCTCTCACCTTGTTGTGTGCCAATGCGAGCTAGCATTGTAGCCAAGATGTTGCACCTCGGATTTACCGCCTCACCACTGACTGCCTATTTAACTCAGCCCATTCCATGCCAACGGTACCCTGGGGCAGCTGCACGTGGGAGAAAAACGTACCTCGGGTGAAAGTGGAAATTCAATTTGGTGAGGTGGCAGTTAAAGAAGGATCGGAGATGTACTAAGTTAAAATGTTGTCATTTGAATGCCATCTCGGTCAAGAAATCCACTTCACTTTTCATGCTGGCGTTATTGAGTGTGCGGGACGGAGGAGGGCATTACGACGTCGTATGGGTGCGAAATAGTTAATCTTTCAACAATGTAAAATTCACATTACAAGATTACACAAATAAGTTTTCTGCCTGTGAAGGTAGCCACCTTTTACTGAAAACTCATATTTTCCGGTTTTATGATCCACAAAACGCAAATATCCCACACAAAGCAAAACTCTCGCCTCAGATTTCAATGTACTACGGAGAACGCATTTACGTGAGTGGTAGCATTGAAATCAAAAGCATAATTTACAACACTATCGGTTATTTTAAGAACAAATTTTACTTTTATAGCCTTCACGCAAGATTTGAGATGGGTGTGAGCTAAACGAGGGCTAGTGAACTCACTAGCCGAGTGTCACCATACTGCCGTCAAGAGGGCAGCCTTCACACATGAAGTGGAAAATAGCTTGACAATCGTTAAAACTTAGTTGCATCAGATTAACTAGGCACAAAAATGGAGGTCTTGATGTTGATGACTGTCGGAGAAGTTTGTTCCAGCCTAGAAAATTCTCATGAGAAGAGGAGGTGAGAGTGGATTGGGGACTGAGGAACCACATACAACCAAAATGAGTCCAATACTCTCTTCTCATATTTCACTGTGTATATTAACATCGAGAGGTTTATAACCACCTCCAGCACTCTCATAATGGGCAGTTTTGCGAGTTAAAGGCATCTCTCACCTCTTTCGACTGGCGTGGCGTCGAGGGCGTGATTGCTATGTACGTGGACTGAGGTTGTCAAATCACGCCGCCTTTCTACCATGCATTATCCGCCTTTCTTTTCTTCCTTTTCTTTGTTTTCAAGCCTGCAAAAACTGAACGAAGGTTTATCTAGTCACGGCTCTTCTCTTAACAAACTATACTACGCCTACGCGGCATATTAGGCTACATCTAGTGAGGTTGCACAGTAAGACTACGTGACGAAGCTCATGACTACAACCAGTAGGCGGTAAGAACGAAAATAAGTTCACGTTAAAAAAGTGTTATTTTGGAAATAGCTTGGTAAATGTCATGTGTACAGCGGGGAGGAGGGGATGAGACTGAGGTGTGAAAATGCTGAGGGAGAGTGTTGGTTAAATGCTATCGAATAAAAGGAAAATAAAACGTGAGGTATGAACACTGTGGCTACTTCACACACGGGGTCTCACCACTGCGTCTAAATAGATGCGGCATGTGTGCAGAGAGTCGGTCCTTCCAACTTCGACGAATACCAGACTCATCGGAGGCGGAGCTTAATGTGGAGTTGCGACGATTGTACGCAGCCCAGCGCTTCTCCTGCAGCCGTACCAACTTGGCGAAGTCAACAAAGAGTTGTGTGACTCCTACTCCACTCAATGCGATGGTTGGTCGTACGATGTAAGGATTTCGAAGGGGTGAAAGTCTTCCCATATCGAGGAGTTCCTCCACCTGACTAACGGAGAGGGAGTCTGTGAGATCCTGCTTGTTTGCCACCAGAGCTATTGGAACTCCAGCGAGATGGGGATCTCTAAGGAGAGCATGCAAACAAGACCGAGCCTCCTCTATGCGACTGACATCGGCGGAGTCCACCACAAAGACAAGGCCCGAAATGCCTTGAAGGTACTGGCGCCAGATTACACGAAGTGACTCCTGTCCTCCAAGATCCCACACTACGAATGAGACCCGTGTTCCCGGTACATGGACCTCATCCACGTTGAATCCGATAGTGGGCTTCACTGCGGTGTTGTTGCCCAAGTTCATGCTGCAGAGAATGGTTGATTTGCCTGCAGCATCAAGCCCAAGCATTACTACTCGTTGAGGCTCGGAACCGGTACGCAATCTTCCAGCAGCGTCAGCGATGTTACCCATTTCGATACGCCTGTGAGTTGTGAATATCTTTCTCGCGGATGAGTCGATGCTTATATTTACAGCGTCCTCAAGGTCGTGCCGTAATTGGCTCGACTGATCACGCAACTGTGCGTGCGTACATTCGTGCAAATTTCGAAGAGTTGGAAATATTTATCCCATTTAATGTGGTGACAATACGTTATGGAAAGTTTATTTTAATTGTACACTCTTTGGAGAGAGTTCAGGTCAATAGTCTTTGCAGAAATTGACCAGCACGACTGGTGTCTCAGTGACCTTATATGAGCACCAATTGTCGATTCACCTCCTGTGTTAGGGCCTTAAGCTCGGCCAATTTCTTCGCAAGGCTAGTACGTGCACTCATCATAAGCTGACAAAGCGTGCATGTCAAAAGTGTGCACCTCAAGCATGTGTAGGCCTGACGATGAGCGTGTGAACAACTCTGAAGGTGCCAAATGCGTCATGATAACTGTGATTGCATTTTGAGGGAGCAAACCTCATCCCTTCAAACAATAATCGATACCTGCCACACAAATTATCAAGCAAAGTCCTTTCGAGATAATGAAAAGTGACCGTTTAATGATGAGTGTGATTGAATTTTAGGCTCCTTTTCCATTTCTCAAACCCTCAAATGTGTACACAAGGCATGTGTCGACTTGAGGCAGCATGATTTACTGCGCATTTAGCAATCTCTGATTACTTTATTTAGTGTGAGGTCTTGCCACTGACTCACGCCCGATGGCAGCATGAACGTGTCAGAGGGCGGGGATGGAAATG
This sequence comes from Taenia hydatigena, assembly GCA_036345935.2. Taxonomy (NCBI): domain Eukaryota; kingdom Metazoa; phylum Platyhelminthes; class Cestoda; order Cyclophyllidea; family Taeniidae; genus Taenia; species Taenia hydatigena. The sequence goes on from JADWOT020000003.1 coordinate 18,053,283, forward strand.
GATTAAGCCACACGATTAGTCATGTCAGACTTTGACACCGATTGATGCAACCAATGACGGCTTTGCCCAAATGGGGACGTGGGGGACATTAAATCTGTTTTAACAGAGCTCTGAATGTCGGGTCTAGAGAATGAGGACACGCACAATGTTTCAGCAGGTTGAATCCACCTCTCTCACAGCTTCAGCCAACATTAACTTCAAAGTAACAATGCCAGGGCCAGTGAAGGCTACTCATCATTAGTTATCTGTCACTGCTTACACGTCTTTTGACCCAGTAATTGAACTTACTATCACAGTCTTCACAAACCTCATCTGAGCTGATAAGTTAATTGTTTGTTTAACTCTTGGTTTTGGCAACGGGCCACTGAAAGGCTTTACCATTGCACCTTCACGGAGCGGTGTGGTCAACAGGCATTGACGGTAGCATTTCAGGCCTCCTGTACGTCGACAACACATATTTTTTCAATATGGCATCCTCTCCTTCATAGCTTACTTCTTTTGTCTCCAAAATTGCGGCTCTATCTAACAGAGGCGTTGGAAACCATCTCGCCGCAAGCGGCAACAGGATGGAGTCCTGCGAATCGAATTAGAAGTGTAGCTAAAAGCGCACATCGCATGATTCATAGCAAGACCAACTCAATGTTTCTCTCTTACTCCACGGCCTTCATGACTTAGGAATGGGTAGACGGGTTGCAGGACCGGAGGAGGCTTTGTTAAAAAGTGGGGGAGAGGAAGGCATAGATAGATAGCCCGGTTTGCGAGTTTTCAGAATACGTTTTCTTCTTCCCGTCGGGGTCGATGGAGTCCGATTCGCCAAAAAGAATTCGCACCTGCTGATTGTCTCTCGTCTAAAAGGCGCATTCAAACAAGTGATGATAAAGTGCTTCAGAACGGAGGGCGCAAGGAAGGGTAGGAGGAAGAAGAGCTCGTTCCAGATGAGCTATCTGCGATGATGAATATAGGCTTGATCCCAAGTGTAGGAGGTTGTTATCAAGTTGTCATTCATAGCAGCAGAGTTCAAAATAATAAAGTCTAAGACTTATTTAAGCTTGTCTGTGGAGCAACGTCGCGGTGACACCGAAGGCTTTATTGCTGCTATATAAAAAGCTCATTACGATGACATTTTCACTCCCACTGTCACATATGGAAAACATGGATGAATAGAGGTCACTGATAGAAGCACTCCGAATGGATTTTGATGAAGATTTTTTTGCGGGATCAAGAGCCACTAGTGAAGGAATTGATTGTGTAGGCCGTGCGGAGCGTATAAAACATCACCTTGCAAGGTTAGTAATTTTATGATCCACACAGCTCTGGTACAGACACATCCATCTTTGGGGGTCTCGTGATCGCCACGACATTCTTTAGTGGCCCTGCCCTTGCGGTGCTAAAAAATGCGCGCGTTCCATTCGCTTGAGTCAGTGAGTGATATCCCTTAGCCTTGTGACAGTGCCCTCGAATACCCACCATGTTAAATATTATTTTCACATTAAGCCTTGTCTGATAGGTTCTAGCATTGATAAGGATGTCAACCAGCAATGTGCCATTTGAGCTCAGATGTATGACTTGACACTCCTTGACATGTCACTGGTTGTTTGAACGCATTATGCAAACAACACAAATCAAATGGGTTCTCTCGAGGGTCAAGGTTATCACCAGGTGTAGTCGCCTCAGGCAAACAGTTTACTTTTTGATTAAAATATTTAAGTTTCACAGTTTTTTTTTTTTTTTCATTTGGGGGCACAATCCCTCTGTAGGTAATAGATTTTAAGAGGGGAAGGTTAACCACTTAGCCAGTTGGGTAGCACGGGCAAGTAAGCTGTCACTCCAGGATGAAGATGGTTACTTCATTTACACTTACCTCCCGTCCCCTAAGATCAACACACTCCATCCAGATCGGCATTACCAAGGTTGACTTATCACCATCCTTAAGGCCTGGTGATTTGCTTTAGTTAATCGTCGCATTTTAATGCGCACCTTAAGGTGAGACATTCACTTCACGACTGAAGATAAGTTGTACCGGAGCTAACGTCCGTACATCACACACTCATTGAGAAATAGAGCGACCCAGTCATTAATCTTGGTATTTTGTACGGAAGAAAATGGCCCCACTGTGAGGCTTTGAGACTTACCCTGATGACGAGTGAAGGCATAATGTTGGGCGGAATGTGTCTTACCGACGTACAGCTAGGCAATGTGTCTCCCAGCAGAGTTCAAATGGCCTGTCACCGAAAACGTGAGTTAACCAAAAAAAAAATAAAAGCAACATTTAAATGATTTCTTTCTATGCGTCGCTACGACACTCGCCCTATTCAGTCTCACGTGTCCACCATTACAATTCAGTCGGTGCTGTTGGGTCGCCCAGGAGCCAGTCATCAAATTTCTCAGCGCAACTGAGGGGGTATCTATCTACAGCGTCAATGATCCCTCTTCCCTATACGGGAAATGTATTGAGAGTAGGGGTATGTGCTGGCCATCATGGATGGCTTTGACTAGTCGTTGGAACGCTGGCTTTAGGAGGTGGGGTTTCGCTTCTACTCCTCCTTACCGCATTGTTCCCACTTCAGAACTGCCCATGCACATCTATCTGGGTTCTATTTAGCTAGTAGAAAAGTGGAGGAGAGGTCACCACGCGTTGACCCATTTAATATCCTTATACAGGTGCGGTAGATAGCTCTATAAGGAACCTTCTCTGGCGTTCACGACCACGGCAAGCGTCGCTTTCCTGCAGAACGCGACAATAGAGTGATTGCCGAAGGTAGACGTCATTTTTAACCCTTCTGTTTGGAGTCGGAACAGATTTCTCTGACCCGCGTTCATTGTCCACCAGTAGAAATTAGGCTATATGATCTTTTCAGGTCAGGTTTGTTCTTTTCCACCCTCAACCTAGCGCTCCGAGAATGCCATGAAGGCGAAAGAAGCCCTAATGTTTAAGGAAGTTATGTTTCGTCGGCGTAGAGAAGGACGCGGAGGTCATGCGAAGTGCTTATGTGGCCCGTTGCCAAACCGAGAGTTAAAACAATAAGATAGTGCACTACTTCATGGCAACACATCGTGAAGAGAATCGGTGTCCACGTACGTGATACAACACTAATCGTGTCGTCTTTGCTACTGGTATTTTAAATCTTCTATAAGGAGATTTGAAACTAGCTTTAGATTAGACTTCCGTGTAAAGCTACAATGGGAAACACCTCTTAACAGGGTATAGACGAATGCGATCAGGATGTAGGCAGATCCCTACACAGTTTCAGTGGTTGAACTGAAATATATTAAGAAGCAAAAGGGTTCCAACTTATGCCACTCAAATTGAGAGTGATTTCTTGTGAACAATTGTGGTGAAATCGAAGAGCACGAGCACTGGGTGTAGTAGAATTCGTCAGGTCATCAAGGGTAATTAACAGAACGAATGCTCCACTTCAGCGGAAATGACACACCCTTTTCTTCTTCTCTGTGCCTACGTGCAGAGAATCGGGCTTTCCAACTTCGTCGGGGACTGGGCACCTTGAAGAGAGTGCCTATTGAGGAGCCTTCCTATATCAAGACCTCTTCCACTTGGCTAGGGGAGAGGTGGTCAGCCACTAGGTCCTGTGGGTCTCTAGCAAGTTGAGGGACTCAAACGAGGGCCTGCAAGCAGGAATGCAAGAATGCTTTTTATAGTTATTGTAACAACTTGATATTGTATTCAGCTGAATATTAAAGTGCGTTGATAGTACTGTTTGTCTCCCGTGTGTTGTTATTCCATGATCCTTTGGCTTATTACGGTTTCGGCGAAGCCGTGGTGTGTCGCTTCAATGGCAGTAGTAAATAAACTTGATTCGGAAGGGTAATTTTCCTTATTTTCACGACTAAAGCATAAGAGTTAACTTTACGTAAGAAGAATATCTGCTCCAGATAAGTAAAACTCATGGCATTTACCCCAATCCCGTGATGTCTAAGGATACATCAGTCCTAAATCCTTTGTGCCTTAGTGGAGAACGCAGACAAGGTGGTAGTGTAGCGTTCCGAGACTACCTTGGAGAAAAAAGAAAGCATAATGCTTGGAGCAGCTGGCATGGCACAGGGGCCATCTCACCCAACCAGGCAATATAGCCGCTCAAGTGACCGTTACCGAAGCCAGCAGCCAAGCAAAAGTTATGCAGGTTAGGCGAACGGATGCGAAGTACTAACACAGTGAAGTTGTCTAACATCTGTTCTTACGTTAGCCGGTTCTGCTTTTGGGGTAGTATTCTAACAGCGAATATATGTATTCTACCCTAGTATTCTGCCTTCTTTTACCTTTGAGGGAGCATCGGGATGCAAAAATTCAGGCGGCTGATTTTGCAGAACCGACTGCGATATGATGCTCAATGCAAAAGGCTAACATAGCGGGGCGAAATAGTAGCAGTAGTTCAGGCTTCACCGACTGTACTTCCACTATGCGACGTTGACTTCGGGGCATGGTACAATCTTCATATAGATTCTGTGCATTACCGCTGCACGCACACCAGGCTTAAGGCGATATAACTTGATACCGAATGGTTAAATTATACTATGCTAGAAAAGAATTTTCGGTACTAAAAGGGTTACATTTACCACGACAAAAACTCATCTTGACAATTATTAAGTTGGCTACTGTAGCGTCCCGAGGCTCCCTTAAGGCAAAAGAAGGCAAATTGGCAGGGTGGAATACATATATTCACCGGACAGAGGGAAATAGACTGCTGGCATGGCCCGGAGGCCAGCCCACCCAGCTAGGGCAGTACGGACACCTCTGTGACCTTGACAGAAACCGGCAGTTCTAACAAACAACGTACTACAGCTACAATCAGTCAATTGGGTGTTTTACTGTCTTTCCAGTTATTTTATTCTGATTGATTTTGATGATGCGTCCCTACCTTTTACGTTGCTATATCATCCATTTTATAATGCTTCGTGCTACTGAGAAAAATATGGTCTTGATTGAATCAAAATGCTGTAGCAATCTTCATTTTGTTCCATCCTCCCCTTCTCGGCTTTTGATGCTGTTTGATGAATTGCTTTAACCTACCCTGATGGCCAATACAAGCATCACTGACTACAAAATAAAATGAGTGCAACTGGCTGGAGAAAAATTACTTGATTTATTTCTTTTATTTAATTGCTTTGACTAATACATGTGAAATTGCTTTGTTTGAACTCACACTTCGTTCATCTCGCTGCCTATAAGGATGTCGCACAATGACGCGTACGAAGACGCTATCGAACGGGCTAAACTGGTACGATTCTTGCAGGATTAGATATTCTAGGTTGTTTCAAAATTTTCCACCCCTGACGATGGACAATCGAATGGGTCCTATGCCGGGGGGAAGCGGCCCGCCGATTCGATGGGCCAATATCCGTCGGCTGAAAAACGGCCCTACACTGACAAGGCTGCTGCAGCTGCCCACGAAGCAGCCGCAAGGTTGAGTCAGAAGCTTGCAGGAGGTGTACCACCAGGACCTCAGCAAAATTCACCTGCACGACAAATCACAACTGAAACGACCATCCCAGACCGTTTCGTTGGTTTAGGTAATAGTTTTACTTTTTTCCCTTATTGCTCCAGTTATCGGCAAAAAGGGCGAACAGATTACGGCCTTGCAAAACGAATCTAACTGCAAAGTTCAGATATCCCAGGGTCAGTTGTCATTTTTTCTTTACACCTAGTATAGAGGGTGGTCGGCCGGAGCGGGTTGTTACTCTGACGGGAACTCCGCAACAAGTTGTGTAAGGTTTTCTAGGTTATCGAAGCACCTTTATAGACATGCGAAGCAGTTACTCAATGACATCATTGACCGAGCTGAGAAGTCTGGAATGGGCGGTCAGCCATCTCCCCTGAATTATCAACATATGGCCAATCCTACTGTCTATGCTCCTAGTGGACCGATCTCGACGGTTGAGATGATGATCCCTGGTTCAAAAGCGGGGCTAGTTATCGGCAAAAATGGTGAAACAATCAAGCAACTTCAAGAAGAAAACGGCGTAAAAATGGTACTGATTCAGCAGAGCAGTGCACCAACTGTGGAGGATAAACCATTGCGTATAACTGGTGATCCAGCTCGCATTGAGAGGGTTAAAGCTCTTGTGATCGAGATAATTACGGTAAATTGGTTTCCTCTGTCTCATCTTTTTTTGTAGCGTGGACGTGTAGGTAATTTGTCTGAGAACGCGGAGATTACGCGATATGCTGTTCCTGCCGAAAAAGCTGGTTTGGTAATCGGCAAAGGTGGTGATTCTATAAAGGAAATCTGTCGGGTCAGTGGAGCCCATGTTGAGATTTCGAAGGAGCCTCCTCCGGATCCATCAATCAAGATTTTCAACATCCGTGGCAATCCTAACGAAATCGAACAGGCGATAAGGTGTTTACTTATTTATTTCACTGTATTCCGGGCTGTTAATGTTTCTGAAATGTTACTCTACTTCCATTGCGTATTGATTGACCAGTCTCATTAACTACTAAAATTCGTAGCATATCTAAGTTTTCTTTCAGCCCAATCTTCGAGTTAGGTTACGCGCATATTTACTCTCTCCTTACTGGTTCTCTCAATTGCATTTATCATTCCATGTTTCATGACTGAATTTACTTAAATGATCTGCACATGTGTAGTTTTTGTTGAAGAATTAAACACGATAGGTAAGTCATAAGATTGGAGCGTTTTTTTGGCCCGGATGAGATTAGATAGCAGATTTTATTATATTTGTTCCTTAACCGGCGCCATTTTCGTTTTCATTGTTCTTCATATATTTGGTGAATATCCTGCTCCCCTATAAACAATTACCATGCCTTCGAATAACTGAATATGTCTGGGCTTCCTCACCATCATCAACAATAAAGAATGATCTCTGAGCGCGCCGGTATCCCTATCTCAAGGCCGACTTCTGGATCGACCTCCAACCTCTGGGGACAGCTCGGGTATGGCCAGTCAGGTAAGAGGCTCATCTTTTCGTAGGTCCGCCACCACCAAAATGAGTGGTTGAGCCGGCTATCATCGCTAGGTCAAAGGGGCAGCTGAACGAGCAGAAAATATCGTACGGAAATCTACCTTCATAGACCTCTCGCAGGTTTGATTTACAATTATTGACTTCTCGCCAATTGATTGTGCGTGTCTGTTACACTTGTTATTTCTCATTGTACATTACATTAATCGTGTCCATAACCCTGTTGCTGTCCATCTGCTTCCGCCATATGAAATGCACTTTACTTTCGCCGGTGAGGAGAGAACGAAGCCCTGTTTGGGAAACGATGGTTGTTAGATAGTTGGAGGGGCCAAACCGGTGTTGCTGTCTTGTTTTCATTGTACATGCGTTTATGTGCCTTTCAGATTGGACCTCCAGTATGCCTGCGCCGACGTTCAATCCTCATACCGGTCAACCCGATTACAGTGCTGCGTGGATTGAGTACTACCGTAGGCAGGGTATGCATGAGTACGCTGATATGATTCAACGGCAGGCTCAGCAGCAGCAGCTTCAGCAATATCAGCAGAGCTCTGGTCCATCGTCTCAGCCCGGCACCGCTCCAACTGGAGTCGCTCCGGTTTCCCATCCTAGCCAAAGTGGTCAGCCTTCGGGCGCGCACTCGAACGTTCAGCAGGGTGGACCGCAATCATCCGGTGGCTATCCAGGTGATCCGAGTCAACAGGTAGGTCGCTTACTGATTTGCAGTCTGGGTGTATTGAGATGAGCTTGAAAAAGATTGTGTATATTAATTTCACCGTCAGAGCGACTACGCTCAGTGGCAGCAATGGCAACAGTGGCAAGCTTGGCAGGCATGGCATCAACAGCAGCAGCAACAACAGCAACCACACAGTAGCAGTAGTGGTGGTGCCAACAGTGGCTCTGGTGCTCCCGGAGGCATTCCTCCACCTCAACCGCCTCAGGGAAGTTCAGCGACTTCAAGCGGTGCCCAGCAGCCTCATCACTGAAATTGACGAGTCGCATCGCTTCCCTTGGTGTTGTGTCGTGTCGTGTTGATCCGCCGCACACCCTTCCTGCCCATCGTGACCCCCGCTTACCTGTTTAAGTTGCGCGCTCACCCCTCGCCCTCCCAATTTTAATAAATGTGGTATGTGTAAGTCGAATACTTTGGCATAAGTGTGAAGTGGTTCGTAGCTGAACGGTAAACAATCCTTTATTGAGACCACCCACAGGGGTCCGCAAGCACTTGTGGATTGAATTGATAGTCCACACATCAGATACTTGAAGGGAAGAGCAAAGGAGAACAAAGATGTTTTTAATAAGCCAGTGCGTGTCTGCGTGCCGCGTGGGGGATTTCTTGGAGAATGCCCTCTTTGAAAGACTCAGTCAGGCAGGAAGTAGGCCGCGTCCGCGTAATTGTGGGCGATTCTGCGCTGTTCCTCGGCTATCGTGGGACTGTTGGGTGCTAGTCGCGGGGAAAATGAGCCGAAAAAAAAGTATTCGTCATTGACGTGTCGGTCTCGCTCACCCGTCTCTGTGGCGTTGTCTGAGCCCTCGGCTCGGTGTCTCTCCGTCGGCTGAAGGGGGAGAAAGGCAAATTCAAACATTTGGATTCACTATTCCCAAATGCTTATTTAGAAGTGTTATCCAAGGCTGTTAAGTGAGTCGAGTTCGTGAATCTATCCTGAATGCATTTTTGGGGGGAGAACATGATCAGGTAGAAAGGCAAATGTTGAGCTGAATTAGTGATAAATTTTCATTGTTTAGTGTGACCGCCTTCCAGGTACTGTGTCATCTCGAGTAAGAAATGCCTACAGATTTAATGGTCGAATATCAAAGTAAACATACTTGTTGCAGGAATGATCGGTGGGGTTCCTGTCTGTCGCACCTCTTTTTTCCCCGTTTCCTCTTCTGTATAGCCTCTTTCTTCATCGAGAGGGGACGATTTACCTGAAAGTATTTTAAAATTTGATGAGTGAACACATTAAAAAAACAGATTTCCCTTCAGAGCGCGCTCCTCACTCGTGGTGGATGGAAGTATCAAAGTCGCCTGTTAAGCAGAAAAGCGGTAAAACTAGCTTTATTTTCGTTTGCAACTTATTTCACACTTGCTTAATTCGCAAGATAGTGCCTGAAGGCCAATACTGCGTACCAAAGCTAAGCCACGCATTTGCTCACAAGGTCTTTGTGACGCATTGTAGGGTTGTCAAAAGGTGGTTTATGGTTAGACTACTCATACTGCTGTACCCTGTCCATAAGTTAGCCTTCTATTCTCTATTCAGTTAGCACCCACCTTTCCCGCCTTTAAAGGGCCCATAGTGGCACTCATTGAATAAAAACACGACATGACAGTCGGATGGCCTTAAGCAAAACGGGAGAGTATACAAAATCAGCTATCTCACATGCCATAACGGCCGACGGAATTTACATGCTAAGTTAGTCTAGATGCAATGAAATCTGCCTGACGTAGCCCGATTTTTCGGATGGATGCCCAATCTTGCTTTACTCCCTCCAAACCGTTCTCTTGATTATTCAGTAAGAAAGACGCAAACCCATACTCACCCAACCGCTTAGTAGTGTCTCACAAGCCTTAGCCTATGCCTTAAAAGTTGTCTGACAAGAACGCGGTAGGTTTGGAGGTGAAGTGTACTTTATTGACATTGCTACACAAAATGAGGGTTGTCACCTCAGCAGTAGAATTTACTTGGGTCAAAATTCACAGCGACTCAGTGTTGATCTGCTTGTCCTCCCAAGGAGGTAAAAAAGATCGCCCCTGAGTTCGAACAGACTGAGGATTAAGAAAGGTGCCTCACATAACCTTGGAGAATGGGTAAAGCTTCAGTAAAAGGTGGTAGCTCAATCTAGTTAAGTTCATTCACCCGAAATTTATTTCATGCTACCACTGTAAGTCCAAAAGTTTTTTGCCTAATGATAGGAAGACATTTCATTGAACTTGGACAAACCCTTATCAACCATCCTTCGTGACGTTGATGGTAACATCTAAGCTCACACTCCGACCACGGGAGACGATTAAAAAAGCTACGATTTCGAGCACCTGAACCGAGAAATTACAAGCAAAACAAAACCGGCGAGCAGATGTGCCAGATCTTTTGTCATGGATTGACTTGTGTCAAGCTCAAACTTCCATTCGAGGAAATCTACGGCGATGAAAAAAACCAGTCCATCCTACCACGACTTATGGGTAAACCTACAGCCTCAATGCCCCTTTCGTTGATAGCAAGCGTCCTAATCCCTCTGTTGTCCCAATCTTCGTAGCGTGTAAAGTTACGCTTTTCCTTCGTAATAATATCTCAACGATCACTGAAATAACCCCTGATAGCAGCTGTTTCAAAGGCTGGTTAAAAGAGTTTGGTGGCATTTGAAAATACCAACTTTAGTAGTCATCCAAGATGTGAGTAATGAACTACTACTTTTCTCCTGCTCAACCATTCCTACTTAATCAAAACCCACTCCTGAGAAACGCATAACATACGGAGACCTCGACCACTGATCGTCAAACTTAACCATCTTTCGCCACAGCAACCAGTGAGTGAGCAAGGTGTATCCTCACCTTGTGCAATTTAAAGTAGAGGCCACAGGCGTTGCAAACAGGTTCACCCTCAGCATTACGTCTCCATAGGGTGGTTGCCGAGGTCTGACAGTTGGCGCACACCGTGACTCTCTCCGGCTTGCGGCAGGAGTATGCCAGCATCCCAAGCTACGTCGCAGGAGAGGAAAAGAAAGGAGGGTATTAGTCATGGGTGTCGTGGTTCACACGCACTAATTAGACCGATAGATTCGTAGAAGGAGAAAAGCTTTGCTAACTAATCTGCTCCGCGCGGTGCGCGCAAATGTCAGCCGTCTGGCAGAAGAGCCGGCACCGCGGGGCGAAAAAACACCAACAGATGGAGTGGGAGACGGAGCAAGAGATACGGTCCTGTGGAATGCTGTTCCCCAACATATGTTACTGAAGTGTTTTTTTGGCTAGGTCACAACCGCAAACCACATTCACATCCACAAAAAATTGTTTTTGCGAAGGAGGAATACCTCCAAGAATTGGGATCAGTGGCTTATTTGTGTTCAATTTAGCAGTCCAGATATTCTTTTGTTTTGTTTAGTTTAGTACGTCCCTGATTAGATCGCATCAAGAATCGTAAGTCCCACAATGTTTTTGAAAGCACTTCAGCTACTGAGCAGTAGATTTTAGGACAAAAGAATGTGAAATAAAGGCTAGGATTTTCTTTTCAATAAGGTTCTTCTACAAAAAACGGCAAGTACGGTGCAATCGCCACCGAAATTATGCGTAACGGACCCTCAAGCATTGTGCAAACTTCTCACCATCATCACAAAATAAATTCACAATTGAATTTGGTAAAAGATTAAATGAAGATTAATTAAGCTGCCTTAATGGTTGGCACACCATTCAAGGATAATCAGTTTTTTTTCATGGTTCGGAGACCTTCTCTCTTATCGGTGGGTCTACTAACCCTTCACAAGCATGTCAAGGTATTGACACAGACACACAGTCTCACCAATTCCCAAGCGCTGAGGTCCTGTTTCAGTGGCTTGTTGGAAACTGGCCAGAGAAGGAATGGAGAGACACCGTGACAAGCAGATTCCGCGATCTCCCTTGTTTCCCGTTCCGAGGGCCAGCAGTCCACCGCCTTAGTATCCTCTTCGGCTACATCCCGCTCCTGCGGCTGTTCTGTTGGTGGTAGGGGTGTTCCATTTGGGGGCACTTCAAGGAGGGTAAATATGCTATCCGTAAAATTCTAATTCCTGGTGATGATTTACCCAACCCTGTTAATCTTTTTCATGTTACTAGTCATAACTAGTCCAATTTTTCAGGAAAACGGGAGGTAACGCCATTGCAAAATCCGTTAAATACCCAAGAATATATTGTGTGAACAAAAGTGGACCAATGTATGGTAAACTCTTTAACAATAAATGCGGCGATTCAACTGCAGCCACCGTCCAACTTTGAATCCTTCACCAATTTATCTCTGTTTTGGCTTTGGGGGTACCCAAGGCCCCGCAGTATGGCCTTCGGGCCCCATTTCACTACCCTCCTTCCATCCCAAGACATATTTCACAGTGGTTTCGTTGCTAAGACGATGTGAATATGGCAAGCATTACTAGTGCGAAAAAAAAATCCATAAACAGGAATATTTTAAACAGAAATCACACATTTGAGAGCCGCTTACTGCGATGAATTAATGGAGATCCAGTCACAGAGCTGTAATTCGCGTGGACGCACACCACGAGCACGGAGTGCCATTCGACTACTGCGATAAGGTGATGCGAATTGTCCGTACATTTAATTGGAGTTAGTGATGTTACGCATGTTAAACCACTCAAAGACTCCACTTCACGCGGAGCAGCGTCCTTAGACGAACGAAACATGATCCTGCTGCTACAAGACTACGTCTACTTGAAAAATCCCCATGGAAAAGAGGTCGGCGCACTAAGATGATTCCAATTGTTTCCTTATTTAGAAAAGTTGGGGCATCGGAATGCCGAACTCAGTAGCATAATGCATTACTGAGGAACTTGACGCATCGTCGTTCTCACTGCTGATTCATCTCTTCAAGTTGGTCTACCGTCCAAGAAACTGAAATTAACACCCTTCCACATTAGGAGAAGCAGCAATAAATGGAACAAGTTCGATGGACATGTTAAAAAGTAATTTCAACAACTATTCGGCCAAACGCGATGTTCGATTCACAAGGACAGTATTACATAGAGTAGTAACCCTAAAAAGCTAGAGCCTGTGGCCATAAAAGTTGTCCACGCTTCGGCCATGAACTAACGGCAGTGAGCTCCATTTACACCACCTCCACTACCCATTTATGAAAATACTTCAAGACGTCAACCCCTCCGTGAAGTGGCATGCATTGCGTTGAATTCATTAAAATGGGTTAAACTGCGGAAATGAGCAGATTCGATGCAGAAGTTAAAATTTGAAGGCAAGCGTGAAATGTGGACGCCTTATAGCACAACTTCCAGAGCTGATCGACCCGAAACGTTCATTGACACTTGTAATTGCAGCTCTTTAATAATGCTTCAAGACTCGTCATCAAGAGACATGATACTCACACATAAATAATGTACCAGCGAGTCCAGTGGGCCTTCGGTACCTTCTAAAGATGCAACGCGGACATGATTGGCTATTCCAAACAAATTACCAGTTCAGCAGCGCAATTCCAGCCCGCTCCATTTCCGTTTTGTTTAATCTCAACTTCCCGTCTCCCACTCTCCTTATTCATGCGCTAATGTCGTTGTCTCGTCTTGTCCTTAACTTGCTAGACTGTTCTATTAAATGGGAAGTACCAAAAGAAAAAGTGGTGTACGACTGACTTCGGCAAAGTCGCCCTTGTTGAACTGTAAGGGTTTTAATGCTACTCTTGAAGACCCGAGAGTGTTGTCGGTTCCGCCCGGCAGGTCTGCGCAGCGATCGTAAAGCAACCACGCTTGCTGCTAAAGGCACCAGCACTATTCGCCCGACGAGACTGCCTGATCTCCATGGCAATCATACCATAACTATGAAACAGGATGCTACTTTTCGAGCCCAACCGGGACCCTAGAGTAGTGAATGGCAAATTCACTCGAGTGGTTGACGCATTTGTGGTCTAAACTCCATTATCCAAGATGGTAGGCAACAATGGCACCCCATGAACAGGAAAAAATCATCCACAGTCAAATATTTCATTGCAAGTTAGGTCCATGAATGTAGCGGAAGCGTATTTTGAACAATTAGCGCAGTCTGCATTCCTTGAGATACCCTCTTTCCTTCCTCTTCTTATAGATCCAACATTATCTTTGTAATTAAAATAACGCAACTGTAGGAGACATTCTAACCAAAATGCCTATAGATGTCAACACAAATTGAAACTTGTCAATGCAAGCACTTTTCTACATTTAAACCGTTGCATAAAATTCATTACTTTGTGTTTAATAGTAAACTCACTTGATCCCTCCAGACTGCCGGCAAAGGTGTAGTCACAGCATTGAATGTTTTGAGAGATAATTTGGTGGCTTTGATGATGCGACTGTTTGTGATGCTGAAATTGGCAGGTCTCGCAGAGAGCCACTCCAGGAACACTGTGCGACACCCAGAAGCGACCGCCGGCATCGGTGGCTCCGCAACTCGCGCACTCTGTCGATTGGTTGGATGTCGGAGGTCGTGACTCATAGTTGCCTTAGGAGGAGAGAAAGGAATTGGTAGAGTAGTCAGACATTTCACCCATCCATTTGGCTCAGCTAGTGTCCAAATTCCAATTATTAATGAAATTTTTGCTAAGGGTTAAAGGGTGGAAACACTGCCAGGCTAACTGAAAAACATCAGCACCGAAAATAATTAGCGCAGGTTTGTGAGAACACCGATGGTAATTGAGGCGTCTGACAGCTGTGCTAACTTCGCAGAAGCAAACTCTGTTTGCGAGCAAACAGTCCACTCGTGCTCCATCTCTCTCCCTCGGCTGCTTCTGCTACAAGTCCAATCAGGCTCCCCTTCTGTTTGCCCATGACGATAAGGCGAGATATTAAGGCAGATGGGAGAGGCAGAGGGAGGGGGTAAGGGAAATGTGGAACCTAAGTAAACACTGTTTGGACTGAACAAACTATGCTCTGTGGATAAAAACGATGACACAGCGATGATAGGCGAGTCAGCTGTGTCTGAGACCTGTCGTTGATGCAGAAAATTTTGGTATCTTCTCCAATAATGCTTTTTTGAAGAAACAAGCGTCTATAAGGGCCACAGCAAAATAAATATTCACTTTTGGTTCAATGGCATTTTAACCTTCCTTCCATGTTTGCATCGGAGCTTATCGTAATCACGATGATAATTTGAGGAGGACAGAGAATCAAAACCCTCAATTAATCAGCTATTGTTCAGACCAAAACGCTGGGAGAAAGAATGTCCAAATATTTCAAGATTTCCCCTTCAAGCGGCGATAGGATGAAAAAAGGAACCACAACCCACAAAAGTCGACCTTTACAACAAAGAAGGTAGATAGTTGAGGATTCTAGTCAATCTTTATATTGAGGAAAACTTAGAAGGGCAGAAGGAGCTACAAATAGATAGGTGCCTCCAAAAATTACCGCTGCCATAGATGGAAATTTGAGTCTGGACGAGGAAATTAACAGTCATACTGGTGGAATTTTAGGGCCCATTCATGATATCGCTTAGGCGGTAGAGTTTGTTAAACTATGTATAAATAAAAGAGAGGAAAAATACAACTCATAGCTCACTGTATTTACTTCCTAACCAGTGGCAAGCAGCGACGGATGCATTTGACCCCGGTGCATCATGAGTTGTGTATTCAGTGGCACTTTTGCCTTCACGGAGGTAATCCTGACTCGAGCAAGGGTACTCACCGCAGTCTGAATAGGCGCCCTCGTAGCCCGAGAATAGGAGGCTCCCGTAGTCGTTGAAAAGTAAGGACTTCTCCATAATGTCCGCTGACATGCTGGATAGGAGCAGCTCTACGACCGACCTTTTATAGGCGCAGTTTATTGGCTGCCCGAAAGTAGGGAGCCTACGGCTGCGAGGTGATTGGACGCGCTTAAGAAGCGGCGGTGATACGAGTTGCAATAAATGGGACAATGGTGGAAGACCTGCGTATTTGGATGCGTTGGACGAGACAGGAAATAGTGTGTATTAATGGCAGGTCGTGGAGTGTTTTCATGATCAACAGGATTTAGGAAGAGTTAGGCAATCGAGTGCCTTTGAGTCCACTGTTGGCCTCAGACTTCAGCCCTCTCCATCCAGCTTCGCCTTTCTGCAAGTCCCCAAGTTCACTGTCTTCGCCTCCTGCGCATGCAACTTACGCAAGCTGCGGTGCGCTTCAAACTTTCTTCTCACTCGACACCACCAATGTTGTTCCTTCCGTGATATTGATGCAAAAAGGTAAATGCCTGGACGTCACACGTGCCATTTCCCAAATGGTCCTAGTAATGTTTACCCGTAACTCCATAAATGTGAATCCCACATCCTCAAACTAACATAAATGAAACCTTCCAGATGAGTGAAACTCTTCAAATTCGATCGTATGCATGGTAAATATGAGCCCGAGAGGGCAATATGCCTAAACTTTACAACCTCCTTTTGCGTCAGACAACGCACCACGGTTGAGAGAACGACAAAGATGAACCTAGAGTGTGGTAACTAAGCGTAATTATTGCGTACAACAAACTTTGCGTTCAGAAACCTTGTGGCGAACAAATATACACTTTTGACTCAGGAGCTTCCTGGGCATACTAATACTCTGCCTCATTCTCCTCCTCTTCCTCTTCCTCCATGTCGCAGTCTGATTCAATAGGGCTGCCACTGCCTTCGCAACTACTTTCACAGCCACCACTGCCATCACCGTCCTCGTAGTCCTCATCGCTGACACTATCTTCGCTGCTGATCAATTCCATATTGTAGTCCTCGCCATAGGCAACCAGCATAAGATACTTGAACCGCGCCATCATCTCCTCCATCGACCGCTCAGGCCACTGAGCAGCTAGTTTGCGGAAGAGTCGAGACGAACACCGACCAACATCACGGAAGTACTCTAGAATTCGACGGTCCTCCGCCATGGACCACGCCGAAGATTGACCACCGCCGCCAGTGGGGGAGGGAGCGGTGGTTGTCACTGGTGGAATTTGTTCCTCCCTGTTACACTGCGTAAATGCTTCAGTGTTGAAACAGGCCTCATCACCGACTTCGATGGGGGGTATTTGGAAGATAGAGGATGGATAAACAGGTGATGAAGGGGAGTAGGTCATACCGCCTAGAAAAGGCATGTAAAATTAAGTTGATGCAATTTAAATGTAATGAATTCAACAAATCCGAACGCACCTGAGGCAAGACTCTTAGCACACTCTTCGGTCATGGGAGAGAGGGTAGTTGGACTGGCAGGCAGATCGAGGGGGTTCCTTGAAGGAGGCTGAACCGGTTCGTCAAAATCCACAGAGAACCGACGTCGAGCCAAATCGGGTAACCTGGGAGCATCGCCATTAGTGTTTGATTTCTGGTAGGCGTCCAAGGCTTGAAGCACCTGCTGTGTGCTAAGTGAGGTCGCGATGGCAGGGGGATGAGGGAAAGGTGTAGACGAGGCTGGAGGAAGGGGGTAGATGCAAGCAGCTGGGGAAGCCATGGGAGGCCTAAAACCCTCAGGCCAGATGATTTGGACGTGGGTCAGGTGAAAATTGCATTCATCAACGTAAACTACACCTTGGTGAACCTGAAGAAGGACATTGTAAAGCCTTGAGTTTCGTGCCAGTAATGTATTTGAATGATTCCGCGTATTTGTGCGCCAGATTACAATAAATTAAAGAAAGTCGGAAGAAAATTAAGTTATGGAGAGTAATAATTTTTACAATTATCAACAATACGAGCACCGAATCCAATGTTCATAACTAGAGAGAATGGTGACTGAAAACCTGTGGGATTTTGTACTGATGGTGTGAAGTATCCTGGGTCACTGCTGGCGGAACGTGGCAGAGGCACTAGGAATAACATTTCCACTTGCCTATTTCGGTGGGCAGTAAATTTGGAGACGGATCATAATTTAGCAATCCTTTCCGAAATTCCCAAGATTCGTCCCAAGGCGTGAATTACCTCGAGCCATGTATAGTGACAATGAAACTAGTTTTCGTCGAGCTAAAGCAATAACAAAACGGCATCCACATGCAATAGACCTGACTCAGGAGAGCTAGAGCGCTAAGCGGTAGAATTTTCGAGTGGGTCGTCACACCATTTCAAAGCGAGACAACATGATGAGGTATGGCCGATGGCATGGTGAATGACAAAGTACTCTCGGCGATGTTTTGTGAAGTGGGAAAGAATTCCAGCGTCAGTCCGTAAACAAAGCCGTCAGATAATCCAGAGGACTTTAACGCAATAACAACAGAGAACTGAACATTCTCTACGGCCATAACAGAGGGTGTTTTCGAATTGTTATTCAAAAGAAGACTTGTCTGATCCGAGTGCTTAAGGTTTGAATAGAAACAGGAGCAGCTTTAGACTTAAATTATTTGATACCTGGTGTGGTGATCCATCCTTGTCACGCGTCTAACACAGAGACTAAGCTGCTGCCATTTAAACATGATGTTACAAGTGCACACCTCAACTTCCCCTTTCATGAGATAAGCATGCGAATAATAAGCAATCCACCCACCCGAAGGCTGCATTTGATGCAGTGTCGGAGGCCCAGGCTATCCGCCTTAGCAGAAGACTTGGTCCCGGAAGGGGTCGAAAGGCCCAATTGGTGGGACTGTGAGGGCGTCTGTGGAGTCACAGTGCCCCACTTTCTCTTGTCATGGCAAGAGCAGGGGCATCGGTTCGCTAACTTAGATTTGGCTGTTGCTGAGGCACTGGAAGATAGCTCAGTGGACACTTCCCATTGCAGGCTCTCCACAAAGGCACCGTCCAACGTGGGATTTAATCGGTGAGCGAACACGTCCACCAGCCTTGGTAGTGGCTTAGGGGGCACCGAAACCTGTTGGAGGGTTGGAGCATACTCCGGCGATGTGGAAAGCCTCCGAGCCAGTGTTTCGACCACCTCGAAGGTCTGGGAGAAGTTGGAATATGGCGTCTGAAAGGGATCCAGCGATATGGCCGTCTGAGCATGCAGACCGTGGCGATCTTTTAGAGCGGTCTCCAGCAGCGACCAAGCTGATTTATAGACATCTCTCGGTGGCTTCTGCCTCTCTCCGCCTTCATCATCCACATCCTCGTTCCTTAAGCCTAGTCGTCTCCATCGCCGTTTTTTTGATCGCTTTCGACCGCCACCGCCACGTGGAGATTCGGAAAGGTGAGGCGCACCCTCGAACGCAGGAATTCTCAGCTCCTCGGATTCCCGAGCATCTGCCAGCTTTCTTAGTCGCGACCAGAGTCGTTTGGCACGGGGAAGGGAAGCGTGGAGGAGAGAATGAATTTCTCCCACACGTTGTAAGTGCGCGTAGATCGGGTAGATATGGAGGGATCGGGCCTGCTCAGGGGTTAAACAGAGCGTCACGAACTCCTCCCACAGAGGACGCGATGGAGAGAGGAGATAGAGAAGACGCTCAAGGGGAATAATGGGCTGATGCTCAGTTAAAGAGCGGACAACCTCTTCGTGCGTCTGACGACCGAGGTGGAGGCGGCAGCGATCAAGGAGGCAGCGTGCCCGTCGGACATCTGATTCGTCCGCTTCCTTGACAGCTGTAGTAACACTGGGCAACCAGGCAGGTGTGCCACGACGGCAGCGCCGAAGAAAACGAGCGGTGGGCACAGTAGATGAAGGGGGGGAGCGAGATCGCGACAGTGGGGTTTGGTCGCGCTGTACGCGATCGAGGACCACGTAGAAAGAGTGAATTATTTTGCTCACTTGGGGCAGAAACTGGGAATGAGCATGACTGCGGGTACTGCCGTCATTATTGCTGGGCGATGGCGTTGTTTTATGTCCTTGAGTCTGGTTAAGACGGGGTGTTTTGGAGGGTAGTGGTATAGGAGGCTGAAGAGAAAAAGGCGAAATTTATTAAAACCTCTGCGTACTCGAATTCGTATAAATCGCACCATATAAAATTGAGATTTCACGAAGACTTGGCAAACTATTACTTAAACTGTACACAAAAAACATCTGGGGAATGAATGAAAATAATATTAACTAACCTTGCGTGGAGCCGGCTGAGTTAGTCGACTTAGAGGGAGGCGTTTAGGTGGTACAGAAGGCGTTACTGAAGGCCGCAAAGGTCCCGGACGAGGTGGTATGCTAGTTGTAACTGGAAGGGAAAGATGATATGAAGACGGATTTGTGGGAGTGTTAGGGACGACAGGTTGAACCAAAGTAGGCAGTAAAATGATCATGTTGGCTGACGGTACTCCGACCGGTGGTGAAGGGGCAGGGCTGAAATGAACGAAGAATAATAAAAATCATCCTGCAAAAATTAATCCAGCCTAACAGAACAGATGATCCTGAGGAAAGCCACAGCACGAGTAATGCGTACTGACATCTATGCCACCCAATAGAAACGCTCGAGAAGAGCGAATGAAACCAACACTGTTGAGCGCCCAGGTACAACTTCGCTCATGAACTGCAAAGATTTAAACCAAAAAATCTTGCTTTTAAAATTGTCAACCCCAAGGTGACACTGACGGGATTTATGCTACGGACAAGGAAGCGCTTAAGAGAACGCAGAAGAGTTCGAATAACACAATCTCAAACTCACAAGGCATTGACTTCAGCCACCTCTTCTTCCCGATTCTCCGCCTCACCAGCATCACTAGGGGGCCACCAAGTGAGCATTGCAGACAAGAAAAAATCCACATTTTGGGGCGCACCCTCAGAGAACACAGGGAGCAGGGCTTCAACAGAGGGCTGCGGAGTGCCTGTGGCACCCGCTTCGAGCTGCCTCTGTAGCGTACGGCAGCAATGGATGTATTCAGGTGGCAGGAGTGACCAACAGGCAGGCCGTGAGAAAACGCTGCCACGCTGCAACACGCCACCACTGACAGAAGCGGCGCGTGTGCGGTGCGCGAAGCTGGTGACGCAGGCGCGGAGGAGATCGCGCTGTGCCTGCAACCCCTCAAAATCCCCCGAAATGAGATCGAGGATAAGGAGATAGAGAGACGACTTGGCGTTTCGCCTCACATTAAGCCAGTCTCGTTGGATTAATTTCTCCATGTAAAGTTTGCGATTGTGCAGCTGCAAACTAGTCTTGGTGGGGATGAGGGTTTTGGTAATGAAGTCGAACACCATAGCACGCTTAGCTGCGGCGGCGGTAGAGTTGTCTACCGCAGGTTTGTTGCGACGGTTGAGACCTTCCGCAAAGAGATTGAATCGATGTGGGGCGAACTCAATTAGGTTGGCCAGGCCGAGAACAATGAGGTTGTCTTCGTCTTTGGTGAAAAGTCTTTTGGAGAGAGTGTGCGGTCTAGAAGCCAGACCACGGGGGAGGAAGTGCGGATAGGCCCAAATGCAGCTCCGAGCAACAAAGTCAAGGAGGTTGAAGGGGAGGGGCAAGAGAGGAGGATTCGAGGCGGAGGCGGGAGAAATGGGTGGTGGTAGTGGGAGGACAGTAAGACCGGCAAACTCAGTTATAAAAACGGATACGAAAGAGAAAAGTTCGTTGAGATCTGAAAGGCCTGTCACGTATGTGTAGGGATCCTCTTTGGCTGTCCGAAAGGCACTGCGAAATTCGGTAAAGGCCTCACGCATGACGTTGCATACTGACTCCTCCAGGTCTATGCGGTGGGTGCAGCAAGCCAGAGTGGAACAGAGGAGTTGCACGTGCATAGAAATTTGACGTCGAAGGCGCTCATTTGTATTGTAATCACTGGAGAAGAGACAATATGATCAAGCGAGGAAATGAAATGATAGTAGAAACTCCTACTCTGCTACCTTCAATAATGATAAGTTGGAATATGGGCGCAGGTGGATTTCAATATACAAGCACAATTCACCACATGCACATAAGTCAGGTGCATAATGATACAAGTGGGAAACTCACAAGGGAGGCGGCGGGAGAGGAGGGTATGAGGACACATCAGCACTTTTCCCATTAAAAGTTTTATGCGATGCAGCAGATGATTTTGTTGAAGTGGGAGCCTTAGCGAACGTGGAAAATTCTTCTCCAAAGAAGGTGTCTTCGCTTAGTAGATCCACCAAGTCCCGTCGCAGCTCCTAGCGTGCCCATGCAGGATCAATGGGTGGGTTAAATGGATTCAATTATCGCGACTCCGACCTGACGTCGGTAACCAGCCGCAATAATGAGTAACTTGTGACCAGCGATCAAATTTAATAAAACCTACGAGCCCAAGTACACATGCATTAGCCATACTTATTTTCTAAAAGAGAAGAGAGTACCATTCTTAGAATTGTTATTCGTTTAGGAAGTGTACGGAAGGTGGAACATAATTTTTTGAGAAAGTAATACAAGATGTCTCCAATGGCATGGCCGATTGAAATCCCCGATTAAAATTGGCTTATAAATGACAGTGACCCCAACTGACCGTTTGTCGCAGCGATGCCAATGGCAGTACCTGATTTGGATTGAAATTTATCAATAGGTCTAAAAACCCATAAGCCACGAACCCCTCCAAATAAGGGCTAAAAAACTAGTCTTTTGCGAGATATGGTCTACCTCATTTTCTACTTGCCAACTTTGGGGATTTCGATACTCTTAGAGGGATCATTAATAAATCGCTAAAGACATTGGTATTTTGGCAAGGACGCTCCGTTGTTAGCCAAGCAGAGTCGGAGAGGAGTGATAAAGTAGAAAGACATTTTCAAAAGCCCAGACATCAAAAAATAAGCATTTGCATTTGAGAATACAGTGATTAGCTTAATGAATTTGAGAAAAAAACTTACCTTGGCTTCCATCTTTGAGATACGAACAGCACGATCGGATCTCAACTCGTCGAAGAGATCGTCATAACAAAGAGACTCCAATTCAGCCATGACATCAAAATCAGGATCATCACATTCGTCTGCGCCTGTTTTGCTCTCATTCACGGCGGAGTAGTCCTGGCTCATCGGTACGTTCGACGTCTCCAAATGGCACTGCGGAGCATCTGGATTCAACATGGAGTCGAGTGGTTGCTAAAAAGGATAAGGCCTGATGCTTTTTTCCAAAAAAAGCTAGTGGACAAAAGCGAGAGAGAGGACATACTAGTTCCGCTCCAGGGGGTGAAGCGATGGTTTTTTGTGGGGACAATTCAAAGAGTGACTTTAGAAAACTGGTGTATATTTGGTCCTCTGGATCATTTTCACCACCAACGTTGGGTGCAGACATGGATTCAGCAAATTTCGAGGCATTCATTTCAGCATTCATATTAGGGTCGTCTTCGTCGAGCATGTTTAGTATATTAGGTGTCAGCCCACCGAAGCAATCCTGCATTGAGGTATCATCGTCTTTTCGCGAACGCAGATAGTAATCCCGGTGGGGCGTGTCGAAAGGCTCGACGGTACATAAGCTAGTCGTGGGACTGTCTACTTCGACGTCCCCCTCTTCCAATGCACTGCTTGAGACAGATTTTGCTTCTGTGTCCTCAAGATCGTAATAGAGGTCGCGTTGCATTAGAGTGATGTCGTCCGCAGTTGGATGATAGTCCTCATCCCGCTGATGGCAAGCAACATTGTTGACGGACGTAGAAATAACATCCGCATCAGTGGGTTCCACTGCTTTTTCCGTATTCGACATATCTCCACATTCCACTTCATCGTCTCCGTCAGAAAAGTCCATATCAAGCAGTGTGGTAGGCTTCTGATGAGAAAATTCATCTCCTAATGGCAATTTTCCATGGTTGCCTTTTTCATGGGATAAAGCAAAATTATTCTTGGCCGCTTCGGCCTTCAATTTTCTAGCCAAAGATCTAAAATGCATGTAATCAAAGCGAAAGAACGGGCACATTGCAGTTTCAGTGCAAAATCGACAACTAACCGTAAAATCAACGAGTTCTTACGATGAATAAAAGGCCAAAATATTTAACTACAGTGCACGACGATTTGATTAATTTATGAGCAAAAATCAAGAATATGGTTGATAAAACACACCTAGTAACTGATCTTCGTGATAAAATATCCATTATATTAGATCGGGGACCAAAGGCGGACAGATCGAAGCCTAGAAATTGAGCGTGCCGTCGTGTGGAAGTAGAAGCTGCACCCGTTTCCGGCTCCAGCAATGTAAGTTGACCGCTCATGTACTGCCTGAATGCATTTACGACAGCGGGATTCGTCAAAACGTCCTTAAGCAACCGCTTTACTTGAAGAATGGTCAATTTCTTCTCAGAGGCGATTGATTCTAGGCGATCAGCCAGTGACGCACCCATGTTCAACTAAAGGGGCTCAACTACCGAAGGATATGCACAAACCTTCCAATCATCCACATAAGTACTTTCCGAATCGGCAATTGATTTTTCCAATCTACACCTCTTTTGCTTGTGACAGGATTCACTCGATTCAATGTTGCGCTTGCGAGATGGAGATGGTTGTGCATCCATCCTAGCACCAGTCTGCAATCGCGACACCTGGATGGAGGCGAATAATTATTCATAATAAGTGCGCTTAAAAGCAAATATTTCAAACTACCTAAATTCGAACACTCATATTTAAGTTGTTAACAGCAGCCGCACGTGAAGCATAAATGTGATCTAAAAGAAGTATGATTTCAATGCCAGAATGACTTTAAGTTATAGAGCAATATTTTGAATTTTGGATTTGCTCATGCTTTGCTAGTAGCTGTTTCTGCATTAAAATCAGTATGCTATCTAAAGCTCTAGAACTGCTTTATAAGCGTGGCGCACAGTAATTAAGTTATATTTTATTAGTGCGCTTTCACTTCGTTGAGCACTAAAATACTAAACTAGAAGCCACACTACCGCACGAGAAAGCCGAATTGTTCGGAAATATGGTAAGCTTTATTTTAGCTTTGTGCTACAAGCACGATCCAGAATTTGTGCATCAGATAAAATCATTACATATCAAGGCGTGTGTATACACAAACGTTTTGCTTGTTAGGAGACTGCGGGCTCTTCAACAGTCGCTCGTTTTAACGCTTTTACTTGATAGTGGGAGGTTTGGTTTGTTTTGTTGGTATGACTCGTAAAGCGTCGAAGAGGTCAACGCGAGCTTATGCTGTAATTTTTCATGGACCAACGAAGTACGTTATGCGAAATAGGCGTTTTGTTATCGGCAGAAGTGTTGGTGATTCGGGTACTGACGTGATGCTTGATTCATCACTGATATCGCGGCGTCATGTTGAGGTTACGTGGTTCGCTGGTCGATTGCTACTAAAGTGTCTGGGTAAAAATGGAATAAACATAAACGGTCATTATCGGAGACCCGGAAGCGTCTTATATCGGCTCCCAAGAAAGTGTGTGCTTTTCTTGCATAGTCGTGCTAATCTACGCAATCATTATTGACCAAATTTTGTATTGTATGTAGAAGTGCTCTTTAGGTCTATTTTGTTTTTTCCGGCTTATTTAAGAGTGGTGGTGCGTTAAGTTCATTTCCAGATTTTAATATCAGCGGATGAAGTTCACCCCACTTTTATAGCTAATGCTTACTTGCGAATGGATTGGCTTGCAACCGATAATGCCAGTATAGCTTTTGGATACCTGTTTATCAAGTACTTTCTTTTGGACTGAATGCCGGTTAGACATTTTTCGTGAAACATCGCTTGGTATGTTATCATAGCCTTTTTGTTTTCTTCAGATATACGCCATTATTAATCCCATGTTCCAGCTGTAATGCGTTGCTTATTTACTCTTACTTCGCCTCAGATTTTATTCTGACAAATCCAGTGTTCTTCTTCTTCTTCTTCCTTTCATGCCTCATTGACTATTTCATACCAGTATACCTCGTTTATTTGTTGCATGCAGATGTACTATTCGATTTCCAAATACATCAATCGAACTGGTAGTCCATTGCCAACCAAAGTCACTTCGAGTACCTGGGAGGCGGTTAAAAGCTCCCCATTCCTCTGGGGATCAACTAGCAGAAAGCCCGCAGCATCTTTCTGATGTGGAGGTCGATGATGATAAGCATTCCGATCGAATAATTTCTCCGGTTTCAACAAGTCGACGGAAACAGTTGCTCACGTCTGTTTCAATGAACAAATCTCTGATCGTAGACAAATCGCTAAATAATAGCGATGCAGGGTATGCTCTGTACTTGATATCAAAGTTGATTTTTGTCATTGAGAACTTCATACAGCATCCGTTCAACTGCAGTTCTGCTCAGGTTGTCAAAGCTCTTAATCAACAGCAACATCAGGAGCAACACCCGAATCAAAACTTGCAAATCTTCGGCTCAGCAGCGTCGTCTGACCCATCGGCCGGCGCTCAGCTGCTCTGGGACGCTCGTGCACATTCCGCCTACCCGTTTATTGCCACAGTCAAACCTCCCTACTCCTTTGCCCAGCTCATTGTTCAAGCTTTGGCCAGTCAACCAACTCGACGTCTTACTCTGTCGGGGATCTACCAGTTCATTAGCCAGAACTACCCCTATTACCGCCTGGAGGATAAAGGATGGCAAAATTCCGTGCGCCACAATCTCTCACTAAACAAGCACTTTTTAAAGGTGAACTCAAATAAAGTGGCTGATGTATTGATGAATTCCTGTAACGGGGTAGGCTTCAGTTAATGCGCCGAGAATAGGTTTTTGCGCCTTATTAACTTTGGTTTTTTTGCCATTTAGTTTCAGTGCGCTCTCCTTTTAGACACCGCGTTTACCCGACGAACCAGGGAAGGGTTGCTATTGGATGATTGATCCTCAATTCGAGGAGCGATTCATAAGCCAGGCCTTTCGTCGACGCAGGTATCAGGAAGAGCAACAAGCCTCCTTGAGGGAACACCAACTATCCTCTGCAATCACTACGTATCACCCCCTCGCCTCTGTGACCCCACAGCTCGCGGTTATTTCCTCATCCGCTCCATCTTGGAAGTCAGGACGGCTCAATAACTCCTTTGGTGTGCTGGGTGGTTAAACTTCAATGATACATCATAAGAATTAAACCCAATCCTCTGTAGTGATGTTCGACGATCTGATAATCCTCGTAATACCATGATTATTGTGGTACTGGATTCATCTATAGCTCATCAGATCTGAAAGTTTGCAACTGGAATCCTTTTTTCCTTTTAGCTAAGTCGTTAAATCTCGACTTTCATCGTCCTCTTCTTACGAGAGGGGAGAGAATTTATGCCTCCCAATGTACGGGATTATTAAAGTCAACCATACTTGCTGAATTTCCGATGCTAGATTTTATAGGTTCTTGCTTTTTTATTATTCGAAGCGCATTTAATGGCCAGGTATGATTGGGCATAATTGTGACTTAGACGAATGAGTCAGAAGGTGCTCACGAATTTTAATGCTCCATTCTTGCGGCGTGTGAATAGCTAACCTATGGTCTTTAATTAACAGGCCCTTTTCTTTTATAAGGTGTTGAAAGACCACTTTGTTTAAGCCAGACACCGACTCAGTGCAGTCCAGTTCTTTCTGCTCAACTGGTCTTATCCCCGGGCGGTCATCTGCGAACGGCGGCCAAAAGAATCCTCGTTTTGCGCCATCGACCCGCCACCATTGTTGCTGGATCGCAATCGTCCATTCAGAAGTAACCAGTGGCTCTATGGTATCCACACTTCCCTCCCATACACACATTGGAATTTGGCGCTTTACGAAATTTTTATTGCTTCCTCTAACTGGGCTGTGCATCACTTTGTATATCCAATTTTACTGGCTTTTTAATCTTGTGCACATTTCATGTTCTTTAAATTATTACACAAGTATACTTGCACAAAATCACTTTTGATTGCTTCAATGAATTTTGGTACCACTTGTTGCCGTTTTTAGAGAGGAGGGGACTGTGAATGAAGCGCACTAGGCAGTAGCAAAGCTTTTGTGGAAAATTCAAAGGAGTAATTTCTCTTGAAGCTTGGGTCTTCTTTTGATCTCTCTGTGAGAGCTTGTTGCAATCCGTTCCCCCCACTGAATGAGCAGTTTCTTAATCTAGTCTCTCTCGTGAGCGTCTTTGAGAAACAGCTGTGGATTCGAACAGATGTTGGCTGTTTACAGGTGGGATGTGTCAGATGTCAACGACGCGAAGCGCTGTCGGTTGAGCTGAGATCAAAGACGACGAAGGTAATCGCACCGGAGAAACACTACTTCTTGACAAATTTTATTTTGGAAGTTGGCCTGATAACAGACATGATCAGCTACTGTACCCTAGATGAAGAGCACACTTATTTGATGTTAGTATCAGGATGCGGGAACCCAGGTTTCAGTGCTTATTTCGGATGAGAATTGAAAAGGTAGGATAAATTGGTGACGATGGTTCGTTTTTTGTGCTAGATTGATACTGTTACATGGCAGAGGATTACTGCTAAGTTTTATAGAGGGGTTTAACCCATAAATGCAGGTTCTCTCAAAAAAATCAGGAACAAACATTTACACGATATCGAATTGTAGAAGCCATAAAACTTAGCACTACTGTCCGATACAAAAATTCCGTCCACACGAAATAGATGTGTGCAACAACGGGGCAATCGCAATTCGGCATAATTATTGTACTCAAGTGGGAGCAATCGAGAGGACGGGGGTGTACGCACCTCAGAAACTTCATCCACGAAAGAAAGCAACCAAATTTTGAGTCCTCAGCGTCTGATTTCATCGCGGTGGTACAAAAGTTGCTTTAAATCCATTTATTTGCCAGTGGACCAATGGCAGCGATAGCGCTGTTATCACTCCCAAACTACTTAATGCTCGTGAAAATTCCAGTCCAAAAGACTGAATTCATGCAATTCGCCCCTACATAAGGGTTGCTAAATCTGACTAAGTAGTCAGCGCATTATAGTATGCTTTCATACGGATATTACCGGAAAAGAGACGATCGCTATGGTATTTACGGAAGAGATCACCTATAGACGATAGCACGATTCAAGCAGCTTTCCGTCGCTGGAATGGTCGGACGCTCCATCGGAAGTAGGTAGATCAACCATTGTCTTTTTAAGCAAAAAAATCAAATTTCAAACCAGACTTTAATTGCAAAACCATTGGAAGCGATTTGACGGAGAGCACCATGTTCTACGAGTTTTAAATCTTTGGAAACACTTTTCACATTTAAATGCGTAGCTTCGTGTTCGAAAACCTCAAAATTACACATCTTTCAAAGTTTCGACTACATAAATCAAGTGGACTGTCAAATACTCTAGGGCTTCAACACTGACAGGTGACGCACAGCATACGAAATGCATGAAAGGGGCCCATAATTTATAGCCGCCCACTCTTCCAGCATTTATCGTCCGGTTATGTCTTTTTGAATCTGGATGAAATAGCTCGTAAAAATCCAAGTACACACATGTGGTTAAGGCATAAGCATGTTCGTACACTAATGCAGGCTTAAAACTGACAGAGAAGAACTGAATGCTCATACACACAAGCCGGCGATAATGCCAATGTTGGGTTAAATTAGCGGCTAAATAAATGCAAAGGCAATTTTTGTTTTGCAATCGTGAATACGCTACCGCACTTATAATTGCGCCTAATTATATGCAAACAGTAAAGTAATTATGTTTTAAAGAGTTAAATGTTTAAAATTGATAACCTGCCTTTTGTTTTGTTTCCTTTGATACTAATATCAACTTAAATTTGATATTAATGGCGCAGAAAATGTGACACGTTTGTTTTGTGGGTTCGCTCAATTGGCGCCTAGCTTTTAACACTCGGGCTTGTCGCGTGCCCTATATGTGACCGGGTTTCAATAAAGTACGTTTTACTTATGAAACATTTTTGTTCACAGCATTGGCTGCTCCGCCTTTTCAACACGACTTCTGCTTTTATACACCTTGCTTTTGCTCCATAGTGTTTCCATACTGTTAAATATAACTTCGTTGTAGCTTTTTTGAGTTGCAGGATTTCTACAGTCTTCTTGATGACTTTGTCACAGCATGCTTTCTTTGCATCTCAAGCTTGATCTCGTTACAACTTACGATGGACTGCCAAGATGATGTGCACGAGGAGAACGAGATGTCTCAAAATGATGAGGTCAAACAAAGTTCGGAAATCTATCTTCCGGGTCAATCACGTCCTCTTCGTGATGATGAGGAGTTAGTAATGGATAAGTCGGCCTATAGAATGTATTATCATCTTCAAGTTGAAGCGCCTTCCCTTTCCTTTGAGCCCCTTCTCGATTGTTTGGGAGATTTACGAGAGGTCGAAATTAATAGGGCCGATCCTTTGACGATCTATCTTGCTGCTGGGACACAGGCGCAGAAAGCAAAAGACAACAGTATAATTGTTATGCGGCTGTCTAATATGCGACCTATGACTACCAAAGTGAGCTCTGTTTGAGCATTTTTTTGACCTGCTAACCATGTAACATAAATTTGTTTTCCTTTTCTTTACATTCGGTGTTACCCCTTCTAACCATACCTGTAATGTCAAGCCATTCACCATTTTGCCGGTCGCTCTACTTGAAACCTGCTAAACGTAAATTGCTTGACCTCCCCACAGGAAGCTAAAGATGAGTCTGACTCAGACAGCAGCTCGGATAGTGAAGTCGATGAAGATCCTGACAGTCTACCAGAGGTGGAGTCTGCTAAAATTTGTCATCCCAGTGGCACAATAAACCGACTTCGTGCTCACAAATTTCAAGACTCGTACTTCGCCGCTACGTGGTCTGAGTCTGCAGAGGTAGTTTTCTTGGTATTTATTCGGACAAGGTCGTGTAGCATGTTAGTGCAGTCCCTTCTGTCTTGATTCTATTTCAATCCTGGGCTTGCAATTTGCGCTATTTACTATTTTGCATATTTTATTTCCAGTACGCTTTCGTGTCCATTACTTAAAAGCACACTTTTGAGCAATGTTTACTTTATGATCATTCTTGAAGAATGCACTTTTTATAAGCCTTCTTAGGGTTGTTATCTTTTAAATGTACCGAACTCATCGCTGTAGTCACTTTGGTAATTTCTGTAGTACATATTTGTGAGAGTGCAGCCCAATTATTTTATCAGTCAATTTTTAAATGCATGAACTTTGGCTGATACCTTTTGATTGAGTGGTGTATTTAGTTTCCCGCTTTGCAATTTTATTAATTCGGCGCGCTTTTGGCCTCGGAGACCGCTGTTTTATGATGTTTTGTGACTGCCTTTAAATGGTGGGTTTCTGGTGTGTTATGCCTTCGCCATCTCTAACTCGCTCGTATACCATTCACTTAGGTGAATGTTTGGAATCTAAGTCGACCTCTTCTAGCTGTAAACGACTCCGCGGTGATGGCTGAATACACTCAAAATCACGAATCTCCTACGCCTCTCTTCACCTTCAAGGGTCACAAAGTGGAGGGCTACGGCCTAGCCTGGAGCTCCTGCTCTAAACCCTTCAGTAACCTAGCCACTGGTGACAACGATGGAGCCGTTTTCGTTTGGCAGACCGGGGTGAGTTTTCTCTCCAGCTTGCGGAAGGTGATTCAATGCAGTGTCCAAGCGCATGATGTATTTAACTCGTAAGGTCTTACAGAGTTTAGTTGGTACATATCTCCAGTGGAATTTTTGCCGTCTTCGGTTCAAATCTTTTGGTAGGTTTGTATAAGGTTAATATGTTAAGTGAGCTACTTATTAAGGCATTATCTTCTCTTCTTCTAGCCCTCGAGTTGGACGGTGTGTTCGGAGCCGTACAGAGGTCACCAGGGCTCCGTGGAGGATATTCAGTGGTCACCGAGCGAACCCACCGTATTTATTACCACCTCTACCGATCGCAGTTTTTGTGTCTGGGATACTCGCAGCGGTGTTAGGGTCTGTGCTCACTTATGCTTGATTACGTATCTCTATCTCTAACCTGGCTGGCGTTCATTCTGAGTACTAGAAATGGTTCTAAAGAACACAAGATCGTAAATTAATCCGATGTAGTCTGATACTCGCTGTTGTGGATAGGGTTCCTAGTTTACTCACGGGCAGACAGAGTCTCGTAATTGTATGCGTCTAATTTGCGGCAAATCACATTTTTTGCTACTATTGAATGTGGTTTTCATTCCCTTAGAACAAATAAAATTGCCCTCAGCTTTCTCGTGGTATGTAACGGTTGGATGCAATGCATTCTTTACCAAGGAGAATATGTTGACTGACTCCTAATTCTTGCCTTGTTAAATCGCTGACAAAATTGTGTACGTAATTAAATATGGGCTCTACCGACTCGAAAGGGAGCAATATGTTTAGCCATATAGTGTTTTCTGTTGTTCTTGCGGGCGTAGACGTCGGCTATGATAACCGTGGCGAATGCACACGCTGCGGATGTGAACGTGGCCTCATGGAATGCGCAACAGCCAGGCACTCTCCTAACTGGTGCTGATGACGGCTGCATTCGCGTGTGGGACCTCCGTATGGTGAATCGATGCTATGGTCCCGGTGGTGGTGGTGGTGGTGGTGACAGCGCTTTAACGGCATACACCCATTCTTTCGGCGTGAGTCTACCTGTGTAGTAGATTGTATTTGAAGTTCTGAATTACCTATCAAATCCTTCGTGGTTCATTTTATGTTTACAATTTTGATTGATTCATTCATTGACTCTACATTCTCTTCCTCAGTTTCATAGTTCGGCAATCACCTCGATCGAATGGCATCCCACGGAGGCTGGGATCTTCGTGGCGAGTTCGGAGGACGACACAACGAGTCTGTGGGACTTGAGCTTGGAGCAGGATGCGGCGGAGAGCGAGGAGAGGCGCGACTTTAATCTCCCAGTGCAACTCCTCTTCCTGCACAGTGGTCAGCGGGAGGTGCGCGAAAGCCGATGGCATCCTCAAGTCCCTGGTCTAGTCATCAGTACCGCCCTTGATGGCTTCAATGTCTTTCGCACTATCAGTGTATAAACCTCGAATAGACGCTCCTCTAACCACACTTTGATACTTATATTATAAATAGACTGGAAAGACTTGGTGGGTGCCATTCTTCGCCACTTCGGGAAGTGTCGTGGCGTCAGGTTGAAGGCGTGAGGTTGTCGCTGGGGTGGTAGTTTGCCATCTGTTTGGTTGCGCGTATTGTCACACGAGCGCTCCGGTTTCAGAGGCCTACTTCAACAATCACATCTTGGTTTTTGGTCGACTGCAGCTTCCTAATGTTCCAAACCTCTAACGATGGATAGGTATCCACTGCGGTTTGGCTTATGACGACATTGGGGAGAAATTGGATTAAACGGCAACAGATACTATAAGACAATAGTGCTTTTCCGTGTTTTCATTTTGCGTTGTGCGTTTATAAAGCATGTGTTCAGTGGTGTTATTCTCTGATTTGTAGGAGTTAGTCTAGACTCAAAAATTGAGAGATGAGAACAATTTGGTTAAAAACAGCCAGCAAACTTTGTAAAAGGGAGAAGTCTTATATAACACTGACCCATCTTTAAGATTAAATTAAACAAGAAAACGAGAAAAAAGTACTTCGGTATTAACAGGCTAATTTCGGCAATCATAAGGGAACCATGACAGTACAGAGATACACCTCTACTAAGAAATACTACAACTTTCACTTTATTTCTTCAAACATTGAAGAAATTAAATGTTGAACTACATAAACATTTGGAAATGAAAATTCAGTTATGCGTCCGCATCAGGGTATGGCAAATAACAAATCGAAATATATTTTTGAATAAAAGGATAAAGATTAAATGACTTATAAGCATTACAGAAATTGCGTTTTTTCAAATAGATACTTATTCAAGATTCTTGTCCTGAATATGGCGCGTTTGCAAATAAGGCATTTGAGTAAAATGGCATACCTTAACTTGAAGGGTTCGAGCCGCTTTTTCTTGCTTATTTCTTAGCCATGAGAGTCCCATATCGAAAGGAAACGGATCGCTTGCATGATAACAGCATTACGTTATCGCATCCATTGAAGCAGTTCCAAGCGTGGTTCGAAGAAGCAGTTACCTGTCCTGGGTTATACGAGGCAAACGCCATGGTTCTGTCCACCGTCTCAAAGTACTTGCCTACTTTGTTCAACAAAATGCTTAGATCTGGACGTCCCAGTGCAAGATATGTTCTTCTAAAAGGCTTAGATGACCGAGGCTTTCACTTCTATACAAATTCTGTGAGTCAGAAGGGACAAGACATCGTAATTATCCGATTTTTTTCACTTATTGATTTAGGCACACAATCCAAAAGTTGGCCTTCTTTTTTACTGGGAGCCCTTGAATCGTCAGGTATTTGTTAATTACTTCATTCGCTGCATGCTCCTGTCATTTAAAAGAAGTCGGGTTCAAATTTTAGGTTCGAATTGAAGGGAAGGCAAGCCTTTTGCCAGACGTAGAGGCAGAGGAATACTTCCATACTCGTTCAAAAAAGAGCCAAATATCTGCTTATGTTAGTCAGCAGAGCAGACCCATTGAGTCAGATCGGGTACTTCTATTATCTAGACTTCTCTTCTATTCGTTCGTACATAATGTATGGTTAGACATTGGCCCACTTTTCTCAGCAAATTTTATCTGCTTTTGAAGAAGCTGAACGGGAATTCAAGGACTATGAAAATATTCCAAAACCGGAAACTTGGTGGGTTCTGCACACTCAAGTCTCGTTAATAATGGTCCACGCTAATGATGGTGCTGTTTACAAAATTCTAAATGCAGGGTCGGTTACGCAGTCATGCCTGATAGAATAGAGTTTTGGCAAGGACAAACTACACGTCTTCATGATCGCTTCCTGTTCTTCCGACCGGATGATGACAAGCCAATCTCCGAGTTTTCAAAGCCCTGCGAGGAGGGCTGGTATTGTGAACGCCTCGCCCCTTAGTAGAATGGACTGCTTCTGTATTTCGCCAATCACACTAGTTTTACTACTTTTGATAAATTATTTCTATTTTATGGGGCTACGGTTTGCTCAGCAATAACAAATTTTGCGTCCCAATCGAAGGCCTGTTTTTGAGGGTAGTGTTTCAACGCTCTTCCATCCTAACACTAACAAAGAACAATATGCCTGAAGCAGTACGCAACTTTGATAGGAATTAGGGAACAAAACCCTGGCGTGTTGCCAATCCTCAGCAGTTCACACATTTTTATTGTAATAAGAGAAAATAAATTCTGACGACGCTTACACTTCACAAAAGTAGTCAAAATAAAGCCAGTAGTTGAAGTGTTTACGTGTGGGAAAGATAAAGGAGGACACGGTCACCAAGTCCGTCTGGATGGAGAGGAGGGGGAATTTGCATGTTTGACTTCAAAATGCGAATCACTATGAGGCGGTTGTTTCGCCGACTCCCTCTTGCTGTGAGACCGATGATCCGCCGAAGGACCTATCATCGTAGTGTACAGTGCTTGTCATAGCCTCAGAGTTCTGCAAACCTCTAAGAATCGGCTCCGGTATCAGCAGTGGCATAACAAGGTCGTCCATGTTGGGTAGCACGAAAACTCTCTACAATAGTAGCCAATCAGAGCCGTTCAGAAAAGCTCAACAACCAACAATATCACCGATTGTCATCTCTTCAGTAGGGTTATCGTCAAAATTAGAGTCAACTGCGCTACTTCCAGTGTTTCTGGGCTATTGACAAGATGAATAAGTGGGTTTAATTGATTCTGACTGAGCATCATCGACGCTAGATGGAGCTCACGCGTTATGCATTCAGTGACCGCAAGAAACCTTTGGATAGGTGAACGCCCTTTATTTGGCAGATAGACCATGGCTACCTGGTGTAGGCAGGACAAATCATGATTCGTTGGATGATTTGTTACATTGAACTACTTAGTGGTTCACATTGTTCCCGCGCTGTGAATCGTTTTTTTCCAGAGCACCATCTATCGTCGGGTGTTTAGGTATGTTCAAGTGACTCCTTCAGGTGATGGACAATAGGTGGCTTAACTGAGAGTTGGTGCTAAATAATCCGTCTACTCGAAACAAAGGAGCACTTTTAACCACTATCCAATATGGATAGTGAAAGAAGCGCACCTTCTAAAAATGTCTGTTTCTAACTACCTTAAAGAATTTCAAGTTTGAAATCACAGCACCGGAGACACCGACACCATGTAAACAGTGGAGAGTACCCACACATGCGTCGAGAGAAAGCGAACTAATGGCACGATGTAATTATGATGAACCATCCGTGCGGCTCCTTTTCGATCCGAAGTCAAGTTAATCAACCACATTCAAACCATGATCAACAATGATACTGGATGAAACTGGTAAAGCGAGGAGAGAAGATTTTCCACTTTCTGTAAAAAGTATTCGGTGAGTTAGCATACTGGCAAACTAAAATAGTCATATCAGTCACAGCAGTAGGTGAATCGGGATAATAGTCACCTGAAATTCCAGGATGAGTTTTTTCTCCAAAATTTCAAGGAATCGAGGAATGGTGACCAGTGTCTCACCAAACTTGGGTTTCAGCTTGAAACGGAGGTTTGGATTGCCACGAAAGCCATACCATAGGCGATCGCTTGGCGGTGGTGGGAGATTCAACACCAGAGTGCCATGCAGCGTGCTCACCTTCAAATGGGATGGGAGAAAAAGGTAAGCAATCAGAATAAAAATAATAAAAGTATTAAACCCTCTAGGATGGATAGGTGAGTGGGTTTAACGGCCCTAACCCCTAACCGCTGAGGACACGATGATTTAGTACAATGGCATGGGGAAAGTACAGTACACTTATAAGAGAACTGTGTTTGCTTATAGCTCCTATCATAGCACTCGTGGCTCACCAAACACTCTCACGTTAGTGGATTATCGTCTTTTATGCACTCGGAAATATCTGGACACCATTAGGTCGCTGCATGAGGGGGTAGAAAAAGTGAGTTCGTCCGTTGGAAGCATTGCTAATTAACAATCGACTATTAAAATCTCAAAATAGGTCTCCTTTGATTGAAAAGAGAAATGTTTTATGGAGTGGTTCCACTTACCTCCAACTGGAGATTGATGGCTTTATTTGAGACATACTCCATGCCACGCTGCACAAATTTGCTGTCGACTGCCTTTTGGAAGTAGGAAGAGCGAGTGATCTTATCCATAATACGATACAGTCGTCGCCTTGGCCTTTGCCTAAAAGAGAGAAGGGATGCAAAGCGAAGCCTCTAGGAGAGAGTTAGGCAGATGGAAGAGAAGAGAAGGTGGTGCAGCTAACATATCGTTGTTCTCTTCGGGTGAGAAGGTCATTCGCTGAGTGTCAATCGACTTGGCGTCGGGGGAAGTGGGTATAGCAGGTGAGAAAGTGGAAGGTGCGCCCACAGCGACAGTAGTGGGAAGAATGGAAGCGAAGGCATTGGTGAGCGCACTCTCTCGATCGCTGTCCGTTGAGGAGTCAGCACTGTCCTCCTCATCTGAGAGGAAGGCCGCCATGCTTCGCCCTGTTCCATCTGCATTCCCCCCTCCAGTTGGATAGTCCGGGGCCACACTGCCCGCATTGTTGTTGATAGCTGCACCCGTGTTGCCCAGTTCCGGCGGTAATTGTGGCCCTAATGATGATAGCCGTTCCAATTTGGCGAGGAAAATTGGGGTGTTAGGCTATGTTTAACTATATTGTCAGCACAGAGTAGCCATGGTAGTGAGAAAAAGCATCTAAAATTGCGGTTGTGCAACATCTACCAGAAAGACCAGCGTTAAATAGAGCAGCATGTAAGGAATAAGATGTGAAACTGAAACAACTTAGCATTAACCTGAAAATCGGATGTTTGTAGACTCATACACAACAAGTAAAACTACAAAAGGACAAGTAAAAAAAACTACAAGCTAGCGAAGGTAATGTTTTTAATGGACAGAAAGAATGCAAAAAAACCTCCGCGTGGCTCCATAATGTATCGAATACTTTGTTCATTAGTTGACTCGCTAGTAAACAAACTTCGGTGCAAGGGAAGGAGGTGTTAACACAGTTTTATCTCAACTCACCCATAAACAGTAGTGACCCCAGTGCTATATTCAAAATGGTAGAATGAAGTCTTTTCTGAAACACTTTTACATAAGCCTTAGAGGAGTATAGGCACTGATCCCCATCGCACAATACGTTGTTAGTACAGACCTAGTAAAACACAGACCCCAGAACAATCTACATTTGATGTGTCTATGCTCCCTGGAGGTGTAGCGTGAAGCATTATGCTGCAACAGAAATGGATTGACAATACACTTATTCACTTACTTGAACCAACGGCACCATTTTGACGCCAACTTTTATCCCGCAACTTCATGAGATTGATCTACAAGGAGATGGTGATCATAATGATGATTTGGTTTCTTCATCAGGTTCTGCTCACATATGAATTGGCAAAGGGGGCTGCTCACATTGGTTTCAAGAGAGACTGTAAAACCGCCAGCATAAACAATCTCCGCTTCGATCCACAGCCCTTGGTTGTCTAAAAATGGTTTTCCAGCGTTTCTGACCACTGGCAATTCCGTGCCCATGTCTACACTCGTTACGGTCAGTTCATTCACGAAGTAGGGCAACTGAAAGCGGAGGTAATAAGCAAAGAAGTGAGGAAGTAGTTTAGTGAGGTCAACTCGGTAGCCGCGTAGCTATTTATTCCCCACCTCAAAGCCGATTCATTTCTACCATTTAAACATTTTTGGGTCCATCGTAAAATAGGTTTAATCATTCCTTGTCAGCTTTTAAGGTGCAACCAATTCAACCAATCAGCGTAGACTAGTGTGCAACAAAAAAACACCAATTTAAGTGTTGACTACCACCAAATAAAAACTCATCTGAAAGACAGCTCTTATAACAATTCTCGACTTGTTATCGATCTTTCTTCCCAAATGGGGCACCTGTCAGAGCGTCAAAATCAAACAGCCAATAAAACCTACCTCTAAAGATTGATTTGTAAGGACACATCCCAAGGGGTAATAAATAAATGTAAAAAATTTCGACGAATTTATTGTTTTTGACCAGAAACTCGATGTGTCAATCGCTCAGGTAAAAACTTCCATGCATGCATTGCAAACAACACCCATCCTCATATGCATGTCTTCAACCTTAACACCACGCCATTTCGTGTCAATCTAGGTGTCATGCAGTAGTGGTAGCAGCGGCCACAGCCTGGTAACCATAAAAATAACCTTTCCAGCAAGTTGAAAACTAGTTATTCTCAATCATCAATGTCCCATAGGGTGATGAGAATCTAATAGAGGCCTAAGTTACAAGTACCAACCAGTCACCACAAAAATACGAAGCGAATTTTTAATAGCAAGAGGTAAACTAACATGAAGTTTCCTCAATTTCCCCTGTATCTTTTCTTGCACACGCTTGAGCCAGAGTTCATGCCGCAAGAAGTCCCAAAACAAACGTCCAATGAGAGCATTAAGCCACGGCACCTGGCTGTCACAGCTCACGTAATTGAGGTTCAACTGTAGTGCCTGGCTGGCGCGTAGGAGCCACGAGGCGGGCATGAATTTAGCCATGTGGCGCAGGTACGCCATCTGCAGTTCGGCGTCGGAGTCGCAAGCTGAGGTGCTTGAAGGGAAGTAACGGAGACCAACGGGGACGGTTGTGGCGCCCTCCTCTGCACTTGCAGAGGAGTCAGCTACCGTGGTAACGTCCGTGGACGAAGAGCTGGTTCGCATCGACGGTGAGGGGACGGATGCCTTCATCGCAGATGCGCCCGGAGTCAATAAATGCTTGAAGGCCTACAAAAGATCGAAGTCCATGTGTGTGCGTTTGTGATGAGTGCTATACGTTGCAGCTCTATTAAGCGAATAAGCGGGGTTTATTTCGCTTTGAAATACCAATGTGAACTTGAATAATGGGAGTGGGAGAAGTAAGTGCACGTGTGGGCCAGAACCACTCGATTGTGGAATATAAAGCACGCATTAAGTGCAGAGAGGCTTGGATGTTCGTAGCTTGTAGAGGCAATAATTGATGTTTTGTGCGGCAGGACTGAATGACCGCTACGCAATAACGCTATGAGAAGAGCAGAAACGTAGCTTGGCCGACACGAAAGAAGAGGTACTATTTGTGCACACGAGTCACCTGCTTGAGCAACGCATAATCTGTCTTGAAATTGCACAAGACATGGATCGTTTTGTTGCAGTAGTGAGTATGACGCGATTAGCTGCAAAGATTCGCGAATTCGGAAGGCTGATGCACACTGGCCATCGTGGCATGATATGGGCTTACTGACAAGTTTCGGTGTGTTGAAGCCGCTTCGGAGGTGGCAGGTATAAGCAGAGATAAGTGAATAAAGGCGTCAGAAGGCTGTGTGTGTTGGAATAAGTGCAGTGCCCAAGTCTTAAGATTTGTCCACCTTTAATAAATTCTTAGTTCTTCGTCAGATTTGAACGACCCTCGTAAATGCTTTGCTTTTCGGAGGGATGAGGGTTAAAGAGACTAAACTTACCCAATACACGAAAGATAAGAGGATGACTTGAAGGAACAAGAGGGATCGGTTTTTTTCTGCTGTTGATAAAACGATAAAAGTGGTGACTTGCCTGTTGAGTGGTGGTTAAAAGTGGTTTCCCGATGGAGGCGCCTCTGAGGCGTCGGAACCAGGCCTCCTTTTCGCGACAGGTCCGTGCAAAGAGGTAGATCTTCTCCGCCAAATCGGAGTGCCGAACGAGGAGGAAGTCCTCGGGAGGGTCCTGTGGTGGAGAGGCCATATCCTCCACCATTGCATTGCCGGGGACGACACCGGGGTTGGTAGAAACACGAAGAAAGCGACTGGTGGAGACAGAGTAGGCCGAGCCGTCATCCAGGAGGGATGATATAGATACCTTCGAAAGCGCTTCGTCGTGGTCTAGTGTCGTTGCAAGTCCATAGGTTGAGGAACTACGTAAAGGCTGCGCTTGAGAGCTTGCAACTACCTTGGAGGGCGTGGTGTTGCAGCTGTTGTCCTCCAAAGTAACCGATGGTGCATTCTACAATCCGTAGTAACGGTAACCGTTATGAAGACAGAAGGAAAAGAAACTCGGTTTTTTTAGATTGTGGGGTCATTGATGTCAGTTATTAGCGGAATTATTACCTCCCATAGGGAGGTGCTTATTAATACTTCATGCCTAACCGTTGGGCATTTGGACTTCGGAAAACATGGAGCCAGCAAGTAAATGGGTAAGGCTTAACCAGTTCCACATGACGCTAGAGACAATCACAGATATTGCATTTGGAAGGAATTAGATGTTGCTACTGCATTGGCTCATTCTTTTCACAAAACAATCGACAAAACGCCCAGTTTGCAGACGTCAATTGTTAGAAGGTACGACCTTATAGTTAATGCTTGCAAGTTGGCAAGCCACCTAGTAGAACCTTTCTGTATGGATAAAAATGGAAACCATGGTAACGGCATGTAATAACGCGTTCGATGCTAAGGGACGATCAAACACCACGGTCACCCCAATTACAAGTCACCTGAAAAATGGAAAGTATAATTATTCCCTAGATCGGGAATGCTCCACGACTATTTCATTATTCTGTTTGAGATGGGATTTAGTGAAACCAGTAGTTATCATCAGAAGTCGGGGCATGCGACGCTGATGGGGAATTTGTTAAGACCGCCTCCAGAATGCCCAGTATGCGACCCAAGATGAAGGAGAATTTTGAATGAACGAAAGTAAAGGAACGGACTGAGGGCCTACCTGTTCATTTTTTATAGTGAGGCAGATGGGGTATTTCTTACTCCACAGCCGCTTCTCCACAAGGCCACGAGGCAGGAGGGAGACGGTGACCTTGCGCATATCATAGATGCGCTGATGTATGAACTGCACTCCACAGCTCGGCGGCACTGGCACATTGAACATGGCACGTCGGGGGACGTTTTTTCGGGGACGTTGGATGCGCAGTTGAGTCCCTTCCAGTGTTACAAACACCGAGTGCGTGCTGTTTATGTGGTACGTATCCGGCGAGTAGGAGACAATCTGGCATTGCGGGAGAGACAAGTCAGTGCGATTTCAACACAGTCTATTTCACCATGTGCAAAGTGCTATTTTCACATAGCTCTCAAAAACAGCTCATTAAAACGACGACTTCGGTTGCTATAAGATGGATGACATTAACATGTTCTTAACACCTTAAGATTGATAAAACATTTAGCAGCATTATTAGAGCATCTCATCTGCAGAAAAGCTCTTGAAATCAAGGAAAGAAAAGCGGTAAAAATTATGAAAATACTGCTGAATAAGATACCTAATCTTTAACCTCAAGGATTCCATAGTGCGATCTCCTGAGGCAACGGCTTGCCGTCCTTAAGGTCGAAAAGTTAGTCTCTTGGAGAAA
This sequence comes from Taenia hydatigena, assembly GCA_036345935.2. Lineage (NCBI taxonomy): Eukaryota > Metazoa > Platyhelminthes > Cestoda > Cyclophyllidea > Taeniidae > Taenia > Taenia hydatigena. Next base: position 18,094,810 of record JADWOT020000003.1, read on the forward strand.
TGAAGACATGCTTAGAGGAAAAATATCTCCAATAGAAAGCAAGTGGGTAAGGTTTGACCCGTTTCAGCGTTCAGCAATAACAAATTTGACCTTCACCTAGCAGAGGCAGTTAAGCTTCAGTTTTGATTGGCCAAAATGCGTAAGCATAACAAAATTGCATTTCAGAAATTTAAGATTGGAATGCCCTTCAGCATGACCTAACAGGCAAACTAACAAAATAGAGCCGATGGAAGTGGTGAAAACGATACGAGTGCTATGCAATGTAAGTCATAGGGACAAACAATTGTTGAGGAATAATAGGTGTGTGGGTAGATAGGATTTATGCATAAATCCTAACGTCGAATGGGGAGAGTACAACAATTCCCACCGAGTGGCAAAAAGCGATTTTGGCTTTAACAATGGAACTGTGACACGTTCAGTTGAATCGATTCTTTTGCCAGTTGTCAAGCTTGTTTGTTTAGCTCTCAGATTTGATGATGGGGCACTTAGGAACTCCGACATTGTACCTCCACCGGGCGACACGGCCTTCTCTAGCCCAAAGCCCTACTATACGTCAACAATACATATTGCGGTCGAGTAGTACGTCCCTTTTCGTCTTCCGGAAAGTCTTGAAGCGACAAAATAGTCTCAATCAAGGCCAGAAAACCAATTAGGCTTCCTCTTGACGGTTTGAGTTCGATGGCCAACTTAACAGAACCTTTTAAAGCTAAAAAAGCACCAAGGGCATGATCGTCATCTTAACACCTCAATAAATCAGGTGCATGGGGTTGAAGATGGCACTATACGAAATGAGCTTCATTGCAGCCCTGATCTCTTATCCCTTTCTTGCTGTAAGCTACTTTGACCTTATGAATTGGCTAAAAGTCGAATCAAAGGATATGCAAGGGAGCAGCAGGCCAAAACAAACACCACACTCCTGCCATGTGTACTAGCAAAACGTCAGTAAACAGACCATCTTAAATGTATCAGTCATGTCTGGATCTATGCCTCCATAAGATGTAAAGAGGCAGAAGAAAGAGGGGCACCATACGGTCCATGATTAAACCGAGTTTAACTCCCTTCTTCTCCCTACTCTAGTAATGTGTGATTGAACAATGTCTTTACGGAAAGTTACAGCCGCCAAAAGTGGTTTCATGGAGTCTTAACCACATCAGTTATGGTAATAGGGATGGCTCGGGTAATACATTGACAACAATATCAAACCCACTGTCTCTTTCTACTCATCAGATATTGTCATAAACTCATAAATGGAAGACAGCTATTGTGGTGACCGAACCTACGATTGCCTGCGGAAGAGGCAAGAATTTTAACCGGGTCAACTTTTGGCAAGCATAACAGTTTTGAGTTCCAGATAGTGATAAGTATAGTGGGAAGAAACAGGGTCTAGAAGGATTGACGTCGTTTTAAAAAGTGGCTCACAACAAGGCTGTGAATGCTGACTTATATTCATTCTGTTCTTAGCATCCCTTTTAACGGCTCATCAGTTCCTTTGTTCAGTCTTGAGAGCCCAATGGAACGCTTGATAGCTGGGTATTAAGCAAAAGAGCCATAGAGGAAAGCCATCTGCTGTAGTGGGTGGATTTGCCAAAGCATACAAAGGAAGGGACATTAAAATCAAATCAGCGCTTGACGACTGCTCTAAACCTTTAATGTTACATTTACTCAAGAGGAGTGCTAAAGTAGCCCGCGCAATCTTCTAGCCCTTTAGTGCATGTATAGCCAAGATAAATCAAGACCTGTATGCCTCATGAATCTCCCGGAAATGCTTAGGCCCCAAAAAGCAGCACAGAGCCTGATCACAGTATGTTCACACCATTAGAGCCCAGATTAAGCAACTTCTAGTGGAAGGAATCTTAAGTTATCACACCAACGGTCTCAGCAAACAGGAGATTGAAGGAACACGAACCTCATTCATCCAGGCTCTGTAAACAGGCCGATTGTGTTTGTCCAGCTTGTAGCCGAGACTATCACCCAGAGGACCACTGGAGGGCCCTGATCGCAGGTCTTCGTCGGCCAGTTGGGGCACCGGTGGAGCCTGAAGATCACGCAGTTGCGGAAGCACCAGAGGACCCGCATAGGGCGGTCGCCAGGCGGAGAGGAGAGAGTTATGCAGGCTGCAACAAGTCGCGCCTGGCGAGACGCCGGTGAAGCAGCAGCAGCAGCGGTCAGAGGGATAGTAGAGAAAGTCCATCGCAAGGTGGTATAGGCGAAGAGCACAATATGTCACGAAACCACCCACAACTGTGCCCCAGAGAAAGGGCGAGACAGAGAGCACCCAACAGCAGGAGAGGAGAGCCACCAGAACACCGCAAAACATATATAGTCTGTCAAGTAGGAACAAAATATGATGCATGAATGGGTGGATAAATGGACGAATAAAATTAGTGCAGATTTGCCAAAAAATCACTTACGCGTAAAGGGAAAGTGGATGAAAATACAGTGGGGAGAATGCAATTTCTGATCTAGCCAGCGCGCTCTCCTTTCCCAAACCATGAAAACACAATAGTGATTATGCGAAATGGATCAAATCAGGCACATAATTGTGGTTTATTTTCTCATCCCTGCTTACCAATCAGCTCTCCCCAGTGCAATAACAATGAGTGAAAGGAGAAAGAGAATTTCCAGCCAAAACATTGCAGTAATTCCAGAAAAATGGCAGTGGCCTAAACAGGAAGCGCATCAAGAAATAGAATAACGGAAAAGTTCTCACCTGAACATGGAGAACCTAGACTTTGACTTCCTTGCCCTTTTCGGTTTCGATGGAGGTTGTGGTGGTGGTGGCTGCGAAGTAAGTCCTCGAGAGTCCCCTTCAAACTGTTCGCTAACTGAAAGGATTGTCGGTGCCATACTGACCGTCTCTGCATCTCGTGGGGTCGCTGAGACGCCCTCCACTTCACGTGACACGGCGGAGACAGTGGTGTCTTTTTGATGGTCCTTTCTGCGCCATCTGACCTGTTTTTCCTCTGCAGGCCCGACTCCTAAATCGGGTCTTTCGATCTCTCGTACCATTAGCACGTCCCTCTTTGCTTCCGATTCTCTCAATTTCTTCAATGAATTATGCATTCGTAGTGGAGATTCGACTACACAGTCAGTGCCTTCAAGTTCCAAACCAGTGGGGGTCGGTGAATACACCTGTTTGAAAAAAGTTGCATGAATTAATGTTCGTACCCGCCGTAGTTTGTGACTCTAAGTCACTCATATTCTCTTACGCTTTGGGTATGTTGATTACCTGTCATGCCGGACTGACCTATCTGATCTCGTTCGAATGAACTTCTAACCTGACTACTTGAAACTCCTGCTATGCTATCCATGTTCCTCCCCTTCCAGCACAGCCATACACCCATAAAAGAGCGACAAGAGCGTTCAGGTCTAGGAAAGTCGAGTTTATAAAAGGCGAGGAAATTTTGAAGAATAGACGCACATGTATTCCAACGCACAAATTCGTATGACGCATTTGTTTATCCACTTACCAAGGCTTGCCAGTAGGCAGAAATCATTCCAGGATAGCCAGTGTGCACTAGCTTTCCCACATTTCATTTTCACCACTGCAGTAGAAAGGCCCGTATCTTGTGCAATTTCAAGCCAGATTATGCATTGCTCAAGCACTCAGGATTGGATGATTTACGCACTGACTTAATGTGTACAGGAATGATCGACTTAGCTGTGGCCTCGGAACCATCCCGCCTGAAATTCTAACTGACGGAGGCAAAGTAACTACAGACCAGCAACAATACCAATTGAATGAGTTTAACAATGACTACAACGTAATAGGGCAAAGGACATTTCAGTGGTTTTCAAATTAGAAAACGGTACATTTATCTCGTCTAGCACAAATGGAAGGTGAATCCTTCGGTATCAGTCGTTGCTGTTAGCTCCCAAAGCCAGAACGCCTGCAGAGAGCGCTATGAGACAAACGAAAGGAAAGAAATTCATGCACAAATATACCGATTGAGGCAATTATGGTTCAGTGGATGGAAGAAGCTGAGGCATCACGAACAGATGATCCTGGTAGCCAATGCAATAAGATACAGGCATAGAGCCATATGAATATAATTTGAGTCGTTCCAAAGAGTTCACTCACTATCCAATTTCTACTAAAAGGGGTACCATGGGTGAATGAAGATTCGAAGGACTGGATCCACATAGAAACCGGGAGAATAGGCACGTAATGAAAGGAGTTTATGCACAAGGTCGCGAAATCAAACAGAGAGCCTGATGCTCTTAACAAAATAAAGATTTGAGTGAATCACATTTCCTAAACTTTATATGTATTTAATGTGGAGTTTAATTAATGATCAGCCAACATTCCAATCAAAATAGGATAGGTGTAGCGGAAGGTAAGTGCACAGAAAATAATGAGGAAATGTAGTAGGGGAACCTGATCACATTAAGCGTTGAACAATTTTTGTGTACTCTTGTAAACGAGTTTAAACATGAAGAAAAACTATCTACCACTGAGGAGAGTCCTAGTCTTAGTAGTGCACGACAGCATAAGACCTCAAATTAGAGCAAAATTTGCACGTGGAAAGATGTGTACTTTGGATGGAATGAGAGAGCGGAAGGAAGATACTGTCCCACCCCCATCCTCCACATTCTTTTAATGCCATTCCTCCGAGTAATGATGTTCACCATGCCTTAGCTTTTGTCTATTTGGAAAAAAATTATGAATTGTAAACAGAAATGGTGAGCGCTTTAATGAATATTTTAAGAATTCTTCTATTGTTGCTCACTTTTCACCCTAGTCCGGAACAGTTTCGAATAAACAAGCTTCCACAAAAAAACTGAAGCACGCCGATGCAGTTTAAATCAAACAGGTCAATTTAAGGTGACCAAAATAGTATGAATGGATCTGGTCATTTCGCTTCCCAAGTTCTTATTTCGCAGACTATTTTAGACAGGCCCCGGAGTTAACAAAATTGCTAAATTCGGAAGAAAACCCTACCAAACTGGAAGGAGCCCAACACTTGAAGTGCAGGGAGCCATTCTCCACACGAACGTCGGGGAGGGAGACGGCAGCGGAGGCAGCGGGGTCAGTTGAGCTGGCAGTGTTGTGGACCAAACGACGGAAAGGGCGCTGGAGATAGGTGAGGATATCGACCGGCGAGAGGTAAACGGAAACGCGGAGGCTATGAGCCTCGCCAGTGCCCTCCGTCAGCGAGACGGTGCGACGTCGGTGGCGCCAGCGCCGCAGTCGTGAGTCTCTAAAACCCGCTGACGTGGGCAATTCTACATTGTGACCACCATTCTGCATATCCCTTGAAAGCACAAAACAGAAGAGGAGGTTAAGCGACATCACGATTAGTAGTGAGAGGAGTACAGGGCTAAAATACCAGAGCCATTTTTAAGGAGTGAATGCTGCATGTTCCTTTGATGCAGTCATTTAACCGCTTATCGCAGATTCTACGCACTACTTTCAGACCAGGTTCAGCACATCAAGACTGTCAGTAGGCTTGATTCATTCTAGGATTGCCAGTGCGCACTAATCTCAGTGGCATATTTGCAGTTTCAAAGGAGACTTCGCATTGCTCAAACGCTCAGAATTGAATGTTTTACGCAGACTGAATGTAAACAGGGGTGACCGGTCTCGCTGTGAGCTGAGATCCATCACATTGGAGATCTTTACCGACAGAGCAGCCACAACAGCCGGAGAAGTGTTTGAGGTTCTCTGCAAGAGAGCTTAGTCACTAGGCCGCAGCCCAGCAGAAGCATACCATGATGGGAGGCACTAATTTATAGGTTCACATTTTCAGGAGTAGACATAACCTTCATGTACAATGAAGCAGACAAAACTCTATTGACACTCCAACGCCATCATTTCGTGATAACTCGTCGCATCTAATTGTGAGGTGAGGATGGATTAGTTGAGTTTACGACAATAAAGCAGCGCTAGAATGGCCTTGGAGACAATTGCACTCTCTCCTCTAGTTTAAGAGCAGCAGTTAAGTCGGATAGTTTGGCAGCATAAGCGATGATGTTATATTATAAATAAGGCCTCAAGACTGTGGGGATCGTCTTTTATCTGGAACCTAATAACAAACGTGCTTATCCATTGGAATAATCGCTTCCAATGTTTGTAATCTGACAAAATCCTTTACTTCACTTTGAGAAAAGCCTGGTAAAGCAAAATACCCCTCAGATAGAACCACTTGTAGAATTTGAATCATGGTATGTGCATTTTATGTCACAATGATTATGCAACCAATCGGTCAACAAAATCCTTAGTACAAATCTTGATTTGCTGGAGAGATTATTAGAGTTTCATCAGCCATATTTTTCTTTATTATGAGTACTTTCCAAGGAGTGCCGTGTGAATGCTGTAAATTCCCCTACGAGAAGAAATTTCCAAGCAAAAATTTTCTTTTTTGTGTTCAAATTCAACCATCATTCGTCCAGTATTTAAAAACCACATACGCTTGAGATTTCTAGGTATTACGCCACGAATTGTGGTGAGTTGATACCTTATTTAATCGTAGATTTAATTGCGTGGACTCGTAGATTTCACGGAATGAACTTCGATCGGTGATGCGACTATCCTGACTACCACTCTCGAAACCTTTCCGTATGTTACTACTAAACGCATCGTCCCATTGGTAATGACTTATTGCAGCAACGAAATGCTTCAAATCTGCTGTTATCCTACATAAATTAGACCGGTAGCCTATATAAAGCTTAATGATGTACCCAGAGCCTGCCCACATTCGATGAATGCTCTCGTGTAGGCTATAAAGAATCAAAGGCACAATTCGCTCCGAACCTCGTTGCCATAATCAGATACTATATCCATAGCCGCATAGGCGCTTGAAAATTGCAATTTCAGCAAACTATTTTTAGTGGTAGATAACAAAAAAATGACTTAAGAGTGTAGGAAAAGGATGTGCTTTATGCAATTTGAATGTGAAGAAGGCAATGAAGGATTTGCTCCTCTGCCAATCAAAAAAGCCCGCATTCTTTTGCTCTAGGCTGGTAACAGACGCATACAATGATAACGGTGATGACAATACTACGATCGCTTTCATAAACAAAACAACGCCTATTTCATCTATCCATGTGAATTTGATAACAACAAAGGACACAGCCCATGTTCGTCCGTTGTTATGACGAATGTCACAAGACGAAGAACAATGAGAACATCCATTGCCCATCAATAGACTAGACATAGTCAGGTCATGCAGTTAGCTCCGTTACAGGTCACAGGGTGAACAACTGCAGCATGATTCTGGCGACGTCACAGCCAAAAGGGAGATAGGCTCGAACCAGTTCTTGAGAAAGTTTGCCATTTGTCGTGAAAACGAGGAACTATTTATTATTGCGTCAAAATGCCCGAAATATCACGCCGGAAACAACTACTGCACCTCAGCAACGTGAGCCAACGACCCCGAAGAGCGGGGTGGCATTAATATGCGAACGAATGCACCGTACTGATAACAGCAAAACACGGCAAGAAGTGCGACCTCAAATATCATCTTATGCCCAATTGAAAAAGTTCTGACGCTGGGAACAGATGTGACCCGACCCTGCTGTTGGGGTATGCTAAAAAATGACAAACCAATTCGCTAAATCTTTTGTTCAAAAGATGCTCCGTCAATATCCCAATGGCTTGACTAAAGCAAAAGACATTAGTCGAATTAATTCTGAGATTCTTCTGATGTAAAACAAAAGGGAATAAGGACAACTACACTAAACGGAATTCCAGTCCCAATTTCGAAGCCACAAAATTGCTTCTTTCACACCAGAGTTGAATGAACGTCATCATTGCACTTAACTTAGAGGATTCAGAAAAGAATGTCACATCCAATTTGCCGTAAACAAAGTAGACAGATCAAAGCGTAGGATCTGGCTCGCAAAATATTCGGCGTAGAATAAAACACCAAACACTCGAACAAACCTCATTATCAAGCCAAAAAGAGCAACAATTTTACATTGCCAAAAATAAATTCTCAATCCTTCGACAACAACGATTGTGATGGAGGACTTCAACAATCACAAACAAGCCTTAAAGACAGCTCAGATAAATCTATGATGCAGCTACTCAGAGGAGAGAAAACGTGCTTACGAGACTTCGCCTCCCAAGGAATGTTTAAGTTTTGACTGCAAAACAAACTCCTCCGCATTGGTGTGCGAAGGTGCAGAACTGGGTAGAACAGAGGGGGTGTCGACATCATAAAGGAAGTTTTCGGCTGATGCCACAATATCTTCGGCCACTTCAAACTGGATGGGCTCAGAATCGTCATCAGGGATACCCTGAATCTAAGGAACAACAACAAAAATTCATGATAGTAGATCAGATGTGCGACCCAATTTCACGCGGACTAAATGCAAAACATGGGTCTATTCAAAACTAGGCGGCGACGTCTAATACTCGACGATACACATAAATAGCATATTTGTACCGGACCACGACGTCTCATCGATGCTTTAGCCTTTTGTTCAGCAAACTTTTGGAGCGCTGCATCAAGACCGCCAACGTCATCTTCTGCGGTAGAGGAGAATGTCAAGGAGTTCAAAATATCATCAAAGTCTTCTTGATTGCGGTGCATCAGATCTGTTAATCGCCGAGATGACATTGAAATTGAGGCAATAGAGAAGGGAGTACACTACATAAAAGGAGGAAACGCTGAATTTGATGATATGCACAAAATCTGATATCATTAACTGACAAATAGAAATCAAAGGTTTGCAAAAACTTTAGAATGGAGGATGAGCATACGTGACGAGGCGTAACCCTTCATAATGCATTCAACTAGTCACATAGGCCATTTGACCGTGTGAGGGCAAATAGTTGAGACCCAGCACATAGATAAATGTATCAACAAAAGTAAGGCTATCGACCGCACAGAAAATGCATCTTCCTAACAAACTAGGGACGCATTGGTTCAAAAAGGGCTCGACACATAAAACCGACTCATAATCACTTTAATCAGCGCCAGCTTACATCGACATAACATAACCGACCCTACTGCGAGCAAGTCAGGGTCATATGCGAGTTGTTCAACCGAACAACAAAATCCAAGACACCTAATCAAATAAATATTCCTGAAAAACCAAACGAGTGTAAGATTAGGATATATTAGTCCAGAAAAATTAATAAGTTGCAACATACCAGGTGACCTACAATTAACAAAGTTATCAGGTGGAATTACTTCATTATTAAAGTTGTGGTATCCTGGGTTTTATTACCACAGCTGTTTGCTTCCCTCTTCTTTCAGATTTGTATATGCTTTGTGATTATCCCCCTCCAGCACTTCCTTCAACCAACAACACGTTTTCTATCCTAGTAACGTAGCTTGCAATCCCTTTAAGAAAGGCTCAAAAAGTTACAAAATAGCATCGAAACATAGCAAGATTATTGTTTGCGTAAATCATCTGTAAAAATCACTGCGATTTTACCTAGCAGAACTTAAGCAAGTATAAAAATTTAACAGAAAGGTGATCCGACAGCTGTAGTGCAGACACTTCTCAAAAAAATTACAGGGTCGCAAGCCGACTTTGAAGTTTTATCATTAAGTGACCCCTGCTTCATTTTGAAATGAATTTTTTTACTGCATCTGCATGTAGTAGTAGACATTCACGCAATACTATGCATATCAATTCAAAATTTTTGCATGTGGTAGCGAAAGTTGAATTATGTGCGCTCTTTTAGGAACCCAATGTTTTGCATGACATGACACGAAACAGGAGTGTAGCGTCCCGAGGCTCCCTCGAAGGCAAAAGAAAGCAGAATGCTAGGGTAGAATATATGTATATTCAACGGATAGAGGGAACTAGGCTGCTGGCATGGCCCGGAGGACAGCCCACGCAGCTAGGGCAGTACGGCCGCCTCTGTGACCTTGACCGTAACTGATAGTTTCAACAAATAAAGTACTATAAGGTGGGCTTATCACCATTTATCGTTGTGCGTTTTTTGTTTGCTTAACCTTGGTCTCTGAACTTTCACTCGGTTGGGTAGCCTCGCAACTATGCTATTAGCCCAGTGATTTAAAGCGTTGCATGTAGTACTTTGTTTGTTAGAATTGCCGGTTTCTGTCAAGGACACAGAGGTGGCCGTATTGCCCTAGCTGCGTGGGCTGTCCTCCGCAGCAGCCTTTTTCTCTCTGTCCGATGAATATATATATATATATATTCTACTTTAGCATTCTGCATTCTTTTGCTTTCGAGGAAGCCTCGGGACGCTACATTGGTGGCAGCGGAAAGCGAACCCGACTCTATAGGGTTACTATCCCGATCTCTACCGCCTGTGGCATGTTGCAGCGGTGCGAAAGAAGTGCATGTGCTACGGATAGGCCACGATCAACGTCCACCTCCGGCATCTACCCCATCTCCGTGTTCTACAAGAAAGCTATCAACAACTGAAGCGACACTAGTCATGGACCACCTGGGAAATTTCGTTCCAAAGATTACCCCTAATATCTACTTGCTTAAGGAGATCGGCGTGCTGACGCCTTTTTACGGACATGCTGATGGTCGGCAGAACCACTTATTCTGAACTTCTGTTCCCAAGCCAAGCGAAACTCGAAGTGCAATGTACTGTCAAGAGGGATCACTGACGTTGGTGTCAAGCATCGCCTCAATCGGGACGAATGTCGGCGACTGGCATGGTTAGCTCGTGGGTGCTTCTTGCAGCACTGAGTGTGCTGTGATGGCTGACGCGGGAGATGTACCGAGGGGCGCGTCGGGGACGACGCTCGAAAGAGGAGAGGGGTAATGTAGTACTTTGTTTGTTAGAACTGCTGGTTTCTGTCAAGGTCATAGAGGTGGCAGTATTGCCCTAGCTGCGTGGGCTGGCCTCCGGGCCATGCCAGCAGCCTTTTTCTCTCTGTGCGATAAATATATATATATATTCTACTTTAGCATTCTGCCTTCTTTTGCTTTTGAGGAAGCCTCGGGACGCTACATTGTACGTTCATCATTTGCAGGATTATCATGCACTGTTTTGTCCTCAGAGATGAATTCGAGTGCTTTGTTAGTAGAAGAGCAATTCAAACTCGATCTCTGGTCACGATAAAAAAACTTTGGTGAATTTTAATGAAAAGGCTTAGAATTGCGTCTACTTTCCGCGAGGACTCAAATTTTGTGGTCTAAAGTAAAACCAAAAAAATGAGAAAACGCTTTTGCAGTGAGCCAAAAACTCATTTCGCGGAATTGCTTACCGTAATCGTGGAGAGATCGGTAATATGGACTCGCGATACCTTCGCCTCTATTCCTCAGCTAGACGGATAGATCCTGGGTAGATATGGTTTGGCAGCACTAGAGTAGAATATATATGTTCAATGGGCAGAGGGAAATAAGCTGCCGGTATGGCCCATCGGCCAACCTACGCAGCTAGGACAAGATGGCCACCCCTGTGACGCTGACCAAAAATCGGTTGTACAAACAAACAAAGTACTACGCCTTTTCTTATTCAGCTGCACTGATATCCGTCCTATTTCTTCGAAATGATCTTAGATATGTGCTTATGCGATCACATGCAACAAGCGCAATGGTCATCTTAATCCCCATACAGTCAAAACTGAAGATGCATTTGAATTACTAGGTGACATCAGTGAGGCTGCTTAAAAATTCGATGAATTGCATGAATGGCAAATGTGTGTTATACATTGCAACAACGATTACATTTTAATAGCGCGAGGTTGATCAGGGAAACCGTAAAAAAGAAGGGGCCAAAGGTTAAGGAGGTTGAACAGTACATTCGCAAGGAATACTCAGTGTTCTGACCGTTGTAGTTTCACTAGGCGGATTGACCTCTGGACATCGTCGGCAGCCGAGATAAATCTGCGTGCCAAAATTAAAATTTTTCGCCAAACTGCTTTTTTTGATCTTGAAAAATTTTTATATTTTGCACTTATTCGTTTTGAAGACTGGGGGTGGAAATTTAAGCAAAGGGCTATAAAAATAACTAAAGCAGAACTTCCGTGCTCACCTTTTAGTCAGTTATACTTTGTCCCATAAACTTAAGCTTCAAAATAATATTAGCGTAAGTCGACGGTTATTTTTAGGTTCTGAACAATTGCTTGCTTTGATTTACAGCTTCAAAGCCTGTAATTTTTGTTTAATGTGTTAACGCAATCCTGCGTTTTTTCAAGTTTTCATCGGCTGTGAATTGCCTGAAGATCTGGATAAATGGCGAACTTGTATGAGGTACATCCTGGCTTTTCTTATTGTAGCTGTGACATCTAGGAGGTGCAGCTATGGAAAACACCCAGAGAACGGGAAAAGTGAGCAGTTTTCTTACAGTCATCTGAGTGTATTCGTTTGATGTGCTCAATTTTTTCCCACTGCTTGACTGAACGAGTCCGTTTTGACCCCGGTTGCTACTCGTGGTGCCAACTTCCTGGGTTTTTTTTACATTGCTATGTCTGTTTTGGAAAACCTTCGTTTCTAACCTTTGCCGTATATTGTTGTGTCAGTTGTGTTGTAAAGCACTGTAAAAGTTATAACGCCATTATTTGTGTCTTTTCATCTTACAGATGACCTTTGATGTTCCGTGTGATTTTAAGGCTATTCCTTCCTTAAGACTACTTGGGAGACATGTGCTTCCGCCATTTTTCTAGTAGGATCCTTTGATGTATACTTTTTGATTATTACAGATTAAGTAATCTTGCAGAGGTCTATGCTCTCATCAACACACTGCAGTTTCTTCAAAAAGCCTATATCAAAGATTGTATTAAAGAAGAAGAGTAAGTCATTGTTGGTTGCTTTTGATTCCCCTTCAACATCTTATAAATTCTATTCCTTTCTATCCCTTATCTGAGTCCTCCTGTACGTTTATTACTGATTCAGTGAATTAAAACCTCAACTGTCTCTAGGTATTTGGTTAAAAGGACCTCACGTACCCTTTATTTTTTTATAACTCACCGGGTCGATGAGAATTTGCATAAATTTAGCCAAAGGTTCATGGTGTTCCTGAATTTTGATTGCTCAAATTCACTTTTTAGGTATGTCACATCGTGTCAGAAGTTACTATCTCAGTTCGAAGCGGCCTTTTCGTTGGTTAAAAGTGAATTTCCAACTGTGGAATCGTTTATGGAAAAATACAAGGTGAAAGTTTAATGCCCTGCTCCACGTTTTTTTTGCCTTAGAATTCAATGCATTTTTCATTCTTCCTTTCAAAAACATTGCACGCACACTTTGTCTAGATGGATTGTCCTGGCGCCTTGAAAGTCATCAAGGAAGGCGTCGCCTTTCAAGACCGTGACAAAAAACTTCTTATTAATTGTACGGAGGTACCGTGCTGTGGTGTATTTAGTATTCGGTTAATAGGCATTGCTTCCTTTTTTACTGTCAATTATTCTTTCTCCTGTAGCTGTTTGTCACCATCATGGATAAAATAAGCATGGATCACTTCGCCAAGGATGAGGTACTTTGCTATGATGTTAGCTCTTAACTCGCTGATTTATCTAGTTACTTGCTTAGGCCTACCGATAATTGCTTGGCCAGACTTTCCTATGTATGGCTGTGTGGATGACTGCGTGCTGATTGCCTTAGATCTCCTAAGCGAACGTCACACAGTACCTTTGTTAGATATTGCATCCTCAATAGCTTCTGTAAATATTAACACCTGGAGATTGCCGTGACATAATGTTGTGCTTGGTGTTTTTTTTGAGATTCAACCGGATATTCGTAGTCTCTGGGAGTCTATGAACGGTCTCTCATTTATCCCCTCCGATTTTGATGGCAAGAAGAAAATACAGCGCTGGTGAGTTTGTCTCCAATTTACAAGGCTATGCTTTTGCTTTTTTGTAATCGTGGTCGGAAGACCTCCTACTCTATTAGGTTAAGTAGAGCGTGTTTGTCTCTTGATGGCCGCTTTGTGCTTTGATGAAAAGCTCTTCGAGAAGCGCCGACACTGCACGTTAGAAATAATTCTTTCTGGCAACCAAGCCATGTTTCTCACTCCAACTTCTTAGCACATACTGTGCTGCTTTTGGGCATGAACTATGGAAAAATACTTATGGGCTCATAAAAGAGGTTGTCACGCATCACCGAAGTTCCCTCAATGCCTTCATAGAGCTTTGCGAAAGTCTGTCTTTTGTTCATTGCTTCTTCTTCTTCTTCTTCAACCTCTTAAGATTGTAACTTAGTGTGTAGGCTACTGTGTAGCCGTATGGGGTGCATGAAGGATTTGTGCTCTTACCAAGGAGTCATGTGATCAAGTGTGATTGTCATACCAAAAGTGGTGTGAGCATCACTGAGGTTGGTTATGATAATACTTTTTGTTCCTGTTGTAGTTTTGTGTTTCGTTTACCACTCAGGCAGCTTGCGGGCCACTTTTGGTAAAAGTTCCATCAAACCCATCTGCTATTGTGTCCTTTTTCAAGCCAAATCACCCATCCAGGTTATCGTTCATTTTACAAACATCACTTTTTCATTTGCTTCACTTTGATAAAAAACGTGCCTCTAAAGGAAAGCCCCAACGCTGTTTTAGTGTCTGACCTATTGTTACTCGACTATATCGCAACAGCTATTTTTTTTCAGCTAACCTGTTGTTGAGTAGGGCCTCTTTAGCGTCATTAATCCTTTTGTGTTGCAATGGATGCGGTTATAGCATGACTGGTCATACTTTTTGTAGGCTTGACGTCTTGGAACCGATGGATGCATCGGAGGAACTATCGCCCATTCAAGGTCGACAGCTCATGCACGATATGAACACCACCTTTAACGACTTTAAATGTATTACTCCTGGAAGATAGTATTTTTGTTCATTTTACTGATTTCGAGCTACATCCCCAATATTGGATTATCTGTATACCATTATCCGGTGTTATAACCACTCTCTGTAATTCATTTCATGTGGCTTCCCAGCAATCTTGTTAGGCGCTATTTGGGTTGATGTGTTATTTTCTCATTACTTCATCTTACGTACCATCGCTGTGTCTTCAATAACACTGTTTTACTCGTCTGCTCTGATGCAATTCGATGTTGGGTAGGATGCGCCGTGTGCTTGACTTGGTGAATCTCCCTGTCATCTTGCTGCTCTTTGTTTGCTACACTGCCAAAAAATCAGCTATTTTCCGACTCAATTAGCCATGTAATAGTCCGTTTAGGATTCCACTGTTTTTTTTTCCCCTGAGTTGTCCTTGAAATCTTTAACGTGGCTACTACCACTCTCAGGGGAGAATGGACGCAGCCAAGATGTTCATTTGCTCCACCGTGTCGTCAGCATTTGCAATTTCACCGAATTGACAGATTCAGCAGTTGCTACAAAAGCTACACAGCTTACCTATCCTCAAATCGAGAGCAGTTCTCTTAAAATGAACCAGGTTGGTTGCAGCATGATTTTCAGAGAAACCAGATAAAATGAGTGGACAAAGAGCCAATGTAGCATTTTTGTGACAGTCGAATTACCAGAATCGGGATGTTGGACATAGGTGACGCTCGTCTCGGGGGTTGATATATGCTGCTTTAGTCTCGCATACCCGCTAGAAATTTGCCTTGTGTCTGGCACTCCAAGTTAGCTTTACTGCCCTCTTTTATTTTTCACAGAATCTTAGTGGCCTGATTTCTCAAGCAGCATGGATGGACTACTTGTCTACTTTCTAGAGCTTTCATCTAACCGGCAAATTCAAAGAAGGCCTAGTTCACGTCGGTGTTTGTGATTCACAGGGGCAAACCTATTTGAGTACCTAAATGTCAAATGCGTTTTCCCTGCTCTGGTGTTTAGGCTGCTTTCATTCCACCTTCACTAAAGGCGGGTCACCTTTTCTTTCGCTTTGCCCGCCTGTATAAGGCAATTTTTTTTCCCTACTGCCATCTACCTTTGTGCTATTGCGTTCTGTGAGGTTAGTGCGGAGTACGATTGGAGGCTACGGTTCGCTCGAAGAAAAATGAATGAAGGTAGCTTAGTGGGGGGTGTTTTATGCTTTAGTGTGTTTTTTGATTGGTGAAGAGTGTGTGTATTCTGCATTCCTTTCATTTTGTGTTATTTGTGGTTGTGAATGAATCTTCTCTCGATCGGTGCACTTGGCATGGCAGGATCTCGGCTCTTCGAGTTCCCCCTTGATCACCAGCTACCGGGTATCAATCCGAGGTCGAAACACCTGGGTGTAGTCTTTCCCCATTCCAAAGTAATCTAGCGTGCAAATTCAAGCGAGAAATCAGGGATCAGGCAAAGTCAAGTGGGGAGCAGCGTGTACTGCTACACACACTGAGACGTCGTCGGTCAGGCGGAGCAGTGCCAACCCTCCACCAAACATCCACATACGCAAAGTGAACAGGGCACGTGCTGTGACAAAAGTACTTTCACTAAATTTCTGTATCATACGTAAAATCAACAAACCGTGGCTCTTTACCTGCTCCGCTTTCTTTTGTTCTGATGAGAATATGAATGCCGCCGTGCTTCAGTGTCTTGCCATTTCGGAGCACTCTGAGCCTAGAAAACATTTGAGTGGCCCTTTCAGTGGTTAACATTATACCTCAGATGGTAAATAAAAAGAGCATGGTTTACTTAAATTCAAGTAATTATTTGCCGCGGCTGGAGGGTTATTTAAAGCCTATCACGATTGGCTAAGCTGGACCGATCTGCCCGGTGAACGGAATGTACAAAGCCTCCACAGTTTATTCGATGCTATAAAGAGTGTTTCAAGCATCACTCATGTTAATCATACACCTCTGACCTGCTCAAATCATTTGCCTTGTAGTTGACAATCAATGTCGACTGACAAATGACAATTTCTATTGGCCTTATGAGGCAGTTGGCCAATATAAATTGATCTTACGGTGATACCTACATGGCCTTACTTCTACCGGTTCATTGTGCATCACGTGCGATCGGATTCCACCAATGGAGAATTGTGTTTCGAGTGAAGACGCAACTAAGACTGCTCTGGGGCATTCATATGGCCGGTATGAAGGTGTCGAGAAAACCCAGTCCCTCCAATATATTTGAAAACAGACAATATTGAAGAAAAATATCGTATTAGAATGCATACATTTTATACTTTAATGGTAGTTAAGAGGCTGCACATCTTGGTGTAGGCCACGTGGGGTGGAGGAGGCTCTTTCCCACCTCGTGTTCAAGAGACTGGGTGAGAGACAGACACCCTCCCTATCCGTGCGCACACACGTACGCACGCACACACTGTTAAAATACGGAAATAAACAAAACAAAAAATAGGAAAGACCAATCAAGTACGTGCTCTCTAGTTGTGGAGGTAAAAAACATGAGGGTACTATGGAGGAGGGAGGCGGTTGGGATTGGGAGTTGGGAGGAGGGGAGAGGAATGGAAGGGGGTAGAGTGGGAGGATGCACATGAAAGTTCTTTCCCTTACGACACAAGTGGTGCAGATGAAATGCTGGGACTACTTGCATTCAAGTAGATCGGGGTAATTCGCCATAACTTTCTCAAGAAGTGTGTTTAGATAGGCGCGTAGCTGGTTGTTTGCGTGTTTCTCTTGCACCAGCAGACTAACAACCTGAAAACAATGAAGTTGGCCAATGAGTTGAGCCATGCTTGGAAGTGGATGCTGCCCCAAAAAAAGAATAAACGCGTATGTGTATGCAGCGTGCATCAAAAGCCAATCAAGGCAGCTTCTATGGGTGAGGCATTTCAGTGTGAGTGGTGAAGCTATTTTTTTTGGGAATGATGAAAATGAGCAGATTTTTTGGCCTACTTAAAGTCTCCACAACTACAGCAATCTTTCTCGATCTGTGTTAATAAACCAAAAAACCACATGGCTCTTTTACTAACAGCGTTCCACGTTTATTGCATCGTTTTAAACACGATATGACGCAATCAGATAGTATAAAGTGACAACGGATGCATGTCACACATTTGTGACGCCAGGGCCAGACAGGAAAAATTGATTGTGAATGTGTTTACCGCCTCTCAAGCTGCTTTCATAAAGGCTTTAGTTCCACATTTCTCACTAAAAGCAGTAAGCTTACGTATTTACGCGGACATTTTTCCAAACGAATATCATTTATAGCATGCGACTTGAGCGAAGCACCAGTCATTTGAACTTAATTTACGGAGATGAAACTAACAGCATGCAGTATGATTTGCATTGAGGTTTGCACAAAACAAGAGGGACATGGAATGAAATCACATAAACTCTTTTTGCAACTGCAGGCAGATTGTGCTAAAAAGGCAAAGCCAACACAAATTCTTCCATTTACCTTCTGCCATTCCTCATAGATCTACACGTGTAAAGAATGTACATGGCGTTCAGTCGGAGGTTACGCTTGACTTGAGAGTAAAAGTCACATCACAACAACAAATAGGGGGAGGGGGTAAAAAGCCACGTTTTCGTTGGCGATTGTCATCCGTCTTCAGTGGATAGATTCCATGCTACTAAAATCAGTTATTTCAGTAGATGTCCCAAATACTCTCACAAGGGAGCTTGGGAGAATCAAATGAGGAAAAAAGTGGTGTGCATTAGGCGATTTCCAAGAAATCCATCAAGCTATATTCTGAACCACAAATGAGGAGCATTTTCACCGGATTACATAGCAAGGTGACATGGCTCATGTTTTAAGATTATTTATTTCACTAGCAACTTCCAGACTCGGATTGGGTATTGGGATGGTGAATGCATAAGAATATGGATTGTTGATTAACTGCAATTTGCCAGTTTTTTGTAACGCTAAGTACGTTTGGAATAAAATTCATTTTTGGGCTTTCTACAGAGTTTGCCCCACATTAGTTCTACGTTCCCGAAGACTCGTAGATATTGGAGAATGACTATTGAAAGGGGCTTGGAAAAGGGTGCGGAAATTGGGGGCAGCAGAATTCACCAGTGAGAAATTACCTCTTCTTTGGTCAACCTGTCCATTTCCGCGTCCAGGGTACTGTCTGTATCGGTGAGCAGTTTTTGCCCATCGCGAAGATTGTTAAACCAAGACTCCTCTTGAGCATCCTGCACCTGTTTCTTCAGATTCTTGTTTTCCTCCTTCAGTCTGTGGATGAGCTGCTGCATCTCCTCCAACCGTGCTACGGTGTCCATGCCTATGGACATCCTGGGTCCATTGCCCATCACTGAATTGACCTCTTTCAGGGCCTTCAGTAAAGACAATGAGGTTTTGAAATGGACTCAGCCAGCAGAGGGACAGTGATCATTGCAAAACTTGAAAGACTAATCGTCTTCATCAGATAATCGGAAAAATAGGTCATTACAGCTACCCCGGTGTTCTATTCTTCCTCAGACCAGGAACATCTTTTATTTTCAACGCAATCAATCCAGCTGTGGTGCGGTTATAACCAATAAGCCACGTGACACATATGCGTGACGCTGATAAGTCAAAAACCAAAATGCTTTTTCAACGCCATTGTCCCGTTAATGGGTGCTACAGTGATTCATGCGTAGAACACTAATTGATGGGACATTACTTCATTGCCTTACTTCTACGTAATGAGCATTTTTTGAGTCAGAATGAAGGCAACTTTTTCCTGAAGGTCTCTTATTATGACGCCAATTGACGAGCCTTCTGACAATTGAGCGCAACTGGGCTCATATCTCCTCGCGCTTCGCTAAGCAGGATACTCAAGTCTGCTTTGGATAAAACAGTAGTGTTTCAACCCTTTGTAATGATTAGTGTAACAGATATGGCAGTTGTGCAACGCTCATAAAGGGCGTAGGTTTCAAGAGCCTACAAATTCGATCTCTGACTAATTGCTTTCTCAATGACGTTGCAAAACCCCTTGGGTGCTAATCACCCACGCTGTCGGTGCTTTTGTACTCTCTCTCTCTCTCGCCTCTAGCACACTTCAGTATCTGTGGTGCACATACACACGCAAACAACTTTTGAGGCCACCCACAAGAATTCGCGTGCTGCAGCCCCACCCACGGGCGTGGGGGCGCACTTGTCACTCAAAACGTCATTTTGTGGGGGTATGGAGGAGGCAACAGACTGGAGAGACTCACGTTTAGCGCGTTGTCGCGATCAGCAATGGCCTTCTGCAACTCCCAGCTCTCTGCATCGGAGCGGCTATTGAGTTGATCGGTTAGGGAGTTGATCTTATCCTGGGCATCCAGTAGGGCTTCTGCTGTCCGCTTACCCTCCTAAAAGTCGGTAGGTTCACTAAGTTCTTTGGCATGAGAAGATGTAACCATGTATTAATTTATTTGCGACGTGAAGGGATGAATGCGCAGACCCGCAGTGGAAGCCGCTATTAGCGAACGCACCGACATGCTTTTTCGGGGTCAAGGTAACAGCACCTTGAGGTCACGGGCCTTATTACGCATTTTGCCGCCCATCCACTTCGTGTAGGCTTTGAGCATCAGGTAACAGTTTAAGGTAATGGCTTTACAATACGAATGAGGGGCTTAGGCATGTAGTTCACAGTTCACAAGTGGAGTTCAGGTCTATGACCGTAGGTCAATTAAGTTCGTGTCACCCTGATAACCATGCAAAATTTTTATCCCAACGTAAACACCGACTTACCACTCTTGCACTATCCAGTTCAACTTTGGTTTTGCCAAGATTAATGGTGGCCTCGGAGAGATCAACCTCGAGTTTCTGGCAGCGAGATCGCAGATTCTCGATTTCCGATTCGTATGTTCGCTTTGAACGAGCCTAGAATGGACATTAAAAATGATGCTGCCATGAAATGCTCCAATCAATGCGAAGAAATTAGAAGCGACTTGGTGCCATGTCCTCCCTAATCACATTGATTAGTTAATGTGACAAGTGGGAAACCAACTTAATCGAGTGAAGTGAACTTTTGCAAAGATGCCTGCATTTCCTCGAGTGGCTTCAAACTCCAAGCCCAAACTATGGCCCAAATCGCTTCCAAGTATCATTTACCGATTTCGCTGCATAAAATACGTGCCAATGAGGGGTAGACGTGCAACCACTCGTGAGGGAAATATGGTCATATAGGCGACACACCCTTGCATGAGGTCTTGGGCGTCAACCTACCACGATTCCTCCACTATTCGCTGTTAACAGCACTATGTAAGACTGCTTCTTGCCATTTATTTTTGCATTCACTTTTGACACTTTAAAACGCCAAAAAAATGCATGAACAAAAAGGAAATGGACTTTTAGGAGTTGTGGAACTGGGTTATTCGATTCACTTCAACAGCTTCAAAACAAGATCAACCACCACCACCACCACCACACTCATTCCGTGACTTGTTTTTGCCCTGGTTGGATATTGACAACAAGATTACTCTGACGCCCCCAACAATCCCTGCTCAAGGACTGAAGCCAGTGCCTTCACCCTCACATCAAACGCATCCCACGCCCATACTATTGTTTTAAGTCCAGTTGCTCTGTTGGCAACACAATGTAGAGGAACCATTCCCGCAAAATGGATTTCACATTCCCTCTACGCGGTGTCCAACATCTCTCCCTCCCGAGGCGGAGGGGCTTACTCACCCATAAAAAAGCTCCACCTAAGTGACAGCTTTAGTCGCCCCATTTTTATGTGGGAAGTAATAGCACAATACTAAGTGGCTTGTTCTAGTCAATCTACTGAAATAAAATGCAATCTAATCAAGCTGAGAGCCTCCATTATTAGCTGTAAAATTGCCCTAAAATATATTGTCTTTTTTCTTTTTGAAAGAAATGTGCACCCTTATTGAGAATGAGAAGTAGAGCGCCTCTGAACGCCAACTCAGGTTGGTGTGATCGTTCCACACAGATGACCCATTTAAACTGGTGACACTTGCATGAGAGTTTTGCCTTTGGGGTATTTTGCATGTTGCCCTCATTATTCTCCGCCGTCTTTGCTTCTTTTCACTTAGGCGTCCAGTAGATCCACCGAAATTCGTGGAATAACCTACGATTGCGACTTACTTTGTCACAAAAGGTCTTCAATCTCGGAGTCCAAGAATTACCCGTTGCATTCCCGGGATTTAAATTGATTCAGGGCGCTAACAGTCTCGCCACTGCGGATTACGTAAAACTTTAAGACAGGTGGACTTTACTTCCGAATCAGTAATGATGTGATTGGCTCCTTGTTTGGAACAAGTAATTGACGAAAATGTTGCCATGGTTATGACACAAACAATGGGCACGTAAGAGACAAAGACGAGAATGCCAAAAATAACTCAACACGCATGGGGTGACAGTATTCATGCTGTGAAGTTTAAGTTCTTCTCTCCAAAGCAATTGACAAGTGAATAGATTACCAAAACAGCTCTACTAGAGCAGTACCCACCCACAACCTCGGCGTGAGTGGAGAGGTCTTGTAGCAGTAACACTATTAAGTGGAGAGAGAGAGAGAGAGAGAGAGAGAGAAAGATGGTAAATACGCACCATGAGGGAGTCCAAATGCGAGCGCTCGCTCTCGAGGTCGCGTTGATGACGCGCTTCGATCTCTTTGATGCGCTCCTCAAGCACCACCACCGAGGCGCATAGACGTGCATTCTCCTCGCGCAGACGCCCAGCCAGACCGTCTGCGTTGCTGGCCACCGCTGCTTGAGAGGTCATCGAGTCCATCTTTGCTTCCATCTGACGCATCTGATTCTGCAATGTCAGAGATGTCAAGCAAAGATAAGTAGATTCTTAGGATCTCAAAAACTACTGGGCTCTAAAAGTATTTCAAATTGTCAGCTCGCCTAAAGCGCCTATCAAGCTACTCGAAATGGACTCTTACAATCGGAAGTAATAATTAATAGACACCACTGGTACCATATGAAATCTCAGCATTGTCATTCAGTTGATGGGAACGCTGAGTAAGCGCCACAGATTGTCGTCTTGACATTTCCAGTGGTATATGGTACTTACTTAATTGCATACAAAAGTAAACTGTCGCAATCTCCATCTTTGAAGGGATTTGTGATTATGTAACCAGCTTTAAAAGCCAAAAGAGGTACATTTCCGGCATTTGTTGATCATGGCGGCGCTGGAGTCAAAACCATCGTTCCAGCTTATTGACGAGCGTTTTAATCTTGTCCCATTTCACTATAACATTGCTCAAATTTTCTTGCAACACACGTCAACTTGTCACTTTTCGAACTGCAAAAGATCCACATTTTGTGGATCCCTCTGTCCCTTAAGAACAGACCAAACTTAATAAGCTACGAAGGTTCTGGATAAAGGTGGAGGAACTCCACCTCACTTGCAGTATGCTCGAAAGGAGACAAGGACCCAGCGCTCGGCCGTTCGACTAATGAGATGCTCAGGCCATTGACAATGACTTTGCATTAATAATGACATCTTCCATCAAGGTATGACGAAGCGTAACCAAGTCCCGGTAACTAGTCAATTCCATCCACTATGGCTATTAAATCACCCACTGGTTGAACAAGCTGTACAAGGTTCCCTCCTTGGTAGACGTTAACCTCCCATGTGGGACTAAAAGTTCATCTCAAAAATATTTGCTGAGAAAATACCAAAAAATACTCACCAGGATTGCCGACCTGGACTGTGAAACGCCAGTTAATACATGACTCAATTCAAGCTAAAAATCCCTGTCTTCAGTAGTAGAACCAGAGTGCGACTCAATCCTATCTTACTTGTGAGAAACTCAAAGAATCAGCGACTGTACAAAGTTCCCAAGTAGTCCGGTATCACTTTTACTTGATGCCTTAGTAAAAATCTACAAATTCGATGCATACTCGGCTCACTCCAAGCACAAGCCCATTATTACTTTGCCGGAAATTAAATTTGCCGTAGAATTAGGAAAACCTTTCGTCGTCAGCCCACAAAACGTTTGCGCAAGCACGAACAATAGCTCTCATAAGCAGCGCAATGGAAA
Organism: Taenia hydatigena; assembly: GCA_036345935.2. Taxonomy (NCBI): domain Eukaryota; kingdom Metazoa; phylum Platyhelminthes; class Cestoda; order Cyclophyllidea; family Taeniidae; genus Taenia; species Taenia hydatigena. The sequence continues at coordinate 18,118,452 of JADWOT020000003.1, forward strand.
AAAAACTTGATTAAGTGAGACTCCCTTATCTTCTTGCCACTCATTCAACGATGTGATTCGTTGGCTCTGCCACATGTGAAATGCCTCAACGACTCAAATGATGGCACAATAGATTTTCTGGTGCTTCTGAAAATGCAAAATCAGTGGGCGCCAAGTGGGTGTATAAATTCTTTCTGTATTTCGTGCCAAAAACTTGCAGACAAAGGAAGTCACTTCTGACAGTAGAACGTTAGCATTCGAAGAAATGCCTAAGCATAAATTGAGGCAAAAAGTTGTGGCCTAGGAATGCAGAAAAGTCTTGGGTTTAGGTTAACTTAAAAACCAACTTTCTACTCTGTTTAAAGTGTGCAGTATGGTCTGTAAACGCATCTTCAACGTTTAATTCCGCAGTAAATCAGGCAGATTGTAAATTATACTTCTCATTAAAAATGAATAACGACTAAATAAAATAATAAATCTCAATTGCAAACGCGTCCGGGTTTCTAAGGAAGTTGGAACGCGTGGAACATTAGCAGGGTGCGTGACTATGACACAGATGTCTCAACTTTCTGCCCAACTTGACTTCAGCTATGGTAATTAAAAGCCCACCCACCCTAAAAAGCTTCCACATACAGTTGTACATCACACGATAATTAGTATTGCTGAGATCTGAGTAGCGTGATGATCCACCCACATAAATGACCTCACAACAAGAGTTTCATTAGTGATCCCAGTGAAAACTTGTGAACACTCACTTTAAGCTGTTCCAAGTTGCTGTCAACATCGTCCAGCATCAAATCGGACCGTGATCCACTAAAAGGTGATCCAGTGTTTTCATGATACGAAGGAACGGAAGTTCTGGCACTGAAAAGTTCACTTTTTATAATCAGGACCTTTTTTTTCAGAAGAAAAACGCCCAAAGTGAAAGTGATTTGCTTACAAATATTCAAGTTGTTAGCGCAAAAAGAAAGGCTAGGTTATCGAGAGAATGAGAACTTTAGGGTGGCAATCTATTGTCATTAATGCTAAAATTATTGGAGAAAAGCAGTTTTATATCATTTCCTTAAGGATTTGTTGACAAAAAGTGCAATAACATCCAAGAGTTGCAAAATGAAGCAAGCGAGTTTTCAGCAGCAGCGTGACGTCTCACCTCGAGCATTTGGGTGTACCTCGGCGAAACGATGGTCGCCGAAAATCTGACAATCTTAAGTCGTAAATAAGAAATTGGGCTCTAATTGTCATGATCAAAGTGTGGAGTTAAATTTATTGAGCAAACCACATATTAAGTGGATTTGTTGACAAAAGCTATCTATTCATTAGAATCAGAATGATGCAGAAAGATTAGATATGAACTACTTACAGAAGTGTAGATGGCCGGGTTGGAGCGTATTCACTAACGCCAGATTCTAGAAAGCCACTATCTTCGGTCTATGAAACAACCAAAGCGCTTCATTTTACGATTTTTTTACAAATCAATACTAGGTATAGATTTTTACTTTACATAAAAAGGAAAATGGTGAAACGAAAAACTCAAAAATTAAAGTACACTAACTAGTCACAACAGCAAAAATGTGTACATACTTAAAATGGCAGTCAAAAACGACAAAGTACTTCAGGCGAATTGGTAGATATCACCCACCTTTAAATCCTGGTCAAATTCAGCCTGTTGCATTACAAAGTCGTCTGGTGTGATCGAAACCCGTCGCCCGTGAAGATTGACCGTCATTGTTTTGCCCTTTAATTCTTCCCGACCTATACTTGGATAAAAGGTTACTATACATGATGTACTCTGACAATTGAAGAAGTTCTGAAACGCCGATTCAAAGTCCTCAAAAGATATTATCCCATCCTTCTCAGGGTCCAAAGCATTTACAATATTATTCACATCCTAAAATTCTAGACAATCAGGGAGTACAAACCATTGATTGCATTCGAGCTAGTTTAGCATGATGTTCGTCGTCAGGACTTTCGTGAGCTAATGACGTATAAAATTTTTCAAGTGCGCTGGTAAACTGCTCGACTGTGATGTAGCCCCTCTTGTTATTATCTAAGGCGTCAAAAACTTGACGCAGAGTGCCAGAGTCAAGATTCATCCTAAGAAGCGCCGAATTATGAAGTGAGAAATTCTTGAATTTGTGGGGCGTCTTGACCTTCTAAACGATGCAGTACAACAAGTATTATGTTCCAAATCATTCGATAAGAGTTTAAAAGCAAAGTATAACACATTTACTTTTCGAATTGCATTAAATTTATGCGCACACTATATGCAATTTTGCAAAATGCTGCAATTGTGAACAAGTCAGCGCTTGTGCCTAATTTATACTCTCTTTCATCTTAATTTAATCACACAATATTATAAGCCAAACTTTTCTTTGCGGGTCTAAAAAAAACCTCACTCAATACATAAATCTAAACGTCTTAAGGGGTGCGATCAGACCAGTTGCATCTGAAATGCTGATCTGCTCTAGTGAATTAGAGTCCTTAAATTTACGCACATATGTACTGTAGCGCCCGAGATTCGCCTGAAGGCAAAAGAAGGCTGAATACTGGAGCAGGGTCTGAAGGCCAGCCTACGCTGCTAAAGCAGTGTGGCCACACCTCTGTAACTCTGACCGAAACCGGTAGTCCAAAAAATCAAGGTATTGCATTGCCCCTCTCTTCATTCTAGCGGCGTCTCCGACGCGCCCTTTGGTAGATCTTGCGTCAGCTACCACAATGTAATCAGTGCTGTAAGAAACACCTACGAGCTAACCATGCCAGTCGTCAACATTCGACGCGTTTAAGGCAACGCTTGACACCAACGTCAGTGATTCCTCTTGGCAGTTCATTAGACTTGGAGTTTCGGCTTGCTTGAGAACAAAGTTCAGGATGAGTGGTTCTGCCGACCATCAGTATGTTCGTAGGAGGGCGTTAGCACATCGGTCTCCTTAGGCAAGTATATTAGGGGTAATCTTCGGAACGAAACTTTCCAGGTGGTCCATGGCTAGTGTCGCTTCAGTTGTTAACAGATTTCTTGTAGAACACGGATATGGGGTGAATACCGAGGGCGGACGTCATTCTTGGCCTTTCTGCTATGGGAGGTCAGAGATATTTCCATCCATAGCACATGCACTTCTTTCGCACCGCTGCAATATGCCACAGGCGGTAGAGATCGGGATAGAAACCCTATAGAGTCAAATCCGCATTCCACTGCCACCAATGTAGCGTCCCGAGGCTTCTTTGAAGGCAAAAGAAGGCAGAATACTAGGGTAGATTACACATATTCAACAGACAGAGGGAAACGAGCTGCTGGTATGGCCCAAGGGCCAGCCTAAGCAGCTAGGGCCATATGACCACCTCTGTGACCCTAATCGAAACCGGCAGTCCAAACAAAGTATTATATGCACAGGTAGCAGACCCATTCCTGTCCAAGACTTCCTTAAAGCACGATCCAGCGGCAAAATATAGTTATTAGGCAAATACAGAGGTGCTTGTGCTGCTGGCGTGTCCTAAGGCCAGTCAATCCAGCAAAGGCAATATGGACACCCAAGTAACTGTAATGGGACCCATTAGTCAAATACAAAGGGGAGCATACAGCGTTTCCCTTCTTTTGTGAGTCGCTCCCGCCCTCCCCTTCGTGAACGTCCCGCGTTAACCATCAAAACGTAATCAGTGCCGAAAGAAAGCACTCACGAGACAATCTTTTTAATCACCAAACTTCCAAGCAAATGAAGAGACACTTGACCGCAACGTCACTGATTCGCCTTGGCAGTTTTTACAAACCTGGGTTCCCCTCCGGCTTTGGAATTGGATTCAGGGACGGAGAATCCCACTGGCCATCATGCATGTCCGTAGATAGACTTTATAACACTGGCATAAGAGCAAATTTTTGTTAGAAAGAAGGGAAATCAACGCAGTTCCTTGAGATGGGATTGTGCGCCTTTTCGTTTCTGCCGCGTCTTTTTTCACTGTGGAGGTGCCCAGTCATATCTATCTGGGTTCTATTCAGTTGATAGGGAAATTAAATTGTTGTAAATTCGCCTGAATTGGAAGAAAAAATGGAGCGCAACTCTTAAACCGACTATATATGCATGCATATATTCGGCAAAGGCAATACGACCGTCCATGCGACCGTAACTAAAACTGGCGGCCAAACAAAGTATTACATCATCGCCTTTGTTTTTTGATTCCCATTCTACCACAACTTCTCATCTCCCATCAACGTTAGCACTGAAATACTTTTTCAGTTGGTACGCTATATTATGGTCGCTAGACCCCCAGACATTACGCCACAGGGGCATCCAACAGTAACACTTGCCACCGTCTACTAATTTAATAAGTTAATAAAAAAGCTATAAATTGCAGTTCCCGTTCATTTGAGGTCATTTTATGCTCTAATTACCCTTCAGGTTCAGCATACCCCTCTAATTTGAGACTAGCACTACTACTGCCCATGCTGCGGATCAGCATCCATCACTTGTCGGCATTAGGCTGGTGGATCTGCCTCTCTAACACAGTTCATAATCGAGACAGAGTCCCAGGAAGACTAGAATCGGTGGGATACACTACTGGCTTGCGAATTTCATAAGCAATGCTTCAAAGTTTGGAGGAGCGACTCTTGAGCCACTGAACACATTGGGATTAACGATGCTGAGGATTGACCAATGGGAGCGGTGGGAGAGACCCTTAACCAGGAGGTACACATGAAGACCTATTTCCGCCCCAAGACCATGCAAACATACCAATTCCTGCAGAATGCACTTCTGCTTGGCGCCATGGCACCTCAGCCACTCCTACGTCCTCCCAGACCCGTACACAGAAACGGTGGTATGGGTTGCCACGACTTATGGAAGGATCTGGAGAGGCGCAGACCACCTACTTTAGGCAACGGAACATTAAGTTCGAATAGAATAGCAGTACTGAACGAAAAAGCAAATTGATAAATGCCTCGAAAGCCCTTTTTTCATCTTAAATTAAAAAAAAAAATCAGAACTCAATATTCCAACTGATGTCAACAGAATCACTATTTCAAACAAGACGGTTACACACTTAGTACCACCGCATGTGAACATCAAGTGTACAAAATATACAAGTGACGCACGCGATGCATATGTGCCTCAAAATATGGCCCAAATTCTAAAAATAGTAATCTTGTTTGTGGTAGAAGCCATGAGATCCCTAGTAGATTGTGGTCGTAGTATAAAAAAGGAGCTTCAAGGTTCCCCAAATCACATGCCGAAGTTGTTCGAATTGGGCAAGAGGAGACCGGTGTTGCCCAGGCGATCATTCTCCCCCTCCTCCACAGCCGGATGGCCAGCAGTTGCCACAGCCACCGCCGCCGCCGCCCGGTTTAAGCGCATATGTGCCTCCACAAGATCATTGGTGGCCAGAGCGGCAAGAAGCGAGAGTTCGCCCGCTATCACCACACCAGCAACAAGACGGGCAAGGTGCTCAGCAGGCCGTTCGAGGCATAAGTCGAGCATCTCGATGCAGGCGCGCTGCGCGGGGAGTCGTGTGCCTCCGCCGACTGTCCCTACCTCGATGCAGGGCATTGTCACGCTCGCGTACAGGCTCCCGTCCTCCTCCACCTCAAGTTGTGTCAGGCAAGCGCTCGAGTCCACCACCTAACATTCATTTAGGAGAATAGATTTATAGAAAAGAATAAGATGTGAACATTATAAAATAGCCCAACCTATTCACTTCCTGATGCAATGTGGAGTTGTTGGCGAGTTAAGTGTCTTTTTCCTACCCCCTAGAACTAAAAAAGGTGCAAAATTACCCACCTCTCAACGACAAAAATATCCACAGATAATGTATATCTAGCAAGATGATATTGTCCGCCCTTTTTCATGGCTTCAAAGAGTACCTGAGCGAGGTCCTGTCCCGTAGCCGCGAAGAGGGCGGCCACGAGATTGGCAGCGTGGGCGTTGCAACCGGCCATGCCAGGCACACCAGCCATCGCAGAGCCCGTCCAGTGTTTGACGCGAGCCAACTGCGCCATTCGAATGGGTTCAGTGTGGAAAACTCGCGATACCACCCGACCTGGCAGTCGCGCTTCAGCCAACACCGACTTGCCTCGACCCAGAAGGTAATTCACCGTCGCTGGCTTCTTGTCCGTGCACATATTGCCACTGAGGGATATCACCTGTACGAGAAAAAACAGTAAAGCGCATTAGCTCCATTTTGGCCATTTGTGAGTCAGTTATTGCTTAAACATGAATTGGATACCAAAATCTACTCGGTAATCGACCAAAGACCAAAACAGGGAACAAGGGGATAAAACTTGCTGATGCATCATACAATGAGATGCTGTTTACACCAGCTAAGGCATGGCGAACCCACTCAAAAACAGCAACAAAAATCCCGTTGTCGCCGTGTCGGTACAGAGCAAAGGCGAAGTTCAACAAACTGGAATTTACGGATACCAACGATTAGACGAGTCATACCTCCTCACAATGCAAGAAGTCATGAGTAAGCCCAAGGCGCAGCTGAGCAGCATCGAAATGGTTACATGCCAAAACTAGATCCATGCAGCTACTTTAGATTCCGTGATTCTTTCAGATGACTCCCTTATCGAACAACTACTCCCAACGAATAGCTCGTGGTAGAGCTCGTCCGACTTTCATCAATCCTTGGTAAGTGAGTCCTTGCAAACAGAAGTTGGAAAGTGACCCTCAAGAGAGGGGGAGAAGTTTAAGGAAATGGTATTTGTTATCGGCTAGCGTATAAGACATGGGTGTGACTAGTTTGCTTAGCTTCCACTGAAACTTCCCTGTCCGGTTGATGTGGGCGTAGGCGATGACATAGCAATTGGGTTTCTAAGTCTTAATAGCTTCACATAATTTCATAAGGGGAGAGCATAAAGAATCCCTCTCCAAGCAAAACCTCTATCCTTGAGGTGCACAAAACCAAAACCAAATCGTTCATACCATTTCTGAGGGCTGAGTCCCACTAGCGCGCCCTCCCCAAGTACTAAGGCAGCACATCTGACGAGAAGATTCTGCAACTTTACACCAGAGTTCAACGGACTCCAAGACACGTTGGGAGTGCATAGGGTTCAACCGAGAGTGAGGGTTTAAAACAGAAGTGGAACACAGTGGGAAGTACAATAAAGAGTACATAACCAATGGACTCCCGTAACACCCACGCTTCATAGCCTGCATGTAGGTTACAACCAGCCATTACAGTGAGCTGAGACAAAAATCACATGAACCTCATTAGTCGCGTGAGGAATCCAAATACAGGACTCAAATGCCTCCAAGTTAACAATCTGAAGACAAATGACAGATAGGTGCTAATAGGGTCTTTGAGAATAAAGCCATGTTGCACATTCAAATTTGCGGTCAAAAACTACCAGCCCACCTGCATACGAGGAAATTGTTTGCAGAGACATCGAAGAGCTCGATCAGTACCTTTGCTCACCATATTCATCCCCATCGCCTCTCCGGTTCGCGCAGCGAAACGTAGATGCAGGTAGCGGCCCACCTATAAGCAGTCGACCGTCACAAAAAGTACAATTGTGAGACAGAGGCGAAGGCATCAAGTCACCCAGCACGTGGGCGGAGACACACTCACGGGATTGGGGAAGATGGAAACAAGATCGGCATGAGAGCTGGTCTCATTGAAAGCCTCACGCAAGATCTGAAACCCCTGCGAAGACTCGACCCAAGCAATACATTTTACTACCTCACCGACTGATGGAAAGGCTACCACCGGAGCGCGAGTCATCTGATCCCTGTCAAGTGGGGAACAGGTTGGCAACAGAGGAGGAGGTGGAAGCATAGTGAATCGGCTTTTGCTTTACCTGAAGAGAGCGGTTCGTACACCACCCGAGAGGTAGAGAGCTCGGCAACCCCGGTTGGTGCTGGCAACAAGACAGCCCTCAGTTGTGGCCAAGGGGAGGTAGTGCTCCTGTCCGTCCAATAGCAGAGGTCCCACTTTTCCCAGTGGAATCGGTATGTAGCCAATCACCTGGTCAAAAACAACGGAATTGTCACTTTTTTGCCTTTTTAATTCCGTCTTCCTCCCAAAGCCTGCCAATGACACAAATATATGATCGACTTCCATTCCTAGTAAAGTATTGATCAGGGTAGCCAAGCAGTTGAACTGCAAGACGTTATCAATGATTATACGCCGATTTCGCCTGCTGTAGAATCCGCAACAGATTTTTGTGACCACAGCCATGCCACCAATGCTGGCAGCAATTCACTGCCACTCTGTACCGCCTTTAAGAGAGTTTTTAGAATCCCCATGGGAGCCGGACTGAAATACACAAACTCAGCGCAAAAAAATATGCCGAGACGGTTTCCAAACATCTAGATTTGCAAGCATCAGAAGATTAAAGGTGAGAGAGGTGTTAATATAGAATGGTACAGTGAATCCACATGTCAACATCTCTGGACAAAAGAGGTGGATGTCTATGAATAATGAAATGAATGATTCACCCTCTCGAATACGAATGAAATTCTAAGTGCTCCTTATGTTCTTGCGAGATAACAAATAAGCGACTTGAAAATGTTACTGGCGCCCAGATGCAAGTGCAAATAGCTGGCACACATGATGAAAGCCAGCAAACGTGAAGCACTATTCTTTCAAAGGGAAGTATAAACTTTTTTTAAGCCGACGACACAAACAGTGGACGGCCGGACACCCACCGGTAGCAACCTCCGCTTCAACGGCCATTTTTTTTAATAACGGGCGGTGCATTGAACTTCTAAGCCAAATCTGTGGCGAGGTTTCGCTTATAACGTGCAAGCATTTGGGAAAAATAACTTTTGTCTAATGCCAAAAATTTGATTTGGAACGCCGACTTAAAATAGAGCTCAACCACTTCTGAGCTAGAGAATAGGCAAGGAACAAGTGAGTAGGACCGTGAAGCCAAAAAACACTATGATAATTGCGATGATGGCCCCTCACCTCCTCGCAGCACTGTCCCATTACAGGTCGGTAATCGTAATTGGCGAAGGGGATGCAATCAATTGAGTGAGGGTTGTTGAGACGCGTGGCCAAGTCCTGACGACGTAGACCCACCGCACGCGGAAGGCTCTTCATCACTGTCTCCAAATCGCGGGTCTTCAGACGGCCCTCGCGAATCAACTGCAACACCTCCGCGTCCGACAACGCCGACACCTAGCCGTGAGCGTACAAAAATAAGTACTGCTTACGCATGTCAGAACGTAAATATAAAAGATAAGATTTCAAACAGTAAAGAGTACAAACAAGATTGGAAGATAAAAAGGGCGTACCATATCGGAGTCTTCAGCACGAGCTTTCACAGCACACTCGCGTTTGGGTGGTTTGTAAATGATAGCGTCCTCATCTTCATAAGCCTCATTATCACCGCCATGGCGGTTCTGATTCTGATGATACAGTCCATCTGGTTCTATGAATGGCGGCGCTCCCACAAGAGTAGCCGGCTACAAGAGGACAGCAACAAACTCTTCACCCTACAACCGCAATTAAAGCGACAAAGCACTCAGAAACATCACATACTGTAGGTGAAATTGAAGACACACTCACTGGTGCATTGATGGAAAGAACCATAGCGGATCCTGAATCAGAGCGCATCCTTGATCTGCGCGGTATAGGTTTGATGCAGATCTCGCAAGTGCAATTCAAAGCGAAGAGATGCTTTAAGCGGCATATGAATGAGATGAAGATGAGATGGGAGCCAATGCACAACCACGCACTCATAAAAGTGAGATATTCATCCACAATTTTTTGAAAGTCACCAAAATATGCCGTAAGAGCTAGCGACTTCGCAGCAAAGCTAGCATTGAAAATGACTAGCGCCGCGGCCATTGAAAGGTAGGCAGTGTGTCGATTACTTGAGTACACCGGTTGAAAGAAACCCATATCATACTTTGGTGGAGCCGATTCAGATTCAGAACGTGTACGACTACTTTCCTTTAAAATAAATTGTGACCTAAAAAACAAAAATCGGAGAAAAGGGAAACGTACATGTGGAAGTTAAAAAAGCCAGCGTTTTGTGGGCTGTTGGCAAAGTTTATGCGTGTTAAGACAGGGAGAAGACTGAATGTTGCTACAAAAGCAACAGTAAGATGGGTTTTTAAACGTTCACAGATGATGCCCACATCAGATTGAGGCCAGTGGCTACAAATGTTAAGCAGCAGGAGTTTCATGAAATGGTCCAGCACAGCGTTGTCCATTGTGGTGAAGAAGATGGCGGCTTCTTCTGAGTGAAGCTTGAGGTAGTTTTCGCGATCGAAATGAGAATAACCCGACATGGGAGCAGTGATGCTTACCTAGCATTTACGCATAACAGCTTTAAAACTCACTTTTATGAGACTAGGCATAAAACTCCAATCAATAGAAACAATCACCAATCCCAAGCCAATTAAATCCTGGTAGGCCATATTACCATTCAATGTTGAGCTAACTGTAACCGATGATATCGCACAAAGGAAGAAAAGATGGTGGAAGCGGCGGGCACGAAAGTTTGTCCCAAGTCGGTATAAGGTAGACTTTTCGAAAAGACTCGAGCATCGAAGTTTTATGGCTGATATTAGGATGCAAAGCACCAAGAATGCCATTGCGTGATAATGCAAAATTATGTAGGAGAGTAATTTGCGCATACTTAGGTGTTTAATTTGAATAGAAGCACAATAGGCAACGCAGACAGTCCACGCGAAAATGGTCTTCATGGGGTAGAGAAGGCTAAAATAGCCCAAAAATAGAGGTAGTGATCGACACATGTAACCCGACCCAGCCTCAATCAACCCAACCATCACTTGATTTAAAAGTCGCGCAGACGCCCTTCACATATAAAACTCAAGGCCGTCACATATTCTGACATGTTTAGTAGGAGCCTATTAAAAATACAAGTGTAGCGTTTGTTCAAACAACTCTTCCGCACATCTTTACATCTTTGTGCGGTTTTGTACTGAGATCTGCATTCCCTTCTAAAAGTGCTAGATACCCGTGGAGTTCAGGAGCTATGTATAGCACGGCGCACGGTGATGTTGAGGTTTCTGCCGTTACTGTTTCAAAAGGGTCTTTCCAGTTGTTTGCGACATAAAATTTCCTTCTGCCGTACCTTAGTACCGCATGCACATGGCATATTATTACCATCGCCTTTCACTACCCTGTCAACACCGGCTTGTCTGTCCGATCTCCCGGACTTTAGTGTCATTCCCGTGAGGAATAGTACTGTTTTCACTTCCTTGCCGGGTGATGTTATCTGGGAGGGTGTAACTGGCCCAAAGGGCAGCACGAAAAAACGTGCTCGTGGTAAACGTCGTGTAACGAGACCCAAAATCGATCTTAATCGTGGTCAACGTCTTGGAGGCAATCGCGAGGGCTACTTATGGCCTGGACTGAATGCCCCTCTGTGTCGTCAATCCACGTTGCAGAAAGTTCAGAAGGTAAAGCAGTATGTCTTTTCCGCTTCTTTACGTAAGCCACCACCATAAGCAAACTTTAATGGCTGTCACAATTTTTCATTTTGGCATATAATCTACTATTATGGTACCCTAATGAGTCAAGAGGCCTCGTCATCCCCAATTTTTAGGGTGATGTGAATCAAGACTACCTGAATAAGCTGGAGGAATTAAGAAATAAGTCGGCTGTGAAGAAGAAAAGAGTAAAGTTACCGCCTCTTCTTCGTGGCTGGACTGGTGCAAGCATGGGTGGACAGTCCTTAGGTCCTTTGGACTCCGGTTCTCCGGGCTTCGATACGCGTGTCCTTGAACTTAAAGTATGTTTTTCTTGGATTTTCCTATTTTCTGCGACCTTCCGTTTGTTGCCAACGCGAGGTGCTTTGTCTACTTCTCTGTTTAATCCTAATAGGCTGTGTCGACAATGACCGCTACTGTTGGTCGCTATCGGCGGTTTTCTGCACTGGTTGTCGCTGGCAACGGACGAGGTGTCTGTGGTGTTGGAAAGGCTCGATCAGTCACATTGCGCGGCGCTCTGAAGCGAGCAAAGAACCGCGCATTCCTTAATCTCATTTCCTTCAAATTGAAGGAGAATCGAACGCGTGAGTTTCGCATTGTTCACTGTCTTTTTTGACAGCGCTTATCCTAGCTAACATGCTTCACCTTTATCTGTGCATAAAGGGAATTTTTGTACATAGCAGGCCCGAAAGGATATTTTAAAGCCAGTTTAGCTTCCCTACGGCTTGCCTACGTTGAGGATTCCTCCAGCATCGAAATGAATATGTTTTAATGAGCATAGTTTGCTGATCAATTGACACTTTTTTATTGCAGTATGGCACCTTGGCCACGTTCGAGAGTGGCACACTACGATATACGCTACACCAAAGCCCGAAGGTACCTCCTTTCTTTTTAAAATGCTAGTTTTACGTCTCAAAATTTTTCCCAAACGCCTGTAAGGATTTGTTGTTGTACATTTTCAGTCGCATGCTCTCTTGATGCTCAGTCTCCGGCAGTTAAACTTACGGTACATAATCAATCGAATGCTAATTTTAGGATATGGCTTGGTGTGCCACCGCGCAATTAAGACATTGTGTGGCCTCATTGGCATCAAAGATATGCACGCCAAAGTGGAGGGGAACACAAAAAACTACCTCTCCATCGTCCGCGGTTTCGTGCGCCTGCTAAATGAACAGGTACTTCTCCTACCTAAGCGGGGCCTTTGCAACCTCGGACACTTAACGCTTCCTTTCCTTTAGGAGAGTTACGAAGACGTCTCTAACCGCCTAGGTATGCACGTGGTCGAGTTCAGCAAGGACTTCGACTCCGTACCACGAGTTCTCGCCTCGCCATGGGCGGGCGTCACTCAGGACTGCGTCAGCTATACCGATTCGAAAACTGACCCGTTGCTGCGCACCCGACCACCACCAAAAGCGCCCAAGGTAGGGTACCGCTATCGCATTGATTTGCCATCGCTGCGCGAGTTCTGGGAGACCCAGGAGAGAGAGCATGGGGTCCGATCCCCCCTCCTTATTACCAATCCTAATCATCGGAGTCCAAAGCCCAAACCCGATCCTGAGTTCGACCCCATCGATCACCTGGTGGATGAGGAGAACGAGGCAGAGGAAGAGGTGCAGCGCCTCTTGGAGCGCGGGGAGAGAGATCTGGATGCAATCATCACGCTGAAGGGGCTAGTGCCTAACATTAAGAAGAATCCTCTACCCACTCACCTGTCCTCGGCCGGAGTCTTAAAACGCGCGGCAGAACGCCACCGATACAGAAACCAAGACGCAACCAGGCGCGAAAGAATCGCATACACCAGGCTGGATGAGCAGCAGACCTGACGCCACCCCGGCCACCTCGACCTGTAAATTTACTAGTTTAACACAGGACACTCAATCCCCTTCAACACGTTATAACCACTACTTTGATGAGGTTTTAACTAGGTAATACGATACTCGCGACTCCAAGACCCCTTGCGTTAGCATCTACTTCAGGTGTCACCGCGTGTCACATCAAACGGCCCATACAAACGAAAAAATCCATATAAAGAAGGCATATTTTTAGCTTAAAATGATTGAATTAGACAGCTGACTTGTCGGCCTTCCATTAGACCAGTCAGAAAGACGACGAGTGGAGGTCCTAAAATGGCCAGACAACGAAGTTGAAACTTATGAAAACGGAAGTAACTTCAGATGATAACTGGCAGCAGGAATCAGTGCACGTTTACCTCATCAGTCAGGCTTACCTGTGGAACGATGAGAGTAAACCAGGACAGTAGTCGCCTTGCTAGTAAGTGGAGAAGAATGATCGTGATGGGCCACTGTGCCCCCATTACACCGGTCGGGCTTGCAACGATAACGAGCTAAGACGGAAAAGACGAATCTGGGTGAACAGGCCGTAGGCATATGACGTAAGGGAATCAGAGGAAGGTTGGCAGCATGGGTCAGTGCACGTTTACTTCATCACAACAATACCTTTAAGTCAAATGCAGGGCGACCGTTCAATGAGATACCAACACTGAGGGTCCGTTGCACCCTACTTGCGTCCAATTCAAGAAGCAGATGGCTTCAAGAGCTGATTCTAGAATCACCGGTGTGCACTGTGAAGTTCGTATTCTACAATCGCTTTAGGACAGAAGAATTGGTGCGTCGAAAGCGGGGCAACGCCTCCGTCTACGTGAAGTGCAGGTCCTCTACCTCCTTGGCACAGTTCACCTTCCAAACCCGCTAGATCATGTCAGTGGCTGCGAGAGAACCTCGCGCAAAAAGAGTGACTGATAGAAGACCCGACTGGCCCACTGCACGCGTGTTCAACACCAGTACTGAGAAATAACGCGATTGCCGCCGATTACCTAAAATGTTCTTTAAAACAAGGATGTATGCGAATATTTCTCGCAAATTCACCTCAAACCCAAAACAAAGCAAAAATGGCAAAAGAATTAGTAAAACGCATTGGAATTGTTTTTGCTTATTTGATTCTCGGTTTTAAATTCGTTTGTCAAGTTAACATGAGCGCACATTTGCTTCGCTTATGAATAGTAGTTAGGTACAAAAACGCATTTCTTGGCCCTTTTTGCCTTATAAACTACGTCATCCATTTTAAAGAAAACTGTAAAGTATGCTTTTGAAAATTTAACTGCACTAGATGCAAAGCCTTGATCATTATTGTAGCACTTGTTTTTTGAATAAACCACATCTCAAATGCTTTCTTGAGAAGCAGGTTGACCCTCCTGACGCCGACAGAGGCCATCACACCGTCTTGTCTAAGACAATAATGATGGCCTAGAAGAACCAACCTTCTCGTACGAGAGGTGGCCCCAGGGAAGTGGAGGGGAATAAGGGAACTCCCGCAATTACGTTGCAAATACGGAAGTTGTGACCAGCACTAATATTAACTGTTACCACCCAAGGATGTCCTCGCACATTAGATCACCAAAGCCTCCCACTTTGTCCCAAATAAGCAGAATCGAATCAAATAGCTTGAGGGCAATCCACAACGCAAGCTTGTGCATACGGAGACAGGAGGGTATACGTCAAATTTTAATTCGAAAAAAATAAAACACCTCAAGACAAAAGCGAAGGCGATATCATAGGTTACGACAAAAAAATAACAAGTAGTGGACAAGAACAGGACCACGTACGAAAAAATAAATGGATGAATCACAGTTATCCAGCGGTTGCGCAGAGAGGGCAAACCAGCATTTTTATATCCCACTTCAGAGCTCCCAACTGAAAAGGTGATACTTCACGAGCATGTCTCCAGTAGACTCGAAGTCGTACCGGAAGGCACCAAAGTCCTGCTCTAGGCGCCGATAGTCGCGCAACGGTCTCAAGCCCCCCAGGCTCAATCGCGAGAGCAAGCGAAGGGGCATCTTGGCGGCACGAAAGAGGCGTTGCACCTCCGTCCTTCCCCCGCTGTCACTACGGTCGCGCTTCTGGCACACTTTCTCACTCACCTCCGCTAACGGGTTCAGATGGAAGGCAAACTGGCTGAGGACCCTGGAGTTACAGCGCAGGTGAGTGAGCAAATGGAAGAACAAGTTAATCTGAAAAAAAACGGTTGCTTCAGATCTTATCTACAGTTAAACATTTTATACCAAGGAGGACCCTTTATCTACATACATAGTTAAGCGATAAGAAAGGATTAGCACATGAATAAGATAATAGCAGAAACACACCTCAGCTCACACTTGATCTGCACCCATCCCGGACTCCGCAGGAAGGACCACGGGTGATACCACTTCGTAACCACTTTGTCACACGAGCAGAGAATTTCCAGCCAAAGGTGAAGCACCAATTCACTGCAAACGTACGTCACAGATAAGCATGAAAATCGAAAGCTCGAACATACTTGAGACCAATGCACACTAGAGTTCGGAATTTGGCATCATCCGAAGTGTTCAGAGAAGAATGCGACGCATTGATGTTTTGGATAGACTACAGTGGAAAGCAAGTGGCATATGGATGAATAAAATATGGTTGCACATGTAAAAGGAGTGAGAGTGTCTTACTCGATAGAGGAGCTCCTCAGGACTCAGCACCTTGCCCACCTCGTCTAGTCGGAAGGTTCGGCAGAGCACGAGACGGGAGTGAATGGAGGAGGAGTCGCGTTCGGCTTCCCACGTTGCAACTTCCTCAATGAACTTCCAGGGACTCGAGCTTTGATCTGTCAGTCCACGGGTCTTTTTCAGCCCGTACTCGAAGATTGCGCGCAATGTGGAGCATAGTCTGAAACGATTGATAGTAGTTACTACTGTACAAGTGTGATACTTGTTGTTTCACTGACGAAAAGTTGCACGGAAGCCGACTTGTCGTGCACAGCTTTAAGGCTTCAGGGTTCAGACCTACCCACGCCTGATTAGATTGCCGACAGCGGGGTAGACGGAGTCGTCACCAGCAGGCGAATAGCGTTTGGAGCGCTCATCGAGCAGTTCCACAAGTTTGGCAGGAAACCACCCACGCAGACCGTTCATCTCACCCAGCCAGCAGTGCTCATCGTGCATGTCGATAACCGTGATAATGTCATGACGCATGAAACCCAGCTCGTCCTTCTCCTGGCGAGCAAAGTCCTCCAGTGCTTTGGCTCTTCGACTCTGAACCACGGCCATCTTAACAAACACGAGTGCGCCGTTTCATGGGTCAAAAAACAGTTGCTTTAGTTTTGAGTGAGCAGTAGAAAAGGGTTGGGGAGAAGATTTAGAGTGTAATTTGCCTTATACTACCCAAGATAAGCGGTGGTAATGATGCTTTCCAGACTTCGGGATACTCAATTTGCATTGGGAATAATACCGATGAATCTCCACTTTAATAAAAGAAAATGCAAGAGATAGAATCAGGCTTACTTGGACGTAGGTTGTGAGATCTCTTCCATGACTTGCCAGAGAATAATCCGGCTGAACAGACACCTTCTCATGGCTGGGGTCATTGTTGTGGAAGTGGCGTACAATCTAAGGTGGGGAGTAATTTACATCAAATAAGTCTTTTGCTTCTCAAAACAATGCGAAATTGAAGGGAGAGGGAGATGAAGGCAATCACGGGACCATTTGACACGTACCGCGAGGATGGCCTGCCTCAGATTGACAAGCAGTTCGGTCTGTCGAATATTTTTAATTTTGGGATCGGCTCTGTTGAGATCGTGAAACTGGCGATAGTAGTCAGTCCTCGTGCGATCGTCTGCAATCAGCGTTGGTGGCGCCTCTTGAATCACCTCTCTCACATCCCTCTCCATGAGCACATCCTCCATCTCCTCCTGAGGTCTGAAGGCACGTGCTCGACCACCAAAAGCTCCACAGAAAAGGCTCAGTGGACCACCGTATCGGGGCTCATCGAACTCCCGTTTGGAAAGAAACTGTGGTTATTAAAAATCCACCGTGGTAAATAATGACTGAAGAGGAGAGCAAAAAGGTGTCAGCATGGCAGATTTACATCGCTATGAATGTGAAACTTGTGACTTCATGTCAATGAGTGAATTATGTGAGAATTAGAATGAGGATGGAGTGTGTTTTCTGCATGCTCCAATCCGAGAATGTTTTGTGCCAAGTTCTTAACGAGAGGATTCTATCAAATTTATGCTAGCTGCAGCAAATTGGTTGTTTTTTCGCAGCTAGGTTTTGGTCTCGCGGATACTCAGAACTCCACCATTGTTACCTCCGCGGGGTGACCTGGTCTACAGGTCATGCCACTAGCACCCAACCTTTCTGTACCCAAGAATACATGTTCCGCTCTGATATTATTGCCTTCTTTCACCTTGAGGCAAGTCTTGGGGAGTTACACAAGCAAGCTATGAGACAATCGCCCCTAATCTACTTCGATGTTCAGTCTTCTACCATAGAAGTAAATAACCACAACTAACGACTACCATGAAGTCAGCACACGTGCTGAATGCAGCTGTATGACATAGTAGTAGTGAGCGTAGATGTGTATGCATACCAAGAGCCAAAGAAAACTTGCCAACCGATGGTCTCAGTAGGAAATATAAAAGTAAAAAGGTTGATAACTCACTCCTTACGATGGATAAGAATGCAAAGCCAGTTGCATCAACAGGACGTACCTGTTTCGGCAGTGCTCGGGTGTGCCCGTTCTCCATATCCTGACTGCTCATTTCCACGATTAGTTGAGAAAGGTGGTGCCTCCGTAGTCCGTCAATGTACGTCGGATCGAGATACTCCTCCTCAAACGAATAAGCGACCTGCAAGTTGGAAAATATGCCTGGACCCATACGACTTCATGGAATAAAGCAGCCCTAACTCACGGCTAAATTTGCAGATTCTCTCCTCTCAACACCATCCACCCCAACATAAAAATGTCTTTTAGAGATCAGAGAGTGGGAAAAATTCCACTCATAACTATTAAAAGTTGGGAAATGGACCGGATAGATAGGCCTTAATACTCATCTTGAACTATAGGTAATCAACTTCACCGCTGCACATTGATAACAAAATGACTCGCCATCTGCTGCTCGAACTAGCGTGAATAATACTTTGTCCTGCGCCAATTTTGGAGTTTATTGGAAAGAACATTCCCTATTAATCAGGTGTCGCTAAGTTGATTGTGCATGGCTCACCCTACATTTACAAGTATTTATTCTGAACAAGTTGTCCAGGTTTACACACACGTATTTTTACTTAGAATCTATCGAAAGTGACGCAAAGTTTATTTCAAAGTACCCACCTAGGTAGCCTTATAATGACTCCAAATTTTCGGAAAATGCCATTCCAATCACCTAATTTTGCATCAAAATCAAAACTGTGGTATGTACTCATTGTCCCATCGTCGTGAAACTCAAGAAGTTTGCGTTTTTTGCATACCTCGATTTCATGTAGCGTAATAAGAGTACAATGTGGTCGACCAATCCCTTTGACCAGTTAACGCTGTTGCGTTCTAACCTAATTATAATTCGAAATCGATTAAACATCAGCAAAAGTCCAAATGGCTACAAAATCATGAGAAACTCCACCGCTACTTTAAATGACACCACAAGGACGATAGAAAGCAAGCGCCCTCCACAAAATGAGTGAAGTGAATTTATGTTAACTCTTGAGGCAACTGGAATTGTTCCAACTGCTAAAACACCCATTAGATATTTGGTGAGAAGCAGCAGCGATTTTACGAAAAATATCACTTAAATTGTAAATCTGCCCCTCGATGCGACATGCTGTATTCGCAATAAAACCCTGCAAGCTAAGGGTCATTAAGTAGTGTGAGCGAGCGATGTGCTGGCAAAAATTGGGGCACTGCTGAGTTCGCTGTGCCTGTTTATAAATTACGTGCAGTTCTTTTCCCTTCGTTTGCTCGTTTGGCAATCCTGACTTGCAAACAATTGGTTGGAACTTGCCTGGGCCTTGACCAAATCCTTCTTTATAATCTAAGGTAATAATGCGGGCTAGTGCGTCAGCTCTGTTCTTCTGGCAGTAAAACAACCCTCTGTTTATTGCCTGCACCCAAAAACACCAGGGACATTACTGAGTTCTTTATGAACAACACCCATGCCTGTCTATTTCTCCACAATTAGGCGATTCCCATTCCGCAGAATTCATATGGATTAAGCTTCGCAATTTCTGGCGCCAATACGTGACCCATGGAAAACAGTGGCTAGCTTTCCTCAAAAAGGTTTGGCTGAGTCGCTCAAAAAGCAGGGTGCATTCACGAATGGAAGTTGCCCCCTACGAACTACCGTTCATACTTATGAAAGTAAGCTTTCGATGAGATGACAGTGGGATATGTACTTTGGTGCCTTCCGTGAATGGATCGGCACACCTCACACTCCCATGCCTCGTGACTGCGCCAATACGGATACTTTCTTCCCATCCATGCTCAAAATGGTGTTTATTTCCATCGCCATCAGTGGTTCATGTTACAAACACCTCGTTTTAAACTATGGAAGTAGCGATGCCTCTGTACCAATTATATGACCAGAGGTGTATGCGATTCCGAATAACGTTAGAAAAAAGTCACTCAGGTAAGTGAGGCTTAAGTTCGTTAACAGGAAAATTGAAGGGAAGCAAACTTACTTTTGTTTTCTAAGACCGATTGTGGGTATCAAGGATAAATATTGGCAATGAGAACAGAAATTGCCCTGTTATTACTAACTTCCCACTCAAAACTCCATCCGGTAGCCCCATTGACGCTTTGTCAAGTAGTGCAAACGATCCGTGACACCTAATTTTCACCACAAAGTAACCAGTCGCGACACTACACTTAGAAAACTATATTGTCAACATATCCCGCTAACTTCTACGTTCGTTTAATTCCTAGACCAAAAAATCTTTAAAAATAGTTATGTAAAGTACTTAACAGCTTCGTGAGCCACACCATTGAAAAGCGCTTGTCACAATGGCACCTGGATTCGACCATACGCCTTTACCTTGGATGAAGCATCAAAGAGCATGTCGTAAATTGGAGTGTGGCAGTGCAATGCGTCAATCACTGCTTAACAATGTATCATCTACAAACTACTTTTGTAAGAGTCTGCCTGACGCTTTGAGAAGTGCTAATCACTAACCGTAATGAGTTCAACAACATCCTTGATTGAGCCAGGAGCGTTTGAGATCGCATTGAAGAAACTGGCCGTATTGGTTGCGGAGGTCAAAGCCGCCTCCTAAAAATCCAAACGGATCGCCTTGCCAAGTATATCAATAGATAAGACTCATCAATAATGCAACAAGAATAAAACATTAATTTATTCCTGTTGAAGTGTGGAAGTGGTTTAAATCACAGACAGACAGAGCTAAGTAATTTCCCACTTGTGCCACAAAATAACTCCGGAAAGAAGGACAGTCAGTGTTGCGACTTACAGTCTCTCATCTTAACAGCACAACTAATAGTTGGAGCTTAAAATGCTCTGTGGATGGGAGTAGCAAAACAAAGTGGTGAAGCGAAGGGACCATTTATTGCTCGGACAACGTGCATTCATAGCAAGACCAGCTAGGTCAGCCGCCTGCATAATTATTAGATTGAAGTGACTGCCCTTTACCACTGACCTTGATCTTGAGAATGGCCAATGAGATTCGAAAGAGCACAGTGGATCCTTCGTAGAATAGGAGGTCCCACACGCGGAGCATGATTTGCATGGGTAGAACACCGGAGAAGAGTGTCAAAAACCATCCAAGTGTTATCAAGGGTAAATCTAAACTAGGAAAAGATGCATCGTGAGTCGTGGTACACAAATTTGCATAGGACAAGGGAAGAGCCTGTCCCGATTAAGCATTAGATACAATACCGTAGAATTGGGAATATGTGCCAACACCATTGAGCATTGAAATAAACAAACTCTTCTGGGAGATTTGGTGAGACCAAAGTGCAATCGTTGTAGAATTAATTGCCTACCTATAGCATAAAAATGACCTTTTGTGAACGGCCCAATTCTCACAGCTGAATAGATAAACTATGAAAGCCCTAATGCCAGTTCCTAAAATGTCCAAGCTACCCTTGAAACGTTGAACAGCCTCTGGTAGACCTATCAGGAGGAATACACTTAATAAAGGGGGAACAGAGCCTGTAGAAGCCGATTAACAAGTGATTGGGGGCCTAAATGATTCTGTCCGCATCCAGAAGTACTGCGATCCACAACCACCGTCGTTCATGAACAGCTATACCAACATAAGTGCATGCCTATAAATGCAGTTTACAATGGTCAAAGCAACCTTCTTAAAGCAGAGGAATCGGTAAGTTCAACAGCTGTTCGAATCGTCGGTAGTCTTACCGACATCGTGTTGTTGAAGAATGGCATCGACGCGAGGGAGGAAGACAGAGATGAGTTGACAGAGGACACGCTGGTCCGCCTGCACACCCAAAAGGCTGTCAGCAGAGAAGTACGAGGAGGGCAGGACCTCGTCGATGATTGCACACATCACCCAAAAGGCAGTCTCCTCCTCCAACAACAGCAACAGATTAGCTGCTATCTACAATGCGTGCACACATCCAATGCTGTCACAGAATGGTGTGGAATGATGGTTAATGATTTCCGGAAGCTAAAAACCAGACTTAAGCGTTTTAAGTGCAATCTATATTCCTTTGATAAGTGAATTTACCATAAGTGAATTGAACTGTTAGTTGAGGTCTACACAGACCCAGCAGCACCTCGAAGCGTTGACACTTAGGTTGGTACATCAACGTCTTAGAAACGCGTAAAACGAACAACGGATTAGCGACTATGGTAAGCTTGGATGGTTTAATGATGTCATGACCACCGACTGTGAGGTCTTGCCCAAGAGCCAGCATATCCACTTTACCCCAAAGTCCTGCGATTTTTATGCATTATGTTGGGGCGTATTTCAGTTTTGTTTTGGCACACGAGTTAGAAAAATCTTAGGAGAGAGCTTAATACCACACTCTTGATGCCATAATAAACTCAAAAATGTGAAAACGTGATTATCTCACAGCGCCCTTGTTATTTATGACAACAATACTTTATACGGCGTACGTTCACGCCGATGGCGGCAAAGCCTTATCTTTGGTGGAAACTGGGCCATTAACTTGACTTTAAGGGAAACGCCTAAATAGGCTGCATTTTCAAACGCTAAAAGGTAAGAATAATTATCAAACCACTGGTTCAGGAGCCGCTGAAAGCAATTAAGTAGCTTGGCAGAGGAAAGAATAGGCTGCTCCCAGGATAATTTATTGTTCATCAGAAAAGTCGCTGAGTCGATATGTGGGTCGCTGGAGAGCCCCATCATTTCAACAGACTACGACACTTTTGAGTATAGATTGTAAATATTTTAGAAGATACTGTAGTGCTTTAATTGTTTGTTTAACTCCCGGGTGCGGTAGTGGGCCACTTGGGAACTACGCCTGGCAGTCTGGCCTCATAAAAACACAGAGTGAGGGAGAAAGATGCTGCAGGTATCTCCTCTGGTTTAGAGTAGTGTAAAAAAACACGCGACCCAATGTAAGGCAAGTACGATGAGAGGATAGTAACTAAGACGAACAGTTTTATGAATTCACGACCAAACAAAGCAAGTGATTAAGAAAATTGGCCAGTGAACTATCCAAGGATTCGCCTAATTAGTTGAAACTGCTAACTAAACCCTCAAGAAATTAGTAGTTATTAATAAAATGGAGCAATAGGCTCTAAAATGGACTCTGTCATTAAGGATATCATAATCAAGCAATCTTACTCTCCGAAAAATAGCGATATCACAGGGATATCCCTTAGCTCTTGAACTCGCCCAGTTGACGAATCAACAACGCCACAGACATTACAACACTACATAAAATCCGTATCCCTAGAATTTGTAAACCGCACGATGCAACCCTCTATGCATTCAAAATGAGCACTTCAGCAGTAGGCAAAATGTCAGTGCTCCATTGCTGAAATTTGCATTCATTAAGCATAACTATGAACAAATAAAAATGAAAGAAGTGAAAGTGGTCGCCAAAATATTTGTCAGACAACTGTCCTCTCCAATTTGATTTGATCTAATATCCCAAGATTATAGTCAATAAATGGATAATGCTTCGATTTAAAAAAGAAAACAGTTTAGTACTTTAGAAAAGAGTTTAAAAGCAAACTCAATACATCCGGTTTCAATGAGAAAAAATCAAACAATCATGAATCTTGAATCGTGAAAAATCACTCACCACTCCCAACCCCTGGCAGTACCCTATGTCAGTGTAAAGCCAGGCAATTGCGGTTAGCAATCGACGCAATCGAGGAATTCCGATGGACGAGGCCGAAGAAAAACAAACATTATTGGGCATCGTTCTCAATAAGTCCTAAATGGGAAATCCGTTGTCAAATTTTGTAAGCTGTGTAACACTTTCGTTAACAAATGAGCCAGCGCAAGCAAACCTTCTCAATTTGGCGGGAAACCTTTGGGGTTACGGAGGAGCTGTATCGAACGACCTCGGCGTAGCTAAGCGGAGCTTTCTTGCCACCACTGCCACTGCTACTGCAATCATTGCTGGCTTTTTGTTGCTCATAGGCGCGAGTGAGACGCGGCCAGATTTGGGCGCGTATGGAGTGCGGAATCCCATTACGGGGACTAAGTTTGCAACCTGGATTAGGCACTCCCGACCACTTGATCTGCTCGCCGGAATTCTGCGGATCCTCTATTCCACGAATCAGCTCTGTCAAACGTGGGGACGTGCTCAGGCGGGGAAGAAGGCGACTCCAAAGGGAATCTTCGGTACCGCAATCCTCCCCAACCTCGGTGGAGTAATTAAGGCGGTCAGTGTAGGAGAATTCAAGACAAGCCATCCAGATTCGACGATTTTCCACTGATTCAACGAGAGCTTGTGGTAATCCTTCTTCTATTTAAAGGTGAAGTACGATTCCATAAATTAATAATGCTCGACCAAAAAACATCATATTTTGATAAAACACTAAGAAAATTTGACACAACATAAGACACACGGCAAAATTTTAGCATGTCTAAATATCCTCAAAGAATTAGTATTACTTACTGTCACGATCAATCTTAAACCCGAACTCGTCAATGATCATTGGTTTTTTTACGCTCCTTATCAACCCTTGATCAGTATTCTGTGCAATCTCCTCTTCTGATAAACTAAGATCATGCTTCAAGTTATCGTCAAGTGGCCGAATGGTTTGCGTCACAGCAGAGAATGGTATGGGAAGATCCCATTCCTGGTTGTCATCGGGTTCATGGATACCCTCATCACATGGCTCCAACGCCTCCATTAGGATGCTGGCTCTAAAAGACAAGTTGTAATAATCGCACACTTGTCACACACTATTACGCAAGCATGCTAATAGCAGGTTCGGAATATAAAATTGCCACTAACTATCTAGTGATACCTTGCCGCCGAAAAGAACTGACAACAGTCAATTAAGGTTAACAAACGTTTCCAAAAAACAATGGGAAAGAAATCAGAAATGGAATAACTATGATGAGAGAGTGATTACGAATAAACACCTACACTCACAAAACGCCGAACTCAAAGAGCGCGCAGCCGCGTAAGTGACCGGAGTTGTTAAATATAACTAAACAGATTGAACATGTTTTCTCCACTTTCACCAAATGGTACAAACAAACTAAAGTACAAACTAATACTAGCAAAGGCACATGAATTTTAAAAGAAATGTAATTATTATCAGCCGTAGGTATTGCGTTTTCCGGGTACTACTTGTGTCTGTAATTAACCGTAACGGTGCGAAGAAGTGTATGATAATCATGTAAAAAAAGCCGATTGAAGGTGAAATAATTTGGAAGCATCTTTTGCAAAAGGTACTGCAATTATGTAACCAATTGTATAGCAAGACTAAGGATTAATTTAATACAACTTAATAATGTCTCGAAAACATGAGAGAGTGGTTATTATAGCATAACAAAGTTTATAAGATAAGTCAATTATAATGCTTTATTTGGCTGGACTACCAGTTTTGGTCAGGGTCACAGATGTGTGGCTATATTGCTCATATTCCCTCTGTCCGATGAATATGTATTTATTCTACTGTAGTACTTTGCCTTATTTTGCCTTTAAAAGAGTTTTGGAACGCTGAATTAATGTCTTTAGTTCAAAATTAACTATAAGGTTACATCGTGAAGTACCTTAATTCTAACTTATGCGCTATACCATGAATTGCTTATAATCACTACTCATTAGCATTCTACTAAAGACCTTTATTAGTGCTTGTTACCTATTTTAATATGAGTGGTGGTGCTACCCAAATTGCCGTAATTTTAAGCACGTCTACCCTTTAGGTTTCGTCCAGCACTATGTCTCTTGGACTGCATCAAATGTATTTCTCATGCCCTTTTTGTATTCCTTTTCGTGAGGTTTCTTACTGCTCTTGCTACTATAGTCAATGCAATAGTAACAGACACCGCAGCACAACAGCTCGCATCAGCATTCCTCATGGTCCGCTTACAGTGAAATCCTTTTAGAATTAGTAGCCTGAGGATGCAGCGAGCCGGTGCTATTCTAATAACCTTATGTGTATCTGTAATACGTTGTTTATTTTGACTGCTGGTTTTGGTTTCGGTCAATTAGGTGGCTATGCTGCGCTAGCCGCGTGGGCTGGTCTCCAAGCCATGCCAGCAGACCTGTTCCCTCTGGTGATTGAATACATATGCTACCCTTCTTTTATGCCTTATTTTGCCTTCGAGGAAGTCTTGGGACGCTACCGTGCCCTTCGTCTCATGCTCTCTCTTTTAGGCTTGCCATCTGGACGCATTACTTAGCTCCGTTATTTTGCCATTGTCACTATTCGGCGTAAGAAGTTGGCGTTTATTTAGGCAAAATCGTAAAACACTTTGTTCTACTCTGAAGAATGCCACTTCTTAACATGAGGAAGAAAAATTAGAGGATTCAAGAAAATTCGCCTTTTTATTGTGGCAAAAAAGTTTGCTGCAAATGGTTTTATTTGCCGGTCTGTGTCTGTCACTGCAAAGCGTGTGTTCTTTAAATGTGCTTTGTAGGCCAGAGGCGGGATGACAATTTTCACCTGGTGGTGGGATGGCGTGGTGACTCTCCAGAGGCGTAGCCATCCCCGTCCCAAACTCACCAGCATTATTACTCTATACCTGCTCTCTGCATATAATAAAGATGTCTTGGGATATTTAGCCTTTTAATAGTAAGGGCGGAGGAATGGAACAGGAGGGAAGTAAAAAACCGTCTATAGCCACGCTGGGTACAGGTGCTGCAAAGTGCATATGCATGCACATTTTTGGTAAAGAGGAGCGGTTACGTTGACCGTGCTCAGGATACTTGCATCTGCTAAAGTTCACAATACTTTTCGCCCAATGGACGTATCTATTGAATCGATTTTTAAGGGCATAAAATTGAAGCTGGGGGGAGAGTGTTACTGTAGTGCTTTGTTTGTTGGAGCTACCGGTCTCGGTCAGGGTCACAGAGGTGGTCGCATTGCCCTAGCTGCGTAGGCTGGACTCCGGGCCATGTCAGCAGCTTATTTCCCTCCGCCCGCTGTGTATACGTATTCTACCCTGGTATTCTGCCTTCTTTTGCCTCCGAGGTAGCCTCGGGGCGCTACAGTTACATTTGCATCTTTTTGTTTTTATTTAATAGGCGAGAAGCGGAAATACAGGGCGAACCTCGTGCCTGAGTACATCAGTTACTCCTGTAGCGTCCCGAGGCTCCCTCGAAGGCAAAAGAAGGCAGAATACTAGGGTGGAATATATATATATATATATATATATTCAACGGGCAGAGGGAAATAAGCCGCTGGCATGACCCAGCGTCCAGCCTACGCAGCTAGGGCAAGGTGTCCACCCCTGTGACCCTGACCAAAAACCGGTGGTACAAACAAGCAAAGTACTATGCCTCCGACAATTATTGAAGCTTTCCTACTAAAATTCGTTAAGGTTTGATCGAATTTTTTTGCCTAAAGCAATCGATCCAGATGAGCTGGGAGTAGCTGCGGGGAAGATTGAGGATATTGCTGCATAGATGGGGATTTGAAAGCTTCCACCATTACTTAGGGGCGTTTGAAAGCCCAAATGAAATTGTAGATACTGTTCGACACCTTGGTTCATTAGCATACAAAAGAAGCGCACAGAAAATTATCCTTAGCGAAACTACGCACAAAGGCGGAGACCTAAGTATTACCTTTGGTTGGCGTAAATTTCCCCAAGCTTAAGTGTATCAACCTT
Source organism: Taenia hydatigena (assembly GCA_036345935.2). Lineage (NCBI taxonomy): Eukaryota > Metazoa > Platyhelminthes > Cestoda > Cyclophyllidea > Taeniidae > Taenia > Taenia hydatigena. The sequence continues at coordinate 18,145,878 of JADWOT020000003.1, forward strand.
CGATCTGTAAATTAATCTTTAAAATCAATTTCAAATTTATGATTGATCCGCACACACTTGTCATAAAGTACTTTGGCTTTAATTAAAGGAAATTTCGCATTATTTTTGAAGCAGTTATCATTGGTCGACCTGCACACCATATGCAGGCACTAACTGCAGCACAAAAAAGATGTACACTTGGGGATAGAAAAAACCATATTTTTCAACTGCTTTGCTCTTTTAATAAATATAAGTCTTATATGCTCCGATGAGTGTAACAAGCTCCCTATCATTGTTAAAGCGCTTATTTCAGTTTGGTTGCTACCATCTGGCAATAATCGGTTAGGAGATGTGTCGTGCAATCCTATCCATTAATGTGTCACTACACATCACCCTCGTAGTGACATGATCTATTTCTTGTGGCCGATGTTCATTTGCGATTTCTTTTTTAGTGCTAGGATGAGGAACTTACCAACGAAGATTATAATAAGACATCTTCCACCAAAGTTGACAGAAGAACATTTCAAGGAGATGTGCTCTCCTATTCCTCCTTACGACTACTTTCGGTTCTGCTCAACTGATCCCAGTCTTGGAGGCAAAAACTTTTGTCGAGCCTACATCAATTTCTGCGATCCAGATTCCGTCTTTGCGTTTCGCGAACGATTTTCAGACTACGTATTTGTCGATTCTGAGGTTTGTCAATATCGAAGCTTGGGTCGTTAAATATCAACTGATACCATTTACTCTTATTTTACTTGCAATGTGTTTTTTAGTAGATTGCAGACACGTTGTGTAGCGTGCCCTGATTATTGGAGGTGGAGTTTTTATTCATGAATTGCGGATTCCATGCGAGTATTTGCAATTTAGTTCTAATGTATTTCAGGACTTCACTATTATGCGTAACGCATCTCGGCTTTGTAACAGAATTTGTAGTATGCGTATTCTTAAACCGCTTCAAAACACTTATTGCGTTTATGGGATGCTTTTGTAGCCTACTAAGCTATTTTTTGACTCTTCATTTCATGCGCTGGTATCCCTATTAGCCATTGTCATTTAGATTTTCCCCTACTTGTTTAAATCCACTTTTGTTTTGATTCCGCATTCTAACCTATAATGTTGGTCAAGCTATTCATTACCTTCTTCAGGGGAACGAAGCTAATGCCGTCGTAGAGTTCGCCGTGTTTCAAGGTACTCCGAATACACCGCCATTGAGCAAAGTTGACAGACGCCAGGGCACAATCGATGAGGACTCAACTTATCAGAAGTTTCTCGCTAATCTGAATGCATCGCAATCCGAGGCGCCAAATAGTGAAGAAAGTTCTGCCAGTAAACAGGCAGCTAAAACTCCATGGGAGGCGACACTTGAAGCTCTTGAAAAGCGGGAAGCAGCCGCCAGCCAGGTAAATAAGTCTACTCATTTGCCATCAGTGGCCAGGATTATGGCAAGTGTGTTTTTTACAGCAAACGGAGACCGCGCTCACTCGCTTCCTAAATATGCGTCTTGGGAGAAGTAAACGCAATGCAGGAGATGATTTCAAAGGTATGAGCAGGCGAGGCATAAGGGCAAGCCGGAATGCGAGGAAAGTTCGTCAACGACAAGCTGCCGTCTCTTCCTCTACAGCATCTGTAAATTCTGATGCAACATCACAAAGCGTTGACACGACACAGAAATCCGGCGACACTAATACTATTTCCGTCGGTGAGTACTATTGGTCTGTTTGTTTGAAAGTCTAAAAATGCCTTTTTACTTATAGGCGGTCGAGGAGGCTCAGAAAAATCTACTCAAGGTCGTCGTGGGCCAAAGTCTAGTCGCCCAAACAAACCGACTCCTGATTCTTCCTCATTTAATCGATCTGATGATCAGCAACAATCTACTTCGACAACCCCCGCAAATCCCATCCCCATGAGTGGTAGTCGCGGCAGTCGACGGGGTGGCAGACGTGGAGGTTCCAGGCTTCATCGCAGCGACGCTCCACCCTCCTATTCCTCGAGGTTAGTCATCCCCTACCATTGCTTTAATATCAAGAACCAGTTAGCTGGAGGTGGTTATAACGTGGATTGACCATATAAGTCATGCATTAAATGCCTTAATTTTCCACATTTCAGACACGCTGCTACAGCGTCTGAGCCGCCGTCCGGTGACAGTGGCAATGTCGGTAGTGGAAGCGGAGGCGGCCCTAAAGGTCGCAGTGGTGGACAACGGGGCGGGTCGTTCAGGCCCTCTTCCTACTACTCACGTGGTAGGGCATCTACTGGTGGGGCTGCGTCCTTTAAAAAATGAAGTTGCTTACTGTTTTGTTGTCGCTTTGGTACATTTTGTAAATTAAATGTTCAAGCTGTGCTTGATTGTTTTGTGAATTTTTTTGCTGGTGCCGGGCGTATCGGAAGGCCAAGAATAAGTGGCTCCATTGGAGCACTGCAAAACTGATTCAAGTTAATGAAATGAAAGGCCAAAACATCCCAATTGATGTTATGTCTGGTAGATTAATAACATCGTCCTGTTGCCGCGTCTCCTAATGGTCTACCTCTTGGGAAAACGTGTTTTACTGCATAGATGCGAAGTATATTTCAGTTACGACAGAATCGCCGCAGCGGTCGCCGCTTCGGTCCCGACTTTTTTTGCTTTGTATTGGTTGGTCTCTGGGGCAAATGATTGAATGTTCTAAACAAAGTTATCACATTGGATTTATTTTAAAACCATCGAAGCGAATTATTCATGCGGTTTTGAGGTGGCTGTTGTCCAAGTTGCTCTGAGTTGAGACACTAATATCAAGCATCTTCTTTGGTGTCTACTGTGCCTAGTGGAGTGAATTTGAATCTTGTTGTACTTCAAACGGGTCAAGATTCTGGAAGGTACTTGGGGCTATTACTAAATAAAAAAAGTTGGTTCTCGAATCGTGCGTCATGTTTAGGCATTAGGCACTTGAGGTGCTGATTCAGCACATCATCTCAGGAGCAGAATTCTCGATTCTAATGAGCTTAATTGTGGAGTCCTAAGAGAATCCAGTGCGAATACGTCTACTTTATCAAGACGCACTCCTACTTCGGCCAGCTGCAGGAACTGTCCTTTAAGAATGCACTACAAAAGAGTCGTTTGTTAATCTTTTGCATCCGATCTTGAGACGTGTGTGACTTCCACTTCACTGATTTCAAACCACTGAGTCGCTTGGTAACTAGAACTAGTGTTGTGAAAATCAGGATCCTTATTTATTTTGTGCTTCCCAAGAGGCAAAAAGTGCCGCATGAATGGAAAGCAGGGAGTTATGTGGCTCCATTTTCAAGAAGACTTTGTACTCGTTTTAAGAGGGATAATTAAACGTTCTTTGATCTGGCCTCAGTCTCTTCGGTAATTCAGATCTCTCTGGTTACTTGATAGCATCCTCCATTGGAATGCCATATTCCTATGATTATTTATTCCTGTCTCACACCCTTGTACTCATCAATTGGCATTCAAAAACCACATTGAATGAACCGATCGCACATTGGCGCAGTGGAGTGTGCCCTGTTCGTTCCTGTAACTACTCATCGATGTTTGCACACAGAGGCGCAGAGGTCAGAGCTTGAGTGGCTAGTGACAATGTCGTTTGTAAAGACCTCCGTTCGAAATGTTCACGCTCGTTAGGCTACGTTGGCACCACTTTTCAGACCTTAATTGAGACGGTGGTTACTTGCTTGTTAACAACCATCAGTGTAGCAGTATCCTCCTCTTCCTCTCGCCGTGACAAATAATTCAAGGTTCTCTCGGTAACAATTAGTCAGATATTATTCGCTCTTAAATCTAGTAATAATTTAACTGTTAATTTAGAGATTTTTTGTAGATTTTTGACAAAGGTTTGGCAGTTAAAAGAGGTACTTAAGGCTAATCCTGCGCAAGAAAGAGTGTGGTGTCTAGAGCCTCCCCTGACGACAAAATAACACAGCACTTGGCCAAAATATGAACTTCGACGTACTGAAGGGCTATCGACATGGCCCGGAGGTTGGGTTGTCCGGCGAAGGTACATTAGCGAAGCCTTCAGAGGTCCTTAGTCGAAATCGAGATCGAAACTTACTACCGACGCATTCCTTTCTCCGCCGGGGGAAGAGGATACCCACGACCAAATCGTGCCAACCATCGAAGGTGAAGGAATGTGTTAGCCACCACGCATTTCCACCACTAGTCGTAAAAGCAGTCGTGTAGCAAAGAAGGGTCTCTCACTTAGTTATGCAGGAGGAGAAATATGTGTCCACTCCTCCTTGCCACTTTGTTCTCGTTTCAGTGCTCTCCAGCCATGTCCACTTGGGTTTTAGCCAGGCAATGGGAAGGTGCAGGGAGTATCGCGAGTTTCTCCATTTGACACTCTTACGTAGGTACTGTAGACAGCTCCATAGCGAACTATTTGGATGGTTTACGCTCAGTGTCACTTTGGTTGTTAGCACCTTTCCGGCACCACATGGCAATGAGATAGTTGCTGAGGATGGACGTCATTTTCTTTCTTGGAGGTCGTCACAGATTCTCCCATCCGCAGCATATGAGCACTCCTTTCGGTGCGTTGGAGTTATGCATTCATCTATATAAATCCAAGTGGTTGTCTTATAGGATCATGTTCCCTTTCGTCGCTGCTGATGTAAAGTTCAGAGAGTCCCTTGGACGCGAAAGAATGGCTAATACTGAGACACAGTACGTGTTGCCGGCGTGCTGAAGGGCCCAGAGTGTAAGCTAGTGAGCGAAAGTACGAAGACGGAGGACCAAGGGACCTCTCAATAAGGAATTAACAGAAAGAGGTGTGCGTGACGTGAAAATGCCTTTGCTACGTGAATGATTGTCCATCCTGTAAGTAATCAAGGGTGTGACAAGTGATTGCTAACACTAAAGATTAGCTGAATAAGGCAATGCACCATCCTGTATGCAGCATCCTCCATCAGTAAAAAGGTGGGTCGTCATAGTGAAGGCACCTCTAAAACACTAGAAATACATCATGCAGCGATAACAAAGGACTGGGCTAGGAGACTGGCTTCTAATCAGTCCCTTTACTCCAGGGGATGGACTGATGGCGAAGGACCAAGCGATGCTGCCAGAAGAATCTTCAATTTTGCATTCATTGAAGGCAACGGCGCTTTACTCTCTTAGCCCATGTGGTTGGTGTAGTGAGGACAGACATTTTGGTTACGTCTTTCTGCTTACCTTACATTTCTCGTAGCGAGCTTCTACTTCTGCATTCAATTTGTAATTCAAATGTTTGAAGTTGATAAATGTGTCAACAAGGGAGAAGGGAAGATGATTTCCGTTTAAATTGCTAAAAAAAGAAGTGCGGTCGCTCGAGCCCACCCACATCTTGGCAACAAAACCGTGTCTTAACCCTGTGCCAACTTCCTAACTCAACGATCTGCTCCCCATATTTACCGGCGGTTCTCTGATAGCGTAGTTCTTATTATGCGGTCCGTCATCTTCTTGCATTTCAATAATTTTGTCTTTGTTTAAGCAAGGAGCAAGGCGACTTGAAGAGTCTTGGAGTACACAATCTTCTTGGACACTCGAATCGCCTACACACACACACACACACACACACACACACACACACACACACACACACACACACACACACACACACACACACACACACACACACACACACACATAACGGTGGATTCGACTCGGTGGTAATTAGTTTTTTTTAATTTGAATGCCTCGGTCCAAGACAATTGGCGGCTAAAGAAATCTGATGGGGCACATGGAGCTTACGATAGATTAAACAAGCAGCAGGCCGCCACCATGGCAGTTTCCACACACACATACAATAATGGCATCGTTTGCATCGTAAAGGGAGGCTTCACTTACTACTTTCATTAACCCGAAATCAGAAATCGTCACAAGAGCGTGTCTTCGCAAGAGAGATGCTTGTGATACTTCCGGAGGTGAGTCGCCTTGGAATGAACACCTGCAGGTCTACCTGCGCCCGATAGAAAGAGAGAGAGAGAGAGAGGCAGTCCATAATGCCTAAAAACCGGCCAATTTGCGATGCGACTTATGTAAACGGTCAATTCCTACTTGTCCACTGTTAATGGTCCCTATGCTTCTTTGCGATTCAAAACCCGCAACCACTGGTGGTGTAAATCAAAGACAAAATAGTACGCAGCTATTGTCATTATTAATTATTTAGAGTCTAAGGATAGTCAGGACATTAAAGCAAGCGGAGAGTGCTGGGAGTCTTGCCCCAAAAGCTTCCCTTGCCCACTTTATGCAATTGAGAATCCACATACCGAAATAACGCAATAAAAATTGTCGTTGAAGGGATTTCACATTATTCTATCTTACTCGCCTAGTACTTCTTTATTCACGCCTTCTACTAGGTGGTGGTAATTAGAGATCCTGAAAAATCTTTAACTGGTGGGTGTAAAACTCAAGATCTACTGCCCGTAGATACAGTGATACGGTAAGTAGACGTTGCGGTCTCTTCGCTGTGCCAAGTTGCAGATTTACATTCTTTATCTAGTCATTATCGTAGAGTAAATTTTGACCGAAAAACCATAGCCCGAAGCTCGCTGCTCTTTTCCCCTTGGCCAAGTGGATTGTAACTCGATATGCGTAATCTTCACCGATGCTGAGCAGCATATTTTTATGGTAAATTTAAGCTTAAATTGAAACAGATCATCCCTACCAAGTAGCTTTGAGATAGACAGAGATCGCCTAAAGTTATTTTGGCCGAAATAAGTTTGGGAAAGAGATACTGTGCCAAATGCCACTGAGGCGGAAATTACGCATTCCATGGAGGTTGGGGTTTGAAGGAGGTTTAATATTCTGACTTTTATTCAGTCATTTGCGTCAGCAGTGGCTATTGGGCAGACCGTTGGGACACCGATGTCAAGGGAGTGTCCCCCATGTGGGCACTTTTAAAAGCATCGGAATAAAATGCGCGAACCAATTTTCGTAGAAGCGGTAGCAGAAGTGGCAATTCGCTCAAAAGCTTATCAAGGGATGATAGCCTTCTGCCTAATCGTGTTTTTTTTAGCTTATTTTCGCTTAGTTGCAATGGCTTGGCAATGATTGTATTGCCTGTTTACGGGACCATATAGGGGCACCGCCATTGTGCCTCCGCATCGGTACTTCGACAATGCAATATTCTGCCTTCTTTTCGCTTTGGATCAATATCAGGACACTAAAATGCTTTTCACCTTTGCCTTTTTAAAGTATTTTTCGTGTACTTTGCTAATATTTAAGACAGAACCGTATGATTTTAATAAGAAAATTAGAAGTTGACAGAAACATGAGTTTATCTCTCAATAGACCTTCTGCATTAGGATAAGCAACAACAATTGTCTCACCTAATATTTTAATGCTTAGTAAGCTATTACTGTAGGGTAGAATATATGTATTCAACGGACAGAGAAAAATAAGCAGCTGGCATGGCCCAGGGGCCAGCCTCCGCAGCTAGGGCAGGATGTTCACCTCTCTGACCCTCACCGAAACCGGTAGTTTCACCAAACAAAGTATTACATTGCCTCTCTCCTCTTTCGAGCGCCGTCCCCGATGCGACCCTTGGTACACCTCCCGCGTCAGCCATCACAACATACTCAGTGCTGCAAGAAGCACTCACGAGCTAACCATGCCATTCGCCGACATTCGACGCGATTGAGGCGATGCTTCACACCAACGTCAGTGACCCCTCATGGCAGTGCATTGCACTTCGAGTTTCGTTTGACTTGGTCGGCTTGGTTCTGCCGACCATCAGTATGTCCGTAGGGAGGCGGTAGCACGCCGATCTCCTTAAGCAAGTATATTAGGGGTAATCTTTGGAACGAAACTTTCCAGCCGGTCCATGTCTAGTGTCGCTTCAGTTGTTGATAGCTTTCTTGTAGAACACGGAGAAGGGGTAGATGCCGGAGGGGGACGTCGTTCGTGGCCCATCCGTAGCACATGCGCTTCTTTTGCACCACTGCAACATGCCGCAGGCGGTAGAGAGCGGGATGGTAACCCTATAGAGTTGGATCTGCATTCCGCTGCTACCAATGTAGCGTCCTGGGGCTCCCTCGAAGGCAAAAGAAGGCAGAATACTAGATTAGAATGCATATATTCAACGGACAGAGGGAAATAGGCTGCTGGCAATGCGGCCACTGGTAGTTCAAACAAACAAAGTACTACAATTACCATTGTACTTTAGCTCAGCTTTGCACATCGTTCCCTTCCTTCATTTGCCCATGTTCCCATTGCAATCATTTTTAGTGACAATTTGAGACTTAAAAGGAAATAGCATGCTTCATCTAGGCGTCCTTGAAGAAGGCAAGAATAGATGTTTCCCCAGTTAGTGCTCGAGCTGTCTCTGAAGACGCTATGATGCAAGCCTCTGTTAAAGAAGCTCATGTAGTCATCGTACCATGTAGTATCCACGCGGTGCTAGTCACCAGGCTGTCCATGTCCGTCGGGCGTGGTTGTGGCCCCGGTGATAATGACGCTCCTGGTTGTTTTTAGATAGTTGTCAGAGTGTCGATGATAGGTTGGCGCGTCCCAAACGCAAGTGTACACACATAAAATGGCTTTTGTGAGGTCTTGGAAACCTTTAGTCGTGTGCTTCGGACGCACTACTTTCAGACAAAGTAAGGCAGCTGGTATTACTTGTCGCTATTTTACGCGGTAAGCAAGTCTCTCGTCCACAATTTTAGGCTTTGGTGCATGGATTACCACTAATCACGTTTTATTCATGAAAACCTGGAAATACTATACGCTTTTGATGCACAAAAAGGCTGAAAAACCACTAGCAGCTTAATTCTAGAATATGGAAAGGTCTGATGCTCAGTGTCGTTTCACCACACTTGTAATAGCAACGCGTCAAAATCACATTCTATTGATGACGGAGGTGATGTTTTTGACGTTGACAAACACCATATGGGTTTACCGCGTTTTAATGTTCAGTAGGCACATTCCTGACTCCATGACAAGAGGTATGGTGATGGTGACGCATCCTTAAACAAATAGAGTAAATTTTCTGCCACTGGGGACCCTTTTTCAGTAAGCAATCGTATGCATCAGATTTCACAAGAGTTCAACTAATTATCGTCGTCAGTTACTAGTACTTACGTACCCAGGAAGACCAGGTGGGTAAATGTGATGGTTGGAGAAGATTGGAGAAGCGTGATTGGGTTCCATAAAAAGCTTAAATTCACAGATTTTATCCACTAAGCTTTTAAAATAGTTGTTTATGTTTCGTTTGAGACTCAATTCAAGGATTTTTAAGGGTTGTGTGTGGCGCCGCCATACGTATGCATTACCGACGTGGAGTTGTTCTTGGGACTACTGTTTTAACCCGAATGCCATTCCACCCTGCAAAGGTACAATGGTCAAGCTTCCAAGTGTCCTCTCCACCACAGTGAAGGGTTGAGCAAGCATCTGACGCAATGCCTAGCCCGCCTCGCCTCCTTTAAGCGTCGTCCTCGGTGCTCTCCCATTACAACGCAGTCGGTGCTGTAGAGAGACATCCAGTCATCGAAATTCAGCATAAATTATACATCTAGGCCGTTCCACTGAGTCTGGAGTTTGAATACTGCATTGGGAAAAGGGACAATTGCGCTAGCCAAAATTTTAGCAATGACTTAGAAGCCGAGCCATATACCTAAGGATAGATTTTAAAATACGTTCGATTCCACCGGCCAGCCATATCTAACTGGGTTCCATTCATTCGGTGGAGAGGTGGAGGAGATATCGCGTGTCCACTTAATTGATATCTCCTTACAGACTGCTCCACAATAAACTCTTCCAGATGATTAGCTTCAGTAATTGCTCTTGTGTTATAAGGCACCACAAATTGTTCCATCCGCAGCATTTCCACTTCTTCCAACACGCTAAGGTTATTCATCCAGCAGTGGAAGTCACTTTAGTTTCCCTGCAAGATGAGGTTTGTTTTCCGTCGCTATCCGTGCAGCGCCCCGAGACCTCCCTGAAGACGAACGGAAATGCATTGTTTATGCACGAAAGGTCAAGGTGCTGCTGTCACAGTCCGAAGACCAGACCACCCGGTGAAGGTACAGTGGCGGAGCCCATTCAGTGGTTCGGTACTAAAATCCGAGAGCTGATCAATTACTTAACGTATTGAAGAGGATCGAGTTTGTAGGGATAAAGAACAAAGTTAAATTTTTTCACAGGTGCCTGATACTCCTCTACATTTAACGCTACTACTTAAAAGGTTCCACTACTAGCATTTTCGTTATAAGTAGACTATCATAGGATAACTAGAGTCACTTCTCCATCAGCAGCAAATCCATCCATCCATCCTCGCCTCCAGGTTTTGGTCCTCCTAATCACGCTAGCTTCGCACTGACGAGGACGGAAATTATTTCCCAGCATCCAGCTTAGGCTAACTGTCTGCGATCAGAAATGTTCGCGTTTCTACAGAGGAAAAAATTCACCTCTTTGAAATTATCTTCGTCGAGCAGGTGGTTGTGGGTGGATGAAGCTGCCTACGCTCCGACTGTATGCTGAGGGAGGCAAAAAGTGCCGTATTTTCGACTTCGCTCAAAGTATTCCAATTTTAGATCTGAGCCGATTACCAAGAAAAAAGCATTCTTTCCCATAAAAAAAAGGAACCACGTACTGTGATGGTTACACGCGGACTTTGTAACAAGCATTCAAATGTTCATGAATAACTAGAGCAGCTAAATCGTGTGCTCCATTTACCTCAAATAAAGCAACTGTTTTGTGATAATTTTCAGTGTGTATAGATTATTCTGCTTGATGGACTTAAATGACGGCAGAATCTAAATCCATTCAACTGATCAGCCTCACTTCTACAAAAGTTGATTTGGTATAATACGTTAGCTGCTTGAGTAACTCCTGGTTTTGGTGATGGAGTCACTTAGGTGCTCCACCATTGTACTTCCACCACGTCTCAGCACTATGTCTTCTCTCGTCTTCAAGGAAGTTCTGGCGCGCGAAAATAGGAGCGGAGGAAGGCATCCTCAACCTTAAAGGACAGCTATCCATATTTTTTCTTACGGATGATACGCTTTAACAGGGTAAAAAACGTGCACATGCTGTAACTGGGAGAATCTGTGACGACCTTCTAACGAAAGGACTGAGAATGACGTCCACCTTCGGCGACTACTCCTCTCCCGTGGTCTGGAGCAGTGCCATCATCAACTGCTTGCGATGCTAGCCGGAAGCTATTTGAAAACTCGGCACATCCACTTCTCTAATAGATTCATGGAACCCAGATAGGTATGGCTATGCAGCGAGGAAGGGACGCGAAATCCCGCCCTCACGGAACTAAGTCTAATCCTTTCCTTTGTTAGTTGACTCGGCTTCTAGGCCAGTGCCCCCACGACCAGCTGTGGACACGTGTGTTGGCAAGCGCAATCCCTGTCCTCGAATCCAGTTCCTGTACACGAAGAAAAAACCTTCAGACCCCGTGCAATTTCCGAGAGGGAAATTGGTTGACTTTTGAACCGACTACACGGAATGCTGACTACGTAGGACACTGATCGCTTGTTTAAATGTGCTTTTTATGTTTTGCGAGCACTTGAGACTCCAGGGTTGCACTCTCACTGGGTGACGTGACCTCTTCAAGGAAGTCTCGGAGGGCAGCACAACTAAGTAGGGGCATGCCTAGGTAACACTTGAATTGCACCAGATCGTACTAGTTAGCAGGCCATCCTCTATCATGAATAACTTCACTGTTGCAGCCATCTCTGCTCCCGCCAAAGCCTTTGCCGTCGTTGTGGATAAAAACGCATTCTTGGTAATAAGTTTATCCTTCTAACAAAATACTTGTTTTACCGTAGATCTACCTGAACGTCAAACTGCCTACTCGATTCCACTGAATTAGTAAGCAGTCCTGCACAGGCTGATGTATCATCCACTTTATGTGATTATCAACACATAACTACGATGGTCTGGTGCAATCCTGTGCTATTCGACAGTCTATTAACTCTCCATTTATGAATGCATGCAGGTCACACCATCCATAAATAGGGCCATTCGAAGTTGGCAACTGTTCTCGTCACATGCTACAATGTCAACCGAGGTCGAGCCCAGTGCTGTGTGTGTGTGTGTGTGTGATAACACCCTCTAATAAACGGAACATGCTTGTGCCGCGAAGTTCAAACAGAATGTCTGACAATTCACGCGAGCCAATCTGTACTTTCAACCTCAGCCGAACGCACCTACCTCGACGAATAGCGTCCTGTTTACTTATTTATGTCGTGCATGTTTATGCCGATGTGTATTCGGTGGAGGTGGTGATTGGATCTTGCATAAAAAATGCACCCCGGCGAGATCAACAACCATTATCACCATCGCCAGTCGTGACCATTAATTAGCCCCCTCTGAAAAAAAGATCAACTATCAGTTTGGAGCAAATGAAGTCGTGTTTGTGGTGCAATGCTATATGGGGATAAGCAGGTCTCCCAAGCGGAGTGATAAGACGTCTACCAGTTGCCCACACTCCACTCCACTTCTCGCTATGCCCAAAAAAAATGGGCAGAAAAGTCACCACGATTTAATGCAGTTGCGCGAGAATGTACATATGACTAACCCACTTTTATTGCTACTCGAGATTTGTGTCTTAGTAGCTGGGCAGTGCTCTTGCCCCAACTCGTGGTTTCGTCACGCATTACAGTGCTGTAGCGGACCGAGACCTCTTCAGGTGCTATTGACATGGCACGGAGCACCCAAGTGGCACCTTCACACTAACCAAGAGTTAAATAAGCAATTAAAGTGCAACGGGTGTGACCTGGATTTCCTGTTGATGCCAAGTGACCTTGACGTTTGGTAAGTCCACGTGGCTCAGAGGTCAAAGGTACTTTTAAAAGGAAATTTGCAGTAGGCTCTCGTTACCACTTTTGCTGCCTCCACCGTTTCCCCAGGTGAGGATAAATAACCTGTGAAAAAAATCTCATTTTAAATTGTCTAAATGCTCTACTAGGATGTAGTTTGTCAATTCGAGTTAGCAAAAATCCAAGCGATGTAAACCGAGGCTGTGAATTCCAGTTAACATAACGTTTTATCAGCAAACAATCAGTCAACTTCCAACCATGGAATATGCAAGTCCAACGTACCCTAATAGTCCAGCCATTTGTTTTGCTGTGATGGGTGTGATACGATGGTTCGCTTACAGGATTACCTGTGTAAACAGTTGGCCTCACGGTTGCTAATACTACCTGATCATAAAGATAAGCACAGTCGACAAACATGGACTAGGAAACTTCTAGATCAAGTGTACTGCTGATTGAGACATAAAAACTGTTCTCTCTTCTGCTCCCAGCGACTGTTGCACAGTGTCTGTGGTCGGCGCTTCAAAGTTGCCTGCCAGCTCAGGTAGCGGAGGTGTAGACACTCCAAAGCCAGGCGTCAATAATTCGTAACTTAAAGCAACGTGAACTGAATCCTGAATTAGTACAGTTGTCAATACCACTTGACCAAATTTCAAACACTATCCCGTTCCGGTTTGTATCTATCACGTTTAAACTCTTTCGAGTTTCTGGAAGACATGGAAAAGTGGAATCTCGAGGTTACTTCCGTGAAAAAAGTTGGTAGTTACTTTGGTTAACTCTCTATCCATTTGGTAATTCATCGCATCATCCCACTAGCTTGTGAACCTAATCTAACTTGTAATAACAAAAATTTACATAATGTTTGACAAAGAACTGTTTTATGCCAACAACCTTTTGAGTACGATAGTAAACAGCGGAAATGCCATATTAAGTGCTGGCCTTTAGGTGTTCTTCTAAGTGGATAGCCTGATTCAATCATGCCTTTAGGCGCTGTGGCCTCCCGGGTTCACCCCTGCTGTCCTTTACCTCCAAGAGGGCCAGCAGGGAGTGGAAAAGCATAACTAGAAGACTAAAAAGGCAATGCAACCGATAAACAAAGTGTTCAGAGGAATGAAACAAAGTCAATGAGGAGAACGAGGACCCCTTGGTGTTGTCACTGTCAATGCAGAAGTGGCGTTATGGAGGTGGTCATATGCGTGCCACGCTGACGTCAGGACGGGGTGTGTAATTTATGCACTAACGAGTCATTACCTCTATCTCTGTCTCTTACTCTATCTCTAAACATTTCAATTAATCTCCTAGCCTGATAAAAAATAATGGGCAGGCGAGAACAACAAGGCTACTTGGCGCAATCCAATTCGCGATGAAACCATACCCAAGAGTTGAAAGGTCGGAGGTGCAGAGGAGTTCTTTCAACTTCTAAAAACACTTTACACCTCAACCAACCAAATGGCTACACTTAATTTTGCCTCATTGCTCCATAAGAAACAGCGGCTATCACCTTATCCCTTGGAATAGCGCGACCTCCCACCAGTCACCTCATTTCTCAAACGCCTGCTCCATTTCGCATGTGGTCCTGCAATTCCCTGCTCATTAACAAGTCGCGGTAGTAATTGTCAATTGAAGAACTAGGCGAATTCGATGGATACGATGGCAGCTGCTATCTCGATTGGGAGTATCAATTCTCCTGTGGGTAAGTTCTACAGTGATACGGGGTTTTGCATAGTCTTTTAAGGCAAACACGACAGATTAACTGATTATGACCCCAATCGTGATTATTGTTTAGTCTTCAGAACATGAACGACTCATAGTAAACAATCGTGTCTGCAGTCAGCAACATAGTAGGCAAGCCCAGTTCTCCAAGAATAAAGTGATCTCTTAGCAAATCGTCTGGCCACGAACAATCATAGGTTCTTTCATAATACATGTAACAAAGCCCAAGAGCTGTTTACCATCGCAGGTCAAATAGGCAGTAAACGCACTAGAGACGGCACGTCTATAACGCGTAAACAACACTCATGAAATCCCTAAATCAATAACTTGCACTAAAACCTCCTCGTCCAATATAGGCGGCGCGATGTAGCATTATCAACTTTCGACATTACTAAAGGCTGCTCTTAACACACCTACCTCAATTTGATTTTATTATACTTTTTCAAGGAGGGAGCTATACTGAGTGTGACGCATTCAAATTTGAATGATACATGGGTCATAAACAAACTCCCACGTTCGAGACGCGTAAAAGGTAGAACCCCCACTTAATGATCGGGAATAATGATTGAAAGGCAGCCAGTCAAGTCATGTTAGTGGGACTGACACATGGGAGCCACTTCAGAACCGACATCTAGAAGATGCTCGATGATTCGTCGCCAGGATAGTAACCTGGGATAAAAACCAGTCAAAAGACATATCACTCCCTTCATCACACAATACTTTGAAAGACGCCCTCATACAAATTACGTCACTATCAGATAGCAACGCTTAATGGTGTAATAATTTAAAGTAATACCAATGCTTTATAATGAAATGATGTATGAATAAAACTCAATGGCTATTACGTGGTTAAATAAGGCAAAACAATAGCCAAACATCGAGGTACCTGAGGAAAGGTCACTTTTACGTAAAAAAAAGGTAGAAACGAAGTCGAACAAGCAAAATCCCCCCCCTCCAAGGTTAACAATGATTATCATCACTATCAGAATTAACATAACGAAAACTGCGAACAAACTTAAGTAAACAAGGATTCAAGATACTTCCAATAAGTGTGAAGGAGGGTTAAACAGTACGGTAACAAATCAGCGTAAAATAGTTAGCTACCCAACCAATCGAATAAGCATTGTAAATGCCAAAGCCCGACAGAAAAGCTCGAAGAGCATTATATTTAATTCACGATTACATAATATGTACACCGCACAAACAGAGGTCTACAATAAACACAAAAGCTACTCACTAAGAGGCCTACTGACAAGGCAATTCTTGCCAACGCTGGTGACGTTCCGGAACAAAGTCGATTATTTTCACGTGAACAGCCTGGTACTTCTCGTTTTTGGGAGGAATGAGAATTTTCTTAAAAAGAACGCGATCACCCGCCAGAGGCACTACCTCACCATCAACGCTACACAAAACTATTCGTAACACCTACTATGAAACTCACTCAAAAACGTGGACAAACAAGAGCTCTCCGTTGTCCGCCTTAATGAAGCCGTGACCCTTCTCACGGCAGAACGAGGTGATAACGCCTCCTTCCTCAGCAGCTTCAGCAGCTCTAACACACTGCGAAAAGGTTCGATTTCGCTTGTGGATAATTGGACTGGGGATCGGAGGTAAGGGAGAAGGGGGTTCACCAGACTCACTCATCATTCGACAGAGACAAAGGAGCATGAACTGTTGAATTGTCCGCTTCAATCAAATCTTGGGAAGCACGTGAGATCCAGCCAATAGAAAGCAAAGCTTTGGTGAATTTAATTTTAAAGTGATAGAGTAATTATGGGAAGATGTTAACTACGTCTACTTTAATTTTGCTATGACTCTCGCCATTTCGCAAAGGCAACCCAAACCAGAATGATATATTATCATTTTGTTAGAAGTTTTTGACAGAACAGTTTTTTGTTCATATTCTTGAGCGCTTACTTACTAACGCTTAACGTTTATCCAGCATTTGGGCAAAAATATTCTATCAATGCCGAAACTTCGCATTTGTAAGGAGAATAAGTAGTCTTGGCTTAATAAAGCACGGGCCAGTGCATAACACAAAGGCCGAAGCTTCAACCTTCTGCCACACTCGTATTCATGCACAACTATGAGTCATGCTAATATAGCTCACAGACTTAGGAAGCAAGGCAAAAATTAAAATCAATCGCTTTTTCTCTAGACGTTTGTACGAATTGTAGATCTACTTGTCGGTATTCTCGATAAATGTTAAAAAGCCAAAGTGATGCAACAGGATGTATAGCAGTAATATGAATGCTTTTGTCATTATATGAAGTTTACGTTGCTAAACGTAAGTAAAACGTTCAAGAATAAGGCACTCCTGTGGCCAAGCGAAGAAATTCCGGCTACTATCTAGTACTTTTCTATTTTGAGCGTTGTTCATGCTGCTTCCCCGGTTACTCATTGTACATAATTGCAACGTATCCAGCTTGTTCAAATTATCCCTAAAGCGCAAATGGGATTTGCTTAATTGTCCTGCATTTAAGAGGCTATCCGTAGAGTCTTGAGACATCCTTGAAGGCAAAAGATGGCATAATACTGGGGCAAAATGGATTTATATTCTGTAAACAGAGGGAATGGGGCTGTAATAGTTCAGAGGCCAGCCTACGCGGCCAGGCTGATATGGCTACCTAAGTGAACGAAACCGAAACCGGTGGCCATAACAAATTATTACAGCGTCTGACTAAGCATCTCACACATTACCCAAGTAATCACGAAGCAACCATTGCTTCGTCTCGTATTTAAATTACCTCCGAGCGAGATAATGCATCGGGTTCACACTGATCAGGGCCAAATTGAAATCTGGTGGGATAACCGCTAGTGATGAGAACACAGGCGTAGCGTCCCGAGACTCCTCGAAGGCAAAAGAATGCAGAACGCTAGGGTAGAATATATATAATCAACGGACAGGGGAAAATAGGCTGCTGGCATGGCCCGGAGGCCAGCCCACGCAGGTAGGGCAGTACGGCCACCCCTGTGACCTTGACCGAGACCGGTAGTTCCAACAAACAATGTACTACAACAGGCTTATGCTTAGAGAGGATTGAGAGAAGGCATAGTGTTTTTGGAGTTTTCGCACTATTTACACATAAAAGCACTGAAAGGCTATAAGCGTAATGCTTTTGTAGTACTTTGCTTGTTTGTACGACTGGTTTTGCCCTAGCTGCGTAGGCTGGGCGCTAAGCCATGCCTGTAGCACTTATGTTCTTTAAATGTACTTTGTAGGCCAGAGGCGGGAAAACAATTTGAACGACGTGATGGAGCAGCGTGGAGACTTGCTGGAGCGTGACACTTCCTCGGCCTGAACCCCCACATCTCGCCTAGCTGTGTAATTATCACCCTATATATTAAAGATGTCGAAACATACCCAGACTTCTACTAACAAGAGTGATTAGAAAGGAGAGGAGGAATCCTCCACAATGCTAGCGGCTTATTTCCCCCCGCCCGTTGAATATATATATATTCCATCCTAGTATTCCGCCCTAGCTGCGTAGGCAGGCCTCCAGGCCATGCAAGCAGCTCATTTTCCTCTGTTTGTAGAATACATATATATATGTATATATATATAGATTCCAATTAGTATTCTGCCCTCTCTTGCCTTCAATTGAGCCCTGGGACGCAACAACAAGTAATGTTAAAATTCACGTCTTAATTTTTGCGTAGTCGAACCTGCAATCATTAAACACAGTTAAGTAGACTATCAAACTCGTAATAATTTTACCATGTGCAGGCTTATATGCCCAATATGACCTTTAGAATAATCCAAGTAAAGCACATTTGTATTTGTGACTTAATTAACTTAAGTATATTTATGACACAAATTTTTAGGTGCACTTGTTATCATGGATTGATTCAACCAATAAGAGTTCATCTAATGGAATCCCATGTTCACTTTCCTTCGTTGCGTGCGAGTTGTTGCGTGCCGGAGGGCCGTCTGTGGGATGGCGACTGAAGGTTTAAGCAAGAAGTAAGCTGCGGAAATGCGCTATTCGCTTCACACCATACCTCATTTTGCTGGGGTAATTCAACTCCAGGTTCATTTTCAGGATCAATATTGTCATTTGAACTCGAACGCACTTTTTTCGATCAGCATGCACATTAAGTGCCTTATTTCTTTGTCACCAGTTAAAAAAGAATTATCTTTGTAAATTTTTTTGTTCAATGTATATTAGTTGCCTTCCCATAGTTAGACGCTAATTACTCTCAAATATTTAGCGCTCTAAAAAGGCAGTTGAAGGCTGCTGAGAAGCAGAAGAAAAAGGCCGAATCAGTTGCCAACTCTTTGAATCAAAAATCGAAATTAAGGGCAACTGCGGAGGATGAGCTTGATGCTACCGTAAGCTACCACATCTTGCTGTTTAATCAGCATCTGACACTCATGTACCCATTATCTTGTGCCCTACCTTGCTTTAGCAATATTTTGATGTGCGCAAGGCTGCCATTCAAAGAATGAAGTCGGGTCCTGTTCAGCCCTATCCACATAAATTCCACGTCACTCTCAGTATTTGCGACTATATTGAGAAATACAGCTTCTTGGAACCTGGTCAGCATTTGGACGATGTTGAAGTTAGCATTTCAGGTGGGCATTGGTTTCATTTTCGCTCCTACTATATGCTTTTTGCATAAGTGTCAAACGTTAAATCCGGCATGCTGGTTGTACACTCGCCTTGACTTTTGTCATCCAAAAGTGGTAACCATTTATCTATGCACATAGGTAGGATTTATGCCAAGCGCGAGTCTGGCTCGAAGTTGATTTTCTACGACGTGATGTCAGAGGGCAAAAAGTTGCAGGTGATGTCCAGCTTGAACGAGTATCACTCCGAGGTGGAGTTCCATGAAATCAGTGAGATACTCCATCGTGGTGACGTGGTTGGGATTGTGGGGAAACCGGGGAAATCGAAGCTCGGTGAACTGTCTATCTTACCCAAGAAGATGGTTCTGCTGGCACCTTGTCTGCAGCAGCTACCCCATCTCCACTTTGGCTTAAAGGATAAGGAGACTCGCTTCAGGCAACGTTACCTTGACCTCATCATGAACGATGATGTCCGTAAACGCTTTATCATGCGAGCGCAGATTATTGACTATGTGCGTTGTTTCCTCAATTCCATGGGCTTTGTTGAGGTGAGGATCGTTTATCAGCTTTTAGTTGTCATGTGCTGGTAATTATATCCTCTCGTTTACTTGATACTAGGCGCCACCGTACAACATTTTGTTATGATCCCGCTTTTTTACTCCATAAGCCTTTTTATTGGACTAATTGAGGTTATAGCGGATGCGGGTATTTCTAGCGTAGATCTAGCCTTCAAAGTCAAGTTTGATGCCACGCAAGTCATGGTTGATTGGGTTTAATCTACTTACAACTACTAAGACTGGTTGATCATGTTCTCAGTTCTCTAAAGGCTCCCCAAGGTGTGAATATGCTGATTGAGCATGTATAGCTTGCTCTTTACTTTTGACATTAACCATAATCACCGGCGTTTTTAAATGCGAAGGCATTTGCTGTACTCAAGTTTACTGTTGATCCGATATCTTACTATCCGTCACTTGGGTTTTTTAAACGAAAACTTGGAACTTCCTCAACCGGTCCCCGTGGCATCTTTTTTTATTAAAGGTTGAAACTCCTATGATGAGCATACTACCCGGCGGTGCGGCTGCCAAACCCTTCATTACACACCACAACGAATTGGATCTAGACCTATATCTGCGTGTGGCGCCTGAACTTTTCCTCAAGATGCTTGTCGTAGGTGGGATGCCGCGTGTTTACGAAATTGGGAAACTCTTCCGCAACGAGGGGATCGATCTCACCCATAATCCAGAGTTCACCTCGTGCGAGTTTTATATGGCCTTCGCTGACTACAACGATCTCATCACGATTACCGAGGATCTGCTCTCCGGTGAGATCTTTTCGCTTGTTAGGATCTGTCGTTGCGCAGACGAACGCATTTGGCAGTGTGGTTAGAGAAGGCGAGCTTAGCTTGCTGGTTATCGTGCCTACGTCATCCTTCACATGCGACTGGTTAGTCACTACTGCCTGTATTTTTGGGCTGTGTTCGGTGATACGTCCACCTCTCGTTTTTCACATGCGCATCTGACATATCTGTTTTGCCATTCTGCTATGTTATCATCGTCTGATGCATTTGTCGGTTTCATCTACTTTTATTCTTCCCAAATGACCGATACTAGTCGTTCAATGCTCCCAAAATGCTGTTCAGGAAGGTCAGATACATGCAGAAATGGTGGTGAATGCGCGATAACCACTGTTCAGTCGCGTGTGTTGGTGTCGTCTCGTCGTTTTCTACGCCCCTTCCTTTCTGTCATTTCTTTCTGAGTTTCAATTCATTGACGAAGTCGCCAGTGTTCGCAAACATGACCCAGCATTTTAGCAGGTGAATGTACGAAACAAAGTGCCCTTACGCTATATGGCGTCTGGAGTGCAAGTGAGATTTGCCTGGTACTTTATCATAAATATATGGGTTTGAGTCGCCACACTCTCTCGTGACGGCGGGGTTTTTTTGTACCAAACCGCTGTAGGTTCTTTTAGGGATTTCCAGTTGGTTCCAGAGCTCCTAGCCTCCAGCTTGAATGACTACTTCATTGGGATGTAATGCGAACTTGGAAACTAGGGCGAATGTAATCTAGTGGTGGATTTTTCAATGGTACAAGTTAACCGTTGTCCATATTTTTCCCCTTGTCGTACAAAGGCAAACTTGGACGAAAGTCATCTCCTGGCTGTTATGGACGCACTGTAGGAGCTTGGACATGCGATCGTAAAGTGCAACATAACATGGCAGTTTAGTAGCTTGAAGCCTATGCTGGGCATGGGTCAGAGGTGACAATTGAAACACGAAGATTGTTTTTCCCTTTCATCGCGCGTAGGTATCGTGATGAAGTTGTTCGGCACCTACAAGTTTACTTACCAGCCAGAGCCCGACGTACCTCCACAGGAGGTCGACTTTACACCGCCCTTTAAACGTATTGACCTCTACGACGCTTTGAAGAGGCACTACCCGGATGTGGAGTTCCCACCTCCAGAGACTCTTCACACTGAGGAGGCTCGTCTCAAACTGGTAGCCATCGCCGAGAAATTTGGTGTCCAGTGCGGTGAACCGAAAACCTCCGCGCGTCTCCTGGACAAGGTAAGCCTTATCATTACCCCAATCCCTAAAATGTGTTCCCGCACTTTTTCCTAAATTAAATGTCTTGCTGCTTGACTTCACCTAGAATTCCTAATAAGTTCGGAAGGCTTCAGCACTATGACTACTTTTCGATCTTGCTACAAAAATAGGAAGTTATTTTGGGTGTCTGTGTCACAATTGACTACTTGTTTAATGTGATTCTGCTCTTGGAAATGTTAACTGTGTGCTCGTCTTTACGCTTTATTCCAGCTCGTAGGTGAACGAATCGAGCCTCTGTGCATTAATCCTACCTTCGTCATGAATCACCCGGAAGTTATGAGCCCTCTGGCCAAGTGGCACCGCTCGAGACCAGGTCTCACTGAACGCTTCGAGTTGTTCTGCCTCACCAAGGAGCTCATCAATGCGTACACCGAGTTAAACGACCCCGTCGTCCAGCGTGAACGCTTCGAGGAGCAGGCCAGGGTAAGTGCTCACCTCCTGCATCGCTCCAATGCTGCTGAGTTAATTTAGCATTGGACTGTCCTTTACGACTGTAGGATAAGGCCGCAGGGGACGACGAGGCAATGTTTGTGGATGAGAACTTTGTGAACGCGCTGACCTACGGTCTGGCCCCAACCGCAGGCTGGGGCTTCGGCATCGACCGATTCATGATGTTCATGTCAAACACGAACAACATTCGAGAGGTCATCATCTTCCCCACCATGCGGCCGGAGGAGAGCAACGCCCCCTGTGAGGCATTGGCTGACGCGAAGAAGACGTTTACCAGCAAATAACAGGCAGCTGAACGTCCATCGTGTTACCACTACTACCACTCCGTCTTTGTACATGCATGTTTTGGGTAACCCAATTCTCTGTCGTCTGTTTGCCGGACTTTTACCTCTTCTTGGAATGAAGGAGCTTTACTAGGATCTCGATAGTGTTGCGTTTAGATCATAAGCTGTCGATACGTTTGTTAAATTGGCTCATCAGGCCGCGGTTACCTTGGGACGAATCACACTGTGGTAGAATATATCCAAAGCTCAGCTCACGCGGCTTTGCATTTGGCTCGATATGCCAGCCATAGGTGCCTTAAATAATGCCGTGGGTGTCTATCTCTTAGGCCGCTCCAAAATATACGCACAGCAGTACTTCGAGGGTGTGCTTTCCCCCAGAGAGGGGATTTGCAGTCTCCTCTCAAGTGCATACAATATTAGGCGGTAAAATGATCGAGAACAAGATTATTACTTGCACAAAAAAGCTTAAATACACTATCTCACATTAGCAATGGTAAACAAAGAAGCGTTCACAGAAAAATTGCCCGAAGTTCATGATTTCAACGCAGTAGAGGGGAAAATCGAGACCAGGAACAAGAATGAGCACAGACGGGCGTCTTACATTCCCCTCCTACAGACTCTTCATCAACGCGCACGCCCAATCGCGCATGGTAGAGGTACCACAATTTACATAGGACTGCACCAACTCCTCTAACTGACTGTGAATCAAGGTAACAAACGCTGAAAGGGACAAAGGAACGCATATCAAGAGCCTAACAAACGAATAGAGCAGAGAAGTTATTGAAGGAGCTTACATCGATGCCGCAACATGCTTGCGATAGCTCCGAGAGCATGCTCCCGCAGGACCGATGATTTTGTATTCTCAGCGCAACGCTTTAAACGATTCATGAGTTCCTTTAGGCCGAGCTTTTCAAGAGGGTTGCCACCGCCTTCTGAGGCTTTTTTAACCAGTTCCTCACCTTGCTCTGTCCTTAATCTACCGTGGGTGGGGAAAAAGAGGAGTGAAACAGGTGAGGAAGGGAGAGCTTCAAAGCATATCAAATAGTGCCTTGTTTTATACCACGCTATCCATCATAATCCACTGCAGGCCGTAGGAATCAAAGAGGAGAGAAATGGCGACAGCTTACTTGGCAAACATCGCAAGTATGCTTCCCAGAGCAGCAGATTGGATACGCCAGCCACCCTGGCTAATGAGGAAGATCAAGTGATGCAACGTGTCGACAAACCGATCAACTGTAGGAAAGGAGATAATGAAAAAAAAATAATAATAATTTTGACTTGACCCCCCACGTTCTCCTGTGGGCCTAAGTAATACAGGGGGGAAAATTCTGATTCAAAGAAAGATAATT
Source organism: Taenia hydatigena (assembly GCA_036345935.2). Classification (NCBI taxonomy): domain Eukaryota; kingdom Metazoa; phylum Platyhelminthes; class Cestoda; order Cyclophyllidea; family Taeniidae; genus Taenia; species Taenia hydatigena. The sequence continues at coordinate 18,169,560 of JADWOT020000003.1, forward strand.
ATCTTACCATGGGGTTGTTTGGTTTGCAGGGGCCACATGACACCCACAGTTTTAATGGCCAGCTCCTGTTCGGTCTCAGACAACTCCTGCGAGATCTGAAATTGCGTCTGCTTGCCCTTCTTCGACGAGGCCTGTTGTTCGTTAGGATCAGGGATGCCGTTGGGCAATATAAGACGCAGTAGACGAGTCAGACGGTCGTCCCTCTCCTTGGCCTCCGTCAAGCCAGTAGCGTCACGGCCACAGATCTCCGCGAAACTGGCCAGTGCCCAGAAGGCCTCCGCTTGGTACGAAGGACCCGCGTGCTCTGACCGGCCAGCACGCGTTTCTCGTACCAGCACTGACCACATCTGCGGTAAAGGCAACCGAGGTAGAGACAAGAACGATGTGTAACAGAGTGCTGACATGGTAGTAGGGCTGGGCAAACTCATTCAAAAAAAGGAACTGAATCAGCAAAGACCTGCCGAAACCGTGTCTGCTTTTGACAACTATTAATCATTCAAAAACTCGGTACCTTTCAAGATTACTAAAGGCTCAGCATGGAAGTGGTACAAAAAAAACGAAACAGAACTTCATGACTTCTACACTTCGAATATAATCCCTGGGGTAGACCTCGTAATATAGCTGCACAAATGCCTTCATTCAACCGTTTACCGGTAAAACCCGACCACGCAAAGGTTTATGAGGGTAACATCAAACAACGAACATGAAAGAAGAAGGAGTGTTACCCACCTCATTAATAAGCTCATTGTTAGGGTCGTCGAGGTTGAAGACACGTTCAAGAGCAGTTTGAGTGAGCATCCTAACAGTGCGCAGGAGGTAGACCTACAAACGTGGAGATAATAGTATGTGTAGAAGAGAATGGTAAAAGGATGTGAAATGGAGTGTAAAGTCAGTTACTTTGCCACTCCAAGACCCCGTCTCCTTCAGCGCAGCAGTTAGCACCCGAGCCAACTCGCACCAGATGAGGAAAACAGCCTCATTCTCCTCCTCATCTTGCTCATCCTCCTCATCGTCCTCATCCTCTTCTTCCTCATCTTCATCCTCCTCTTCGTCTTCATCGTCATCCCCAACTTCTTCCTCTTCAGCCTCCTCATCTTCTTCTTCATTATCATTTTCTTGGTGTGCTTCGCTGGCACTGCTCTGTTGAACACCTGGCCCTGCCGTTGGAGTCTTCGACACCTGGAGAGCTGGAGCAGAGGCAGTAGCAGCGGTGACCATCGTGTTACCTCGATCCGAACCTGTAGCATCGCGCATCATGGAAGAGGCAACAGTAGTGAGGAGAAACATAGGCTGGGAAACAATAGCCGCAGAGACGGAGAGCAGAGCAAGTGCGGCTTGATTGCGCACGAACCACGAGGGTGATCTGATGAGCGCCTCTGAGAGGGTGGATATGAATGTTGTGAGGAGGGGCGGTTTGAGAAGATCAGCGAGAGGACAGACACCACTGGCGGAGTAGCCACCGGGTGGACAGAGATGAGACTGTTGGATATCGCCAGTAGTGGTGTTTACAGCGGCGGTGGCTGTAGCATTTGCGGCAGCAGCATTGGCGTGACTCACGGGCAGGATCTCCCGCCATGTCTCCTTCCAAAGCGCGCGACGCGCATTCACCTCCTCGTCATCGTCATCGAGAAGCGCGGTGGCGGGGGAGAAGGGCATGTTGGTGAGGGAGGCACTCGGTGGCTCCACTCCCGAGGGACCATTGGGAAGGGAGGCCAGCTGCAGAACCTCGGCTTCCGACTACGAGAAAAAAGATGTAAAAGCTGAATAACCAGATCGCATTGTCACATTTTACTAGATATTACCTCAGAAAAGTACCCTGACAGAGCTACCTCGTTCTTTGAGAAAGAATATTAACTTAAAGGACTCGATGTATGGTAGTGTTTACAATTATTCTTCACAGATCAAACAAAAAAATGGAAATTCAAAGCTTTCTAGCCCAGCTTATCGCTGTTATGTAAAGGACGCTTCGAACCGTCGGTTTTAACAATACCTAGCCCACGCGCATTCGTCTTTCCCACTCCAACAATTTTTAACACGTTTTTTGTCCGTTCCCTCAACAGCTACAACTTTTTCCTTTAAGGTGAATTATAAACTTTGTTAAGTGTTGTGTCGTTTGTGCAACTCCCGGTTTTGGTAAGGGGGCCACATAAGCGCCCTTCCATTTCGCCGCCGCTAGGTGCTCTGGTCGTTGGGCCGCGCCAGTAGCGCTAAGTCCTTCTATACGTCGACAATACGCATTCTGCATGAGTGTTGTGCTTTCTTTCTTCTTTGGAAAAGTCTCGGGGCGATACATTGGGAGTGGCGGGAAGTCCATCCATCCCCATTTCTTCTGTTGGGAGCTAAACTTTGGCACGATAGAAGTACATAGGCTGCAGGCGGAGTAATTTGTGGCGACTCTTAGCAAAAGGTCTGGAAGTGACGTCTACCCACCTTAATCACTTCAGTCTGGTAGTCTGCAGGAGTGATATTAACTACTACAGCGACGCCAGCCGTGATTCATCTGGGAAAGTTCGTTAGGGAAGTGCCAGTGGTAGCTGCATAAAGGTGTCAACTATGTGAACTCCCGACACCTCCACTAAATCCATGCTAGCCGGGTAGAGCACCAATAGGCATCGATGGCTAGGCAGAGCTAAAATGAGGACAAAGGGACAAGGAAGAATAGACTGTGCCACACTTCGTCTATTGCTACGACTGTCCCTACGACTAACTATGGACATGAGCGGTGGCCAGCACAATCCCCCCCGTCCCCGATTCCAGCTTCCATACAGGGCAAAACTCGAGATTCAGTTCAATGGCAAGGAGGGATCAGTGACGCTATAGTCTGGTAAGCTCTCAGTTACATGGGTTCGGTTGATTTGTGGATGTTTTTCCTTATACAGCACCAACCACGTTGTGATGGCTGACATGAGAGACTAACCAAGGGAAGCGGTAGGAGAAATGCTCAGAGGAGATGAATCATGGAATGTTGTTTGTCCGTTTAACTCCCGTTTTTTATACAGAGCCCCTTGGTGCCTTGGTCATTGTACCTCTGGGCCATACCAGTGGCCCCAAACTACAGTTTGTCGAATACATACATTCTGGTCAAGCATTACGTCTTCGTTCGTCATCATGGAAGTATCGGTGTGATACAATAACGATTTTGTGACAGTTTGGCATGAATTCGACACTAAGAACTCTAAACCTCAACGGTTGCTCTGTCGTCTTATTCGGTTAAAAATTTACTAAGTTTGAAGTTTTGACATTACAAAAGGGGTGTTGCTTGGCTGCTTAATAACAAAGGAGAAACCTCCCCAAGTCTTCCGCAGTCGAGTTCAAGTTTAAAAAATAGAACACCATGGTCCAATTTATTGCACTGCGTCCACACTTCAGTCCATTGCATTATGACTAGCCAAAGCCCTCAAATTCTCTTGACAGCTCAAAACGAGACTGCTGAAAACCAACAAGAAATTCGTTTTTCAAGGCATATTTAAAGTGATTAATGCCACTACCTTTTCAAGACTTTCAGCCTATTTGTACTTTTAGGCGTATTTGAAAAGGCGAAGCACAAGTTGTCTGCACTGATTTGATACCAACCGGTTGCGAGTATTGTATTCGAAGTGGCGGCCGTAGTAATGAGTTACTCGCACAGACAACAAACTCGTTCCACAAAGACCCAAACACTAAACCGTTCCCTTACCAATTTAAAAGCATCGAACCTTTAGTCTTAAAATCACCCCAAAAGGAAATAAAGCAACACTTATCGACGATCTTGGTAGTGCACTCATAAAGATTAACGTGGCATCAACCTTAGCATCACCTACCAGGTGAAAACCAACTCCATTCTCTCTCACTCAAGACTAAAAAAAAGTAACACATTCGATAGTTGCGCTTGCCTAACTATTAAACAAATGCTCTTTTCACATGTGACAGGGTGGTCAAAATGCCAAAGAGTTATAAAAGCAACTTTGATGCCTGCAGTTACAGATGTGTGACAAATGTTGTTAAACCGTTTACGGTTTCAAATTGTACCAAATCACGTCGCCAACGGACGAAGCTTAAAACAGTAGAGTGGGCGTAGGATTTCCTTTGTCCATGAACAATGCCATTTTTTTCATCCTTAAATAGTAGTGGTGAACGATCTACCCCAAGGATGGTGCTTGACCAACCCTATGGGACAAGCACAACCGAAGTTTAAAAAAATGTATTTTGAAATGCTGAAAGACACAAAGTACCTCTATCCACAAACAATTCATTAGTACGAAATTTGCAACCTACTCCTTGGAAAATATTATCCGTATTCTTTTAGTTCTGAAAATGGCGGCCTTTCCATTATTCACGCAATAAAACTGACCCCAAACAGAGGTCATATCGCGCATTGATTAACGTGAAGACAACAAACCCACATAAGACCATATTAGTAAATGCGCAAACTGATGGGCTGACCTGAGTGTTGATGAAGACAAGGGGCAAGGTGAGACCTGGATGTGCGAAGAGGAGGTCGGGACAGCAGCGCGCAATGGCGTGCATAACACGAACACAGGCCCACTGGCCAGAGCCGCTCGAGACGCCTTCGGCGTACTGGCCACTCGCGCCCGTCTCCATAAACCAGGAGCGCACACGAGTGAACACCTTCGCCACGCTGGTGTCCTTTCATCAATGATGAGCGATTAGAATGTGTACATGCGTTTAGTTAGAGGAAGGCGTAAAATACTCACCTTTGCGAATCGCAGCAGGAGAGCCACAGCTTGAGCCATCTCTTCCTGCACCGTCTTCCGACCCAAATTATCTAGCTGCCGTCCTGCATTCGGCAAGGCACCCAGTAACGCAGCCAGCAGCTTTCCCGTATGTTGGGAGAGTGGAGAGACAATACGGTTCTTCAAGTCATCGCCATCACTCTCCTCCTTTTTGGCTACACGTAAAGCACAGTTTGACTATTCGAGATAAGTGCATGAATTTCAGTTAGAGACAGTAACTCACATTGCGGCGAGGACTGAGTAGTTAGTGCCGAGGAGGAGGAGGAAGAGGAGGAAAGCGCAAGGTGGGAGAGGAATATGCAGGTAGCTGTTGCTACAGCAGCAACTGAATTCGCACCAGTACCACGGGATCCACCTGCAGCACTACTTCCTCCACCTGTTCCGCCACCGGCACGGATCAGCTCCACTAGTGGCATTACGAGTTGGGAGAGAGAGCTATCATCAATCAGTCGAACGCACTGAGAGAAAAGGAAAAGCGAAAATAAAAAAAAGCCAATGGTAACAGAAATAGTTGGCATGATTTTCGCAACCTTTCGGTACGTTGATAATGAAGTAAATACTAGACTTAAGTCCCACCGTGCTACACCGGCGTTGAAGGTAACAAGCTCACTTCGATGGTTGGGAATTATGCTTAAACGAAACATAAGAGGGGACAACGTAGGCGTTATTGAAATGAAGGCACCTTTAAACAGTAGGCACCAATGACGGAGTGACACCGGTTTCGAACTCGTTGGAACTATCCATAAAGGAACCGGCGATGATATTGAAATAAGTAGTATGTGAGGAATCAATATCTTGCTCTACAGTGGACGACTGAACGACACTGAAGTGATGCAAGTGTGGTAAGGAGGATTGAACACCAAACCTACAACAGCCAATGCTGCTCAGTAATTTTTTTTGTTTCAGCCAAATCCCACAAAAACAGCTGACACGAGGTTCGCTCACTGAGTAACATCAGCCACCCTTAAGCCTTTAGGAGGAGGAAGCTGTCGTAAATAGCCAAAAGTGCGGGGATTCATGGTTAAAGAGCCTTCAAATGACTTTAACTTTTAACAATTACTATGGTCTTAAGTTTTGCGTAAAAGACAGTAATGCAGCCAGACCAGATTCGAACAAATCGGAGCTATTCGCAAAGAAACACTTACGAGAGCGCGATGAAGCCATAGTCAGACCCATATACCTTATAACGCCTTGAGATCTGATTCGGGAATTAAATAATAAAGTAACATTAGTCATTAGAGGCTTACCAATCGTAGCACTTCAGCCATTTGCAGCTCCCTAGATGTGGTATTGGAAGAAGTTAAATTTGGGTTCCAGTGAGAATGCTGTGGGGGCAGAGCGGTGGGGAGAGTGGAGGGTCGCATGACACTGACGACACGGTTAGGAGTGAGCGAGGCCATGGTCTGCAGACCAGCAACGGTGAGCTGGGGTAGAGCATTCTTCAGAGAGGCGGGACTGGCAACCCGTGCTGCAGCCAGAAGCAGATCCAGTGCTAGTGAACGCGACTCCGTGATGGGAGGCTGTGGATGCTGCGGCTTGGCAGCGTCAGTCGAGGAAAAAGCCGCGGCTGTCGACAAGGCGCGGCTAATGAGGATGGGCAGAAGGCGAGGAAGGAGACCAGTGGCCACGTCTCGGCAGGAGGGGTCGTCGAGAGCTCGGATCATCAACTAAGCCGCGAAAAAAATAATCGGAATTACGGATGTTGCAATACACTTGCGCTCGCTTTAATGATTCCATTCAGCCACCCGAAATTCCGGGGACGAAATCAGCCTATAAAATTTGGTCCCTAATTTTCTTGACCTTCAGTACATTAAAAGTAAGTAAGTAAGTAAGTAAGTCCCATAATGCTAAAATGATGTGAAAATATACGATTCAGTAAAGTTCGGTCACATGCACAACCTCCAGGTAAACCTATTGCCTCCATAAGACCCTTACTTTCGACACTAAGGTAGCACATACCCCACGTCAAAAACTAAGATCCGGCAAAACGTTCAAACTTCTAGCCCCTTCTTTGAATTAATCCATCCTTCATCCAACGTTTACTCATACTAGAGAAACTAGTCAGCCGTTTCTGAAAAAATCATAACACGGTAGCCACCGAGATTGCAGAAAAATTGACCGCCCAGGCACTTATACTTTCTCTTGCTCGAATATAGCAATATTCAGCGTTTATTTCACTGTCTTCAGCCCAGATGTGTTTGCGATAAAGACTTGGTACAACCAATTTTTAAAATTTAATTAAGTGGTTTTACACAGCTTGCCTTTTGGATAGCAGATGCAGCCTTTTCAGCCGGAGAAGGCTGTGAAGCCTCATTGGCCGTTCCAACACCACTGTCGACGCCGGCATCATCAGACGTCTGCTCCGCGTCAACCATGGCGAGGAGGCCCGAGAGAAGAGAGGGTAGGTGGGCCGCGAACTGCTTGTAGGCCGAGGGGTGCTCGGTCAGCGCCACAGTGGCCAGACAACAGGCGTCACGAAGGTTGGGATCTGGGGTGGAGTTTGTCCCTAAGACCGAGCTGGACGACGGAGGGGAGGTTGGAGTTTTGGACTTGGTAGTCGAAGTCAAACCCAGTTGAGCTTTGATCTCGCAGAGGATGGCGTTGAAATTGGCCTCAACCTATGCGCATAGAGGGAATCGATTAATGTTACTGGAATTTTAACGGGAAGAAATTGAGAAAACCGTGTACTTATTTAGTAAGATGCTAACGGAAGCTAATTTCAACTTCCAAATAGCCCATAGCCGCAATAATGGCTTTAATAATCAAGCCTGATACGACAAGAGGGAACAGAAAATATTAGCACTGAAGCGGATTTGGGTTAAACTAAAGTCCACCTAGACTGCGGCCAAAGGAGTACCATTGTTTGAGCAACAGCGAGTATAGATGCTTGAACTTCAAAAAGCATAGACTAATCAACTGACAGGCGGTCATAGCTCGATCGGGAAGAGGTGGCACTTTAAAATGGTGGCCATTGCCGACTTAGAGCTGAATGCAACATAGAATTGCAAAGTCAAATCGCAAGAGCTCTTAAAACAAATACGGTTGCACAATTAAATAGCTTTGATTCAACAAAAGTAGACAATTTAAACCTAATTTAGCAAAACTGACCTCGACATGAGTTAACATGCAAAACAGGTTTGAAGTGAACATCGTTTGGGATTAGCATCATCACAGATGTGAGCCCAATTTACCCATCCGAACGTACATAGTTGACCCAAACAATCCTAATGATTGGAGTCAGGAAAACCATGCATGTGACGCCGTAGTCTGAGAGAATAAAATATAAGCAGACTGCAAAATCCAACGATGAAATGATTTCTGAGATGCTCCACTCATCCAAATGGGAATAGGTGGACCCTAAATTAACGAGTTAAAGTAAATATTACAGGATTTGTGATCCGAAATTTTAAGTACAACCTGGTTTTAAACCCCACCGTAGTCAAGCATACCACTACAATTCAAATTTTGAGAAAAGGAAAATACCAGTTCGGAAGCCAGTGCATTGACCGAGACATTGGCCAAATTGCCACTTTCCCATGTGGTGGTAATCGTAGCAGGTGAGGCGGCAGGACCAGCAGCGCTGCTGCCACCAGAGTCGGACTTGGAGGCGGCACTAGAGTTAGCCATTCCATTGGAGGCAGAATTTGATGTGGCGTAGAGGATAAGACCCAGCCAGATCTTCTGAATGGCATTGCGCATACGTGGTCGTGCCATATCGTAGCGTCGAATGAAGACGCGGGGAACGAGACGCGGGAGGGCGGGAGCGAGGGACCGGCCGAGGCGCCGCACCAGGCCTGCACACGCCACCGCACAAAGCGTCAACCAGGGCGTAGCGACCGCTGCTGTCGCAGGACAGTTTGCAGGGCCAACAGATGCGCCGTCGAGAGCATTAACTGGCTGAAAGAGGACTGAGGCGTTCACGCTCGGTGGTGGCGAAGTGGTTGCCAGTACAACCAGGGAAAGCGACATATCGTCCCGACCGATTTGGTGTGCCAGACTGCAGAGCTCGCGGAATACTGAGGTGTTGGGTCTAGAGAACGAAAATAGATTATTGGTATTTAGAAGGTTTGGATAAAAGACGTACCGTTTGCCATCAGCGATCATTTTGTTTAGGCTATCGACAAGAGTCATGCGAGCCGCCTCGTCATTTCGATCGTATATCAGACCGAGGATACTGGCTGCCACACACTGCAAAGCCTCTGCAAAAAGGAATGGTAACAAAGAGTTGTTTCAGGGGCTTATAGGAAAGAAGAACCAAAACCAATCCCACAACAAACCATCGTTTTCGGTAAGGAGATTGATGAAGAGCTCGGGTGGAAGAAGATCGATGGGCGGGGGAGCAAATCTTCTTGCCATGGCCAAAGCCCAAAGGGAGACAGCAAGCATTGCAGGTGGCGGTTTCACCTGTCCAGGCTTGTGAGTAAGAAGAGTAACAAAGCGCTCAGCCAACCAGCGACCAGCGGGAGAGCGTGCGGCGGCCCCTGAAGCACCCGGAGGCACGCGAAGTGGATAGGTGCGCTCGAACCACAAACCCTTGTACGGGGAGGCTGCGCCCAAAAGCGCATCTGCCATCGCTGCACCCACTGCCAACTGCAGTGCTGGATCACGCACCTGGACAGTGAAGGAACGAGGGGTATCAAATTTAGCCAGAAAAACACAACGTATTGTATGGCACTTCAATCAGACGCCTAACGTCACCGATAATATGACTGCCGAGTCCAAATGAATGAATGTGCCTAAGTTTTGGCCTTTGATTTGCCAAGTGTAATCTGATCACAGACTTTATGGGACTCCATCCTACACGAAGATACAATTCGATTTAAAACCAGGGACTCTGAAGTTCAAAGTCAACAAAGTTAAATCAATCAGAACTTCGACGATGATTGAAAAGCAGTATAAGTGGCATAGCAAAACTACTCCATAGCCTCGACAAACATTGAGGCCTCACCTCCTGCATTTTTGACATAGCCTCGATGATAAACATCAGGTGCGGGTGAGTGGACACGCGCTGTTCGGTTCCCTTCTCCTGGGTGGCTGTAGTGACGCTGTCCGGTGGTTCACCAGTGCAAAGGCAGGCAAGGGTGCGAAGGGTAGCGAACCACACGCGCTGATGCCCCGCCATCACGGGCAACGGTTCCTCACTCACTCTGTTCGTTGCCGAGGCGTTTGTTGCTCCAGTGCCGGTAGTGGCACTAATGACAGGCGAAGGCGGGAGGGTGAGGTAGAGCGCGACACGAGCCACCAAGTTGGCCTTGCTCTCGCCGCAGGACGGCAGAGTGCCAGAGGGTTCGATATTTGGGACAGTGGACCCCGCGGGTAGGCTGGCAAGACATCCGGCCTGAGCGAGGACGGCCAGAGCTTCGAGAAGAGTGGTCACTGTGGTCTGAGCCACGGCAGTAGTGATATAGCGAACACCACTACCGGTGGCGTTCTTTCCCTCCTTCTCTTGGTGGTGAATGGACTTCTCTTTGCTCGCTCCCAGCGGTTTGTCAACGAGAAGATTTGGGCGAATTAGAAAGGCGTCTAAATACAGATTGTGTCTGTTTAGTACGCGGAGTTTTTTGCTGCAGGATCACGCATTCAAATAAATTCTAAAACACCATTGTTTCGAGGGGAATTAATTATAAATAAAAGAACGTTTCCAAAATTTAGAGTTGAGCTTTAAAAATAAGCTGAACGGATCACTAAAAATATGCTTTGATTCATAAGAAATTATTCACCCTGCCTCTTTTAGTGATGCGTTAAATATTACGTGCGATATGAGGAGAGCCTACCGACGATTTTTAAGAACTTTTCAATCGTCTCCGCAATGCCAGTTTGCATGTGTTGTTTGTTCTTCGAATCCTGTTTTTTGGACTTCTTCGACTTTCCACCACCACCACCACCGGTACCATTGACGACTGCTCCGGTGTTTGCGGCTGCAGTGGAGCCAGCGAGTGGGGGAGAGCAGTGCCTATCGTGCAGGTGCTTTAGCAAATATGCCACTCCCATCATCATGCCCTGTATGTGATGCGAACTCTCCACATCCACCATAACCGAACCCTTTGGGACCTTTTCAAGCATGCCTATCGCGATCTGCAACGCCTCTGCCGGTTGCTCTGTCTCCATAGTGACCGCGGAGAATATGGAAGCACAGGCGTGGCGACAGTTTGCCCCACGTGCAGTGCCCAACAAGAGGTTCTGCAGTCGAAGAATACGTAGGCCAGTAAGCGTTTGGTTGTGTGCAAAAGGCAGAATTGTTAACAGCGCTCTCAATCCCCCCAGACTTACGTTAATCTGGTCCAGTATGTTTTTTCCACCAACAGCCAACTCTCGGGTGTTGTTTATCAAAACCTCTTCCATGAAATTGGGAAATTCCGGAGCTGCAGATAAAGGAGAGAAATTCTCAGTGAACATAAACAGAAATTAGTACTGAAATCTCGAGTTTGAGTACCTGAAATGTGATTCAGAGGCGCCTCGTTTGTATATCTACACAATCGTGACTTTGTAGCTTTAAGTAATAAAAATCCTTGAATTATTTAAAGAAATGATAATAGCATTTATGAATAGACAGGAGCAAGTAGAATACACAGCATAGACTAGTTCCAACATATTGAGCATTCAGCATTGGAACAATTCACATTTTTGAGGCAGCAAAGTACTGAATTTGCTGCTGCAAGCGAAGCACTTATCTATTTCCACCGACTACCGCGAAGGATTTCCCAAAGTAGGAAACGAAAACGAGGACAAAGCATGGAGGGTAAAGAGTCTCGAAGGTCTTTAGGGTAAACAATAAGGATGTTTTATCAACAAATCAGTATTATGAACTTTTCACTTCAGTTACTGAGCGTCTTTTTAGATACGCATACAAAACTTGGCCAAAAGGTTTCCAAAACCAGCAACAGGGGAAAGTAGCTTTAAGGCGTTTCGGAGATAACAGCAGTCATTGCCGAAAAAACTAAAATGACGTGAATTCAATAATTACTTGATGACATTTTAATGCAAAAAATCAAAAGTTACTAGCTTCCAGAAATTAGAAAGAAGAAACACAGACGACGGCATTACGAAACAATATAGACGTACAATCCCAAGGAGATTGGCAACGTGCAAAGATGACCACATGAATGAGACGAAAGTAGGTGGCGATGCTGCGGCGTGCCTGTTCGGGATTGGGATGTAGCAGTCCGCTATGTGTGGTGGTCGCAGAAGCATCACTATTGATGCACCCCTCGACCACTTTAGCGGACGACCCAGCCGCCGCGGAAGATGGTGCCGCCAGTGAGAGAAGGTAGCGCACGTTCTGATTGATGCGGTAGCGAATTTCGTCATCAGTCTCGTATATCATCTCCTTCTCCTGCGCCGAAGTCAGACCGCCTTTTACGGCTAGGAGGCAAAGTCGGATGAACTGGACCACCTACAGAGGAAAAGGACCGGCACGTCAGCTAGTTTCAAAGCCTTTTGATCAAATGAGCTTGTTCGAATGCTCAAAGCGGAGTGTTCTATGACTTGTGCGTGTGCTTTGCCACCGAGATGCTTTGCGTTTCATTTTCCCATTAGGTGCAAATTACCCACAACAAACCGGATTCAGTTGACTTCAAGCAGGCAATGAGGCAATCTTAGCACCCCGCGTTTACACAATTACTACATTCCTCTATTATGGGCAATTTAAAACCGATGCCGAATGTATAGGGATGACAAATGATGACATGAATTTAATTTCAGACATTAGCTTTAGGAGCGGTCAAATCCCTAGTAAAAGCAGAAACCGACACCAATCCAGCGGTCGGGAGAACTGCAAAAACTACGGAGAAGGAGGAGGCCACTATTTGCACAAGGTTATTGAGATCAAATGACCGAAATAAGGGTTAATTGGCCCAAGACATTGATGTCTATTAAATGAAGCGCCTTCAATAGATAAGAGAGGGCTAAAAATAAGTGGTACCATTGATCTAAAGGCATAATGACGGAGCGCAAGGACTAATTTTACATACGAAAGCAAAGTTAGAACAACTTACGGGAATGAGACGTTCCACATCGATAAAAGGATTCTTCCGGATATGCTGTGTGTCCTACGCAAGCGAAAGAATCTACTTAGGAAATGCGAGGAAATAGGCGCTCGAAAACGATCAAGCCTTACATGATTGACGAATTCCACAAATGATGGCAGTTTAACGCGTCCGTACACGATGTCATTTGCAATGTTGGGGTCGAGGAAAATGGAGAAAACCATGCGAGCCTCATTTCGCACTCTTTGGTCTCTGCAGAGCAATGCAAGTACACATATGCGCAATGGAATGCCACAAATCTGTGCCAATGAAATGCTACGACAGCAATAAGAACAAAGTTTCTTCGATAGAATAACACCTAAACCGTATAAGAGTGCAACAAAGTTTTACTTAATGCTTTTAAACTATATCCAGATGTGTAACTATTGCTTAAAGGACTTAAAATTTTCCTGTACCAAGGCTACTTGCAACAAACTACGTAACACTGATAGAATTGCACAAGATTCCGGTACCCAAGTCTCAGTTCAACAGAAAGGTATACCTGTTGTTCAGAGGTGGAAACAAGATGCATGTAAAATGGGACAATAATTTCGTTGGGTTACAACCTCCGTAGTTTTGACGAAAGCATATCGTTCTCGACGCCGTTGAGGAAATATACTTTTAATCAAAACCTAATGACCACGTTTACTAAAATAGGGTCGGTACATAGAAAGGACTGTGAGATATAAGTAGATTGTGACGCAAAAGATGTGGGACATTTGCTACTATTAACGAACAGTACTGAGTCCGTTTCAAATTGAAATTTGTGGAAATCGTTAAAGTTTCCCCAAAAAAGCGACTTCAAAAACGAGTTATAGATGTACCAAATCAATTTCTCGAGAGCAGACTTAGCACAGCAAGGCAGTTAAGAGTGAGATTGGAAAGAAATGACAAGTGATCAAAGCATCACTATGGGAAAGTTTCTGGTGTAATAAGTGCTAGGATGAATCCAGATTCCTTTCCACCTGTAAACACTGCCCAAACAAATGGGGCTAGCCTTTAAATCTGACGAGCCAATCCTTCCAACACAAAAATGCCAAATTCTATCGAGGATTTTGGTGGTTCAATCGGTTACTTCTTAAACGTGCCCAATGATAAGTCGGAGATGGTTAAATTGAACTTACTTGTCACCAAGGGCCTGAAGAATGAGATAACGAGTCGGAATGTGATCAGGAGGGTAGATAATACCCGCAAAATGGACGGCTACCAAACGACTAACGGGGTCCGCCTTGAAAAAACGAAAACAAATAGGTGAGCGTCAAACAAAAATTTGTCCCTGCATTTCTTCGGAAGTTATAACAATGACAAGGCGTTACCCTCTCCATGTTCTCAAAGAGAAGGCGCTCAAGTTTGGCAAGCTGATTCCTCAGAGCGGGATAATTTTGCCTTTGCGCCTCTTGGAAAGTGAAGGCAAGGCGACGGAGGCAGTGAGCAGCCGCAGTTTTTAAATCTGGAGCAATATCCTAATTAAAAGAAGGGAAAGTAAGTAAAAAATAACGCGTTTCCAAAAGAGGTAGGTGCGGAATCAACAAAAACCGACTACCATGAGGTCCGAATAAGGAAAAGTGCGGGTACCACAAAAACCTCATAAATGTGGAGGTAAATGGATACATTCGATACAGCGATTCTCCCATTTACCCTGTGCAACGAGGCTACTGCTATGGAGGAGTGCAGATTAATCAGTCGCAAAAATGTAAATGCTAATGACTGATGAATTTCAGCGAAACAGTGCAAATAGAACGGTTTTATAGGGATGAAATTTTGGTTTAGGATGAGCTATTACCGCCATGCAAATAACAAAGGGGCTGTCAGAGCGTTCGGTCGGATAATGTGCTTCCCATGGGACTTGTGATATACCATGCAATAAAGAAGCTGCAGAAGCGCAACAAAGGCAAAACTGTGCAAAGCCCACCTCTGAGAGAACGTCGAAAAGCCGAGGGAGTTGTGATGGATCCTTGAGGAGGTAGTTGGGTTCGCGAGACAAAAAGCGAGATAGTAGTTCGAAGCCTCGCGCCCTCGCAGGGACAAGCTGAAGCAAAAGCAACATGGTGACTGAATTGCGAGAAACAGGGTAAATATTACCTAAGTAAAAGCACAATAGACTGGATAAAATAAACCATACATAGTTTACTTAATAGCAACAATAAAACCACCGATCAACGACCGAGTGGAAAAAAGGGGATCGTGACTAACTTCGTCAGAGGTGCCTTCGTAAACAAATTCAATAAGACTTCCCAGAGCACGAACGGACGCATCCGGCGGAATAGAAGTGGCACTGAAAACCAACGACAAAAAAACAGCATAAATACCGGAGCTAAGAGCGGTACAAAAAGTGGAAGACAAATCAAAACACTTTTGGCAAAATAATACTTTGTTCCTAACTTACTTATCGAGTAAATGCGCCAAAAAGTCGAGACCGTGATTTGCAAGTCGGCGCTGAACGCTCTGTCCCGTGCGATGAGTGCATTGAGTTGCAGGTACGGATGCGGATGTGGGACCCGACAAAGATTGCTGTTGTTGTTGTTGTTGGGGCTGGTCCGTCTTCGTCCCGTGCGTTGGGCAAACAATTTGTGACGACTGCTGTTGCTGCTGTGGAGGAGCGGCCGACAGGGGCTTTGTCGGTTCTTTGCAACTTGTCACGCCCTTCAAACTGAGCACTGCGGCTTCTATCAAGTCCGGTGCCAGGGTACTCGTCAGGGTAATTCGAGACCGGAGTAAAAAGTGCCCGAGTTTTATTCGAACGCCTGCACTCAGGGGCTGACGAGGATCAGAAAGACCCTGGGGGCAAAATAGTCGGATAGACGAGAGAATTAGAAAACTGGCAGGTTACATGTCAAGCTCACCTTCGGGTCGAACTCTCGGCGTCGCCCAAGGTACCAGTCGAAAATTCGAGAAAGGAGAGCCTCATTTTCCCAATCCACAAGGCTGAAATTCAACAAGCAGACTTCACTTAAGGCTCTGCTGTTAAGGTAAATAATTGTCTTTTAATATAAGAAAATGAATGACACTTACACACTGAGCATTCTAACTTCCTTGTTTGCAGCAGAAACGACTGAATGTCGTGAATCCGCGTCAGCAAAGAGGAGGGGAACAATACTTTCATCGGTTGGAAAAAACCCACGACTATAAAACTGCACAATGGAGACCTTGTACTATAAGAACATAAAGGAGTATCGTATACTTAAAGAAATTTAACCCAACCATAAAAATAAGAGGCAAATTATCAAACCTTTTCGAGCTCTGAAGCAGAGTGAATGAAGGAAAAGCGCTCATGAGCGACTCGACTGTAATCGTATGCATTAAATCCTTCTGGAATAGCGACTGCGGGGGTGTCAAAGCGGATATGACGCTCGAAACTGAAGAAAATAACTCGTAAAGAATCGAAACCCATAGTGTCGACGAGAAGATAATGGATTGACTTACGTGTAAGGCAACAGTAGAACCAATGAATAAAACTCATTAATGAATCTTCGTTGCATAGGCAGTTCGTGAAGTTCTAACTCTAGCCTGTTACGCGCATCAGCAGGAACACCCCCAATAATGGGAAGGGTCAAGTGTAAGAGACTAAACATATTATACGGACAAAAGTTACAAAATCTTACACATCCCGTTGAACTATAGGTTTGTTATCTGTTAATGATGCGAATAATACAGGAAGAAGGCAAATCTGTTCAGTAATTGGCATACGAGGATAACCCAAACGGATGTACATGTGGGAGAAATTAGTGAGGTAAGTTGAATTTTCCGGATCATTGTAAGCAACAAAAAGCTCATGCACAGGAAGTTGTATATTGAGGCGCCGTTTTAGGCGGCGGGTGACGTCACCCAAAAGTTCCAAAAGCTGGAAAATCATGCAAAAAACGCCTTACCTTTCTCCGATGATCATCATACTTAGCCAAATATCGCAGTATGAACACCAACGACTTCTGTATTACTTTTTCAAATTGCTCGTCAATATCTGCGAGACTAATCCTTAATGCCAGCCTCTCAATGTCAGTGCCTATAATGCATTAAGGGGTGGTAAATACACATACCCGTGCGTGCGCGCTCGATACTTCCAACGTAGCCACTTGACTGCAAGTTATAAGGTTCATCGGCCGAACCCATTCCGAAAACCTTAGTTTTATAAACGACCGGTTAATCTACAATGAAGTGCACGATCATACAAGCAGAAGTCAATCAGCACAAAACCAACTCCTCCTGTCAAATTTTTATTGGCCAGTTAGACTTACCCCTTGATAGGCCTTTGTACTCTTATTTAGTTGCTGACAGATTAATTCAATTTAACTATATCCACCTTACTTAATTTGAACTATGTATGCTAAACTTATTTTTTAAGCAAGTTGTTGTTTTGATAAACTGTAATTTTTTTGACGCAGTTGAATCCTGCCGGAAAGCCAACCAGGAGTTGAGGCGTATCAGCTAAACACTTCTTTTGCTTTGCTTGATTTTCCTACAGTTGGTACATTATTACCACCCCATCATGCTTGTAAATTTTAGAGAATGAATAGCCTCAAGTCTTTGAATAAAAGTGCAGGTGATTCGGTCGAGTTGGCCAAAATAGTGTCGAAACGCTGGAATTTTGATTTCAATTCTCGCTCCCGCATTGGACTGACTTCCAATGGACCGTGTGATCAGTCACTCCAGCCCATAGGTTTCAGTGACCGTGCCTTTCCCTACTCTGAGGCTCGTGAACAGGACCCACAGTTGAAGATTAAGCGGAGCTGGGATGTTGCTTTGGGTCCCCTTCGTCAAGTCCCAATGAACCTCTTTATCATGTGGATGACTGGAAACTCAATTTCGATTTTCCCAATAATTATGGTTTACATGATGTTTACACGGCCTCTACAAGTGCTTTTCTCGATGCAAACAAGTATCTGAAGTGTTTTTTTGTAAATTTTTGAACCCCATCAGTAGAAATGAGTTATAGGATTTGCATTTGCTCAGTATCAACATATTATTTCGTTGCCAATAGTGTCTTCAGTTGTTTCTTTGTCATGTTTCAGTTTTGTATGATTAGGCTTCTTGGGCATCTCTGCTTTCCATGTAGAAAACTCTGAAACAATTTTCCCTGTCCTATTCTAGCGCTCCAGATGATCGAAGGTGAACAGGCTCCAATCCAGTGCCTGGTTTTCATTTTGGGGAATCTCTTAATGGTTGCGATGGCTATATACAAATGCCACAATATGGGCCTTCTTCCAACATATGCATCTGACTGGTTGTCATTCATCCAGCCATCTCAGGCAAGCGGTTCCCCATTTTTGCGGCGTCCTTCACTTCACTTAATCCCAATTTGTGTCACCATTATCTTTACCAATTGCATTCTTTTTCATTTTAGCGCGTAGAATGGTCAGTGGGAGGTTTCACTTTGTGAGAATTCCAATGTAACCTTAATGGCTGTACCATTATTAATAAATCCTGGCCGTTACCTTTCGTCTGGCGGTGTTTCTTTCAAGCCTTCCCAGAGGAGCATGTCGTGGTTATCAGTGGTAATGATTAGGGGTATCCAGGCCAAAACATGGCAGTTGTATTTTGACTAGGCCGTCGTAGTACTGCCTTGCATAAGCGGTACCTGGGCTGGAATTTTCCTATTAATCAAAGGGTTATGGAAACGGTGCTTGGGCTGTTATCATGTTCCTCTTAATAAAGTTGGAGACGGCTGGAATGGTTGTACCAAGCGTGAGGGTCTGTTTTCACGAGCACTGCCAAGGACTCGGTGAAGTTCGATTGCGGATGTGATGTGGGGTTATTCGTCTTAGAAAGGACCTCAGTCGCAGAGAGTAGCGGACGCCGATGGCTCTGAGATAAAGTGAGAGTCGGAAGATAGCAGGACAGGTGTGACATAGGCTTGCCTTCATTTCCCATTCTACGTCGGTCGCTTGCATCACGTCCTCTAATAATGCGTGCCTGATCTGGTTGGGGGGAAAAAATATCCTAACCTTGTATTGAGCTCAGCTAATTTAGTTGGTTGGTCATGATCCTCTCTCCTCAATGCGATGGCGATTTCATACTCTGGCTAGACCGAGACTGATTACAGAAGACTCAAAATGAGACTATAATAATAATAATAACAGCAATGATCACGTGGGCGTGCAAGTCTGCACACCCTCCTTTTGAAAATAAGTCATTACTGTCGCCCTCGATGCAGATGTCGCACAATGTAGCGATTACGCGATGTCGCCTTGTTGCAGGAGTGGTTCAGACTGGCTGATTCAGATCGTTTGGTTTATCCACTTCCATGCGCTTCTAAATCTGGTATCTGATCAAGCAAATGTTTCGCCGTTGAGAAAACCTTCACAGCAGTACTGACTCTTCATTTGTCGAGATTTTCGCTTTTATTAATGTATTCTGACCTTCCAGTTGCTGTTATCGCCTTCAAGCCCTTCTGTGGAAGGAGAAATGGAGTCGGAGACACTCCAGCGTCAGCCAAAACACTAGACCAGCGAATTTAGCTGGACTTAAAGACTTTTAAACCGCGTTGCGTCACAAGTATTCCCTAAGGTTGAATTGGGTTGCCTCGTTATTAACATGTAGAGTGACTGGGAGACTGTAAAAATAGCTAAAGAGGAATGACGGGCTCTGAGGGTTTTGCGCAGTCAATAAATCTGGTTACTGCACCTTTCCCTCCCCTCTTGTGCGTCGCTTCCGTCCCTTCTAATTCGTCCATCACAAAGCAAAGGATGTCCCGAAGGAAGGAATCGAGTTCTTAAGTAAGCGCGGGAACTTCTGATATTAAATTTATTCCATTTTATCGCCAGTTTTGTCTTACTCGTTGCCTAGTGACAAAGGAAGAAGGGTTTTCTGGGTTCGCGCTACTCCATTCCGGGCAATGCTCCACGAGTGCTCCTTATATGCCAATTGCTATCCGTGCGAAGACTCGCTCGGAAGAAGGGCTGCTAAATGTGAGACGAAATCGACGGTTGCTTTAGGGATATGGCATTCACTCTGGCATCAATCCCCTCTACCTCTTCTGTAATACTTTGCTCGCTATGGCTGCTGGTTTTGTTTTCAGTCACAGAGGTGGCCGCATGCTCCTGGCCGCGTAGACTGTCCTTCGGGCCATGCCAGCAGCCCCATTCCCTCTGTCAATTGAATGTATGCATTCTGCCCTGGTATTTTGCCTCGTTTTGCCTTCAAGGGAGCCTCAGGACGCTACACCTTCAACTACAGTACCATGCTACCCATCCATCTTTCAGGATTAAGGGAAGCAGAGGAGGCATGTTTTGTTCACACATTGTAAATACTTCCACACAAGTACCGCAGCCAGCTCCGATAATGCATTTTACAAAAACAAGATTAAGAACCGTCACCAAAGCTGGGTATTCTACCTATTTCTGTTTAGATGGCTGGGACATTCAAAAATCCCCGGCAAATGCATCCATTATGACATTGAGGATCAGCAGACACGGCTGCAGCTGGTATCAGTGTGACATCCAAAAATCCTCCAAGTCCGGAAGGTAACATATCATTTGAATTGTTGGAAATGTAAAGAGCATTTGTCTGGATAATGGTAAAGAGTTTTAATAACATTTTCCAGATTGAGAAAGGTAGCGAACGGGCATCATTCACTAGATTGCGCCATGGATCCCCTGGAGTCTTAAATTGCATTCTTGCTCTGTGGCATGTACCTCAATTTACGCTAGTATTGTCAAAGATTTTCTGGACGGTAGCAATAAGTGATCCCAAATACTAATGTGGCATATTGCGATGACCGAACACATCGCAAGCGAATAGCTGCCTAATTCAGTGGCCACCTACTAATTATGGCACAGGAATAGTAGTCAGGCGCATGATTTAGTAACCCAGGTGATACTGCCTGTTTAAAATTGGAATCATATGTAGTCAAAAATCGCTAAAATAGAAGACTACAGTTTTTCTTTTGCTAAACCACGTGAGTTTTACGGTCGTGTATTTCGATCACAACGCATTATTTAAAAATTTTAAATTTATTTGTTGTAAAGTACCAACTATCTTATAATCCTATCATAGGTTTATTTGTACTTCTTGTACTTATGCGTATTTTCAAAAACACAGCCTCCGTAAACATAAAATTTCTGAGCATTTGCTTATAGCATCCTAAAATGAAATAATTAGGTTAACAAAAAGAATTACGTTATGGGACCACCAACCTAACTAACGATTCACACACGACCCTGGCACAGTTCATCCAATGGTATCGCTATAAGCCATTGCTTCAGTAGCCTATATTGCGACCGCGTACAAGCCTGTACTTCCACCATAATGGACTTTAACGAAGAGTTCCAGGAAACAGTCGCAAATTTGGTCTTTCCCACATTCGATCTCCTTGAAGATGCCATTAAAACATTTACAAAAGTAGCATTTCATTCTTAGTCTCTTTTTGATTAGATGACCGGGAACCAGTTCGCCTTGAAAAAAAAAGTGCGTCATAGGACTGGTGCTCCAATGAGGGAAGCCCATAAATTCCGATATGCCTTTTTCAAATGTATTTGTTCATTTTCCACTGAGTGTGAAGCATTCTTCAACGTTGCCTCAAAGGGACAAACATTGCGCATAACACAGTTCTACATGGTGCATAATCATGCTGTCGTGTACAATCCTGCCTTCAAACAGCACGGCGTGGACGGTATTGGTTGCGTACCTAAGGTTAAACTTTTAGATGACGATGGCTATGACGTTAGGTGTGATCTTACCGGCCAATTTGAGGAATTATTTCCCGTTAAATCTTTTAATACTTTTGATGAATTCCTTGGGAAGTTGCATGAGTTCCAAGATGTGAGCAATATTAATATAATAGTGGCTTCGTAGGCTACAGGATGTATTTTTGTTAAAAGAAATGCTGACCGATATCCTCCAGAAGCTATTGACAAGCAACATCTTGTGTATAAGGCTGTCAAAATGGAATGCGTTCACTACGGCCACCGACAGGATTCAAAGAAACAAAGTCACACCAATTTGAGGTTGGCATCTATTGATTCGAATTATTTTGTAGAATAAGCTGCAAAATTGGATGTCGCTGTTGTATTCATATATCAACATACAAGGGTCGTGTTACAATCGGAAAGTACTTTATGAAGCACAATCATCCAGTTCCAATAGAAGAGGCCATTCAATATCCGCAAGCAACGCACTTATCCGCCAGCGATGACTCGCGTAAGCACTTTAATCGCGTCACTTTGTTTCTAGACTATAATGTTGTTTACGATGTGACCACCCAATTCGTTGAAATATTTTCCTCTGGCCGATTCCCCACTTATCAAGAGTTCTTAGTTAGACTAGAAGAATTTCAACGGGTAATGTTTCTCAGCCTTATCTAACCAGAGGCAATTGCAGGAAACAGGGTGCCTATATAGTAAACGAATGTCAAACATGTGGCCCGCGGAGGCGAAGGACAAGGAGCACCTGGTTTACAAATTCGTCATTTTTGATTGTGTTCATTTCGGTTACACGCGAGACAACAGTCGGCGCAGGTCAACGCAAAGGAGAGCTGGATTTTGGTTTGTTCCGCTGTATTCAAGCTAATCATGCCCTTATTTCAGTTTCCGTGGTAAGGTCGGTTGCAAGTCAACCATGCGAATATCCACCATCAAGGGTTATGTGGAGATTGTGACTTACGAGATGCGGCACAACCACCCAGCCTCTCAAGAAGCATCAGATGAATACCAACCACAAACCTGGCTCCTCTCGGGTATTAATGTTGGCGATGATGATAAGGCTTTTAAACGCAGACGAAGGTCAAAGAAGCAGGTTCTTGCGGACTCTGCAGTTGCGCAAGCGGAGGTAGCAGCGGTGCAAAAGACCGACATCATATCAGATCAGCTGGCGAAGTTGAGAGAGGTAGCACTGGCTGCGCCTCAAGACAAATTGGAGTTCTTCTGTACCCAATTGTCAGAATTTGAGGCGCGGTGGCGACAACAGTTGATGGCAGCGTACCAAGAGCAGCAACAACAAGATCCATCACAGGCCCAGCCGGAGGAGCTTCCGGACCCCAACGCCTCACCTCCAATCATTCCTGTTAGTGCAAGCCTCAAACTAGAGACCCTATAGCCTCATCGTCCATCCGGAGTAGGGGTTGTATATTTATGGCTTATGTAAATTTATGTGTATTCCTGCAGACAATCCCTGAAAGAATCAAATTACTTAGGCTTTATCATACCTATTTTTTGTATATAATTTGTTGTTCCTACTAAAGCGTATTTGACTCATTAATTCTACCCTATTTGTTATTTTATGTCGTTTGCTATCAGACATCTCTTTTTAGTTCAAGACTTTTGGGGCATCAGATTGGTCGAATGTCAATCGAATGCTTGACGGTGAAAGCAAAGTTGGGGTGTTGGTGTATGCTTTTGTGCTGCCTCGAGTAGCACTGCTTTGACGGTAAGTGGGAGCGCCTGGTGCGTTGTTAGAGCGATTGGGCTCATGGTGGCGCAGTGAGGGGAGTGAAACGAAAACGGCATGTGATTTCGTCTTAACTTAGTGTGGCAACGCTTTCTGTAGGCTCTTGAGGCAATAAGGGTTTTACAGTTGATTAAGTTCTAGAATGAGTAGGAATTCTTGCGTTACCAGCATATTCTAGAATTCCTCAATAAGAATTTTGTGAATTGTAAGCGTACAATGTGTGTGGCGCTACAAGACCTCTGAAGACGAAAGACCGCTTGGCGAGAGGACAGTGGCAACGCCGCTAAGTGGGTCATTACCAGAACTAAGAATTAAACGAACAGCTGATGCATTGCAAAGCTCCTCTTTTCCTTTGAGGATTCCCTCTGGCGTCCTTTTGATCAACCTCCCGCGTCAGCCATCACAGTGTAATTGACACGGTAAGGAAAACACCCACAGCCCAATGGTGTCAGCTACCGAATATTCACGTAAGCAAGGAGGTTCTTGGCCACAGCGTCAGCGGTTCCTCCTGTCAATTCGGCTGGATCTGTGTCGGGAGGTTAGGGACTGTAGCGACCATCACGCCTGTCCATAGCTAACCGTAGGAACACCGGTCTAAGAGCTGTCGGTTGGTAAAGGACAGGGTTTAACACTGATTTCCACAAAAACCAGAAAACTGGAGTAGTTGCTGGGGTTCGACGACATTTTCGGCCCTCCTGTTGGAAGTCATCATGGGTGACCCAGTCTGTACCAAAAGAGCTTTACCTATCACATTGAGGTTTGACACGCAGCAGTGGAAAACGGATGGTTTTGCTCTAAGATTGGGTTCCCTTTCTACTGCCACTAATTTAGCTTCCCATGATTTCTCTGAGCACTTGGATAGAATGCGTACTCGAAGCCTAGGGGTCTACTAGCATGGCCCAAATGCCAGATCTTCTAATGGAGGTGCAATGGTGAGCACCTAATTAACCTCTTTGCAAAAATTAAGAGTTGAACAAGAGATTAAAGTGGTGCGATGGTGGTTCATTCAAGACGCTACTTTACTATTCCCTCTGCATGCTAATGATGCATCTTTTTCTATCTCGTGTTTCTGGTTACACTTGCGTTGATGACTCGGAGAACCAAAATGAGAACAGTGCTGCGTGAAGCAGATCTAAGTGAACAGCAATCATGGTTTTAATTCATCTTCTGTTCGTAAACTCATGTCACGAGAATCGTTGAAGTCGCTTCCGTTTTTAACGACCTGAGATTCCAATAAGGACAAGCATAAATCTCTGACATGGAGATGCCTTTGATATTGATGTAGAAATGCATGGAAGTGCATAAAAAGATTTACCTTGTGCTTACAATCTCAGGTGTAATATGCTTGTTGTTTACTCCACTCCTGGTTTCGAGATTAGGGAGACACTTAGGTGCTCCGCCATTGTACCTTCGCCAGGCTAGCTGGTCTCGAAGCTCATGCTAGTAGTCTCAAGCTTTGCCATATGCTAACAATGCAAATTTCGCTTGAGTATTGTTAGAGAATTCACGGAACGCTATACTAGTATTAGAATGGAACTCTGATTGTTGGGACCAGAGAATTGACAACGGGATGACAGGGAAGTAAAGATGTTGAATGCTAGCTCGGAGAGATTACTCTAAATTATGCGTTTACTCACTTTTAGGAATGCTAAGTCGGGCAATTCCGATGCAGACGCAAAATGGATTTGATGTACGATGTTCCTTCTCCTTGAGAAAAATGAGTCCTTTCCTTTTGTTCCTCGTCCACGCGAGCTATTTAGCGCAGAAGATACGTTGTAATGGCCAAGTAATGCCTTAGAGTGTCAACTAAATGGAGGAGAGGTAGATAAGTGCACAGGCTGTTCCGCCTCCATAGCTTTCGGCCACCAACTCTTTGGTGGGTCCTTTCATCACAACCCCAAAGAAAACACCTCTTTTCATGCAAACACCAAAGTTGTGTATAAACTGCTACATATGAATAAGTTTCCATGGCTGACTTGGCGTACATGCGTGACATAGTATAGCTGAAAACTCCCAGCCTTCATCAATCCTCAATCAAATATTAAATAGGTGTCTAAACATAACATCGTTAAAGTTCATTTTAAAATTTCGTTCATCGAAATGAAAAGAATATGAGGCAATTATCATAGCTTCCTCTTCCAAGTTTTGATCCAAGATTAGATTACTTACTCCCTCTTTCACCTTTTGCACATTCTGTACTGTGTTTCTGCTAGACTCTATAAAATACAGGCTGCTAAAAAATTAAATTCTATCAATATCAACATCCTTTAAAAGCTTAACTTTACACATCAATTTCTTGTTTGAACAACTATTGACCTTTAGAATTATAAATTAACGCTTGAAGCCCCGCATCGTTTGGTGTTAAGATGTCCTCTGCAGGTCAAAATGACGAGAAGCTCGCTTTCATTTCGCACTATCTTTATACGTCCCTCAAAATAAAGGAGGAGCAATGGACACGGTTCTATGAATCTGAAATTGGAAGGAATATTTTACGGGAACTCATTGAATCCCAGAGTCCACTGGTCTTGTTTTTCACGCTTAGTGCAAATGGCAACCTCTCTGCCAGCAAAGATTTTTCGGCAAAAGGAAGGACTAAAATATGCTTCTTCATTAATACTTTGCGTGGCTCTGTTGAGGAGAACTCCTCCTCACCTGCAGATATATTGTGTGGTGACCTACAGCCTAACATTCTGAGAGGAATCTCTTCCTTTCTTCAGAGAGTAATACAATTTCACAAATGTGATTTGTAGATTCTGTTGCCGGTGTTTTCTGGATACGCTAAACGAACTAGTATCTTAGGGGCTCTTTCTGATGAGCTCATTACTCTCACCAAGACCATCAAAAGGAAAGCCAATTATATTGAAGGCAAAGTCGATGGAATCACATGTTTACCCCTGTCAAATGCCGAGAATCTTGACCAGTAGCAATATACCTTGTTTAAAACTGATATAGATCGTCAATTTTTAATATTGAAACTATAATTTTTGAGTGGTCTCAGATCATTCATGCTAGTGCGCGTGAGGAGAGAATGCCCACTGAGAGTTTGCAGATCACCTCTTCACCGAGAACAGAAATTGAATTTTGGGCCAGACGAAAGGAAGATATGACTAGAGTTTACTCAGTTTTTACCTCTCAAGCCACAAAACAGATTATGAACTTGCTTCAACATTTTAGAAGTAATTATTCAATGACAGCAAGTAATATGGTAAAAACTATCGATAATGGTAAGAGCCTAATAAATCCTGCTTGCATGTTAATGGGAGGTTGACAATTATTACGAACCTTGATTATTTCTTCGCGTAGCTCTCTATGAAGCTGAAGAAATGTTTATGTATTTGAAACCATTGGAAAGAATCTTTCAACAGATCGAGGAGCTTGAATTCGATAAGATATCCATGTACTTTGGGCCTCTGTTTCATATTTTGGCTTTGAGTTGGTCAAAATCACCTATTTTTCGGAACCCATCACGTTTTATTTTGCTCTTGCAAAAGATTTCTAGTGCCCTCATTGTCCAGGTACCTATCAATAATGTAATTAGGTAATTTATTCCCAAAAAACATAGACAAAGCGGTATTTGGATTCCACGGAACTGCTGAAAGGTGAACCCCAAGAATCAATTGATAAGGTGGCTTTTGCTTTGAAAGTGCTGGATGCATTTATGAATCAGTTCAAGCTCTTTCGCTCTCGGCTTCCTGCATATTTTGCAAAGGAGGGAGTACCAGTTGTGCCTTGGGAATTTAAAAGACGTCTTCCTTTTTCATTGCTCATTGAGACGAATAGGCGACTTCTCAATATTAAGGTACACAAATGAATGCATAATCAGACTAGGCATTCCAAAACTTCAAAGTTCTGCTTACAGTAGTGTCTGTATAAATAGTCCAAGATAGCATTCATTACGAATAACAAGTTTAAACTTTCTTATTCTAGGATATTTTGAGCGCGGCAGTGGACTTTGCCGATCTCGAAAGGTGTATACTCGGTGGGGTAATGGGTGATT
Organism: Taenia hydatigena; assembly: GCA_036345935.2. Taxonomy (NCBI): domain Eukaryota; kingdom Metazoa; phylum Platyhelminthes; class Cestoda; order Cyclophyllidea; family Taeniidae; genus Taenia; species Taenia hydatigena. The sequence continues at coordinate 18,196,691 of JADWOT020000003.1, forward strand.
ACTTGAGTTCCCAAGTTTCTGCGATTTTCGATGAGTTTTCTGAAAACTTCAAGGTGACTTGGGGCAGTATTGATAGCCTTACCCTCTAGGAAATTTACTCTAGTCATTACTCCTTTTAGGAGTTTTCTCAGCGTGATTACGATTGTCTGGACCTGGAATCGAGTGATTTTAAGCAGGAATTAGAGGACATTTCAATAAAATTTGACGACTATGAACAGCGTCTAGGAGGTGTGCTTTGCCAGGCTCTGAGTGATTGTCCCACGGTCCAGCATGTTTCAAAGGTACCACCCAATACATAAAAATGAATTTTAATAAATAATTCTCTTATGCTTTATCAGGTATTGAGTATGTTTGGTGATCTCCTTGAGAGGTCCATAATTAAGCCAAGGATCGAACCATTTTACGAAAGCATGATACAGATGGTTGAGGAGGAGCTTTTACATGTGAAGAGGATTGTTAAGGAGAGTATGGTTGACAAGTTCATCGAGTGCGATCAAGGTATGCTTCCTCTCATATGTCTTCGTGTCTCGCATTCTTCAAGATTAATTCTACTCTGATATCGTATATCAGGGCTACTTTTGTGATCTGAAGTAGCAGTGTATGAATGTACAATATTAAAAGTCGATTCTTTTAAGGTTCTTTCAGATCTACAGCAAGTCATCAACAGTCGACTCGTTTGCCATCAATTGCGTCAGAAAATGAAGGTAGGTGAACAGCTCTGTGACTGGATGACTGTCTACCAAACAACAGTCAAGATGTGGATCTTCAAATACGTCAAGCTTGTTTTCTCGTTCACGGGTATATATTTAAATAAAAGTGACTATCTAAAGAAAGTAGGAATTTTGGCTCGTTAAAATCATCTCCTGCCGATCAAAAGTGCCTGACACATAGGTGACAATGGTGTTTGACTGTTATCCCGAGTAACGGTTGCAATTATCAGCGGAACAGCTCACAATAAACCCGTTTAGAGCTTGACTAATGGAGAACACGTACCTCTCAGTGACTTGGAATATTTTCAGGGCTTTTTCTTCAGCTATCCTGACATTTATTCCTTTCTAGATGCGCTCCACTCCAAAAAGAACAGCCAACGATCATCTAGGACGGCAAGGGATCGAGACGATGGAAAAAAGGGTATGTTCACAGAAAGGCATATTCACTCCTTTGTTTTGTCTCATTCCCTGTGATCATGAGAATCACGGAGTAAGTCATGTTCAGGTTTGAATAATTCGGTATCCTCAATTACTTATCCATTTAACCATCCGTCACAGTCCATCAGTTCAAACTATTATTAGTGTCACTACTTTCAGGCAAGCTGAGGTCTATTAAGATCGCCTGAAGGCTAAGGTGTTCTCGTTCCCCCATCACCTTTGGGACAGACTAATCAAGGTCAAGGTCATTTCTAGCATCTCCAAAACTTGCGTCGATTCAGTTGTTAATATCTTTCGTATAGGTGTTTGTTGAAGGTGGACGTCAGTTTTAGTCTTTCCGCTAGAGGTGGTCACATTCTTTCATCCGCAGTATTTGTACTTCTCTCGTCACACCAAGGCTTATCAACCAGCAGCAGAGAACGGGGGAGCTACCGTTTAACATAGGATTCGTTTTCCACTGCCACTAATTCAGCAGTGGTGATACAATACTAAGGCCCTTAAGTGACTCGTCACCAAAACCGAGGGTTAAATTGGCAGGTAATGCATTAGATTAGTGCCGTCAGTTTCAAGTGAGGACCCTACCTACCTGGTTAATCAGCTCACTCACGTCTTCTAACCAAACAGCACTCTTTAGAAAAGCGAGGTGTTCCCAGTTTATAAAAACTGGTGGAAATTTCTTCGGTGAAACCGCCTACGAACAAATATTAGTAAAAATACCAATAAAGCTTACCTTCTCCATTAAGATACACCCAGGTCAGTTACCAGCGTGAGAACCCTCGACTCTTCGCTGTGTACCGAGGACAGTAAATGTAAGCACTAAATAGAATCTGTCCCTTCTCGCCTTATTTATAGTCCCAAAAATGGGTTTTTCAGTTACAGAATGCCGATAATGAGTTTTAAAAGCATAACATGGGTTTTCTTGCATTATTCTTTCCCTACAACACCTTCTGTTCGTGCATGCCAACTCATCAGTGTGGTACTGTGTCTTTCGTACTAGCCACTCGAAAGAGGAGCATATTAACGCCTACACTAACCTCAGGCCTTGCAGAAATTTTCAAACGACGGAAACGCTCATCCTCACTCGCTGTGGCAAATCCAGGTAGACACCCACATTACTGCACTACATCCAGTTGTGATTTAATGCGCCAGCACCAACACCTCAATATGTCACAGCATTTGATGAAAAACAATGACTTTCTTTCAAGATACACCTCGATCTGCAAAAAGTACCAAAGGAGCCGTCGAAGTAGATATAATTGTGGATGTTAATAGAGGTACGTAGTGATCGATGTTTGTCTGCGTCTCTCTCTCTCCCTTGTCTTAAATTGCTTTAGGATTTACCCGAGTTGAGATGATTTAAAAAGTAATGTATTCTTATGTCAGTAGTCAACATGCTCTGTGAAAATGCTTATGCCTCATGAAACATTTCGCCTAGGTACTCCACGGCCGTTGAAAGGCATCAGGCCATCAAGACACTCACCTTCAACTGCGACAACACACCCAGGCAAGTAGCACGTTTCCCTTTGGACGTTGGAAACCACAGGAGGTTCGAATGGAAGTCGATTTAAGGTTCTGAGTGAACAAGCCAAGAGGCTTAAAGCCACCATCAGGGAGGTTAAGTCACGGGGACTGAAATGATTAATCTTTTTAAGCATGCATTGAAAAAAGCGTAATGCCCTAGTTATAGCCTTCTATGCCATGTATTAAAGATCAAACAATAATTGTTTGAAGAGTTTATTTCCCATTTTATAACGCATTCCAAGGCGCACCTCCTAGTTAGTTCTCTGGCCGACTGATTCGATGTTCAAAGAGTAGCATCGCGGGCGACTTGTAGATTCTACTTGACACGATTCGATAGGCCGTGTATCACAGTCCCACTTGCACTGCCATCCAACGGCGACCAGTTGAAAGATTATGATAAGTCCAAATGACATAGTAACTTTGGCAGGGAGATCTGTTGGGCAAGATTAGTTTCATTATATTACCGCGGACACTTGGGGAGCAGTGATTGTTTATGATAAATCTTATTCATCTCATTAAGATACTCCCAGAGCAGCGAAGAATATCACACCAGTATCTGATTCACCTGCGAGTTCTCGTAAAAGTTACTGTAAGTACATAGTAGATTATGCATTTAACCCAATTTAACCCTGTTTCTCTGTTACTCTGCTTGTCTGCCTCTACTTGTCCAGCCCAGACAAGCAATGCGGTTCCGATTAAACGCCACAAAACACCGCAGAGACGGCCAAACCTCGTGCCTAGGCTCACAGCTCCAATGGGCTGCAAAAATATGCCGCCGGTGGCTGGCCACTTGATGTGGTCCTCAGAAATCTACCAACGTCTGGACGCCTCTAAAGCCATCCTTAATGGCGTAGAACATCCGTGAGTTATCCTCTGATACTGAGGGTAGCCATGTTTCAAGAGACGGCCCCAAAGTACTTGAAAAGAACCCACAACTCGCTAGTTTTACGTTAGCGAGTTTAAGAACTGCAGTCGCACGATTAAATCATCTTGAATAAATGAGGTCTGAATTCAGAGAACAATACATTTCCCTAGTTTCGCTTGTTTGGTGTGAGATGGTTAAAGACTTATTTTCCTCTCAAATTTCTCTTAGCATAATGCGTTCTAAGCATGCCAACCGGATGCGAAAGTTGATAGCACACCTGCAGGACAAACTGCTTGAGTAAGTGCTCAACATGAACTAGCTGAAGAGGTTACAAACGCATAAGATGAGGTGTGAACTCGCTTGACTCTCCTTAGAAATGATGAACGTGTATTCAAGTACTGGGCGACGAACGTTCCAGACATCTGTGAAGGTGGACTCTCCCAACCTCTGCTTACTCGTCTTCAAGGCACTCGCTTGTTTGAGGTCAACTTCAGCTCAAAGGTTAATCAAATTCTTGTTCTGAGCCTATTTTATGCGCCGATTCAGGCATGCTATTACTGTGGGATTGATACTACCTTCCAGCTAACCACAACGCTGTGCGAAGTGAAGTACCTCCTTTCACTGGCAGGCACCATTATACCAGACGCGGCGTTGAGGCTCTTTGAGCATCGTGAAATGCTGCGAAAGTGCAAACTCACCTTGGACGCCTTGGTGATGAAGCATACACGCTTGCGGACAAAAATAGCCAGCAATGTGATCGCTTTGGTTTCCACCGATCTAGTTGAAGTCGAACGTCTACTACAAAAGGGCGCTACAAAGCTGCTCTGGTCCGATGCAGGTAAGTCAACGCGCGTTTGGCTTGGACTAAACCAAGGGGACTTGAATAGCTTTGCCGGCTCCCGAGGTCTACGAGTTCCGGGGGAACCGGAGACTAGTGACAGTCCTGAAAGTCAAATGGGCAATTAAAAATACCGGGTGCCAAACTAATACGTTAAATCCGAATTGTCGATTATAGGAGCGTGGGAGCATATAAAATCCACAAGCGATGCAATGAATGATATTTATCAGCAAGTAAGAGAGGCCGAGGTGAATTTGGATGAAATTCGCAAGCTTATGGCAACATGGACACATGCCCCGCTATTTCAAAGGCACGACGGCAAGGCGGATAATCTGCTTGAGGGAAATGGCAATGTTGAAAAGCGCAACGCGGAAATCAAGGAGGCGGGTGGGAAGATATTTGCACTTCTGGAGGTAATCAAACAGTAGATTGTGGTTTGGTGTACGACGTTAGTCATGTCAACTTGTAAGCTTCGTCCTCGCTAACCTATTAAGGGACTTTAAGAACTCGTAGTTGTGCTTTTCAGACTAATCGCCAAATCTTCAAAGCTGAAGCTGATTCAGCGGCGTGGATCGTTTACGTGGAAGACGTTGACAGTATCATTACCTCAGGTTTCGTGGAGACAATTCGCTGTTCCCTTGACTACCTTTTATCAGAAACTAACAATGAGAATCCGGACATACGCCCTCTTTTTGAAATACAAATGGATCTCACAGTGAGTTGGCTAAATATGAATTCCACAGTCTATATAAATTGCTTTTTAAGATCTCTGGAATAAGCTTCCTGCCAGCTCTGGAGCAGGGACCCAACTCCACGTTCTTCGATGTCTGCAATGCGATATTGGAGGATGTTTACAAACAGGCGGATCAGATGAATCGAGTCACCGTACAGGATGAAGAAAGTCAGACTTATGAGGTTCGTGACCTCGGAACATGATGCTTTTAAGTGAATGACTTGAAGGTGTTGCTAAGACTGTTAACGTGCTTTTTGTCGCTTCTCAAAAGGCTCTAATCAAGACGAATGTTGAGTTGGAAGAGCTGAGACAGACTTTTATTGAGAGAGTGGAGACGGCTGTGCAAGAAGCACGGGAGTACAATGACAGCATGGAGCGATTTGCCTACCTCTGGACAGACGACAGAGAGGCAAGCTTAAAGAACTTTCTCAACCAAGAGAACATCAAGTCTGATGACTTGCATTCAACGCCTTCCCTGGAGAAATTCAAAAAGAAGATTGACGAATATGAGGCCATTTATTCAGAGGTATGGCAGCGGATTTGGCGTTTTTAGGGCATGTCCTGAGAAATGAGGATCGGTTTAACAAACTTTTAGGTCAGCGAAATGGAAGAGGTCGTTCTTGTAGAGCGCTGGTTCAAAATAAACGCCAAGCCATTCAAACATGGCTTGAGTAATTGCGTAAAACGTTGGAGTCTCCTGTTCAAGAACTACTTGATCGAATTTGTGACCAGCAGTTTAAGCGAACTGGATGAATTCATCAAGGTAGGTCGCTTAATTCAAGAATGCCTTTGAGCTTCATGGCCTACTGGTTCCTCCAAAAATTCCATTGGTTTGCTGCTTGCATTTCCCAACTAGCAAGGGCTCTACCTTTCAAGGCATTCCAATAAACCGAATGAGAATCTTGAGATTAATGGTGATTTGCTAGTAAAAGTTATACTTGGACAATCGACCATCTGACCTTTCCCTTAAACTTAAAGTACCTTGGACGCATACCAGAATCTGGGTCATTTGCGTTTACTGTGGTGCTTCTTTGATTAATTAAACAAGAATTCGATCGAGACGCTGCAGGATGATCCGAAACGCGGTGACTATGATCATCTGGTGGAGGCGATGAGCTGCCTCGGCGCCGTTAAGGCGCGCCAACCTACCACCGACTCAATGTTCGAACCACTGAAGCAAACTGCCGATTTGCTGAAGTCCTACGGTCAGGAAGTGTCGCCGGAGACTCAACTTCTCATCGAGGTACGCAAGCTTTCGCCAGTTTTTGGTCAGTGAGCAAAGTTAACCGACCTACTTGGTATGGAAATGAATTTGAACCCTTTAGGAGCTGCCTCGGAAGTGGAGCAACCTAAAGAAGAGGGTTGTGCTGATGAAGCAGGTGGTGGCGCCATTGCAATCGGAGGAGGTTGTAAAGGTTCGAATGTGGGCTACAGAATTCGAGACGGTACAACAGAAGTACCGCGAGGATTTCCTCAGAATCACGCCCTTCCAATACGAGTGCGAGGCGCCCTACACCGTGCTAGACAAGGTAGACGGAGAAAAGTTAATAAATTTGTTGTTGATTCCGGCCACTCTTCGTGTGGATGGCATTATCACTAATCTGTTCCCACACATGGATAATGAAGTCACATTTACATGTCTGTTTATGACAATGCAATCGTTGAGTGCCAAGCATAGTGATCTTGGCAACGTGTGACAACACAGAGCGAAGCACCGAACCGTGTATACGATGAATAGTAGGGCAAACTCAGAATACACATCTCATTTTGAAATCCTTTGAATGTGTAATAACCGCCATAATGAGTTGACATGACAGACACCCACAAATCAAGACAATCGGCGAAAATAAAATAACTAATTTTTACTTGCCAATTTTACCATTCAGGAGAATGTTACTATAAGCCAAATGGAAGAGGAACTCACGAAACTCAAAAGACAGGCTCAGTTGTTTGAAGTCGCTGTGCCGGAGTATCGTCAGCTAGCCAGCTGTCGACGTGAAATTCGCCTCCTAAAAACTGTCTGGGATTGGGTATTCCTCATCCGCTCTACCATAGCCGGTTGGTACGACACTCCCTGGCGTCTCATCAGTGTGGACGAGATGGATCTCACGCTGAAACAGTTCTCCGTTAAGGATCTCCGTCGTCTTGACAAGGAAGTTCGAGCCTGGCCTGTCTTTCTTGGCATCGAAGCTGAGGTTCGCAATATGATGACCTCTTTGAGAGCTATGAATGAGCTGCAGAACCCGGCTATCCGGGGACGTCATTGGTCACAGTTGATGTCAACCACGGGGGTCCGTTTTGTCATGAACGAAAACACCGTCCTTGCGGAACTCCTAGCTTTGAAGCTGCACAATTACGAGGAGGAAGTACACACTCTTGTTGATAAGGCTGTAAAAGAGGCCTCTATGGAGAAAGTGCTGAAGGAACTAGGCCAAACCTGGAGTCAGATGTCATTTGAGGTAGAGCAGCATCCAAGAAGAAATCTGAAGTTATTTAAAGTCAGCCAGGAGACAGTGGAAGTGCTTGAGGATAACCAAGTGCAGCTGCAAAATATGGCCACCTCAAAGCACGTTGATTTCTTCCGAGATCAAATCGTGGATTGGCAGAAGAAACTCACAATCACCGACTATGTTATTGGTCTTTGGTCAGAAGTCCAAAGAACGTGGGCATACCTGGAGGCAATTTTCCTCAGCTCAGATGACATCCGTGAACAACTGCCAGAAGACTCCAAGAGATTTGATAAAATCGACGAGGAGTTTGGACAAATTGTTGAAGATATTGAGAAAAGAGGGACCAACATCATTGAAGCCACGCATTTGCCCGGTGTGTCTGATCGTCTTGAAAGCCTTAAGGAACGTCTGACTCTATGTGAAAAGGCGCTTGCAGATTACCTCGACACGAAGCGTCTTGCCTTCCCACGCTTCTACTTCATTTCGCCCACAGATCTGCTAGACATTCTAGCCAATGGCACCGAGCCTATTAAAGTCATGCCTCATCTGTCAAAGCTTTTTGACAGCATAGCCAGTGTTGATTTAAAATCAAACGCCAAAATTGCAACATCGATGAAAGCAAAGGACGGGGAGGTAGTACGGTTATCAAGGGAATGCTCTCTTGACGGAAAAGTTGAAGTCTGGCTAAATCGATTGCTGGAAGAGATGCGAGCCACCTTGTTGCACAACCTCCACCAGTGTGTGTCCAACTTGGAAGAAAAACCCCGCGAACAGTGGATCTTTGATTATCCCGCCCAGGTTTCCCTGGCCGGTTGTCAGATAGGCTGGGTGGCAGAAGTGAATCTCAACTTCGCTCAACTCGAGGAGGGCTACGAGAACGCAATGAAATTCTTTAACAAAAAGCAGGTTACCCAATTAAATGCGCTAATTACTCTGCTGGTGGGAGAGTTGAGTCCACAAGAGCGACAGAAGGTGATGACCATCTGCACCATTGACGTGCACAACCGTGACGTGGTGGCGCGGCTGATCGCGCAGAAAGTGATGGAGCACAATGCTTTTGAGTGGCTCAGCCAACTGCGACACCGATGGGATGAGGAGGTGAGCGATTGCTTCGCTAACATCTGCGATGCCCAGTTCCGCTACGCTTACGAGTACCTCGGAAACACGCCACGACTTGTCATCACGCCGCTCACTGATCGTTGCTACATCACTCTCACCCAGTCTCTTCATCTCTTCATGTCCGGTGCTCCAGCGGGACCTGCAGGAACTGGCAAGTTCTTTATTCTCTTAACCTTTTTTGTATTTTGAGTGAAGACGGATAGTATCGAACTAAAGTGGCTTGCTTATACCGTTAAATAAGGTAGACTTTCTCATTCTAGGCAAAACGGAAACCACAAAAGACCTGGGTCGTGCCCTTGGCATCATGGTCTACGTGTTTAACTGCTCTGAACAGATGGACTATAAGTCGGTTGGAAATATCTACAAGGGTCTCGCTCAGTCAGGTTCATGGGGCTGCTTCGATGAGTTCAACCGCATCTCCATTGACGTACTTTCAGTGGTGGCGGTGCAAGTGAAGTGCATCCAAGACGCTATCAGGAACAAGTGTATCCGCTTCAATTTTCTTGGCGAAGAGATCAGCCTCAATCCCACAGTAGGCATTTTTATCACCATGAATCCTGGCTACGCGGGCCGAACCGAATTGCCTGAGAACTTGAAGGCTCTCTTCCGACCCTGTGCTATGGTGGTGCCCGACTTTGAGCTCATCTGTGAGATCATGCTGGTAGCGGAAGGTTTCATGGAAGCCCGTCTTTTGGCACGAAAATTCATCACTCTCTATGGGCTGGCTAAGGAGCTGCTCTCCAAGCAGGACCACTATGACTGGGGCCTACGAGCTATTAAGTCGGTTCTGGTAGTCGCTGGCGCACTCAAACGTGGCGATCCTACTCGTCCAGAAAATGAAGTCCTCATGCGAGCCCTTCGTGATTTCAATGCACCCAAAATCGCTGCAGACGATTTACCCGTTTTCATGGGTCTGATTACCGACCTTTTTCCGGCAATGGACGTGCCGCGGAAGAGAGATCCAGCCTTTGAAGAAGAGGTACGAAAAGCTGCTGTGAATTTGAAGCTACAACCCGAAGATAATTTTATTCTCAAAACAGTGCAACTGCAGGAATTGCTCACTGTCCGCCACTCAGTTTTCATTCTCGGCAATGCCGGCACTGGGAAATCCATGATTTGGCGCGCTCTGTTTAGAACAAACCAGAACTTGAACAAGAAACCTGTTGCTGTGGATTTGGATCCAAAGGCGGTGACCAACGATGAACTCTTCGGGGTCATAAATCCTGCTACCAGAGAGTGGAAAGACGGTCTCTTTTCGGTAGTGATGCGGGACCTTTCCAGGCTGACGCATGATGGGCCCAAGTGGATAGTACTTGACGGTGATATCGATCCCATGTGGATTGAATCCCTGAACACGGTGATGGATGATAACAAGGTTCTCACTCTAGCTAGTAACGAGAGAATTCCACTGACACCTAGCATGCGACTCGTTTTTGAAATCAGTCACTTAAAAACCGCCACACCAGCAACTGTCTCCCGGGCTGGCATTCTTTTCGTAAATCCGCAGGTCAGTATTGCATACAGCTTTGAGTATATCCAATTATTGTCTTCCTACTGACTAATTTTCTAGTCTTTAGTGTTCCTCTTAAGTGATTATTTGCTTGTTGGTGTTGGTTGACCAATGAGGCATACTTCTGCTACTTCGAAACGAAATTGCTTGGTATTTTAGGACCTAGGATGGGCACCGTATGCCTACTCCTGGTTGGCCTCTCGTGACAACCGTTCGGAGCAGGCTAATCTAGGCTTGTTCGTTGAGACCTACGTTCCAACCTGCCTGGAGGCTCTTCGAACGCGGTTTAAGACCACTGTGCCACTAGTTGAGCTCGGTCATGTGCAGACCCTGTGTAATCTGCTGGAGGTCCACCTAACCCCTACAAACACACCTCCTGACACACCTAAAGAGGTCTACGAAGCCTTCTTTGTATTTTGCGCTGTTTGGGCCTTTGGAGGAGCCCTGGTGCAGGATCAATTGGTCGATCATAGGGCGGAGTTCTCTAAGTGGTGGATTGAGGAATTCAAGTCTGTCAAGTTTCCCACCACCTCGGGTGCCACGGTGTTTGATTTCTACCTTGATCCAGAGACGAAGAAGTTTGAACCGTGGAATAAGAAGGTTGAACAGTTCATTTTGGATCCGAACGAACCACTACAGGTACGTCATCACAATGATACCTTGCAAAAAAAGCATCATCAGAATGCGACCTCATTAACACTCTTTTAATCGTTAAAATGGGTCATGAAAGTGTCTTTGGAGTCGAATTTAAAATGGTTAGCAATTCCCCTTAGACGGCGCTTGTGTCGACTGCGGAGACGGCTCGAATTCGATACTTCCTCGATCTTCTAGTCGCAGCCCGTCGGCCCGTCATGTTGGTCGGGGGCGCTGGGACCGGAAAGACCGTTCTGGTGCAAAATCTACTTCAAGATCTTGGGGAGGATTTTCTTGTAGTTAACGTGCCATTTAATTTCTACACTACAAGTGAGATGCTTCAGAGGGTGTTGGAAAAACCACTGGAAAAGAAAACTGGGCGTTGCTACGGTCCACCGGGTAACAAACGTCTTGTCTATTTCATTGACGACCTAAACATGCCAGAAGTGGACGCCTACTTTACAGTGCAGCCGCATACTCTAATCCGACAACACATTGACCACTCGCACTGGTACGATCGGGCTAAACTGACGTTGAAGGAGATAACCAACACCCAGTATGTGGCCTGCATGAATCCAACGGCGGGTAGTTTCACTATTGATTCACGACTGCAGGTACCCGCCTTCCACCCTCTCTCTCTCACCTTGCCTCCTACTAAGTCATATAGTGCTGTACCTTTTCCTCACTTCAGCGTCACTTCGTCGTTTTTAACATCAGTTTTCCTGGAAGGGAGGCGGTTTACTCAATATACAACTCCATCCTCTCGCAACACCTTCAACTACCTGCTGCAGGTTTTCCACAAACCGTGCAGCGTCTAGCCTCGAGTATAACGGGCTTGGCGGTTGAATTCCATACCCAAGTGACGGCTGCATTCTTACCAACTGCTCTGAAGTTTCATTATATCTTCAACCTACGTGATCTCACAAATGTTTTTCAGGTTGGTAGAATGTTGTGCCGAAGAACAGTTAATCTACCTTGTTGGGATTGCCTTAATGAAAGGCATGATCACTTAGCTCAAGATTATTGCAGTCCTTTTTTCCTTCCCATTAGGGCCTCTTGTTTTCAAGGGATGAGTGTCTTAGGAAGCCGATCGACTTGCTTCGACTCTGGATTCATGAAACTAAGAGAGTCTATGCGGACAAGTTGACGGACGCATCTGATCAAACCGCCTTTAGCAAACTCCTGCAAGATTTCGTTATCAAACAGTTCACAGAATTGGACGTAGAGGAGAGTGTCATTTTCGCTGAGCCCCTCCTCTACTGTCACTTTATTCAGGGTTTCGGTGATCCTCGTTACCTTCCAGTGGAGTCAAATGACACCCTGGCAAAGCTGTTAAACGATGCGTTGGTAAATTACAACGAGATGTACGCCGCTATGAATCTTGTCCTCTTCAAGGATGCGATTGAACATATTCTGCGAATTGATCGGATTCTTGAATCACCGCGAGGCAACGCCCTTCTGGTCGGAATTGGTGGTTCGGGCAAGCAATCACTTTCACGTCTGGCTGCGTTCATAAGTTCTCTCGAGGTCTTTCAGATTGTCGCCAAGAAGGGCTACTCAGTCACCGATTTAAAATCCGATCTAGCTGCGCTGTATCGAAAGGCAGGGCTCAAGAACGTCGGAATCGTGTTTCTTCTTACTGACGCCCAAGTATTAGATGAAAAGTTCCTTGTGACAATAAATTATCTACTAGCATCGGGAGAGATTCCTGATCTCTTTGCTGACGATGAGGTGGAGGAGATTATCTCTGCTGTTCAGTCAGAAACGAAGGCTGCAGGTATACTAGATACCAGAGCCAATTGCTGGCAGTTTTTCATAAATAAGGTCAGACGAACGCTGAAAGTGATCCTCTGTTTTTCCCCAGTCGGTCCGAAGCTTCGTATGCGTGCTAGGCGTTTTCCGGCACTGGTCAACTGCACTACCATTGACTGGTTCCACGAGTGGCCGGAAGAAGCCTTGCTCTCTGTATCGAGGCAATTTGTGTCTGAAATTAGCCTTCTTGATTCAGCTCTGTACGAACCGATTTCTACATTCATGTCTCATGTGCATAAGACAGTGAACGATGTGAGCAGAGACTACTTAACTTACGAGAGGCGTTATAACTACACCACTCCAAAGTCTTTTCTAGAACAGATTCACTTGTATGAAAACATGTTAAATAGGCGAGACAAGGAGATACGGGGCAAAATTTCCCGTCTGGAGAATGGCTTGCAAAAGTTGGAAAGCACTGCTCAACAGGTTGACGATCTGAAAGTAAAATTAGCTACTCAGGAGGTAGAACTGGCTGAGAAGAATGAGGATGCCAACAAGTTGTTGGCTATTGTTAGTGCGGAGACGGAGAAAGTGGTTGCCGAGAAGGCGGTAGCAGATGAGGAGGAGAAGAAGGTGACAAAGATCAGAGCAGAAGTATCTGTCAAACAGCGGGAATGCGAGGTGGACCTTGCTAAGGCCGAGCCAGCACTTGTGGCTGCTCAGGAGGCTCTAAATACACTGAATAAGAATAACCTGACAGAAATGAAGTCTTTTGGCACCCCACCACCGGCTGTTGTTAAGGTTGTCGCCGCTGTCGCTTGTCTCTTGGCTCCGCAGGGTCGAGTGCCCAAAGATCGCAGCTGGAAAGCCGCCAAGGCTGGAATGATGAGCAAGATAGACCAGTTTCTTGATAATCTGATCAACTATGACAAAGAAAATATGCATGAAAACTCGCTGAAAGCCGTGGCCGAGTACCTCAAAGACCCCGAATTCGATCCCGATCTAGTTCGCGGTAAATCTCTTGCTGCTGCCGGACTCTGCTCGTGGGTCATTAATATAGTCAAATTTCATGAGGTCTTCTGTGTGGTGAAGCCGAAGCGAGATGCTTTGGACGAGGCCAACAAGGAATTACAAAGTGCCACCGAGGCTTTGGATAAAATTCGCGAAAAGATTGGCCTCCTAGAAAGTAAGTTGGCGGAGCTGACTGTCAACTTTGAAAATGCCAAGGCTGAGAAACAGAAGTGTCAGGATGAGGCGGACAATACTAAAAAAACCATCGACTTGGCTAATCGCCTTGTAGGCGGTCTTGCCTCTGAGAAGCTCCGATGGTCGCAACAGATCGAAGAGCATAAAGTTCAGGCCTCGTGCCTTCCTGGAGATGTCCTCATAACCGCTGCCTTCCTCTCCTATCTTGGCTACTTCACTAAAAAGTATAGGTCTGATTTGCTGGACAAATCTTGGATGCCCTTTTTGAACTCTCTACAGCCTGCAATTCCGATGACACCTGACCTTGACCCACTTTCTTTGCTGGTTGATGATGCACTTGTGGCAAAGTGGAACAACGAGGGATTGCCCAGCGATCGGTTCTCAGTGGAGAACGCAGCTATACTCACATCTGCTGAGCGTTGGCCTCTCCTTGTAGATCCCCAATTACAGGGCATTAAATGGATCAAGACGCGCTATGCTGAGGATCTTAAAGTCCTTAGACTGGGTCAGAAAGGCCACCTCGATGTCATCGAGAGAGCAATTTCTGAGGGATCCGTTGTGCTGATCGAGAACATCGACCTCGTTATTGATCCAGTCTTGGAACCCCTCATTGGTCGAAACACGATCAGGAGAGGCACAGCGATCCTCCTGGGTGGAAAGGAAATCGACTATAACCCGGCGTTCAAATTGATCCTGCAGACTAAGTTGGGTAATCCGCACTATGCACCAGAGTTGCAGGCACAGACGACGCTAATTAATTTCACCGTGACTCGTGACGGTTTGGAGGACCAACTTCTTGCCAATGTAGTTCGAAAAGAGAGACCCGATTTGGAGACTTTAAAATCCGATCTCACTCGACAACAAAATGAGTTTAAAATAACCCTTAAGAGTCTCGAAGACGCCTTGTTGGCAAAGCTTTCAGAAGCGGAAGGTAACTTTTTAGGCAACTATGCCCTTGTTGAAAATTTGGAAACAAATAAGCGAACCGCGGCAGAAATTCAAGGCAAGGCCGAACAGGCGAAGGTGACAGAGGAGGCAATTAACGCAGCTCGTGAAATCTACCGACCAGCCTGTGAACGTGCTGCGATACTCTACTTCATTGTCAGCGATTTGAATAAAGTCAATCCTGTCTATCAGTTCTCTTTGAAGGCCTTTGGTTGTGTCTTTGACACAGCTATGTCTAAAGCTGAGACTTCTGACGATGTGAAAGCACGTGTGACGAATATCATCAACTCAGTGACGTATTCCGTGTACGTATACACATCGAGAGGTCTCTTTGAAAAGGATAAACTATTGTTTACAGCCCAAGTCGCCTTTCAAGTGTGTCAAGCTCGAGGCGAGATTAATGCACTAGAACTGGACTATTTTTTACGCTTTCCTGTTACACCGAACGTGACCAGTCCTGTCGACTTCATCACCAACATCGGCTGGGGTGCAATAAAAGCTCTAACTACTCTTGAAGCTTTCAATAACTTGGACTCGGACATTGAGGGCTCTGCCAAGCGTTGGAAAAAAGTGGTTGATAGTGAAAAGCCCGAATACGAAAGACTACCGCAAGACTGGAAGAACAAAACCCACCTACAACGTCTGTGCATCCTCCGTGCTTTGCGACCGGACCGTATGCTGTATGCTGTTCGCAATTTCGTCTCTGTTAATCTCGGGAAGGTGTTTATTGAGGGGAGCAGTCTTCCATTTGCCGAGTCTTTTGAGGAGTCTGGACCAGCAACTCCCATTTTCTTTATTCTATCCCCAGGTGTTGATCCACTGAAAGATGTCGAAGCTCTTGGACGGCAGCTTGGTTTCACTAGTGACGGGAAGAATTTCCACAACATCTCCCTGGGTCAAGGTCAGGAGAGCGTTGCCGAGGAAGCGATGAAGTTGTCTGCGCGAGAAGGCCATTGGATTATTTTGCAGAATGTACATCTGGTAGCAAAGTGGCTGCCAGCTTTTGAGAAACTTCTGGAGGAGCTTATGGAAGGAGCGCATGATAACTACCGAGTGTTCATAAGCGCGGAGCCCGCAAGCTCACCCGAATTCCATGTGATTCCACAGGGAGTGCTGGAGAATTCCATCAAAATTACAAATGAACCGCCCACTGGTATGCAGGCGAATATTCACAAAGCCTTGAGCAATTTCACTCAGGCAACGCTGGAGATGAGCATTAAAGAAAATGAATTTAAAACGATTCTATTCACACTCTGCTACTTCCATGCTGTGGTGTGTGAACGTCGCAAGTTTGGACCCCAGGGCTGGAACCGCATCTACCCGTTTAACAATGGCGATCTGACAATCAGTGTCGACGTGCTCTACAACTATCTTGAGGTCAACAACGAGGTACCCTGGGAGGGTCTGCGCTACCTCTTTGGAGAGATAATGTATGGTGGTCATATTACCGACGATTGGGACAGACGTCTGTGCAAAACCTACTTGGAAGAGTACCTAACCACAACTATGATGGATGGCGACCACTTGCTCGCTCCTGGGTTCAAGGTTCCTCCAAATTCAGATATGGCTGGTTATCACAAGTACGTGGACGCTAACCTGCCTCCAGAATCACCCTATCTCTATGGAATGCATCCAAATGCAGAGATAGATATTCTTACTGTGGAGTCAGAGAAGCTGTTTCGCCGGTTACTTGAAATGATGCCTCGAGAAAGTAAGGAGGGTGAGCAAACAGGCGATAGCTTAGAAGGAAATGTTCAGACAAAGCTTGAAGACATTCTCGGAAGACTGCCAGAACCATTCAACATTCTGGATCTGCACTCACGGGTGCCTCCCGAAGAGAGAACGCCATTTACTATTGTTGCCCTTCAGGAGTGCGATCGCATGAACATCCTCCTGAGGGAGATTTCACGTTCTCTCAAGGAACTCAGTCTAGGATTGAAGGGTGAGCTAACCATCAGTCCAGAGATGGATGCCCTACAGAATGCTCTCTTCTTTGACACTGTTCCACAAACCTGGGCTGCTAGAGCCTATCCCAGTCTCTACTCATTGGGTCTGTGGTACGCGGATTTGATTGCAAGAGCCAGGGACTTGGAGATTTGGGTGACTGATTTTGCGTCCCTACCGAGTGCAATTTGGTTGGGAGGACTATTTAATCCACAGTCCTTCCTCACCGCAATTATGCAGCAGATGTCGCGGAAGAACGAGTGGCCACTGGATCGAGTGACATTGAATGTGGATGTGACGCGGAAGACACGGGAGGAGCTGACTGGACCCCCGAGGGATGGCGCTTTCGTACACAGCCTCTTCTTGGAAGGCGCATGGTGGGACACACAGACTGGTCAACTGGCGGAGGCAAAACCCAAAGAATTGGTTGCCGCTCTGCCGATAGTATTCGTCAAGGCCATTCCAGTTGACAAACAGGACACTCGCGGCACCTACGCCTGTCCTGTATACAAGACGAAAAGCCGTGGTCCCACTTACGTGTGGACTTTCAACTTAAAAACAAAGGCCAAATCAGCCAAGTGGGTGCTTGGCGGTGTGGCAATCATTTTACAAGTTTGACTCCCTAAAAAGGGCGTTAAATGCTTGTAATCACTTTCCTTGCACTGTACCGTATTCTATCTAATCTACTTGCCTGTTATAAGTAGCGTCCCACTTCCTTCCGTCTCAAGGGGAGTGGAAGGTGGTTGTGCAGTCTCTGAATTACCCTTAAGTCATGACGTCTAGGTGAGCTGGAAGGTCACCAGCTGAGATGGCTAGGTTGCGTAGGTGGAATGGCAAAATCCAGGAGACTAAGCCTAGTCAGCTACTACATGACCCCCTACGTGTATTGTGGAGCATTCAGTCTCTGAATCGTAGCCGTTTGCAAAGGAGATAATACAATGATTGATGAATTAACAACATATTTTATCCACGGTAATAGAAATTGTGTATTTCGATAGGTCTGCTGGATATCGTCGCATTGACTTTTAGTATTAAAGGGAAGAGAAAACAATCTGAAATTTAGCTGAGCATTGCTTCAATGGTCACCTTTTTTGAAGGTGAGGGGGAAGAGTGTGGTTGTAAAGCGCGCCCTGAACATGACTTCCAACAATTGCAATGGTCCGGACCTTCCTGACCCTGCTGGCTGATGCTACGAGATCGAAGCTTCTAAGAGTCTCCACAGCAGATACCCTGCATCCATGGTGCTTTAACCTTGTCTTTCACAAAGAGTGAACTACTAAAACTGCTTCCGCTATGGCTACCCAGTTACTTTCGTAGGCCACCGGCTTTTAGACGTCGTGAGTTGTCTAAGAAAAAACCAAAAGAAACACCATTCTGATTCATGGCGCTGTTCTCTCTGTACAGTTTTATTCTTTAGATGATCAAATGAAATTATCGGTTGCCGTGGTTGCGAGAATGAGAGCATTTGCAATTCTGTGAAATTTAAAGCTAGTGCTTAGTGGACATCAAGGAGGGATCAGTTGCGCTTCCTCGAAATTAATTAGCCACTTCGTTACACTGGTTATTCAGTCCTTTTTCCTATCTTGATTAGGTGGTGTTTCGGGGTTGCGGGTGGACAGGATTTATGCTGTGTGTTCCTTCAAGGCAGGTGAATGTGACCTCGTCGACACGCTTCCTCCAACAGGGCGATTACAAGGCGAAAGTTACGCTGACATGATGATTTGGTAGCTCCCCGTGGTTTATTACCTGGCTTCTGTCAATCCAAGTCGGATGCAAGGTAGGAGTGTAGGGCAAGTAGTCGCGGTCAGAGTCGCGGGGAGGGTGATGCATGGTTAGGTGCGGGTAGAATTTCGGTTTGCAGCGTTTAGGTTCGCCGAATGGGGATAAAAGGAACTTGTGCTTGCGGAGCCTCGTTTCCAAGCAACGGAAGGTGTTTGTTGAGGGCAGGCTTGCGGATATGCCTTTGGCGTTATGGGAACGTGTTATTCGAAGTCTGCTGCTGCTAACACCACCACCACCACCACTACTACTACATTAGTACCCTCTCCCACCCTCTGCCTCGACCCACCTATGGACCAACATTTTGTTAACTTCTCGCATTTCCCAAGCGTCAGCAAAACTTCATGCTCACTCACCTGCCACTTCAAAGTCTATTTTTTGCTATATACATGCTGATTCATTTAACTTTATGGAGAACTGATTGAATTTTTGAAAGACGGCACCTCAAAACTCGCGTGGTTAGGGAGGTTTTGCATCAGAAGTGAATTCTCGACACTTGGAGTAGGCTATTGTGCCACCTGCCTGCGAGTAGAGCAATCACCATCAGTTCTGAGATACGTCAACCCGCCCCTATACTCACACTCCTTTTTACACCTTGAGAGCGATATATTGAAGCTCAAATGAGGATGATAGATGGGTGTGTTTCCCCGTCCACGTATACGTCCATATACATGTACGTGTGTGGTCATGTTGGTGGCACCTGTGACCTCAATCCCACTGCACGCTTGAATGTAGCCTTATCTAATTAAGTTGGGCAAATACTAGAATCCATCAAGTCTCCTTGAGCTTTTGTGGGGAAAGTAGGGCAAACATTAAGGCATTGAAAGCTATGTGCCTCATGGATGTCAGCTTTTCATAAACAACTAAATGCGGGCGTGTATCAGTCACAAGGCTCCTGATATTTTTTTTATTCTATTTTTAATTCCCTTGTTAGTAGTCTTCCCCACGGTACACCAATGACACCAGTCTGCAATGTTCAAAGCAAGCCGCTGAGACGTCATTTAAGTTTTCAGGTTTTAATAAACCACTTACTGGATTTGCTGACGCATGCAAGGCTTCCATTGTGGAATGCTGCCACCATTCAGGAGGTGATAATTGTCCTTGCTCTCTTCTTGCGGATTCAATGAGAGCATTGCCGAGATCGCGGAGCCGTGATATGCACCACGACCTCACTGATGCCAGGACATTCTGTGTGCTAACTCGGAGACCTTGGTGAGATTAGACAGAACCACCCATGATGCCTCTTTTGCATTTCGACGATTAAAAATTCATCTAACTGAAAGGGGAGGAATCATGTTACGATTCATGGAATTTTTCTGCCAGGTGCTAATCGCCCTCAAGAGCTCTCCCATTGTAGGACTAATGGTTAGGCTTGGAACACTGAGTTGATTGGAAAATGCTTTTGTTATTTTTTAATGCTCACAGCCGTTGTTGCGAATGGTAGTTTGGAGATGTATTTGACGTTTCCACTTCCTTAGCAATGGTGTAGAGATTCCAGGTAGATGCAGGAAGATCTTCTCACTTCAAAAATCAAGCGATCAGTCTATTTCTACGAAAACTGCGATCATCCAGTGTCCGTGGTTAATAGCTAGTCATGTTTTTCCTCAATCTTTGCTGAATGGAAATGTCCCAATTTGAAGTCTAGACTAGAGGTCAATGTGATTGGCATGTTGGAACACGGTGCTGCTGAAAAGTTTGTACTCAAGTGTCTGACCTCACTTTAAGACTTCCATAAGAAGTCTAAAAACACAACCACACAGTCAAGCTCATACTTGCTCAAATGTCATTCCAATCGAATTGTCAAAACCCGGATGGATAGATCTGGTGAAGGATTTGTCCAATTCTACGCCTTCAGCAATAAATACATCGTTGAAAGTTATGTTTTAAAGGCATGTTCCCCTTCTCTCATTAATGCAAGTTCAGAATTAAAAAAAAAAACTGCCCTTGACACAGTTGAACAGATTCTATCGAAATCTCAGCACTGAAATAAAGGAATGAAAATGTTCACGGTATGAACTTAAATCCCACAACCAATTTGATAGCCAGACCCGCTCACCCTCATCTTACCAAAATTCGACAGTCTGAGGCGTTGCACCGCGTTTGCATCTACTGTGCAACGTCTCAATGCTGCCAACTACTCCACAGACGATGACAATGCTTACTAGAGATAACTTTTGGAGGGTGATGGAATGGCACAATAAATCCATCACTGACTGTCACTGAGGGAGTGAAGATGACGGAAAGTGGGCAGCTAAAGCTACGTACGTCCAATGCTTTGACAGGCGTTGAATCGCTGTTAAACCCTTTCACAAATGGAACCATTGGCGTGTCAATTCTTGACGGTTTTTAAATAGGTAAATTAAATTATCTTTTTCAGTTATTAATGCTTAGATATCATCCTCAAACAAGTCCCTGTGATGGCCAATCTAATTATCAATGACGGTGGCATTGAAAACGGCTTGACAGGCAGCCACAGCCTCGGGATTGACAGTCACAGGTGGAGCAGTGGGTGGTCGCTCCTCTGCATCCTCCTCAATTTTCGCCTCGTCAGTGCCAAGCATCTCACGACACAGGCATAGCGCCGACTCCCTGCCCTGCACTTTGTCGCACAATTGGCCGAAACGACTGGAGGTGTAGAAACACCGGCCACAGTCGCGGACACCCATGCCGGAGCAGGGTGAGCTATTGGGGTTATTGGAATCGTAGCAGTTGACATTGCTGTCGATGCAGTCACAACGCCAGCTGGTGTAGCCAGGTTTTCATTTGCAAGTCCCATCGCATGGGCATTCACCGCGCTGCGATCCGCTGCACAACTGATTGTCGTCAAAGGTGCACTCACAGCCGTGGTGGTCGCAAAGGAGTAGAGACCCATATAGCGCTCCAGGTTGTACTCACAGCGCCCACGGTTAGAACAAAGCAGCATGTTCACCTCCTACTGTAAGGACTCCGCGGAGCACTCGCAGAATTCGTCCCAGCATTGAGGGTCGCAGACGCGGGTACCGCACACCAGGCAGTTGTGATATTGGCAACGCGGAGAAGTTTGATAGGAGACCGTAGGGGCGCCACAGCTAGGGCAGTCGAATGCTAAGGTCACTTCCAGCACGGCTTTAGCGCATTTCATGTTCCTATAGAGCAGAGGTCTGCAAAGGCACGGAAGACCCAGTTGAAGTTTTGAGATCCAATTGCACGTAATCCACTTTGCAACCACAGCACGAATGCATGACCCTTGCAGATACCGAACAATTTTTAAAATAAATATCTAGACAAAAGATTAATTAAAAAAGAAGCTTGGTTGATGTGCACCCTATTCGTACGTACGAAAATAGAGTTTTGCCAGCATGGGAGATGGCATGAAGTAGTAATATTCTCATGACAGACCACTGATTATGATGCAGATTTTAAACACATTACTGCTGATGGCAGTATGTGTCTGTGATTTCAACAGATCAAGTGTGCTGATCAACTTCTAATTACGTTGTCATTGTGACCTGTAACGCCGACTGAGAACACCATTAATGGTCGACCATTAGATTCACAAAAGGCTAACTACTGCCTCCTTCCCAAGTGGTCAAATGAAAGCAACTGGTGGAGAAATCTTCGTAATGCCCTAAATAGCTTCACCGCCACCGAACACAACACACTGTACGCAAACAGGCACCTTGTGTGTCCAGCTAATGCTTCTTGCAAATGAGTACAGTGGGACATAGATGAGGTCGAGTAGCAAATTATGTGCGACCGATCTAGAGATGATAAAGAAACTCACCAAACTGCAAGTGTAAGGAAGGTTACGTTTAAATCCTTTTATATGCAGTGACAGATGGAGCAATTTGAAAAGTGCCTGGACCTATCGGACCTACAGGTGAAGATTTAGTCAAGCAGAAACAAACACCCACAGTCGAGGGTGTACACAGGATCTGCAGATATCTCGCATTGGAAAATGAGTTGTCACTGACGGTACCTTAACGCATGTCTCGCATCTGAGGATGCTATTCAAGTGACTTGTTGGAACGGTTCATGAAGCAAGTAAAAAGGGATGGGACTTATTCTGAGTGGAAGGGAAGAACAAGGCGAAGATGGTCATTCAAAAAGAGGATGGAATATGCCGTCACCAAGAAAAGGTGTCACGGAATGGTTGGTTGTCTTACCTTCTAGAAAACCGACTGCTATAACTACTTTCTTAGTAACGTCAGCAGCATCGACGGCGCCTTGAGAGAAGGCAGTGAAGCAGATGGTGGTGGAGTGGGGCCAGCGCAGGTGCGGCCACTCGCTCTATGTGCATGCTGCAATTAGATCATGCTACTTCAGGTCGTGTGCCAACCACCTCCCTCAACCAAATCACCAGCCTTGCCGACATACCCAGGGGTAGCTGATTGTCAAAACGCTTTGTCAGGTGGGGAATGTTCAAAAGGGCGTGTGCATAGGTATATGCTGCATCGATGCTGCGAAATCCCAATGCACAGCGCTCATTTGGGGCAAATGTAGGACATCTTTGCCCTCAAAAATGCGGCAAAATGGCTTGAATTAGTCAATTAACTATGCTCATTCTTTTAGCAATCCAGCATAATCTTAAAACAATTTAGGCAGCCAAGATTCTCCCCACCTTAGTATTCCTCCGTGCTCGCTTCCCTCCCCATAACTCGAGTAATGTTTTTTTCGGCTAAGCATATGGGATAGCCATTTTCTGTTAAACCACTTTTAATTATCGTCTTCTGGACATCGAATTCAGACTTATTCAACTTAATGAACAACGCATGACTCAGAGTCCTGGAGCATTCTAAATTTTGAATCTTGTGCATTGAGTGCAATGTACCATCGAAACGATCCGTTAATGTAATTATTCTACGATTCATTGTGGTACGGGTCTAAAATGTAAGGCGTTAATTGAGTCTCGCGGCAGACAGCGATCAATTTCTAGCTCACTCTCGTTAAACTAACCTTTTGACGCTTCCAAATTGCCTATTCAATATAAAATGCGACAAGTTGCGACCATACATAAAATGGGCAGAGGACAGCGTGGCTGTAAAGTCACCTTCTCTGTTTGGATGATGTGATCAGTTTGGTTGACAGGTAGCTTACTCAGCCAGCCCCAAGTCCTCTAAACACGCACGCCAGCTTGGCAGAAGTCGCTCCCGACCACTTCACACCACACGGTGCCCTGCAGGACCGTAGTCCTCAAAAGACACTGATTATAATCCGATTGGAGATTTCGTGGGCTGATTGCAGGGTTGAGAGAGGGGGAGACGGTAATGCTGCAACTCGGGAGTGGGGCCTTCCGGAAAGGTAAACATTGTAATGAGGGTGGGATCGGTTAAATTTGACGGGTCTGAATTGCATGGTCCATTGTCCTTAAACTATTTAAGGTGGCATCATCACCATCGTGACCAGTCACCCTCGAGGCGAACATTCTCAACCTGACACGGCGGAGATCGACCAGCTTGCGTTACTTGAGGAGGGTTACCAGACTGACCATTAACCAGCGCTTCCTCACATCCCCTCTTCTTACATTAAGTAGTCATACTTGCGTAATAAAATCCTACGCTATACCCTCACCGATGAAGATAATAGTGACCAAAGCAACTATGCCCGTCGAGAGTCCTTAAGCCAAAGCAATGCGCTATGATGGCAATTCCCGACTCTTAGCAGAATGTTGTGGTTGCCGGCAGGTATGGAGGCAACACCTGTTGCATGTTTTAGTGATCACTTCGCTCGAGTCCGCCTATTCCACTTAATTTTCTTGCAAATCATAATCGAGCATCAAAATGAGCCCGACCATTCCTTGAATCATAGATCGCTGCATTCATATTGATGATAGATTATAAGCAGATTCCCACGGTGCCCAATTCTTATCAATTTTTACGTCCTTCCGAGTAGATTTGATACAAGTGGGCATGGGCTGTCCTCTCATTACAGCATCTCATCAAAAAGACGTTGAAGCCTCAAAACCAGTTGATGAGAGAACTGCCAGATGCGATTGTGCAACACGATAATGGTGGTGGTTGAAGTTGTGCAAAACTACCATCTTAGAATATAGAGCAATGGGAAATTGTACATGCATTTGAGTCAACACAAGTCCACTCACCACTTTCCAGGCGGAAGCGCCTAGCTGTTGGGTGATGATGGCAAATTAGTGGATCAAGGCGTGAGATCTCACAGAGCACCTCTACTTGAAGCACTTGTGTTAGACCGAAGACGCGTTTTGTTGATTACCAGGCGGAATAAGTAGGAAAGGGGATAATTCCATAATGTCTCAGAACTTTTCTATCCAATCGCAATGCTTTTACAGCAGCGTTACCTTTGAAAGCCGAGTCCACTTCATCTGTCATATAGAAAATGGGGTAGACATGCTATTTGGTGAGAAAAAGGGTTGTAAGAACAGGCGCCGTTCTGGACCCGTTTTTATCACTGCATCTGTGGGATGACAGCTTGCTGAAGGTTCCGCGTAGAAATCAACGCACACCTTTTGCCGCATCTCCATCATAAGAAAGAGCAGTTGAAAGTTGGAAATCGCTCACTACATTTACTATTAATAGAATGTTGAAGGGCAGTCAACATTTTGCCAATTAGGCCCTTAAACACAAAGTTTAGATGCTTTGCTTTTGGCCTCAAACAAATAGTGTTTTGGAGAGTTAGATTCTCTGACCATTCGGCAGGCATGGAGGCGGCACTATTTGTGACCAAAGTGTTTAGGAGACGGGGACTCCCTTCCCCTATGCACGCATTATCAGACTCATGCCTGCTTTGTTTGCGTCCAAAGTCCAAACACACGAGTAACTTATGCTTCGTCTCCGAGTCCTTCGCCCCCCTTTACCCCACCCTCCTTCCTCTCTTGCTAACCTGAAAGCTTCTACTTTACATTGGCGTCTGCGTTTACCTAAGCCATGCAGGTAAAATGATTGCACTGGATTCTAAGCGTAACTGCTACTGACTCTCCTGAGTCACTCCTACAAGTTGAATCAACTTTAACTCATTTCTCTTTCTGACATCGAATCTGGGGGTTCCAAATGCTGCAGGTTATGAACAAATCCTAAAGAGGGTAAGCGATTTCCTTTGCGTAGCCTAAAGGAAATTGGAGCGGCATTTGTTAAGGAAAAAGTGAAAAATTCTTATACGAAATAAAAGGTTAAGCATCGTATGTCATGTCGGAGCCACGTGGGTGACTCCACCTAATCAAGCCTCCTGGCTTTTACAGCAATAATTTGCACTTTTTTGTTTCTCTACCCCACTCTCGATCCGCGATCGTATAAGCTTGCTTATGAGAGATTTTACGTTCACTTAAGAAGCGCAATCTGAGGCTGACCATCGAAATGACAATTCTTCAAGATGGAAATGCCTTTAAAATGCATTCTTCTTGGCACAGCTCCGCAAGCATAGACCACCGGAGCCAATCCCAGGCCCTACTCATTTGGTCCTTGATACACAGAATTGATTGCGAACGCAAGAAAAATGGCGACTTGAGTGACTGATTTCCCACCCATACTGAGTGCAAATTGGATGGAGAGACTGTTCTACTTACAGCCCTTTTTCATTACTATCATATGGTAGATGTCGGGAAAGAACAAATGACCACCGTACCGAATTGTAACAAATTGTAACAATTTGCTAGTCTACTGACTTTCGCGATCGCTGCTACTACTGTCGTAACGATGTAAGCAGTACAGGCAGCGCTCGAAGGCGAATGAGGTAGTGAGAGTGGTGAAGTGATGCTGCTATCTTTCACGTCCATCACTACTCGCTCAACGTGCATCCTGCAGTCCTGACGGCCAGCCTGATGTCAAACGTGGACAGGTGCAGAGGTGACTGATGTGCAAGGCCATTTGACGGCCATAAACGTTCCATCAGTTATGCATAGGTGTGTCGCATCGAAGCTGCAAGATCTCAATCCGCATTGCTCAGTTGTGGAACGCCTTGGACATCTCTGCCTTTTACAAATTGTGATAAATTGTTCTGCGAAGTCCCTGAACCATACATATATTTAAGTCCTTAGGAAGGCGGTTACAGGAATTATGGTTCTAGATTCGTTTGTAAAACTTTTTGTCATTCTGTCATTAACTCAGTAGTCTTGCATGTCCTATGCTGCAACTTTTCGATCAAATAGCACAAACAGAGTCGACCGTAGTTGTAACCTCGTTTTCGCACCTCAAATTACGTATTTATTCCGCAATAATTTGTAAGGTGAATAATGCGGAAGAAATGTAGTTCAATGGGGATGCAATGGAGCCCCACGAAATGCGGGTGGTCTGTGTCTGTGGCATCTCCTTTCATCCCTGTAGTTAAACAATTGGGATGGTGGCTAAGGCGAACGATCACAGCAACACTTGTATGGAGAGAAAGGGGACATGGAAGTTCAAAGCATTTCTCCCACACCTTAAGTGCGTGGGGAAAAATTCATTTTAAAAATGAATCGTCCTTACCTCAAACAAAAGGCGTTCAGTCGTTTTATTCAGACAAGTAGTGATTTAAGACCAGGTTCTCTACGATTTCGTTGGGCCTTCTCCCAACCCAGTTTGGCCCAAGAATGTGGAGAAGACAGACATCGCCTTCACCCACACGCACAGCGGCCAACTCATTCCTGTTCTGTTTGCATCCAAAGTCCAAACACAGGGGCAAGTTGTGCCTTGTCTGTGGGTTTGCAGTCCCCTACATGCTAACCCAGAAAGGCCTACTTTGGAGTGGAGACTGTTTACCTAAAGCATGCGGTTGAAGTGACTGCGTTTAAATTTAAGCACATCGGCAACTGACCCAATAGAGTCACTCCTGCAAGACTATTTTCTAGACGAGGAAAAGTTAAATCGACCCTAGCACCTTTCATTCCGTGACTATAAAATTAGGAATCCCAAGTGCTGGATTTAATTAATGCAGGTAATTCTCAGACATTATTTTGAATTAGGAAAACTAGCGGATTCATAGGCAGATAGCTTCATTGTTAATGCTTGTTGATATTAGATGACTCTGCAGGTAACGTTTAATATCTAGAGAAAGATAGCCAGCGACTTTCTTGGCCTCTCCAGACGGAGTTCTGTGATACATGCATTTAATTGAGTGACTGATTTCGCAACCCTACCAAATACAAATTAATTGTTAGCGCTCTTCAATCCACAGTCCTTCCTTGTCGTAATCATGTGGCAGATGTCGTGAAAGAACGAGTGATCACCGGACAGAGTAATGCAGTAAATGGAGTTGGCGAGGAAGAGACGAGGCATCCTGCTCATTAAAAGTGCCCAATGGAACATGCAGGCTGGTCAGCTGGCGGAGGCAAAACCCAGGGAATTGTTCTCTGCTCTGCTTACAATATTCGCTAAGTCCATTCCAGTTGGCAACCAAGACGCTCGAGGCACATATTAGTGAACTATACACTTGAAAGCGAAGGTCAGATTCATTAAATGGGTGCTTCAAAGAATGACATCCTGCAGGTTTGGCCCTCGCACTTGCCTACTTTCCTTGCACTCGCCAACACATCCTATGTCATCTACTTAAATGTTATAAGTACCGTCCCACCTTCTTTTGTCTAAAGTTAAGATTTGAGGGAGTGTTGGCGAGTTTTCCTCTCAAGTAGCGTCACCGCATATGGGTATGGTGGCGGACGCTTGATGAGCGCCTTTTAATGTTGCTGAAAGTTTACCAACTGGGGGACCTATCAACTTCTAAGTCAAGCTGCAAGAGACAAGAGTTTAAATCCACTTAACTCTTACATGGCCTGCGTCTTATATTACACACAGTCTAATCTAATCATCGTCTCTAGTTGATTTAAATTAGTCGATGAGTTATAACCAACTGCGAAAGAAAATATCAGGTAAGTTGAAAAAGTTCCCCAAAGCCAATATGGCGATTTGAGTAGGTGAAGTTTCCTTCATCCTAAAATCTAATCTTTTTGATAGACAATGCAATTCTGGTAGTTTTCGAAATTAGTACTGCTTTGATACATCGTCCTCTGAGTCTTTCCACGTCAAATAACCTGTATCTTAGGCGTTGCAGTATTGTCCTCCTTTAGGATTGAACCGCCAAGGCTGGCAATGAACTGGGGATCAAGGAGCCTCCGTAGGCTATTTGCTTTTGGAAACGAGAACAAAAACTCGTTCAACTTTTCAACTTGTGCGTTGCTAATGGAACAAGTAATGGAAATACCCTTCTACTCCACGGCACCGGTCTGGGCGTATGGATGTTAGGCCATCACGTATGTAAAGGGAAATTTTCCCAAAATTTTCACGATCACCATGACGGTGGGGACCTCAACATTCGCATCGACATAAAATTTGACTATATGCCAAGTAAGGCGGCTTGTAGTGTGAGCACCAAGGTGAAGATAATTAGCCTCTACTCGAAACCGAGTGGCGATTTTGTCATCTTGGTTGCTCAAAATTTATACATATCTTAAACGGGTTTATTGGGGTCGCAGGTGGACAGGATATAGTCCATATATTTATTCTAGGCAAGTGATGTTGACTTCACCCCAATGCCGTCACCCCCAACGAGGAGGTAACAAGGGTGGGAATCATGCAGACGTGATGATCTAATAGTTCGCCGTGGTTCACCACCTGGTTTAGTCATGTGCAAGGTAGAAGTGGGAGACAGGCAAACATCACCAAAAAGTCATGCAAATCAGCTAATTTGAAGGCAAACATAGAGAAGCTGATGCCTACTTAGCTGCAGGCAGAATTGAGTTTTGCGGTCCTGAGGATTGGCAGTGTGACTGCGTTACAGCAGACGCTATAATCACGCTCCCTCCTATGTGGCCCAGATGGGCTAGCATGGAGGCTGTTTTGTGCAGCCTCAATGTCGATGAGCATTGCTTAAATGTGCCATTTAAAGTCTGCTTCCGCTGCTGCTACTGCCAACACCACTGTTAACACAGTCTCAGTTGACACTGATGATTTGGTGCATTGACTGATCAGCGTCCTCTGCCTTAGTGCCACCCTCCGCCATGTCCCACCCGTAGACTAAAGCCTTGTTAAACCCCTGTAATCCCCAGACCTTAGCAAATCCGCCTACACACACATCCGCCAATTAGATAAATGATAGTAATTCAAAAGGATAGCACCTCGAAGCTTGTTGATTTGATAAAGTTTTACACCTGAAGGGATTTCTCCATGCTTGCAGTGCGATAATGTGTCATCTGATTTAACATCTGAGCTTAAGCCATGTGAATTCCTCTGCCCAAGGTTTAATTCCTTGGAGCACAAATGGTACTGACAGTTGGGTGTGCGCTTTCACCAACGTACACGGCCTTACACACACATGTGGACACCTTGGTGGCACCCGTGTCCCCAATTCCATTACAACCTTACTCACATACTCACCAACTTCTTTCCGCCAACTAGATGCTTATCCAGTCGAGTTTGTCGAAAACCTGAGCCAGTCAGGTCTGCTAGATGTTTTGTGGAGAAAACACGACAAATTTCGTTTCGTTGGATTCGATGAAATTGTTATTACTAAATGTGCTGCTGTGCCTCGTGAATGTCAGCGTGGAATTACAGAACTCGCTGCTGATGTTTTTTGGGACATTTATGTGCATCAGTTAGGAGGCACCTAATAATTTCCATCAAGCGATCCTTCTAAGACACGTTTACAATCCTTTCCACGGTACATCAGGGGCGGCACGTTAAAGAATGGTTAAATTATGCACATTTCGAACACTTACCATTCGATATCCAAAAGCCATCCCCGTTAATGCAACATACTACACACCGATTCCATACACAGGGTGGACAATGGCAGAATGGCACAATGTATCCAGTTCAGACGCTCAATGAGGGGCGTGGGAGATGGAGAGGGGTGAAGGTGGCGCTAAAGTTACGTACATCCAATGTTTTGATGGGTGTTGACCCCCTGTCTGACCCTCTGGAACGTCTAGGGGTGAGGCTGACGGGGACGCCAAATTAATAGCCAGGGGTTACACACATCAAATGTTTTGATAGGTGTTGACTTGCTGCCTGACCCTTTCACACATGCTGGGCCCATCTGACTGGACGCTCGGTGCATCGGGAATCGCGGTGGAAAACTGTGGCACCCAAAACCTAAAACTTGGTGATTCAACGATCTATGTATTTCTTTTGGTTATGTCATTATTTAATACAAATGCTACATCCACAAATACGTTCCCATGATGTCTATTCTGGACATTATCTTGCAGTACGCTACCACAAAGAGGTGGTAAACTTTGAATTAAAGCGTCAGCGTATTGTGTCGTCGAACAAACGATGCTGCACTTATGCTTCTTTAAATGGGACCCTTTAGATGACAGGCGGGAACACAATTCGGATCTCGTCCTCGGAGAGCGGGTCGATATCTCCAACGTCGACGGTAACCATCCCACAACCTTGTACTGAAGCACTACTAATTTACCGTTTCGTCCAAGACAATAAAAATGTCTCAGAACAATCAACCTTCTCGTACTAGCGGCAGTTGCAGGGGAGGGAGAATAAAAAAATCCCTACACACGGGGAATGTTGTATAAGTGTTACTAGCCAGTTGCCGTGATATTGTTGTGTAATCCACGTAAACACCCTGGAAATTCCTCTAACAAATGAAAAACGTGAGGTAAATAGGATTGACAGAGTAGAACCCATTTCGTATTGTTTTAACGGTATGAAAAATGTCGGAGCACAGTATCCTTGCCAAGCCGATCCACTGATCATTCAACCACTGGAAAGGCAGCATCATCCACGGAGGTGTGTGTCTATGCTTTCAAGAGTTGCCATGCGTCATTCAATTCATAATTACCTTCTTGTTGCCATTAGATACAGTGATTGGGAAACATAATTCGGCGTATGTTGTTTAATTTGCTCGAGGCATCTGTTAGCACCGCAGGCTGCGGGCAAAGGATGGAGAATCCCCTGCTGTGCTGGCGACGAATTTGCCTCCAACCCTCTTTCCGAGTTGTCACCTCGCCATCAAATACAGCGCACTCCGGACAGAATGCCATCTTATAACCTCAACAAACAGTTCCAACTTGGAACAAGAGTGTGGCTTCGCGTGCTCCTACAATAACGCCGAAGTAGTTTCGTGTAATAGTTTATGCAAACTAGGTCCGTAAAAACGGCCCTTAAGAGATATATCAAGGATCCTCGTGAACCACATCAGGGCTCAGCGATAAGCAGAAATACAAGGCCTTCTTTGGCTCATTTGAAGCGGACGTGCCTGGACAACAGGATTTTCAAGTGAAGACTCGTCTGTGCACAAACAAAAAACCTACGGTCGAAAGCAAGCACAGGATATGAATTAAAATATTATTAATTTGTCCATTAAGCATATATTTGCAGAAGGGAATAATTTGCCGCTGACAGAGCTTCAGTGCGTGCCTCGGATCTGATGCCGCAATCCTAATGACTGATAGATAAGTGAAGAACAGGCCATGGTAACATAAATGGAGAAGCTGCGCAATGCTTTGAAGTCTTACCACGTGTCTGAGCGATAAATGAGGAAGTAGAAGCAGGAGTGACGGTGGACGTACGAAAGGTATAAGAGGAGATAGCAGCCCAGAAAGGGGACCGGAGATGCCGTGGTTCAGTAAAAGTCGTCACTGATTGGTTGGTTGTCCCACCTTTTAGGAAACTAACTGCGTCAATCGGGTTGTAACAAATTTCCAGTTCGCTGCCTTTCGAGGCTGTTGCAATCACCGTCGTGGTGATGTCAGCAGCACAAGCTGCGCCTGTAGGGGAGGTATTGGAAAGGGTAGCAGTGGAATGGGGCCAGCGCAGGTGTTACCGCTACCTTCCACAGCCACCGCCATTCACTCCATGTGCATGCTGCAATTTTGACATCCAGCCCAATGTTGCATGTCAAACTCTTTTTGTGCGCAAATCGCTACTCTCACGAAAATGCGCGTGGGTAGCCGATGCCTAGAAAAGGTCTTGGGGGCGAGTGCGTACGTAAGTTGTAGCAAAAGTGCAAGATCTCGATCCTCACCGCTCATTTGGGCAAATCCTCAGACATTCTTATCCCTAAAGAATGGTATTCGATGGCTCCGCAAAGTCGCTAAAACAGCCACTTTCAAACTGTTAGGAAGACCCTGAGATGAAGAGAGAGGGGCTAAGCGGAGTAGGCGCAGATAACCCGTGCCACATTGGCGTAAGTGGATGCTTGAAGTGTAAAAGAAACTTTTGTGTCTTGGAGACGCGGGGACTCTTCATCCAGCTGTTTGATAATCATCAAAAACAATTTAGCGTGCAGAAAAGGCATCGAATGTAGTTTTTTCAGCCTTACTTCTGCAATTTCACCTGGAGGGTTGCCTTTTGATTTTTCACAGTGCGCAGAGGTTATAGGTGGATAATGAGGACTGCCATTATTGCTGACCCATTTCCATTTGGCATCGGCTTCATCAATTCTTGGCCCTTAAGTGCAGATATTTCTTACTTAATTAATAATTTATGACTTAAATTCTCTTTATATTTCAATGATTATGCATGGGGTACAGTTGGCGCTAAAGAGAAAATTTCCGGTTCACTGCAGTACAGGCCCAACAGTTAAATGCAACTCAAAGATATTCACTGCACACTGATGGCGAACACCAGCTAGATACCAAGTCACACTACCTTTTATCTACCAATTGGTAAAAGGTGTAAAAGGTTTCATCCCTGTTGGTCACATATGACACAGAGAACGACTGTGTGATTGTAAAGTTACCTTCTTAGGTCATATTACGTGTTTGATCCAGTAGGCGAGTGGCTGGCCCTATTGCTTCAGCTAACTCCAATTCGCCTTAGGGTAAATGCATCCACACGAACGCGTACACTCATACCTCATCATCAACACCCAATCGCAGCCGAGCGCATCTCTCCTTCCCGCTTCCTCTTCTCCCACCTTCCCAATCACGTCACGCCACACACAATATCGTACCGACCTGCAGTTCTCAATTAGCACTGATTATGGTGGGATTTAGGGCCTCGTGGTCTGATTGCGGGGGTGATGGGGAGGCGACGAAGGTGGCGTTGGGCCACCGGACGTGGCGGGGTTCGGGTTGAGGACGTAAGGAAAAATAAACATTGCGGAAAAGCGAGATGGCATGGATGCAGTAAGAGCGAGATTGGTTGCATTAAATTGGTCCAAACTCACCTTTCACTGTTCCATAACTGTTGAAGGAGGCCTTGTTATCACTAGGGCTATTCACTCCCGCAGTGTCCATTCACCGCATGCATTGACTTCGTCAGTATGCTATTTGCACGCAACCCTTCAACAGCAACGATCTGCTTGGGTCTAAACTCCAAGGCTTACCGAACCGAACAAAACCGCATATCAGTTGTAAGGAGTAAATTGCGGCTTGATCTTATAATAGATGGCTTGCGCGTCCTAATCCTACTGAGAAATAGGGTGTGGAACCAAGCCAAACATACGCATAGGATTTAGGTCGACGAAAATGTAAATTTGGCTAAAGTCTATTCAATACAAAAAAGGGAAATTTGCAGCTCTTCAAAGATGTCTACTGCTACCGAAGGAAAGAGTCTACGCGGCTCCAGACACAAGACCATCTTCCACACTTCAAGCCTCATTTTTACCAAGGTAGTGCTGTTTACCTATGCTGTTTCGATTTAAATAATTTTAACCGCATCATCTAGACAATTAAGCTCATTCTGCTGTCTCCCTAATTATTCAAGCACGCGTGAATCAGGCGCTCTACAAAGTCATCCATCGAAAGGTTTAAAAGCGGAGATGTCCTACACTGCCCTAAAGTGATCGATGAGGATTGACATCCTACAACTTCGGTACAGCACGTCTTCGCACACATTCGTCAGAACTTTCCCAGACACCAATTCTACCTCCCCACCGGCTACCCCTTCGCACGTCCGTGGGCAAAAATGCATTTGGCATGCCGCATCTGGTAGCATGTCAGTTGCAGTATGCACATGGAACTAGTGTCGATGGATGTGGGAGATAGCAGTGGCATCTGTGCTGGTTCTGTTTTACTGCGATTCTTTCCACCACCTCTCCTGTAGGGCCTTGCCTGTGCTGCTGACATCATTACAACTGTAGTGGCTGCGGCTTCGAAAGTCAGCAAAGTTGCAAACTGTTTCAACCCAGAAGGCTAGACAGTCAACCGACCAACCAAAATGGCTCCAGACCACGACACCTCTTGTCCCCTTTCTGAGAAACTTAATCTCCTTTCCTATTTCCTCCCCCCCTATTCTCACTCTTACTCCTACTCTAACTTTCTTAATCATTACCACCTCTACCACCTAGATAGGCAGTGGGACTCCAAAGTGTTGCACAGCTCTTTCAGCCATTACTTCATGGACGGCCCTCCACTTGCGTTGAAAGGCTGTCAGTGACAAATTGCCCTCAACAGCGAATGTTTATTTGTCAGGCAAATAATTTGCACATAACTGCAGAGCCTGGGCTAAATTTAGGGTTGGAGTGTTTAATTCTGCTCAAATGAGTCTACAATCGGAGCATGAAGCGATGGATGGAAGAGCTATGAACTACTCTGGAGTGGAAATATGAGAAGCAAAAAGAGAAGAGCACATGGGCGAGCTGGTGGAAAGAATCGCAGTGAAACAAGACTAGCACAGATGCCACTGCTATCTCCCACATCCATCGACACTAGTTCCATGTGCATACTGCAACTGACATGCTACCAGATGCGGCATGCCAAATGCATTTTTGCCCACAATTTGCTACTTCCGCGGACGTGCGAAAGGGCAGCCGGTGGGGAGGTAGAATTGATGTCTGGGAAAGTTCTGACGAATGTGTGCGAAGACGTGCTGTACCGAAGTTGTAGGATGTCAGTCCTCATCGATCACTTTAGGGCAGTGTAGGACATCTCCGCTTTTAAACCTTTCGATGGATGACTTTGTAGAGCGCCTGATTCACGCGTGCTTGAATAATTAGGAAGACAGGAGAATGAGCCTAATTGTTTAAATGTTGCAGACAGAATTATTCAAATCGAAATGGCGTTAGTAGGAAACACTTACTTGGCGAAAGTAAGTATTTGAAACGTGAAGGATGCCTTTGCAGTTCAAATTTCATCTCGTACACCTGAGACTGTGGGAAAACTCCACACTCGAAGTCTCCTTTATACGCACCTATTTGCTCTCACTCGGAGAGCCAAGTAGCCACATAGGGTGTGACGGATTTAGATAAAAGTCAATTGCCTTCTGCACAACTATATTTCTTTCATCCTCAACTAAGGGTATGTTCTACTGATTAATGATTACTGATTACTGATTAATGAGCCCTCCAGATTTAATGATAGCATCGTGCCTCCCATGTTGATACCGGGTAAGCAACTTCCAGTTTTACCGTAGCACGGGTCCATCAGTGCAAAGACAGTTACTGAGTCCTGATGGCAGACAACGACTTGATATTAACTAACCTTTCTCAGAAAAAGGTTTTAATCCTGCAGTTCTGTCACATATGATACAGACAGCAAGACACTGTTTAGATTAGATTACGCATCCGATCTAGTCAACGTGTAGCTTTTCTCATTATTATATTCAGCCTAATGTTCACTAAGCACACACACACACACAAACATGCATCGACAGGCATTTACTCACGTACTTCCAACCGCCAATCAACCTAGCAGAGATGCTTCTCGCCCCCTCCCCCACCTTCGCACTATCCTCTCCCTCTCCCGACCGCGTAACGCCACACGGGACCGTGCCCACCCCACGGTTCTCAATTGCCACTGATTATAATCCGATTAAGGGTCTGATGAACCGGGACTAGGGGTGGAGGCAGTGCAGGTGGGGGGGAGAGCAAAGGTGGCGTTAAGTTACCGGACAGGACGAGGTCTAGGGTAAAGACTTTCGCAAAAATAAACATCATGGCGAGGGAACACTGTGTGTGTGTGTGTGTGTGCTTGAAAAGGGCGAGATCGGTTACATGAACTAGACCCCAATTTCATAGTCAACTGTCCTAAAACTATTCAATGGGGCGTTTCCACCATCGTGACTACTCACCACAAGGCAAATATTCTAAACTTGGCAAGACTTTTATTTAATACATAGTGTATTTCAGTCCCTTCCACAGTGAAGATCGACTTGCTTGTGTATGACTACTAAATTGAATCAAAAAAACAAACATGCTCCTTACTCCCACTTCTTCATATCCTATCTACTTCCATTGTGAAATAATGCTTGCTCAGGTATGCAAAGGTCCAAACCATCCACTACACAAAATTATAGGTTGAAATTCATGACAGAATTTTGCGGCTTCCTTGTTGATTTTCCTTATAATGTCAAGCCAAATCAACTTTGTAAGGGTGATAGATAGCATTTAGACTGCAATTCAAGGTTTTTCGATCACAAAGTATGGATGTAACAACTCAACTTCATCGTCTCCCCGTCAAAACTAGGAGGATGTGCCGATCTTTCCAATGGGACTAGTCATCATTCGAAGCGATGAAGGCTTCCCTCCTAAGTGCGCAGAATTGGTCATTTTTCGTTTCCCAACGTCAGGTCAACATAGGTAGACATGACCATTTCCCGCATTAAATCACCTCATCGGAGGTGGTACTACAAGGGGCAGAAATAGTGGATGAGAGGACTAACAGAAGCATTGAAACACAACGCCGACGATTGTACGGGCAGACGCGTCAAGTTTTGATGCCTCGCCTCGCTTAGATACGATCATAGAACAGTGCATTCTCTGACGCCCTGTAATGTTTTTATTCAAGGAGGGTAATTATAAGGGAAGCAGCAGTATTTTTTGGGTTTTTCATAGTCTTTTTGACAAAAGAAGAGGTAAATAAAGTATCATTTTGGGATAACACATGCTTATTTGCTATCTTCCAGACTGAAATTCCGAGTTGTGGGGTCAAATTGGCACATTAGTGAATCAAAGTGTGAGACTACACACGGAACCTCTATGGAAAGTAGTTGCATGAGGACTGGGACTCCACTCGTGTTTAAACGAGCGGAATAAGGCGAAAGGTGTTTGATTTCAAAGTAGTCCAATCTCCTCCTCCTCCTCCTCCTCCTCCTCCTCCTCCTCCTCCTCCTCCTCCTCCTCCTCCTCCTCCTCCTCCTCCTCCTCCCTCCTCCTCCTCCTCCTCCTCCTCCTCCTCCTCCTCCTCCTCCTCCTCCTCCTCCTCCTCCTCCTCTCCTCCTCCTCCTCCTCCTCCTCCTCCTCTCCTCCTCCTCCTCCTCCTCCTCCTCCTCCTCCTCCTCCTCCTCCTCTCCTCCTCCTCCTCCTCCTCCTCCTCCTCCTCCTCCTCCTCCTCCTCCTCCTCCTCCTCCTCCTCTCCTCCTCCTCCTCCTCCTCCTCCTCCTCCTCCTCCTCCTCCTCCTCCTCCTCCTCCTCCTCCTCCTCCTCCTCCTCCTCCTCCTCCTCCTCCTCTTCCTCCTCTTCCTCCTCCTCCTCCTCCTCCTCCTCGTTCACATCACTTCACAAGTGACTAACCAAATTTTAATCCCACTGCAATAAATCCACAGCTAGCCTAACAATAAAATCCAGCTGCTTAGCCCCAGTCATGGTGCAGTGCGAATGAAGTAGTGCAACAGCAAGAGAGTTTTCCCCAAACGGTGTCCATGTGGGTGTCAATGAGGAAAAATGTGCACCATTTCCTTGCATCACTGTGCTTGGGTGTGTGGGCAATGGGGTGGCGAGGCAAGCAAAACAATCATAACATCGCTTCAAACGGGGTTACAGAAAGACAGTTTGCTTAGAATGCTGCGTACAAATCGCTCCATGTCCTTTTTTACTTGCAAATAAAAAAAACGGCTGGAGTTTGGAAGTCAAACATCTTACTCACCTCATTAGAAAAAAGGCAGGAGATTGACATGCAAATCTAGTGGCAAACAAGGCAGTGACACCGGATTCCGTAACTACTTGTAAAACATGCTGACGGCCTCATTTGTGGAAGATCAAATTTGACCAAGTTGGACGCAAAATGCGGAGAGGTAGGGGACCTCCTCCTTTCAAACACATACATACCACCAGACTCATTCCTTCTGCGCTTGCGTCCAAAGTCCACACTCACCAGATACCTTTGCTTCGTCTCCTAGTCATTTCACCCCACCACCCCTCCCCTCCTCTCTAACCCAGAAACTCTTACTCCGCTCTGCAGTGAAGTGCAGACAGTGTTTACTTAAGCCATGCATGCAACTGAAGTGACTGCTTTGAAATTGAAGTGTATTTGTGACCAATCCACCCGATTCACTGCTGCAAGACCGCTTTGCTAACTAGGAGAGGTGAAATCGGTCCCAGTACTTTTTAACCCTCTCTGACTTCCAAGTTATGCATTCAGAATACCACCTTTCATAACTTGTCACACAAAGTGGAGGAACATGAACTAATCCTAAAGTGGGCAAACTGCAGACTTTGTGCTGATCAAAACAAGAACAGTAGGTGCATAGAGGAGTAAAGAGAGAATTATTATTTGCAAGAAAATAACTAACTTTGTCGTTGTCATCCAAGGCATGCGCGTTGCTTATGGAGAGTGATTAAGCTTTGTCTCAAGGAGCTCAGACAGGACCAATGGAAGAACCGATCATCATTCTGGAAGTGGGTTCTCTTTAGAACGCTCACCTCTTTGAAACAATTCCACAAAATTGTATTCGCGAAACCTCCTTTTTTCAGCATAGGATTTGTCGAATACGGACTCGATTACTAGAGTGGGAGACTTGAAGATTTTGGAGGCTGATTTTGCGTCCCCGTCGAGTCCCGTTAGGTTGGAAGGGTCATTTAATCCACAGTCCTTCCTCACTAAAATCAAGGAGTAGACGTTGCTAAGAACAAGCAGCCACTGGATCGAGTATAGCGAAATGTGGATGCGGAGCCTTCGTGCACAACCTTTATCGCTGCTCTGCCAACAGTCTCTATCAAGGCTATTGCCATTGACAAACAGGGCATCCGAGGCACTCACCTACGCCTGCCCCGAGTACAAGACTAAGAGCGGCGATTTTGTGTATGCGTTGATGTCTAATCTAAATCAAGGCCGAATCTGCTATATGGGTGCTTGACGACGTGGCAATCATGCTTTAGTTTAGGTCCTTCACTCAGCCTACGCCTACTTTACTCTGACGAATTGTGCTTGCTCTACTTAAATGCTTTCAGTAGGGCCTTTCTTTCTTCTGCTATAAGGGAAAGGGTAAAGGTGGTTGCACAGCACTTGAGTTATCCCAAGGTCGTAGGGCCGTATATAAGCACAATTTAGGACATTTTCTGATCATTTTAAAGAGATTTAATGTCACAAACTTGAGTGGTTTTTAGAATGTAAGTAAAAATCGCAAATGGCAAAAGTTTATGCAACTACTTAGAAGAATTGCCATTCTAATGCAAGGTACAATTCCATGAATTGAATTTCATTCCAGGAATAATCGTCAGGCCTATTAAAAACGCCTCATCTAAAGTAGTCTGTCATCGTGACTTTGAAAATTTGCCCGTTCTCACGGAGTTGAATTAACGCTCTTCAAGGCAGCTTTCTTTGCGAATATCACGCTGTGGATAAGTTCGTCCTGCTTAAAAACAGAATTGCAGTTTTCTTGTTTTGGTTAATTAACCCTTATTCTTTTCTCCACTGGGGTTTCCGGGATCGCAGGTGGACAGGATGCACATTACGTGTTTATGCAAGGAAGGTGAATACTGCCTCATCGACACGCCTCCCCGAACAAGGCGAAACAAGGCGGAAGTCATGCGAACGTGACGATTTTACAGTTCACCATGGTTCACCATCTGGCTTTGTCAACCCTAGTCAGGTGCTTTGTCCATCTATCTGTCTATCCGTGTGTGCCTGATTGTGTAGATGGAATCCACCTCCAACTCGACTTCAAATCCAATTGAATCCACTGTTCTTAGCAGGTTAAGACCTGCTGTCAGGCTTGTAGTCTTCGTCCCGTGGGCTTTGCAAGCGTACCACTAGATAGCTCTCCTCATTCATCACAGGCAAATTTGTTTGCTCAACTTTGTCCCAGGTCTTTTAATTACTCAATCTGTCGCAAATGTAACCATCGTGAAACCATAATATGACCGCAGTGGGTGTAGGACGAAAGCGGGCGTGATCAAGAAACCACATAGCTTAGCTCTCCTCGAGAAAAGCATAAAGATGCTGATACTTGTTCGGGAACCGGTAGGATTGAAGCCTGCGATGCTGAGGGTTGGCAGTTTGATTGCGCTGGAGCAGACGCTATCATCACACCTCCGCCAATGTGACCCGGGTGGGCAAAAAAGGAGGTTGTGTTTGTGGAGCCTCGTTACCAAGCTGACGAGGTGTTTGTTTAAGGTGGGGCGAGCTAACGCAATGTGGGCATTGCTGGAACGTGCCGACTGGTGGCTAACTTCGCGACCTCCGCTGACACTGACGCCTTGATGCATCGATTAGCCGATGCTTCATCAAATCCCTGTCAGATGCTAGCCTAAGCCACGCATGCACCGTCTAATGGTGGTGGGAGGTTTTTCTTTCCATCTACCTCAGACATTAACTGTGTATTATGACGTAACAGTTCAACCAAATGTGATTAATAGATACCCTGCTCTTTGTGTCCCACGCGTGGGCAAGGTGCTGTGCAATCGTTGTGACAGCAGCTTGTAGAACAAGGCGTAGAGTGATCAGGGTTTGAGGTGTGTCACATTCTCTGCTTACTTCTATCATGTCTCAACAGAGATGCTAATTTATAAGTTGTGATAACAGGTGTGTATGTGTGTGTGTTTTTGCATACCTGCATGTATGTATTTACCCTTGTACATGCATGAATGCGTCCCTTGTAGTGACACCTGTGGCCTGAATTCGACTACATCCTTACTCCCTGCCCGTCCTCCCCCCTGACGCCCCCCCCGCCCCCACGGCAGGTCCCACCCCATGTACCTAGGTAAGAAACTGATCTCGCCTCCTCAAAGTTAGTTCTTACGAGGGCTTGGTGCTACATTTTCAATTTAGGCTTAGTATTTTGTCCACTGGGACCATCGGCACGGACCAGGGGGAAGTAAAACAGAGGAGACCCCTAGTCAATTCTTTCCAATAACCGAGAGTTAACCAAAAAACCTTCATAATGCGTGCTCCTCGCTCTCCTCGTTTGAATATCGTCCCTGACAATCGTTAAGCTTTAAAATGTAGGTGACGCTTCTAAGAAAGGAAGCCAACCCAGTCACCCCACTTTACTGGATCTGGAAATGTGCTCACCATCACACGTGTCAACAACTAGTTGTAAAAGCTCTGGCCTTCCTTGTAAACAAGATTTAGCTTTTGTTCCGCCTTGCCACTTCACTCCCACTTCGACACTATCCGGTCATATCCATTCGGGTTCCATCCAGCCAGTAAGGAATTGTAGCAGAAAATATCGCTTGCTCTAGACGGTTTACTGACAATGCTGCTCTGTTTGTCAATGGTCTTCGTGCAGAACTCAAGGCAAGGGTAGCTGCTAAATATTTATCCCAACCCAACTCCAAATTCTGACATTCTCTGGCCTCAAAGCAGGAAATCAAAGCGAATAAATGGTTGATCTTGATTCTAAAATATAATAAGCATCAATTTCTGGACCCACTAAGCATTGCCGAAGCTTGGATGGAACTCGGGAGAGGTATAAGGGGTGGTATTGGGCTTTATCAGGTGCTTGAAGCCCACAGTAGGCTCTTGGATTATGAAACTCCCCAAATTACAACTCAAAGAACGCTCCAATTTCACCTAAGGATCGTATTCTTAGCATTCTGTGGCACCTTTGATTTAAATCCACATCAAGCGGTCGCGATGATTCAAATAATTGTTCATTTTGATATCCCTAACACGGTCAATAGACTAGTCTTTCAGATGCATCTTGCCCTTATAAAGAAAGTATTCTTTTTCTAGAAAAGCGATTTTTCGACAAAGACGAATTCTCTTTCTTAATACAAAGATTCCAATGACAACAATAGCCTCACACACCCAAAAAAGTTTCGAGTCCCGTTGTCTCACACTTCAACGAGGTGACATATAAAGTGATGTCGTAGTCAACAAGGATTTTAACGACTCTGTTCTTTAAATCGCGTTGAATGGAGTGATGTCGAATGTTAAAACCCGACGTTTGAAGTCACCCTGAATGATGCAGGATGAGACACCGCAAGCTTCACTAGCACTGCGGAGGCTTAGAAAAGAATTGGAAAAAAAGTTTAACACCCACAGGGCAAAAATGAAGAAGATAAGGAGATGGCACTAATTGGTCGGCCAAAGTTACGTACAGCCAGCGGTTTGAGAGGCAGTGATTTGTTGCCTGACTCCTTCACACGCGGAATTTCTAACTGGACTTGATCCATGGCAAAAAACCGTCCCCATTGTAGAATAATTGGCAGAGTAGAAAAGGCCAACAAAGACCAACGTGTGGTTCACATGGGCCTATTGGTGCGTGCAGAAATACCGTTTAGACGGCATGGGAGATGGCTTGACACAGTGACCCTCCCACATCGAATTACTAGTCTCTCCACAGATTTCGAGAACAACAGCGTTGACGTTGTTCATAAGTTCAGTAGTTGCTCAAGTTCTACTTAAGCTTTCATCGTGGTCTGTAACGTTGACTGGAAAAAAACCCCAACCATTGCCTCCTCCTGCGGTGGACTAACGAGAGCAGCTGGAGGCCATTTGTTTCCATTATCGTTCCGATTTGCCACCATAATAAATTGCAACGTAGGCTGCTCAAACAGAGCCACCACTCCTAATAAGATGCAATTAAATAGTTATTGATTAGCCAATTAAAATGGCATCGATTTTTTAATGAGGAAATCTAAGGTGGGGGAGGAGTACAATAGCTCACAACCTCACAGGCTATGGATGCGGACGTGGGCGAGGTCGTGTCGCGCGATTCCACAAGCATACTGAAGGAGGCTGTTTTGACAGCTCACACTAACAAGCTCTATAGGTACGACCTTGAGAGAATAAAGAGGGCACTCGTGAACCACACCAACGCCCTGCGTCAAGAAGCTGACCACATGGCAAGTGCATGCGGGCCTTCGTCCGGCTTATTCAATATAAAACGCCAGATGGAACAGCTCGAAAATCGCCTGGACAAATTAGATTTGCAATTAGAGACCCATCTGAGCAGAATTAAACATCGCCGCACGAAGACAAACACAGAATTTGCAATAATGGACTAATCGTTTACTTATTAAATATTTATTCGTAGTTAAGAATGACTTGCCTGATGGATGGATGGATGGATCAGTGGGCTGGGCAATACCTTGAAATCCACCTGCATTTTATAG
Source organism: Taenia hydatigena (assembly GCA_036345935.2). NCBI lineage: Eukaryota > Metazoa > Platyhelminthes > Cestoda > Cyclophyllidea > Taeniidae > Taenia > Taenia hydatigena. The sequence continues at coordinate 18,240,232 of JADWOT020000003.1, forward strand.
GTGATGAAGGTGGTAATGATTTAGAAGGTAGGAGTGGGGGTAGGAGGGAAGGAATAGGAGGAGATAGTCGCCTAGAACGGGGACAGAAGGTGCCTTGGTCTGGGAAAAGGTGTCAGTGATTGGTTAGATGTCCCACCTTCCAGAAAATTGACTGCCGCAGTCGAGTTGTAACAATTTGCTAGGTCGCTGGCTTTCGCAGCGGCTGCAACTACTGTTGTATAGGTGTAGGTGCGGGTGTTGGTGGTGGTGGTGCGTGTTCTCCGCCACAGCCTTCTGAAGGCTTTGGGTTGGGGAATGGCTGGGAGGGGAGGTGAAGCGGTGTCAGGTGCCATTTCTATCTCCCAGATTTCAATCGCCAGTCGTTTCACGCGCCTGCTTTGATACCGTTGACCTGATGTTGCATGTCAAGTATTTGCCACGTATCATAACCATCACGGAGGGGCAGACTAGGCAGGGGAGTTCTAGCAAGCGTGTCCATACAGGTGTGTTACACTAGATTTGCAAGATCTCGACCTTTGATTCCCCATTTTGCATCTTCGATTTGTCAAAGATAGTGCTACAATTTGAAAAGTCGCAAAAGTTCGTCCAACTTAAGCACTGAAGCCAATATAATGACAAGAAACTCACAGCGCGCGTAAATTTCTCCTCTTGCTTGTTAGCTGAAGTCCGCATAGTCTCCAAAATTCCTTAGTGTGTGTCTCATATTTTAATTTTGCGTATTAAGCAAACACTGGAATGGCAAAGGCTACAGTCTCTGCTATGGATCAGGCACAATGGCAAACACTTCCCCTTCACCTACACAATAAACCTGCGCTGGAATGGGGTTCTGAAAGAAGGTTTAAGGACTGCCTACGAAACACCGACCAGCGTGACATCAAAAACTCATGCGCTATCTCAAAGGGAAAGAAAACCTACAATTTTGTGTATGACCGACGAGTCTTTGCGATTGTTATTATTTCAGCCGATCCAGAAGGCCCCTAGGGAGGTATGCATGCTCTCACCCGCACACTAGCCAACCCCAATAGCCAATCGCCACAGCCTTATACCCCCTTCCCACACTTCCCACAAAACCACTCCGCCCCCCACCCCGCGTCCCCCAATTGACACCGATTATAATCTGATCAGGTGCTTAACTGATTGGGTTGGTGGGGGACGGAGAGCAGTGGGGTGTGGCCTGGCGGTGGCGGCGGTAGAAGCGGAGGGGTGGAAACTTCCGGAAAAACAAACATTGCGGAAAGCCTGACCGCGAGTGCAGTGGTGTGGGCGGGTATGCGATGCAGAGAGGATCGATTACATTCCACGGTTTAGAACTTGAAACAATTAAGCTGGCCACCTAAGATGGTGGACGAGGAGACTGTGGATTATTGTCCACACTTTTAACACCAATTCTTACATATTTCATTTTACGGAGAGATTGAACTAGGAATTAGTTCTTTTCCTCATTACCAAATACGCGCCAACTGCGCTTATAAGAGAGAGAAGTGATCGTGTTTATTATGACTTTACTAACTAAATGATATCCTAATGGCCATCCCCAAATCATCGTTCTCTAAATCAATGATGGGCTCTTCCTTGATCCATCAGAGGCATCATTCGAGTCCCACCTATTTGAAATACAGAATAGTTTTACCATCTCCGAACGTCATTTCAGATTAGGTGGAAGCGGACAATCATATCAGCGAAAAGGGTTTTTGCATGACTCAAAAAAAAGAAATACGATGACAGTGAGAACAGGTGTGTACAATTTAGGTGTTGAAATACATGACAATGCACCCTTTGAATAAAGGTCCATTTAGTAATTTGCATAGTGGCATGGAATTCCACGTAGAGAACTTTTCCCTGAGGAACTCACGTGAAGATCGGAGGAGCGTTTGCAAAATTATCGAGTGGACGACTTCAAAAAGCGAATGAGTGCAAAGCCGTTCGCCACCCGATGGCCGATCCTCTATCCCGCTTCAACAGTTCAATAGCAGATTCACTGCCGGAAGCCGACTGCCTGGCGCCAGTCACGTCTGAATGAAATGGAAATATGGTTCGGTGAGAACGCAGTTGTGCAGCAGCAAAAGGGGCCCGCAAAATACAATTACTCGGAGTCTGTGCGTAGAAATGTGCGCCATTTTGCGTCTCCTTTCACCACTGTGGTAGGGTAAGTGGGTTGGTGGCTACGCAAGCGAAACCATCACAGTATCTCTTTAAACTGGGTTGTGGGATGACAGTGTGCTAACAATTCTGCCAGGAAATCAACGCATAACTTTTGGTGTATCCCACTGTCCTTGGTACTAGCATCATTAACTCCAAATACGCTCAACGTGGTGTAAGAATCTTGTGATATAGCATTCTAGCTGTGAAATTCATGAGCATTTCTGGCACACATTTCGCCATAATTTAAAATTAGCCATGTGCATCGCAATTTCTGCACGTAAAATATGCAGAGGGTGTGCAAGTGAGAGCGGGCAAGAAAGCAAGCAAGCTCTGCTGCAGTGTTTGGGTACAAAGTTCGCATAGAAGCAAGTTGTGCCTTGCCCTATCCTCTCCCTTTATTAACTCGAAAACTGCTGCCTAGGAAGTTGGCAGTATTTTTACCTGCGCCGAGTACTGATTCGTGTTCAGACCCAATGACACAAATCCGCTTTCAGCGACTATTTTACAAGGGACAAAAAATATTTTTCGAGTAACTACGGCTATAAATTTTCAAGAATTCGCCTTAAAGCATTAACTACGACTTTGTATGATCTGAAAACCACTAAAAATTTCTGTGCAAATAATCCGCTAATTGTGAAGGAGAAAAATTAGTACAAAGAAGTGCAGCAGAAAATCCATTTCAACTGAACTACCTGTTAATGAGGAAGGTACAGTAAGTACAATCTCTTAAGGCATCGATTTGATCTGTGCAAACTAAAATGAACTCTGCTATTAGGAGTAGCTGCTTCTCACTAGACCTCTATGAAAATGTCTTGGAATCATTTCACAAGCGCGCTATCATGATATCCAAGATCAGAATTACATAATGAACTTGTACATACGTGGTTAATTTTGCATACTGTATAAACTGTTAATGAACAATGCCTCGAGTAATCCGAGTGATTCTGCATCCCCAGGTGAATGCACCAATAAGAGGGAGAATTAAGCACGCTCCTGCACTTCGATTAGCCAATCGTAAGCACGCAAGGCCCAAACTGCGTACCAATCAGTCGGCCCACGACCGCTATTGGTTGACGCACGGGTGGCCGAGTTAGAACAACATCAGAGGTACCGTGCATTCGATCTTTCCAGCGTCTCATACCACACACACACACAAAAACACACTAGGCTATGTTTTTGTTATCTCAGTAAACACACCAACATACACACACTTCCATGCATGCCCTGCAAAATAGTAGTCGACACCCCCACAATCAGCAGATTTACTACAACACAAACAGAAGAGACGATGTCAATGCAAACACACCAATACAGGCTGCTGGTAACGGCGAATGTAAGCATCAGGATATTGCTGCTCCTAGTGAGTATCTCCCCATCACTCGTTGGCCAATTGCTCCTCCTCTCGAGGCCAACCCTCTTAATGGAGGGCAAGGGACTGCGATTTCACCCTTTCAGCAGGAGATGTCCTCTTTCCCAGCCAATCTCAGTTCGGTTCCGTCAGTTGCTACGGTCGCTTCCGCTGCTGCTGCGGCGGCGGCAGTAGCCTCTTCGATGCCAGACCCCGAAGAGGTTGATTACGAATTCCCCTCCACCTCACAGATTCAAGCGCCGGGTGAGCAGTCTATGAAACCGCCGTACTCATACATTGCTCTAATCAGTATGGCCATTGATGCGCAACCCGACAAGATGGTAACGCTCAGCGGAATCTATCGTTTTATAGCAGAAAGGTCAGTCATGAGATATAAAGTCAGCTTATATTTTATTTTGTGCCCACATGTTGTGAAAAAAACAAATGTTAAAGTTTTTACCTTCTTATTTGATCTGGCGGCCTTTTTAAGACCATTTATTTGGATGTCAGGAAGTGTTTTATGGATGAAAATAACTTTTTTGACGTCAACAGTGCGATCAGCATAACACTTTTATCGTTTCTCTATGCAGTTTCACAGCACTTTTGCTTTGTTGAAGATTGGCTTTCGATAATATAGCGTAACCTATCATCTATTAGTCACAAAGGGGTTCACAGGCCTGACCTCATTTCTCGTAATGCGACGCACTCAGACTTCAAGAAGGTGAATATAAAACGGTCTTGTTCATGCATCCACTCGTAGTTCAGCAAGCATTATACAGCTGGCATCTTGCCTTATTTCCTTTAAGTTAGCCGCTTGAATGCATTAACCAAACAGTTTCATTTAGATCCATCATTCGAATTTTGATATTAATTAATTTCCCGTGTGGATTTAGATAAAAATAAACGGGGCTTTGTTTTCCCTAGAACAGGAGGTAATAGCGACGGCATGTACGAGTAGACAATACCTCATTTACCCAACAATCCCACCGTAGAGAACATCACCTATCGCCCCTGCGCGGCTATAAGAACTGCGCTCGTGTCCACTCTACTATCCGTTACTTTCAGATTTCCGTACTATCGTGAAAACAAACAGGGCTGGCAGAACTCCATCCGGCACAATCTTAGCCTAAACGATTGTTTCGTAAAGGTTCCACGTGACGATAAGCGACCTGGCAAGGGTGCTTTCTGGACCCTCCATCCGGCGGCCCATGGAATGTTCGAGAACGGCTCCTATCTGCGCCGAAAGCGACGGTTTAAGACAAGTCACAAGGAGTCGCCTTTTGTATCACCCGAAGCCATCAGTACTGAAAGCGGTCGGAAACGAGGTGCTGCGAAGACTACTAGAAAGCAGTTTGATAGCTTATCACCAGTCACAGTAGTTGCGGAATCGAATCAGGCCACATCCAATGAGGAAAGCCAGAAAACGGAAGAAGCACGTTATTACCCGCTGGCTTCTCTGCAACGTTTTGGAGGATTCCCATTTAATCAGCCTACTTATCCTCCTTACCAGAGTACTGAAATGGAGCTTAAGGCCATGGGACATAGTGAAAGCCCTGTAACCTGCGATTGGAGCCCGGGTGGCGAAAGGACCTCGGGGTGTGAATATGATGCCCAGGCCGTGAGTTTCAGCATGCAATTTATCATACAAATTTGTTACTTATTTAAAATAAGTAGCTTTCATCCGCCATTACAGAACTTACAGCCGGACGAACAGATAAAGGTGCAAACTTATGCACCGCCGATCCTACCCACCTTCCCACAGATGTCGAACAGCAGTGATGCTAGATTTTGGACATCACGACAGTTCCCCGCTACTAGTACCCAAAGCCTCGATTGGTCCACCATTTATCCTCGTTCCCCGGGTGGAATGTATGGCTCCCAATCCCCTTCCCAGTGCTCACAACCCAGCGCATGGGTCGATGGGGCCGGCCTTATTGACCGCACCTACCTAATGATGTCAAGCCACTTTAGGAGCAGTGCTGTGCAAATGCAGCAACATCTCAATCAACAACATCCCTACCATCCCCACCACGAGCAGCAGCAACAGCAGCAGCCGGATCAGCAACCAATACCTGGGTGGTTCAACATCGGTTATGGAGCGACAGTGACAACATCCTACAACACCACCTCGCATGACTCGTCAACAAGCCTTGCGAGCACCTCGCCAGACTCGAACCTCCTCACCACGCAGGGAGCCCCAATCGCGGCACCAGAGCCGCCGCCACTGCCATTGAGGGGTCCAGACTACGCACCGACGCGCCCCTACACTTACAGCGGTGGCGACGGCGGTGGAGGTTAGGCACGATTTCTAAGTGATGATAGCGTCAGTATGAAGTCCTTTCTTCTAATTGTAGTGAAGATTTTTTACACGTATTTATAAACGGACAAATTTTGTATGCGACAGCAATAAAAGTTTATGATTTCCGGTGACTTAGTATAGTTGTGAGCATCTGATCAATGAAATACCCAACCATTGGAGTTGTAGCCATTTAATAAATTGAGCTAAATAAACTCTAGTCGACTGTGCACCAAAACAAACAATTGGTGATTGCAGTGGCACAGTTGCCCAGTAGTTGAACAAGAAGGAGGACATTCGTTCAGCATTGCGTCGCCTAGTAGATTCAGGCAACTTGTAACAGTAAACCCAACTGACTTCCAGAGGTGTTTTTTAGAAAACGAGTTTGGAAGTGGTTTTATTGTAGAGGTGTGAGTGACTTCAACAAAGGTAAGGGTAAGATTGTGAAACCAACCGCGAAAATCCCACAAACGTCCTATTAATCAAGATATTTGGGAGGAACGATGGAGCATACACAGAATACCCGATGAACATCAACAGGAGAATCTAGTCGTGAGACACTGGTGTTCAGAAGACGAAGATAGCATGATAAGTAGTAATGCGCGACCTAGAGCAAGGATTATCTCTGTGCATTACCTAAGTGCCTTTAAAACATAGAACGAGGAAGTAAGGACTCTCATTTCTCGCTCGTTTGGAGCTCTGACTTGTGGCGCCATACTTTGAGGCACGATCCAGACTTCAACAATTCCATGGCGCGATCACTTCAGGACGTGATGAGTGAACAGGCAACGCGGAGAGCAAGTGCCGTAGCTGACTGGTCAATGGTCAATCGTATCATTGAATCACCGTGGCACCAGATAGGGACTTCCGCATTTTCTTTTGCAAGACGAAGCTGTTCAGATCATAAATTAACCGTCACTATTTGCAACTTTGCTACCGGCACTGCGTTATTACGAACGTAGCGAGGAGCTAGGACACCAGCGCTATGGCTGGTGTGAGCAGATCCACAGTATCGGCATAGAGGTTAATCCATAAAAGAGTAAAAAGGCTGGATAAAGTAAAGTAGCGAACCGTTGATAACTTCAACCTATTTGCGTACGTAGTTTTTTTTAGATTTAAATTATTGGACTTGAAACAACAATCCGGAGCGGAGGAAATGCAAACCTCGAGGCGAATCCTTAAGCTTTTCTAAAGTGGCAATAGGGGGACTTCAATACAAAAGGATGGCTTATTACCGTAAAGAAGATCTCGAGTACCATGCAAGTGGCTTTAAGAAGGAAGTACACTCCTCAAAAACTGAAGAGACCTTTCTCGATTCGAGCGTAATTTCAGCTTCTGCTTCGGCCTTAACAGGTCGTGTGAGCTGGAAGTAACCATGATGCAGGGCCAAAGGCGACCGGATGAATATGGAGGTTTGGAGGGGGAAAGTTCATCATAAAGTGTTTGAAAGATTTCAAAAAAGCCGGACAATGGTCCTCAGCAAGCATATCCCAAAACGAAGAAACCTCTAACCCAATCCTGCTCTTAGAAAACGAAGTAGCAGACTATAACAGAAAATATTACCATGTCTCAGATAAAATTGACACGTATTCCACCTCCAATGACAGAAAAAACACCAATAAAAATGTACATATAAATGGAAGGGAATGAGACACTACTCCTTGATCTCGCAGGTCAACTCGGGCACAAAATTGAGCGTCAGCACGTAGGGCCTACTGGCCGTAAAGACAGGAGCTAGGAGCTTTTGGAAGAAGACAGGAGAGTGGCCATCCTTCTTTTTCTCCGTAATTGAAGGGAACCAATCCGACTCGATTTGACGGCTTGCGAAGAAAGCCACTGAGTTTTCCGACGGACTGGTGCGCACCACCTCGCTGAAGCACAAAGGGTGAGGGGTAAATTAAAGGAGAGCGGCATCATCCTCACCCAGATGAATTAGAACTTACGTCAGTAGGTCTTCCAACTTTTGGCATTGCTCTAGAGTAAAGATGCCAGAAATGGTGAGGATTGTTGCGCCCCTCAGACAAATCGCTTCGCCCGGTGCGAAGGCTGACACACGACGCGAAGACAGAGGTGACAAGTAACTGTCACTACAGTGGGAGAAAAAAGCCATTTACTTAATGTAAGCAGATTTGCGCAAAGGAGGCTAAGTTCAACTCACTTTGCAGGATAGACACCAGCGGCCATCTGTTGAAGAGTGGAGTGCGCGATGCGAGCAGACTCGTGGTCGACCGAGGAGCCTGATGGATGATCGACGGAGGAGTTGGCTTCAATAAACCGTGGGACTTCAGCTCCGGCCTCTAGGTTGCACACTTCCACTGTAGGAATTGCCTAAAGGAAAAACAGTGTGTAGACCGTTTCTTCGTTGTCAATAATCCCATTTAACAAATGGCTAGGGTGACAAATTATTATCACTATTAGCTTCCACAATGTGAGAGTTAGCTAGTAGAAACTGAAGGACGAGCCATCCTTCCGATTGACGGACTTACAATACGGAAGTCAGAGGCCAGAAAACGAGCCAAGGAGTAGGGATGCGGCGCCTCCGGCAGTCCTCCGTTCTCAACCCGCGTCCAGTCAATATTTTTGTTCACCGCCCAGCGCACTACACAGGGACCAGGCGGACGTCGAGAGGTGACCTCCTCACTGTTGAAGAAGTTACGCAGTCGCATGTGTGCATTGTCATTGCGCTTGAAGGTCGGCCAGCCCAGGTGAATGTTGAAGTCTGCACGACAGAGCAGAAAAGGTAATCAAAGGCCGACAACCCTCTCCCACCTCCGGAAAGGACTAACTTCAATTTCGATCTTGGGTAGGCCACTATCATCAGTGCGTCCTCGCGAAGTAGGAGGACACACCGAGAAGGCCTGAACCCTGCAAAGATAGGCCTGGAACTAGTCCAGCACACCGGTTATTCCACCGGAGCGTTATTTTCCTTACTCATTAGTTTAAGGCGTGCCAAATCGATTCTCAGCTCGACGTGGTCAAGCGACAAGTCACTTGCAACCCTTCAATTAAACGCGTAAGAAAGACAGAACCAAAGCCGCTCAACTTAAAAACTAAACACAAAGTTAATAAGAAGAATCCTTACGTAAAAATAGCATACAATTGACTCTATCTTTCAACATCGCAGAAACAAAAGTACTTTTAAAGATCACTCCATATATTACTTATTAGGCAATAAGTAAACGCACGCAACGAAGGATGGGAGCGGGAGAGGGAGAAGACTTACGGTACATCTTTCGGTTGTTGCACATGAACTTGACACCTGCCAGACCAAAGGCGGAGTAGACAGAAGCCGACATATTGATGGTCAGCATGTCTAACAATAAGGAAAACTAACTGGGATAAATGACTCGCTGAAGGACGTTGTCTATAGCCACAGAATGGTAGACAAACAATTGTAGACTAGGAATAGTGTGGCTGCCAGAAAATTCCTTGTAAGGATAAAAACCACCTTAAAAATGCTTACTTTTTCTAACGAAAACCTCCAGATCGTTGTGATGAGCCAAAGGAATGATATCAACAACACCTAGTGTGCAAATAAACTCAGCGTTATGTTGACAATTCAAATGAAGGTAGGAAGTTAGAGCTAAATCAGCAAGCTCTGTTGTTACCATGATGAAAAACAAAACAGGTGCATGTGAAGCATAAGTAACTACTAGGTTACTCCAAAGTAGTTTAAGTAGAAAAGCATCAAATAACAAGATAAAAAACAGCTAACAACGACAAATAACACAGCGGACAAAACAATTTACCAAAGTAGTGACAAGTGAAAAGTCCCGCACAATTAATCATAACGAAGAACGCCTCAGTGAACAACAAGTAAGCAGTATAACGTGGCGCTATTTACCTCAATCTCCAGCATAACATAACTCTAAATGACTCAATCTCAACAGCAAGTAAGGGAGATTCAGACACAAAGTATACCTCTGTGACAAAAGCCAGCGATAAAGTCGTCATCCACGAGACAGGAAAGGGGTAGTGAGGGCACTAGGTAGTTCTGCAACTGCAGTTCCGTGATACCATCACACAACTTTGCCTCTTCAAGTTGTGGACTAAGAACAATAAAAATCTAGAAAAATGTGCTTCAAAAATGTAGGATAATAGCACCTTTGATGCGAAGTCCATTGCTATTGTCGTCCGATCTGACCCGCTTTAATGAACAGAACGAAGGTTAAAAGCAATAACAGACGCAAAGGCAGTAAGAGAAATAGGCATCCCACTATACCTAGGAAAAACCAAAATTTACTTAAACAACACCACAGAAAGCGTAGCCCAAGTGTGACGTCCACTACTGATTGGTTAGCATATAATTTTAAAAGTTTAGAGGGTATAAACAAAACAGAGGGAATAATACAACATAGAGAAAGACAAAAAACAAGACAGGCTAAAAGACTGCATTTTTTAAATTCACTATTTTTGAAATTTTTAACGCATTCTAGGAGGGAAGTAACTTTTTAACCCATATAATTTTAGAAGTTGCCGCAATTATGGCTGACTACTGCTCGAGTTATGGCTAACCAGCCTGCAATTTCAGCCAAAGCAACTAGCTCTCTAAACCGATTTGAAGAAAAAAAGCATAATGCTCCTACAGGACAAGCATATTTTTAGCAATCAGAAGGAAATTGAGCTTCTGGCATAGCTCAAAAGTCAGACCACCCTTTGAAATTACAATGCCTACTCAAGTGACTGCAAATAGAGTTAAAAGTAAAGCAAACTGTAGTGCTTTGTTTGTTTGTGCTACCGCTTTTTGGTCAAGGTCGCAAGGGTGGCCATTTTGCCCTAGCTGCGTGGGCTGGCCACTGGGGCATGCCAGCGGCCTATTTCCCTTTGTCCGTTGAATATATAAATATATATATATTCTACTTTTAGCATTCTACCTTCTTTTGCCTTCGAGGGAGCCTCAAGACGCTACATTGGTGGCAGCGGAAAGCGGACCCGACTCTCTAAAGTTACTGTCCCGATCTCTACCGCCTGCGGCATATTGCAGCGGTGCAAAAGAAGTGCATGTGCTACGGATGGGCCGCGAACAACGTCCGCTCTCGGCATCTACCCCATTTCCGTGTTCTACAAGAAAGCTATTAACAACTGAAGCGACACTAGCCATGGACCACCTGGAAAGTTCCGTTTCGAAGACTATTCCTATTATACTTGCTTAAGGAGATCGGCGTGCTAACGCCCCCTACGGACATACTGATGGTCGGCAGAACCACTTATTCTGAACTTTGTTTCCAAGCCAAACGAAACTCGAAGTGCAATGCACTGTCAAGAGGGATCACTGACGTTGGTGTCAAGCATCGCCTCAATCGCGTCGAATGTCGGCGACTGGCATGATTATCTCGTGAGTGCTTCTTGCAGCACTGAGTATGTTGTGATGGCTGACGCGGGAGATAACCGAGGGGCGCGTCGGGGACGACGCTCGAAAGAGGAGAGGGGCAATGTAATACTTTGGTTGTTAGAACTGTCGTTTTCTGTTAAGGTCACAGAGGTGGCCATATCGCTCTAGCTGCGTGGGCTGGCCTCCGGGCCATGCCAGCAGCCTTTTTCCCTCTGTCCGGTGAATATATGTATTCTACCCCTCCACTTTGCCTTCTTTTGCCTTAAGGGAGCCTTGGGACGCTACAGTCATGGCCTTTACTAATGTTGCTTTTTTGCACTAACTACTTCTTCAGAAGATAGATAAATGTTTCCGACACTTCCATGAAGCATGCCCTCGACAACCACAATTGCTCATTTCGTTTGAGCTTTAATAAAATTAGTTTAATTTTGGGTTGCGTATTGTGAATGAATTAGAGCTGTTGGTAACTTTTTTGTTCCCTTATGAAGGTTCCCTATTGTGGTTAATGATGATGATGCTACTATCCTAGCCACTCACTGCCCTTTCCTCTTATTCATTGTCAGTGTCGTCCTTGAACCACGAAATTAAGGGACTTCGGTTTGTAAACCGTTTCTGGTAATGAGATACGTACTTTCCCATGTGTCCTGAATAAAACTCGCCTGAGAAATGATTTTTTCAGGATAGTGGTCAAATACCTTAACCAAATATTCTGGGCATGGTTTTTTCCTTAGTTTGAAATCTCATGCCTTCATAAGCATTTCCCCTTAATCTATAGGTGCGCATTTGACTAGATGATCTAACGTTTTCCTTTACTTAGGATTTTTTGCGCTTAGTATGCTTTGTACATGGTAGCACACTGAACTGTAGGTGTGTGTGTGTCTCGTCTTGCTAACGATACGCATGTTTTTGATGTACGGTGAAAGTTATTTTAGTGGTGATATTGTTATGACGAAAATTTAGCTTTTTCATCAATTTATTGAGAGCACTTGCATTGTTTTTGACATGTTGTTTGCATAAATGCAAAGTCACTTGCTTAAAATAGTCACATACATCAAAAAAACCTTCATTCCTTACTTAACGAACACCTTGAATCACAATATCTCCCAAAACCACCTCATTTTATGCTTCAGATATTGTATTTCATTCATTTTTAGGTAAATTTTAGATGTCTGAGCCTAAGTGATCGAGGTTCGATGGAGTCCCTACTAGATCCAGGCATATGTCGCATAACGAAGCCGCAGAAAAAGTCCCTCTTCACCAACGGCTCCCTGCCTCACATCCCTCCAGAAGTTCAAAGCGAATGCCTCTCACATATTCTTACACTGGTTGAAAAGACCCTCTTTACTTGGGCTGACTGGTCTGTTGCCTTGCCGCCTTCTCAGCTCACCCCTAGTCTCAACAACCGAAACGAGACCCCTGATGTTGGCAGTCTGTTTGTGCATCAAGACTTTGAAGAGTATCAGGTCCTTGCAAAGGACGAGCAGCATAAGAGTCGTCGTTTGAATCCCAAACAGCTGTTGCAACTGCGTAATTACGGCCGATTCGATGTAGAGAGCAGGGACTTTCCTGGGCATCAGCACAGTTGGCACATCTTCAGTGGCCTACAGAAAGGCAGAGTTCGAGTTCTAGCCACTCTCAGAAGCGTATGTTTGCTCTCCCCTATTTATCGTTTCCTATTAGGATTTACGCAAGGCACTAGAGTACCTGGTAATTGGAACAAAAAATCGTTTTACCGGTGAATTCTTCAGCGCAAAAGTGGCCGTCTTTGCATTTACAGGCTTCCTTCGATTGCTTCTGGGTAAGTGTCATTTCTTTTGTCAAACATCGTTCATAGCGTCGAGAGAGTAGATCGAGCGAAGTGCATCTCCAGCTAATTTGGCTTAAATGCATGAATGCGTTTGTGAAAGCACTGACAAGTACCCTTTAAATGCGTATTTAGTGCATTACTTCGTAGTGCATATTTACCACATGTTTACACAACATTAGGAAAGGTGATAAACGTCTGTTGGCTAATTAATGTGTTAAATGTATGAAATACATAATCTTATTAGTGTTTTTGCAAAGCTTGAGGTGATTTAAAAATTATTTCAGCAAAAATAAGGCTGGTTTCTTTTCACGTTAGCACTTGTATCTCATGGTTTCCTATTTCTTCTTAAAAGAACAAGTGGAGGTTTCAGCCAACTCCATGTTAAGTTTTGCGTCATGTCTGTGTCTCGGCAGTGTGATCTAGGGATGGTCATCATTTGCGGATAGTAATAAAACTAGTTTAGGTTTATTTTGTCAACCGGGATGCTTAGGATGCAGAATTCACTCGGCGAACCAAGGTTAATGCACATGCCTACTGTTGAAAGCCCATGCAGCCGGAAACCATGGCAACATTTCCCTGTCAGAGCTGGAATTAGTAAACACTCAGTACTTTACACATGACTGGACAAGGTCATGTCAAAAAAATGGCGATAAAACCCTGTTAAAATCCAAGGTTTCATGTCAATTGCTCCCCCAATTTAGGTTAATGACATGGATTCGAGTCTGCATCAACTACCGTGAAAGGTACTAATACTCACTAAGGCAAAATTTATCGCAAGGATTAGCAGTGATGCTAAACTTTACACAACCGTAGTAAAAATACTTTTTCTTTTAATTAGGAAGGAAGCAGGTAGTTGAGTTTGCTCTAGTGGAAACTAAAGTCACGAACAGTTGCGTTTTCTCAATTAATCTACAAAAAAAGATAACTTTCTTTTCGTAATTAGAATACACTTTTAATGTAACATCAGGAACTTTTTGCGCTGCTCTCTACTTCCTTTATAAGTTTGCCAAACCTCACAACCACACTCCCGATTGCTCAGAAGTGCCTTTTTTTCCCGTCACTTTCGACTGCTATTGAAACCTCCTCATGCTTCTAAAAGAACATTTTGCGAATCTTGGTGTAGGGGATTAATTGATGGGTACTACGAAGAAAGGTACACTTTGTTAAATTTTATTTGGTTCAGGTGCGCACCGAGAATAATTGAAAGGGCCTAATTGGATCGCCTGCATTCAATCGTTTCAAGAGCGCTAAAAAAATTGGAGCAATTCACGTCTAGGCGATGACAATAAGACAAGTTGAAACGTGCTAACTACTGAGGTCCCAAAGGAAAGGTGACCGCTGCAGCCCCGCAGGGGTTTTGCCAACAGGCCAAGGCATTCCCGCGACTACTTTGTTTTCAAGCCCAACCACTGCGTGACATAAATTTTTGCGCCTAATTTTCAAACAAAGGCCACGGAACACATGTCACGCATTCGTGATCGCGAAAATGTTTAACTTCAATGGTGAAAGTGCTTGATAAATTGCCTATTTTCAGTGCCGTATGCTACTCAAGCGATAAAATCACATACACGTTTTGAGAACTCGTTTCCTCACTAACACCTATCCAGAAATAATACGAGAGGCAAATCAGAAATTGGACTTTTTTGAATTTATATGGAGGCACGGTCTACTCCCATGAAATGGTTACCTCCATTTTGACAGCTACTCACCCAAGAAGGCGATTGTTTTTTCTGCTGTCGCAAAGTCCCTTACTGAGCCATTCCCCAATTACGCTGTAAACATGTCACAATTTTAACTGCATACACATGGAAGGTAAGGAGCGGGAGTGATTATGTAACATTCTCGTGCCTCCACAACTGCTCACGTTTAATGCCTCAAGCACTAGCGCCCTGTCCTAGGGCAATATTGATTGGTCCGGGGAAAGGGCGGACGGACGAGAGAGGCTGCTAAAAATAACCAATGCATTACCATCCACACCCATTCCCTGCCAACTACTACCCTCTTGGCTGGTGTCCACCAAAATTGGCGTGGAGAGCCCTCCTCCGTGCAACTGGTTGAAACTAGACGGCCCAACAATTACCCTCCCCATCGGGGTCTCGGTGGGGGGAGGAGGGGGGCAGGGGGAGATCGACCCTCCCAGTCACTGCATATTTTTTTGCTCAAACAAGACCAAGATTATTTCACATCCGTTGCGTCATTATTTTGCACTCAGCCAATGTGCTCGTGGCACGATTGGGTGCGATCATTTATCACAACCTGGTAAAACACAGATACCACAAATATGTGACCCTGGCAGTAAATTTAACTGATGGAAACTGACACCAAGATGCTGCTTGAACACGCAAAAGTCATACCCATCGTGTTTCAACTCGAGCACGAAATTGTGTAAAATCATCGCCAACAGGAAAGCCTGATAGCTAGTGTACCGAAGGATAATGAAAATGAGCACTTGAAAGCCCCTCGGTTAAAGACCTACAAACTACACCACTCCACTATTCGTGTGTGTATTCTAGCATTTACTTTCCAGTGGTCTTTCACCGGGGGAATCCACGCTATGCTCAAATTTTCGGTCCTTTGGTCTGACTTTGGGTTCCATCGCCTCGAGGTAGCTGTGTTACCCAATTTCGACTTTGCATCAACAAAAAATAACACTATTTTACTTGGTTGAGGTATTGCTTTACTTTCGCCTCTCAATCTTCCATAGGAAGGCATGGCACATGTATGGCTGTAAATAGTGCTCCTCGTTTTGTTTTTAACGAAACCGACCAACTCCTACGGGTTAATGATCTTCACTGTTTCCAAGGTCTTCCCTGCTTGTTCATTTCTTTTAGTACCTTAGGAGTGAAATTCCAATTTACGACACCGACTAAATATGAGATTAATCCACTCAGCCAAGTTTTTGGGGAACTATATTCCTCTGGTAACTAAAAGCGAACTGAAGTTAAGATGGCGATGGTGGTTTCCACAACACAATGCGTTCCGTTCACAATGAAGGGATTATTTTAATGCACTGCAGTAGCATCTGCCGTTTTCTTTTTCCCAAACACTCATAAAAATGCCACAAGAGGGACGCAAAATCGAGGGCTTTAACTCAAATGCTGCAGCGGGTTCTTGTGATTTTACATCCTGCACCTGCAATTGTAAAATGTACCATTTGCAACAAAATATTGTTACTAGAAAGTCGCCCCCTTGGCCTTTTGAGGCGGCAGTTGCCACTGAGGCTGAACAATCCCAAATAGTGGAGTTGAAAAAGGAGCGGTGAATGCTTTCTACACACATATTAACCATCTTCGAGACCTTAAATGTTTGTGTTGTGTTGTAGATCTGTTGGTTGGATTGCCGCATGTCCACCACGAGGATATCGATAGGCGCCTCTTGGAGGAACGTTTGGAATTCACCACCGGCGATCTTACTGTTAAGGTGCGTTTTCGTTTGGCATTATCATACTCGTCGCCCGTTCCCTCTTCCTCTCTCTCTTCACCTCTCCCATGCGTTTTATGCGACTTAAAGCAGCAGTCCAAATAGCACAAGATCCTCCTTTGTAAAGGCGACTGCCATTCACTCGTAAACCAGACTCATTCATAACTTCCCTTTCCGAGTGGGTTTTGGGAGCTTTAAACTACTAGAGTGACACTTCATTAGAATTAGAAGTTGTTTTCGTCCTAGGCGAATTTTAATAACAGGATTAGTGTAACGCTTCAGGACTACCCCGAAGACGGAATGAAACATGCTGTCCGGGCTAATGGTATTAGCCGAAGGCTCCGCCACCAAGCGGAGGTGCAACGGAGAAGATCCCAGGTGGCCTTGTTAGCAAATCGAAAGTTAAACAATCAACCATCATATTAAGTTAGTGACTGCGACCGGGTATGCAGTGGCATCGCACATCGCTCCACTTTCGAATGCAGGGGCGATTTTAACGACAGATTGTAATTTGTGGTGATTTATCACGAAATGCTTTTGGCCGGGAGCGCTTAAGCCGTCTCATATTTTGCAAGCGGTGCAGTACACCAACTCCATGAGCCTTTGTGGGTAGCGTGCGTGACAGGATTGAATTCACGTTCGCTTTCGAGTCCTCACGTTTTGGAGTTCAGTGACTTTAAGCCCCTCTTTTTGGATTTCTCACACGGTCTTAATACTCCTGGGGTTGGCATCACTTTATGACCTCACCCCATTCGGAAGACAGTGAACTCAGCATTACCAACCACAAGAGGCGTCATAAAACACAACCCTGCCTTCTAACCACTATAAAAGCAAATTAAGGTTTGATTTGGAGAAAATGAAATGCTGACAGTGGTCAGTGTTGAACAGTATGATGTAGATTAGGCAGCATTTGTGCTAGGAGTGAATCATATTTGGGCAAAAACACACTGCGTTTAGCTAGGGGGTAAATTTAAAATGTCACTGGCAATGCAATCTCCCGACCTCCGAATTTGCATTGACCGGATTCGGAGATACTCTCATGAGCGATAAATGCTCACGAAATAAGGGTATGTGAAGTGCTTTTTGCTGTGGAGAGAAAGTGAATTTTGAGCACAAAGTAAAGATCTTTTCGGTATTTGAAGCTTTACAAACCGGTTAAATAAATAATATGGCAGCGACACTCGAAACACTGATTTTTCAGTTGGCCAACTTTTGCCAATCATTAAAAAGTGATTTTCAATAAAATTCATGCATTTATTTGTCACCGGAATTAAAAAGTGTCAGAGCGGCGCTCTCGTTCCAGTGCCATTTTCGTTTTCCCCTCAAACAAGGAGACATTTTATGCCGAATGCCCTCGGCGATTTTTGTGTCTTCCGGTGGGGCAAATTCTTTTAGACTGAACAAATTTTCTCAAAAGAAATAAATCTACAGCCTTCAGAGTCACTCGCCGTTATGCAGTTTGATCCTTTTGCCTCATTATTACTACCTTGCACTCTTCCAACCAAGTCACTTATCTCGGCTTGACAAGGTCCAGGCAGATAATTGTTGGGGAATTACATTAGAAAGCGATGCAAGTGCATATTAGCGATAGCAGTTCGCCTTTCTATGGTCCTCCAGCTTCTCACAGAGAGAAATCACACACTCGCCATTTCGTAAGGTGATAGATAGGCATAAATCCCCATCGTTTATCTTGTACTGACCACACCAACTGTCAATTTAGATTTAAATTCTCGTCTCACAGCGCAATTTCTACGGAAACACACCTTTATAAGGAGACAAGCTCTTTTTGGTCTCGAGCTCACATTAGAACTCCGAAACGGGAGCGTACATATCACGACCCTCAATTCTGCTTGATTTTACTCAACCACTTCTCTCTCTGGAAGGTTGTCCCTGTGGTGCAGCGTCTGAAGTCCCTGCTGAAACGGAAGTAACATCAATCGGATTTTCTAGAGTAGACACATATGGGAAGACTACATCGGCATGCCAGTAGATAGCTTCACAGTCCAAGGAATGGTTGTGTTACTGTTTGTGTATGTGTTCACTCATCAGCAGTGCTTGCATAATGTCAATGCAAGTGTGATCGTGTGTCTTTTTTGCGCGCACAACCACGCGCCACTCTTCGAGATCTCGCTACAGGCACACCTAAATTATTTATGCTTTATGCTCTCCTCTTGCCTGTTACATTAATCATAAAAACGTCGCATTTAAAAGGTAGGACATTACTTGCTCCCTTGCGTCACAAATGGGTCACAAAGAGGAGGAGGTAGAGCGCTCCTCAACAATCGTCCAGATATTGGAGGAAGCATCGAGAAGCTGAGTTGACACAGACCAAAATGAAGATCTCACCGTAAGTATTCCTCCAACTTTCGTCAGCTTTTAAATCGGGATGCCAGCCAGAGAACCGTTAGACGGGCTGGCCCAGTCTCGGAGGCACGAAATGTCAACCCGCAAAGGTTAAGCTTACGAGTTAAACTGCAAATGGGAAAAGGCCATTGACTATGATGGTATATGTCTTTTCAATTATCTCTCCCTCCCTCGAATAGGTGAAAACCCCTACCTGTAGTTGGAAGTTCTTCTTGTGCACAGAGCATTATCATCCTGTCTGAAAAGTGGGTAGAAATGATTAATTGGAAGCAAGCACTTTGATAATGATGTCGTGACTCCTTTTCAGACACCTCGAGGCATGAACACTTCAGCACTCACTTAGCGGTCTCGTAAAAGGTCAAGTGCCCTTGGAGAAATTGGTTCAACAGGAGCGTTACTTAGGAGGGGAAAACCCTCTCCCTCTCTCTCCGCTTAGACAATTTGTGCAGTGAATTTCAGTGGAGAAGTTAAAAGTGGCGGAAAAAATGCATCCTCAAGCCATTTATTACCACAACAGAATACTTTGCTTTTATGGCTTGCACGTAACTTTTGTACCAGATGAGTCACTGGTTCATCGAAACGGTGCAATCCCCAAAATAGTTGATTTTTGTGGTTTAAGGATTGTTAAAAACATCGCGCCTTAAAAAGCAAAGGTGGAATGCTCATTGCATTGTTTGTTTTACTGGAAAACGCCACGTCTAGAGGCTCTTGGGTGCATAATTGGCCAGGAGAATTGTCCCACAGGCACAACACTTGGATAGAATATGCAATGCCAACCGACATGGTTCAGAGGTCAGACCGCCCGAGAAAGCCCTAAGTGACCCACCACCAAAATTAAGAGCTAAACAAACGATTAACGCATTGCATAGCCATTATCAACTTTTGAGTGTTGTCTCTGGTGCTTCCCTCGGTCAACTGCCGGTCATTACAGCGAAGTCGGTGTGTTAAGGGAACACCTACGAAGAGGTACTTGATTACAACGTCACTAATCCATCTTATCGACCCTACTGCAGGTGAAGTTTTGTCCTGTGTTGCGACTGGATTTCGGGAACTGGAAGATGCGCTGAACATCATGTGTATCCACTGTTAATCGCAATAGCAGTGGTCTACAAGCCGAGTCATTTGATGTAGAATGATGCGTAGAATAAGGTTCCGCATCAATTCCTTTTTGCTACTTTGTTCCCATTTCAGTGCTATCCATTCTTACCTACCTGGGTTCTATTCAGCTAGTAGCGAAGTGGAGGAGGTATCCCGAGTTTGCCTAGTTATCACCTTCATAGAAGTAAAGTAGATTGCTCCGTAACAAGCTCCTCCATATGTTGTACGGCTGGTATCGCTTCAGTTGTTGATAGCCTTCCTGTAGATCACGGGACCTCATTTTCAATCCTTCTGTTAGAAGTTTTCGAAATATATCATTTAGTGGCAAAAATCAAGGTCGTTGTCTTTTAAGGTTGGAGTTCCTTTCCACTTCCACCAACAGAGCGCCTCGAGACTTGAGCGGAATGCGTAATGTCAACTGGCATGGTCTGGAGGCCAGACCGCCCGGTGGAGGTAAATTGGCGGCGCACTCAAGTGACCATCAACCAAAATCGAAAGTTAAACTGATAGAAAATTACAAAGTGAATGGATTCCAAGTAATTGCACTGCCGTTGCCTTCGCCCTAATGATTATTAAATGTGTACAGTAGCTATTTAATGGGGCTGGCCACGGAATTCTATGACGAGACAGACTACTTCTTCATCCATTCGTGTGGTTAGTGCTAAATTTGCATGAAATGGATTGGAGAGATTGGAAAAATTGTTACCCCATAAGGCCCTCATCGAGTTCATAACAATTTAGCTTTTGCTGTTATCGTAATCACTTTACTTTCTTCCAATCTTTTAGACAACAAATCGACAAGTCCTGGAGGCCTTCTGGAGCTTTGCTGAACGAGTGTCGTATCTACCTGAAACTCTCAGTTTGGCGAGTTTTTAATCTGAGACTGTCTTTTGGTAAACTTATGGTAGAACTCTCGAAGCTTCAAATACTAGCCATTCACAAGCAAATCATTCATAATTTTAACATGGAAGTAAGTCTTTTCTTGGCGGGAAGAAATCCCTCTTGTGTAGTGAAGGGTCTGCCTTGCTACAGCATATGCTGAATGGCGGGAAGGGGTTGTAGTACAACTACACACTTTTCTTTTTTTTCAAACCGTATTCAGCTAAGGGCGTAGATTGGTCATGGATAAAGACCGGACATGTACTTCTTGCTTGTTTTCTCCACCACAAGCCATTTGCATATATATGTGTGCGCAGTTGAGACAGCACTTGATAGAGATCTTTTCCAACTGAAAGACCTTTTCTTGGATGGTTCGATTTTAGTGCATTTGAAGCATTGGGGGTTCTGAATGGCTCTTCAAAAGAAGGTTTACAGTTCACCGTGAATGGGTGGCAAGGGCTTCTTACATTTATGCTTCTTGAAGCCTACTCTGACGAAAAGCCATAATCTGTGAACTAAAAGCCGGCATCTCTTTTGCGAGTTTTCATTAGATGTACACTAATATTTCATCTTCTTTGCACCGTGGGAAGGATGGCAATTAGGCAAAAGGGGTTAACTCCTCTAATGTCTTTTTCATGCACGAGATTTGTGTCTCAACTCGCTGAAGTTGTGTTTACAAGGCAAGAAGCTGGCTAGCTTTTGGCATGCTTTACGATCTTACGAACGCGAAAACCACGGTAGACTTGGTAGTCGTTGCACTGGCGGATGTACTGTACCATGGATAACTTATGGACTAGTAGTGGAACCCAAGCCTCTCTAACGCAATACGCTTTATTAGGGAGGTTCGTAACCTGCATTTGAAGAGACGAAGACGGGCTAAGCTATGGAAGAAAGCCATGTTTAGATTATGCTCAGCATGAACTGCAGAAACTCGGCTAAACTCTCAGTAGATCGAACCTACCATTGGTCATGTATGCTCATGAAACCCCCAAGTTTGCTTTCCTTTCTGAGAGTTTTCTCGGAGCTCAATTGCAACTAGCCGTGGAACTACATTCCGTGGTTTAAAACGTGCTATTTTATTATTACTTTTGAGCTTTTATTCGAAATAGAAGGCAGTATGCACTGTCTGGTGATGCTCATACTGATGAGGCTGTTTTTACAGGGACAGGAGGGTCAGCCACCATTGCCACCATTTGCTTTCATCACACCCTCCAAACTGCCCATTGATCTGCGAATTTACGACAACCAACTGTTGGAACGCTGCCTAGTTGTGATTAACCAGTTGCGGCAAGAGGTCCACGATAACTGGTTTGAAGATTTCAAAAACAACCTCTACATTAGTCTCAAGCGTAAGTTAACTGACTTTTGTTCTTTTTTAAAGCACCACTGCATTCACCTCAGAGGCGGAGTCACATTTCGGGCTCCGACTTGTAATTGCGGCGTGTTCAGGCGTGGTGAATGTCATTTCAGTGTCGAATTTTGTTGAAGGCGCTTACGCAACACAATCAACTTTTTGACGGCAATTGTTATGATCCAGCGAAATGGAAATAGTCAGGTTAGATGAACTTTGAGACGAGGAAAGTAAACAATTTCAATGGTGAAAGTTCGGACTCCGGGTGTGAATTGAGGTGAATTTTTTAAAAAAAGTTTGGATGTGAGGCAGACTTCACTTAGGATTTGCAGAACCGGTAGCCAAGGCGACATCAAAACTATTCATACAGACTTGATACCTTGGTCTGTCAAGACTGTTTAATTTTTTACCATTTAAGTGGACTTTTCTTCCAGTAGCAAGTGTTTCGTAAACATTATGCTTGTGTGTTATTCCACCTCGCAATTAACTTTACCGCTCAGTTTTTTTTGGCTTCTGTTGATACCAAACAGTGATGGCTGGCATTCGCTAGCATCAAATTTTGACAGGCTTTTGCTTATTGGCGCTTTCTATGGTGTCAGGAAGACGGTCCAGTGCAAATTACAAATTTGAGTCACTGATTTGAAGCTTTATTTTAAAGAAAACTCTAAGCCCTCTTTGCTACATTCGAGTCGGTGATTCACCGATGCTTGAGTTCCATATGCGCCTACAGCAGAGCGTGAGGCATTTCACATAGTAGGTCCATTTTGACCGTGTGTGGGTTGGTAATGTCATAAAACGTGAATGGTGGAACTCCTCCAGTGCTAAGGGTATAATGCGAGCGTAAAATTCGGTGGTTTAAAAATGATACCACCAGAGCCTTGAATGCAGAAGGTTATAATGTGATAATGTAGAATCAAACCAGTCGATCGGAGAATTTGACATCAACTTTCTCCCACAAAAGGCCATCTTTTAAGGTTCAGCAGGGATCCAAGTCACCGAGTTACCCTCAAACGGAGGCTAGTTTAGACTGCTGTAGAGGCAGCCAAAAGGCGTGGAAGTTTAGTAAATTTGCATTATTTTTTCGTTTCAGGCGCTGGAAAGTCAAATACCGAGATCAAAGATGTAAGTGTTTCTCGCCTCCTCTTTGTCCGGTCTGGTGTGTTTTGCAGGAAAATCTCAAAACTACATTATTTATTAGTTAAAGGGAATAGGCGAATTTAAAATGAATTTGCGTCCTCTGACTACGAGCCCCTCTTTGATATAGTGTAAAAAACCGAGCAGATATTTTTCATGCGGAGCGTTTACTATCGTCGGTGTTAAATTGAATGCACCATTGACTTGGGAATAATTTATGGGGCAATATCTAAATGACGTTCATGTTTAAGGCACATTACTCACGTCAATCTGCTAAATAGCCTTTGTGAATTCACTTGGAAGGTTTAAACACTCACTTCCTCAGATTGACTTGTTTTAATGGCCCTATCAAATCTGCCAGCTGGGTAGTAAACAGTAGGAATGAGAGAAATCGGATTTTTTTTCAAAAGCGAACTTTAATGTCATAGTCGCACGACGGACATTATTTCCTTTCCTTTCCTTTCCCTTAGTTTTCTCCAAGTGAGCCTCCGAGCAGGTAGACCTTAGTGTGTCGCGACGGAAGAGCAAAACTTCACTTTTGCCACCTTAATTACCTTGTGTCTGGACTGTCATGCATATTTTCCAAGAACTAACCTAAACAGGCGCCTTAATACGAGACGTTGGGATTACTTGTACTGGGCAGAAATGTTCACCACACGGTACTGGTATGCGGCCGCTGCGCCAGCCACAACACTGGAATCATGGATCTTTGTATTTTGCTTCCATTTATAATTTAAGACAAAAGGGTTTTGCAGGAGAAACTACTTTTCTGGTTTTTTAACTGCGCATTTGACATTTAGATAATATGCGCTCGTGGACTGAAGGAGTATGCGAAACGGCTTTTCGAGGCGATGCGGGAGAACGAAGCCCTTCACGCCATAAGTCCGACCATCGGTAATGACTTCTTCCCTTCGCCCACCTTTTTTACTTGGGCCATTATTATCACTAGCACCAAGCATTTTTTTTAAATTCCACTTTACGAGTTGAGAGTGAAACCGTATCGGCACCTACATCGGTCTCACCTTAAAAAAGGATATAGCATTCATTCCCGGTAGAGCGATTATTTTATTCAATAAAGGGAAAATAAAAATGCAATTTTGGGAAAGATTCAGCCGCGTCCCCTGGGATTTTCTGTTTCTTTGATCTAAGTCGTGAATGCCTTTCCCACACCGAACCACTCGTTGGTAAACAAAGGGCGGGATGCCTTGATGTTGATTGAAGTAGTCAAAAAAGAATAGCTTTAACTTCTCTCAAATGAAAGAGAACCTAGGCACATATTAGTGCCTTTGAAAGAGTGGGAGCATAAGCGACTAGTTGGTTCGCCTTTATCGTTCATAATGCACGACAACGGGCCCTTTAAATTCATAATTTTCTGGGGCAGTCGTCTCACATCTAGTAGGCTTTTTGAAATACGCCTTATCGGAATGACACAGTTACAGTGATCCTATACTCCACCACAGCTGAAGCCCTAATCCAGGAGGCCACCTTCAGCCTTGCAGTAATGGAGTCAAAGGCGAGTCTGTGCGACTCCTGGCTGGCCCACAAGGCGGCCACTGAGGAGCTTATGGAGCGGACTCATCCCATCCTCTGGGGCATTACACAGTGGCGGAAGGAACAAATGGCAAAGGTCAAGGCAGCATTTATGAAGGTAACGGCTTGTCCACATTTTACAAGCTATCACCAGTGGTCTTATTGTGCTTCAAAAGGCTGGTTAATGGCTTGAGTACTGAATGTCTGGGTGGAATGAAAATGTACCCACAGCAATATTATCTACGTGAGTCCATGAGATGACCTTTATAAATTCGTTGTTTGTCCTAAAAGCAAAGACCGATAAAGTGTACCCACCAGTATCCCCAGTGTTTGCCTCTCTGCATATGACCTCCGAGCGTTAGAGGTAGGAAGTCGGTTGTGCACAAAAACTTGCCGCTGCCTCCACATCGGACTGTGCAGTGAGGATTTGGCCTATGGTCGAAAGGCCAAAAATGGCAGTTAAAAAACGTTCTACATTGGAGAGTGGGAGAAATAACACGGGAAGTTCAATCTAATCCTCGTGGATGTGAATGCTCTACGGGACTTAATAAAATGCACAGCCCTGAGACTTCCATGATGGTGAAGGGAAGCATAATTATCGGAGGGGGGGGGGGGGAATGTTTACATTCGGCGTACTGTAGGGCTTGGATCTATCAGCATGGCTTGGAGGCCAGCCTATCTGTCAAGGGCACAATGGTGGAGGCGCTAAGTCATACCTTTACCAAAACAGGCAACCAACTTATTACACAGCCCCTCTCCTCTCTCCAGTATTCCCCTTGGTTGACATCCTGCGTCGGTCATTATAACGTAGTCAGCGTTGTACGAAAGGCATCCACGAGTCGATCGTGCCAATCGTCGAATTTGTGTGCATGTGCGAGGATATCTGACTGCAATGTCACTGTTTCCTCTCGGAGATTATATTTTGACCTGGAGTTTTGTCCTGTTTGAAAACTGGATTTGAGAACGGGGCAATGCCCTTAGTTGTAGAAACGATGGTTCAAAAGTAGTCTTATGACAATGGGCAGAGTTAAGCATAGCTCCTTGGGGACAAGGTTTCGCTTCCACTTTTCTGTTCTTGCTACATTTCATATCAGTCGTATCTAACTAGTAGGGAAGTGGAGGAGGTATCGTGAGTTCACCTAACTGACATCTTCATATAGGTGCAGTAGACAGCCCCGCAGCAATTTTTTTCAGATAGTTTACAGATATTGTTGCTTTATTTGTTTGTAAAATTCCTACAGAATACGAGACTGGGGTAGTTGGCGACGGTAGACGCTATTTTCGGCCCATTTCTTAGAATTCGTCACGGATTCTCCCGTCCGCACCGTATGCACCGCTTTCGCCCTGTTGTTTATCACTCAGCAGTAGGAATCATGCTAACTTTCCTGCACGATTAACTTCATTTTCCGTCGTTGTCAATGTGGCGCTCCGAGACTTCCCTGAAGGCGGCAGGAGTCATAATACTGGGGCTGAATGTGTATTATTAACTTATAGAAGGGGCTCGGGGACTAATAGCGAGATCCAAAGGCCATGCCGCGGAGCGGATGTGCAATTGCAAAGCTCTACATAGCTAGTTACCAAAATTGGAAGTTAAAGGGACAATTAGATTAGTACAAAAAAGTTAAGTTTTCGAACCTATTAAATCTTAAGAAGGCAGCACCTGATTCTGCGAAGCGAACGAGGATTTTCGGCTTTATGAAAGATATGCATTAACACTGGTGCAAAGTCGTGCTCCAGAAAACCTCTAAGAATCTTTTTCGAAGGCGTAATTAGCTGCATTAATCTGGAGAGGGGTTCCATCCTTAACTTCCAAAAGGACTGGTCGAGCCAGCATACAGATACTGGTCATTCACCCTCTTTTAGTAGGCACTGCACCCACAACAAGGCGTAATTACTTTCATTGGACAGCTTTGGAGTTTTTGTCTCCACAACATTCTATGTGTACATTCCATTCACAAAAACTCAGGTAGGTATGATTGCAATTTTTACACTGCCCGTGCTTGATGCAATCCAAATGCGTAGTTTCCTCCAAACAGAAGCGCTTTTGTATGCTGTTTGACAAATATGCCCTCCCTTTCAGGCGCATCGGTTTGACGTTCATAGGTCGGTGGTTGAAAAGTGTAAGGAGCTGGGCCTTCATCAATACGGTTACTTTGTCAAACGCGATTTACTCTTTCTCACTGAGGTAAGTTGCCTCCATTGCTATGCCTAATTCCTAAGTAATTTATAAATGCAAGTCAGTCTGATGAAGAGTATGTGTATGCCTGGGTTGATTACAAGTTAACAACTTGGCTTGAAGATGAGCGTTTTGGAATTCATGACCTGCGCAAAAGGATTGAGCAAGAGTCAGTTAGTAAACCAGTCTCGAAAAATCCTACTTTTGACTATTTGTGAGAAAAATCCGCAATCAACAGCTCTCTTCGAAATACTAACTTTCCAAAAATAATAAATTCTTCTTTGCATAGCGTTTGATACCGAAATTACGGCGACTTGGAGGGCTTGGGAAGCGCGTAGCCTCACGCGATTGCCCCTTTGGGTTAGCGAGTGCAGTGGATGGCAGATTGAGCTTGGCAGTGTTGAGACAAAACACCGGAAATAGATGAAATTATGAAATATGGATGGAACCAGCGCTACCGCACCACAAGGCATAAAGTTGGATAGTCAAATTACACGTACAACTTGTGCATTGTGTTGGTATGAGCACGCCTCAGTGGGTGGATGATGATTTTAGACTTTTCGCATTGCAGATTAGTGACGGCGATCGGAAAGGAAGTAGCTAA
This sequence comes from Taenia hydatigena, assembly GCA_036345935.2. Lineage (NCBI taxonomy): Eukaryota > Metazoa > Platyhelminthes > Cestoda > Cyclophyllidea > Taeniidae > Taenia > Taenia hydatigena. The sequence continues at coordinate 18,267,713 of JADWOT020000003.1, forward strand.
GAACGATTTTGAGATTGTTGAATCGCGAAACAATTCTGGTGCACTACTGCATTTGCCAAAGAACGACCTTAAGGTGGACCTACTTGCGGCTCATTAATCTTGGTACCGGAGGTATCTCTGCAGAGGCAATGAAACTCAAAATGTGCAAACGATTTGCATTGGTCATTGCGCCTACTGTAGAGATTCGATGGAGCAAGGATAGTCTTGAAGCTCAAATTGTGAAAGGATCACTGGGATGCCGTAGTTTAAGCAGGTACACTAGTCATTTCGGTCAGTGTGTGCGGACAAAGGGTGTTTGCGGAAGGACGTCAAAGCACATCGTCCACCGCAGTCACTAAACTTAACACCACCCTTTCCTATAAACTGATACACCACAAACGTCACAAATACGTGACGCTGATAGCAACCGCGCTACTAATCGTAATGTTCTTATCAGATGTGCTTCAAAGCTTACTACAGTCTCCCTTAGAACTTAACCTCGCTTAGGACGAGCTTCATCTCGCATTCATGGCATGGCGATTTTGGGGTGGTTATTGTGGCAATACAGGCGACGCAATTCAGCACCAATTCCTGCGCTCTGGAAAGCATTTTGGAAAAAATCTGGCAATGCTAACTGCAAAAAAGAACAAGCAAATTGTCAAATATGAATTAAAACACTCTCATTCTGGTGTAGTTATTTCCACTGGAAGGTGTGAGGGATAATTAATTGCACATCTTTCATACCTCGTGAAGCTTCCAGCATACTCCAGCACTCGAGAATGACCCAGAGGTACAATAAAAGGAGGGAGCGCCTAAGTGTTCCATTCAGCAAAAGTGGAAGGCGAACAAATGACCAACGTATTGCATAGCGTCGTCTTCGGCGCTCCACTTGGTCAACTCCCTGCATCCACCATCACAAAACAGTCAGTTCTGCAGGGAAAAGTGCGCACCAACCAACTGCGCTAGTCATCAAATTTGTTTGCAATTGTGAGCACATCTAACTGTAACGTTACTGATCCATCTCGACAGTTCCATTGAATCTGGAGTTGTATCTTGCATGGATTTGCCCCCTGCTGCTTCCGATTTAGTGCGCTGAGGTTCCCCTGAAATCAAGAGGTCGTAGTACTTGGGCAGGGTATGCATTCTCCTACGTACAGAAGGGCAGGAAGGCCACGCTACCCAACAGAAGTAGAAGTACGGAGCCTTCAGTGCCCTTGGAACCAAGACTGAGAGTTAAACAAGTGAATGATGTCTTATGCAAGCACATCCATCACAAGTGGCATTGTGGTAGAAGTCGAGGATCTCTTTGAAAAAAATGATAGGGATATGAGATTTGCTTTAAAATTGGGGGTCTTTCAGAAATATTAGATTTTGGTTTCCATACGAAGCATGTTCGTGGAATGAGGACGCAATATGATGAAACGTAAGGAGAACAAGCGTAACTTAAGGGCAAATTCTTCCAGTAAAATATTCCTCGATGCTTATAGGACTTAACGTGGAACAAGTGGATGTTCCAAGGTTTTTAATCTTTTGTAATTTTGTGAACTCCACCGAATCGGATTGTTCAAATTGCAACATTTGTTGCGCAGTGGGCTTGGATGCAAGCCCTTCCAACATTTATTAGGTAGTGGATTGGTGCTTTTGTTGCATGAGAAATTAAAGGGACCAAGTTTCGGAGAGGAGTGAAAGTTGCAAACTATTTTTTACTTTTACAGAGGGAGAGTCGAATACGGGCGGAGTTGATTAAAACGTCGATGTGCCCTGACAATCGTTTCACGTACAAGGTGTCCTGCAAACTAATGCGTCACTGGCGCGTCTACCGTCGAGACACCATCTTTCCGCATCATCGGGAGCGCGTGGACAGCGTCCTTCTCCTTAGCCGCCGACCCGATAGCGTGGCAACTGAAGCTGGGCCGTCACCGGATCCCGAGCATTCCGCCCTCCTACCACAACGCAGCAGCTTTGGCCACTACAACATGGTGCGTCTGGTTCAAAATGCTACTTTCTAAATATAAGTAAACAGTACTTTGTAGTAGAGTACGGGGCAAGCATCTTTGAGGACGCTTATTAGTGTCACATAAAAGTTTTTATTTTTATTTCCTCAGGAAATAAAGGTCGATAAGTAACGTGCCTATAACTGGTCTACATTGCAGACAAGTGTTCCATTGAATCATGTAGAGGTTTGATTATGCATTTGCATCTAAAACCAGTAAAAATCTTATTGCAACAACTTTCAGTGGTTCAAATTGTCCATCATTTAATTTCGGTAATTTTAACAGGGGCTTAGTGCAACTTCCGATGTAATGATCCCGCTATAGAACTCTACGAAGGGCCGAGGCCAAGTTTAAAATACGGGCAGCTGGTGGACAAACCTAATTCAAAAGTGGTCCTTTATTGCTAATGACGCGTCATAAATGTCTTCCCCCAATCTGTTGCAGTGTTTAATTGACTCAAATAGGGTCATAGCAATAGCATAAAAATGTGGATTATTTGCTTATCTTCTTCAATTTTAAGCCGGAATATATTGTGGTTAAACACTGGCTGTTCAAATCCTCGACTCGTTATGCATTTTGGCGGTGGCGCGCTTTCTTCGTCGCTACTCTCGTTCTCCTCATTCGCTCATCTCAGCTCTTCTTGGTATGTTGCATACTGCTTGACCCACACCCTACTGAACCAACTGAAGTAACCTAAGTTTTTTTAACTGTACAAATCTATTTCGAGCATACAAAAGCGTTTACCGGTTTCCTGAACTTCTGATCCCTTTTACATGAGTTTAAATCCTTATGCCTCACCTAAGGTAAGAGCGTAATAGCGCCACTAATCTGCTTTTCGTTACTCGTTACTTAATACCTTAGTGCCTTTGATAGTTAGATTTTGAAAGCCCTAATTCTCGTTCGTTTCGTTAAGGGAAGTTGGTGTGAATCTCAACAGGTTGGACTTGGTTATAATAACTACTTCAGAAATGTATCTGTCGAAAGGTCATCCGGCCTGACGTGGACGCGAAGCACAACCAGGGTGCACGTTGCTTAATTGCGTTGCATTAGCTGTGCAAAGAAGGCTTTGACTCACCAGCCGTTTATGTTCCGCCTCTTTACTCCACACCCATTTTAGGTCTTCCCTATTTATTGTCCATTTCATCTTACACGACTGATATGGCCACTAAGGCAGTTCTTAAGTTTTACGGTTGCTGACATTACACGCCCTGGTGAAGTAATATTCATCTAAGCTATGCCTGTTGTGTTTCTTTCCTTTAGTACACAATTCCATGCAATTCGCCCGTCAGTTTCACCGCGCTCTTTCGGAAGAAACCAATCCCGCTTTCAGCTGACGTTGATCCAAGGACGGTACGAGAGCCTTTTGTACCCGGTTTATAGACTTTAAAAGGGTTGCATTATCCTGGCTATTCCACCAAGTCAGTCGTCATCCTGGCTTTATGAAGTTTATTGGAAGAGTAAACATTGCCTGCGGACAGTGCTTGTACTTTAAAGGCCAGCCATAACACCTGCATTTTAGTTCTGATTGTTTGGCCACTGGGGAGCTCCTCGTCCTAATCAGAAGGCAACATCGACATTAAAGAAGAATCCAAAAAAAATTTATGCCGCTTCTGGCCAGCCACACCCAGTCTAGCAGGGTTTCCCTGGAGCTCCTCCGCAGAGAAGATCATAACTACAATTATTTAAGATACTTTGTTTTTTCCCACCACTGATGTCTGGGGAAAGAAGAACTAAAGCCCTTTACGAAGGGCATCCATTTGTTGTCAGACAAAACTATTTTTAAGCAAAACAGTATCGCATGTTTGATGCGATGGGATCAAAATTTTAGAAGGAATGGCAACTCAAAACAGAAGCAAGGAAATGTTTGCGGCACTTCTTTTTCCTTTATTCGCGACTATCCTGCCCTCAGTGGCCAAAATTAGCCACTCTTTTTTATTACCTACTGTTACAAGTTAAGCATGCAACATCGAGACCGCTCCCACCTGATTGAGGCGAACAACCTCAATACACGTCTATTTAACCGCAAAATTTTTAAGTGAATTTACTTTAGCTTCGCTACTAAGCATAAGTGCGAACCTAGCAGGGTCTGGAATCTCCAACTCACATCTAAACACATTTCTACACGATGGAGGTAACCTTGCTATATGTTTTATATACAAGCTTCTTGTTAAATTGGCACGATTAAAGATGGAATAATCGCCCTGGAGGAACGTAAACAAGCGCAGCGTCCCGAGACTTTCCTCAAAAACGAAAGAGGACATAATATTGGGGGCTACCGCTATAGCCTGGAGATAAAGTAGCGAAGCCCTTAAGTGGTCCATTACCAAGACCAAAAGTTAGGTAAACAACTCATTACGTAAGCACTTAAGATGTCCAAAATGATGTATGGGTTTATGAGAGGAGATTTGTGTCCTAAGAATTATTCATACATTTAACACCTTTGAAATGCAGAATCCCACAATGCGTAGTGTTTACCACTGGTGGGTTATCGAAAGGCAGCCACTGGAATAGCAAGATGGCAGCGGAGTTCATGCGGTTATGCGAAAGGCAAATTTACCTAACACCACAAAATTACTGCCTTCAGAATGACTTAATGGTGATTTTAGGGCTACATTTATTACACAAACGAAAAGCAATGTCAGACCTTTCAAAGTCGACTTACTGGGCTGTGGACATCAGCACGAACAGCCGTGGATATGGATCGGGGAGCAGGTCCTGTTCTTCACCGTTTCTGCATCTTCTTCAACACTGTCATGCTCTCCATCCTTCTTGTCTTGCTGATGCCACCCATCTGCATAGTTCTATCCACGCTCTCCATAGGCTTCGGTCTCCTCGGCCTCTTGCTGATCCCCGCTCTCAGTCTCGCGTTTCACCTGCTCTGCATCATTCTATGGGATTTCTATAAACCAGGTAGGCTTGTACCCTTCTAACGCCCTCGGTTGTAGGCATAAAGAACGAGTGTAGAAACGTACTGCTTCCTGATCGTCATGAATTTGCTGCGTGGGAGGGTCTTGACAGCTAGGGAAGAATGACGTTAAGTGCAGTGTCAGCTTTCATTATTGGTTAACGGGCCGACATTTCAGCTATCAAACTAACTTCTCGTTTCGTCGTTTCACAATGCCAGATTAACTCTTCAGCACTTTTTTTTAACAATAATGTTAAGATGCGAATGAGAAATGGCTTGTCTGTAGGTAAATTGTCCCTTGCCAATTGTCATATCTTACTGGCGCTGGCTGTCGTTGTTATCAGCAAGCTGAGTTTGTCAATGTTTCGGCCAGTAAACATACCATTGTCCTGCGCTTGACACACCACCACGTTGAAAATCCCAAGTAGATGTATATATATATATATATGCACACCGCCGATAATTATTTAAGCCGGGAACATTGGCTGCAGTATTTCCACCAGCCTTGGGGATTAACCAAAGGTCATAACAGCCATTCTCTGTTTGACAAAAGAGGAAGTATGTCACATAAATTACAAACATTCTTCCGCTTTTGTGCTTGATCCGCCTCCCGCATACCAATGCGCGCGGATTCGGATCAGGGAGTGATTTATTTAAAGACATGCAACCCGGTGGGCTCTACACCATAGCTCACATTAGTTGCTAAATTCCTCCACCCAGGTACCAGCTGACTGAACACACTTACAATGCCCATAATTTCAATGCCTTTCTTGATTAATCTTGCTGCGAATGGTAAGGAGGTGAGATGCCTGCTTTGGAAGGGGAACACCTACTCCTTTTAAAGCATGCAGCATGTAAAACAAGGTGGTATGACTCCAGAGAAGCTCAAATACTAATACGACGGTAATTTTATTTTCACATAAATACGTGGTAAGGCCTCCTCGTTTAATTGTTTTGCTGTTTGAGATCGAGTGTGCGAACAGTCACCCCACCAGGGGCATTAAGCACTTGGAAAACCATTTCGAAATACCCTAGGTAATGACGGGGCTTTGCGCTGGTTGGTGGTCATAAAAGGAAGAAATAAAGTAGGATAGGGTTAGTGCGCAACACAAAGCACGCAAAAAAACAAGGAGCTTAAATTAAGATGTGGGCAAATTAGCACCCCATAACTCCTGGTTATGAGTGCTTTTGTGAGCTCACTAACTGAGGAGAGGGAAAGAAATCGCATAAACATCTACCTTTGTACTGCCGTTTGATTGCAAAGCCGAATAGTGGTGAAATGGCGTGTTTAACTGGTTGTTCCATGACACCAAAGTGAACAATGTGCCCAAACGAGCAACGGTACGCTTTTTGAGTTGCCTACTAGTCTCCGATGGCTCAACAAGCCTTCTGGCTGACCACTTTATGGCCTTATCATATCCTCTCTACCTATTGGTTTGCTCTGCGTCTGACTCACTTCCAGTCCAAAGTCCACTCATCCCACCAAGATAACTTTCTCTTTGTCATTCGCTTTTCCCCTAGCAATCCACCCGAACAGCCTGCTTCCAATCTTTGAGGCCTTCATCTGGCACCTGTTAATTCGGTGCCTCCTTCAGTTTGTTGCAGCCCTGCTCTGTGGCCTTCTTCTCTATCCCCTCCTTTCTCTAACTTTCACCTCATTCGGCCTCTTGCGATGGTTCCTGCGCTCAGTTTGGGATGCTATGACTTATCGAGTTTGCCTGAAATATTGCATTCGCATTCCCGCTCACGACAACTACATCCTCCAACGGCGTGCAGGACCCGGCCTCTCGCCAATGCATTTCTATAAGGTGAATCACCACACTTTTTTGACCTTTTTTAATTTAAGATACGAACGTGTTCCTCCTCTTTTTTAACTCTGGACGATGCAGGCGCCTAGAAATGTCTTGCTGTTTTATTTTGCAAAGATCATGCTGCAAAAGGCCTGTGAGTGTGGAAGTGGTGGATAGGCAATTGCCGTTAGCACCAGGACCAGGGTTGCATGGCAGCAGTATAAGGAGTTGGCTTGCGGTTGGTTGAAAGAACTCGAGTTTAACATTTACCCGTTGCATTTACTCAGCGTTGATGTCTTTTCAGCACCGTCACGTATTCTCGTCAATTTGAATTGAAGTCTATAAGACAGGCTCGTGTTTACTTTCACTCCACTTAAGGAACTTCATTGACGCGTTCATCCGCTTCTCTCAAGCTACTGACTGCATGTGTATTCTAGACGTTTCATTTGTGCTATCTTCAGCGTTGGACCCTGATCTTAAAAAAACTTGTAAAAATGACGTACAATGCAGAAGTCATGGATGCACAAAAACGATTATGACAAGAGAAGGCTGTGTCTCGCATGAAAATGTACTCATCTCAATGTGAACTTTTCCTCAGTCGGGTAACATTACCTTGCTTCACGCTTACTGTTAGGATTTAAATGAGTTTTGGATTTTAGACGACCTCATTCCGGAGTCAGTCCAAAGTGTTGGTCTCTTGGATATCTAGTTACAAGTTCCTTAACGTTTGTTTGAGTTTGGTGCTTTTTTTATCTACGTACTCAACTCCGATCGGGCGATTTCCCAGGCCATAACATGAGCGGATGCCTACAAACGGTCTTTTTACACACGATAGCCGATTAGGTTGGCTGATATATATTACTGCAGCGCTGCGAGACCTCCCAGAAGACGAGAGAAGGTATGATACCCGATTAGAAGAGGTTATGATAACAAACAGAAGTGCTGTGGGAAGGGGGGAGGGCAATAGCATGGCCTACAGACCACTCTATCCGGCGAAGGTAGAGTGGCGGAGCTCCAGAGTGGCCCCTCTCCTCTTCTGAGGGTAGTTCCCAGTGCTCCCCTCGGTCACAACGTAGTTGGTGTCGTTAAAAATAACACCCAAGAACCACGCGCAACTATGAGGATAAGTGACCGCAGCATCCCTCCTGGTAATTCAAATGCATCTAGAGTTTCGTCCTGTATGGGAACTGGGTTCTGGGAACGGGGGTATGTGCTGGCCATCACGCATATCCCTTTTTAGTCGTAGAAACACTGGCGTAAAAGCAGTCTTAATAAAGGATGGGATTTAACAGTTTTTTGGTGTTTGCCACCCTGTTCCCACTTCAGTACTGCCCAGCTACACATCTATGTGGGTTCTATCAAGCTAGTAGGAAGGTGGATGGGATATCATGTATCAACTTCGTTAATGTCTCCGTAAAGTACCGTAGGCAGTTCCGTAACGAACTTTTTCGGTCCTTTTGTTAGAGGTCGTCACCAATTCCTCTATCCGCAGCGTATGGGCCCCTTCTATCAAGCTTTATCATACAGCAATGGAAATCGGGATAGTTTTTCTTTAGGATCGAGTTCATATTCCATCGCTACTAGTGCAACACCCTGAAACTTCCCTAAAGGCGGAAGGATACGTAATAATTGGGTAGAGTATTGTTGAGTCGGAAAAGGAATTGAGGCTAGCGGTTCGGCATGGAAGCTAGCTTATCCAGCAAACGTACAACAGCAGAGCACCTGAGAGGCTCCTCTACAAAACTCGAGAGCCGAATAAATAGCAAAAGCATTACGATGCCATTCGAAATAGCCTCTTTTGGGTAATCAAGCTGTACTTCCTAAACGTATCTATCTTTACTTGTGACAAGTACAAATCCATATTTATGAGGAATGGGCTACATGTCAGTGCTTTTGTCGGCATAATCAAATTTTACCCAGCTTGGGGTATCGAATGTTCACTGAAATTTCGACACGTATTTTCAAGATAATGCTGTATGGAGCTTCTCTGTGTTGTGAATCCTGTTCGAAGAGGTTATAAGCGCAGCATGTCTGTGAATCGCGGATGTATAAATAATCAGAGAATTCCCGGGGGGACGCACATGGAGGGAGAGAGCATCCGGTGACTAAGTTCATCCGGACTGCGTACCCCACGCCTGGCCTGTCCCATTCCCACTTTGCTCCAGGCGTGTATGTGTGTGTGTTTGTGTGTTTGCCCTACAATCACGCAAGCGACAGAGCAAAACTGTTGTTTTTGGCCTCCCCTTTCCCTCCTTCGATCATGGTGCTGTGTTGCAGGGATTGTCATTTGGTCTCCTGCCCACAGCGAAAATGCATATACATACATATATATAGGCTTGGCAACAAATGAATCACTGTCTCATTAATGCCTAATGTCGTGCGGTACGAGTAAATAAACAGACTGACTGGCGGTACTTTGGCTCTTGGCTATTGTGATAGTAGTGACAGGGAGGCACAAAAGTCACACCCTGAAGACTGAACAGCTACAAGTATTGCTTAATCAGGTCCCCACTTTTCCAACTAGTAAAGCTTGCGACACAGTTCATAACCTTATATTATCCCCCCCCCCCCACCCCAGGAAATTTGAAATTCCTGTCATTAAACTCTGTGAACTAGCACTGCATAATCTTCATGAGAAATCTCTCCTGATGTTTCAAGTTTTCTCTCACTGGAAAATGGAATAAAATCAGGAAGGCATAATCACGATGATTATTTCATTTTTTAATCTAACTTTTGATTACTTTTAATTGGAAGCCTTGCTGTGGTAGAAACTAAAGTGGACTAGGTTTTTTTTTCGCCTCGGGTATTTGTCGAGTAGCTCGTTGGGTGTCGTAACTTGCGTGAAAGGGGGCTACATCGTTCACCACTTTTTTATGTGAAGCTCTCACTCACTATGAAAATACAATAAAATTATCCTAAAAAACACTCAACTTTATAAAACTGATTTATTATTGTTTTTTCTCATCCCTCCTAGGCTCGATTAGCCGACGTCTGTGCCATTCTAGCCGGCCAATTGGAATCCGTGGAACTGGAGGAGTGGAGGACACAAATGGAGGAGATCGCACGTGAACCCCTCAAGGCCTACAAGTATGCATGCATCACCCTACTACGTTCGTTTGTCGAAAAGAGGTACTAAGTTAGCGTAAAGTGTACCAGCAGACACTCGGATAAGGGGGGCAATCTGGCGACATACTGGCGGATTTGTGCCCAGCAAAGCAAGAGAAAGGTTGACATTTGGGAACGGTAGAATGGGTGAAAAGAAACTACTTTCCCTGATCACCATAGAGATTGTTGTGTGACTAATGTATTGCGCCTTGCTTGAATAACTACTTGTTGTACACAGGAGAACGAAGCCTCAGTCTTGGGAATTGGAGCAGGCGGTTAATTAACCCCTTCACAATCAAATGACATGACAAAGAGTGTTAGTGATACTTTTGTTTCGTGCGTTTTAAGTACTCCCCTCTTTCATGGGATTTGACAGCATATTTATTGTCAGAAGGGGAAAAGTACACCTTGAAAGTACCAATCTCACTTTGGGTCTTTTAAATTTGTCAACTTTTTGGTTAATATTTCTTGGCTTCGAGGTCATCGCCCTCGAAATGGTTAAAGCCTACTAATTCCATAATGTCGATGGGTTTTGTTAGCTCAGCCACCTTGGAAATGCCACCTTTGCACGACAGCTGTCCTCTGTGTGGTGTAGGCAGCTGCGTCCACGATAGTGTCGTGACCGACCTACCGCTAGTGGTGTGTGAACACGGGAGAAGAAAAAAATCTTATTTCCTTTTATGTTTGGAAGTTTTTTTTGTCGAAACCGTGGGGCAAAATTGCGTCGTTCCATTTTGTAGATGTCTGCATAGACATGAAGGAAGCCCGCGCGTAACCATTGACTGATTAGAGTAAACAACGATTTTATCAAAACAAGTGTCTGTGTCTCCTCTTGTTTCCTTGTCTTAGCCCCCCTCCCTTCCCCCTCCTCCGTCCTTCCCCATTGTCTTTTTTTTATGAGAGGACATAATGTCCATGTGTGCGTGTGGGGGCCTGTTCGTGGGAGTGTCTCACGGCCAGAGGAAGAGGCAAGATCAAAGTTCACATTATATTCTCCAACCCTAATTATTTGTGGTGATGGAGGAGGAGAGGGGGAGGTGGAGGTCGGAGAGTCATAAATTGTAGACTACACCTGCCTATTGAACAGTTTGGATCTTCAAAGCCATGGATTTTATTTCATTTTCTCAACTTTGGGGATTGACTCAGGCTAATTGTGGTATTGTTTTAGCCTATTCTAGCATAACCGAAGAGCGGAATGTGCCGGATTATGTATAGTTGAATTGGAAGGACAAATATTTTACCCAACTTCCGGAAGTCGTGTTCTTTCTATCAGATAAGCAATAAAAATCGCAGGTTATTCTTAGCTGAGCATTGCATTCATTTTCTTAGGTGTACATGAAATCGTTTGATACTTCTGTGTTGCGGTTTTATCAAGGCACTCGTCTATAAATATTACATGAAAGCCCTACGATCCGAAGGAATTTGGCAAGGAAGATTGCATACATTCTTTATGGGTTTCGTGAGCACCTTTCGAGTTTTGGGAGGTCGTCGAACCAATCATATCCGACAGTTCGTACCTTTTACTTTATACTCTACGTATATGCACACATCCCGAAAGTGGTTAAAAAGACAATCATTTGAAATCTACTTGCCTACAATTTTGTGGGGGTTAAGTGGCTCACGAAAATACGTTTCCATCTATGCGATGTGGCACATCTCTAGGGCCGCTGTAATACTATTACAGCCCACCGTGTTGCGGAAATGAATGTGTTTTGTGACAGCACAGAACAGTGCATTTTCGAATCTAGTCTATTCTTCATTAAAGGTAAAAGCGATTACCGCTTGTTATTACAGTTTTAAACACCCTGGTCCTCGAGAAGAAGGGGACCTGGCCAACCAGAAAACTGTGAACGAGGCGTGTGTGCAATCCCTTTTTTTAGCTCACTGGCGGAGAGTCTGGCGTGGCTTTCACTGTCTCCCGTGGAAAAAGGGATATTCTGCCAATTGCGTGGGCAAACAAAGGCCTGGATCGAAGATATCCATCTGAGAGTGAAACAGTGAGTTGCTATTAGTCCTTGATTATATGCACGTGCCTTCTCCCGACGGTGGGATGGACAAGTTTGAGACGAGGGCTAAATGTCATCTTTCTATGCCTGCGTAACTCTCTTTGAAGTGAAACTTTGTTTTGGGCACTCCAAAGACCAAGCTGCCCATCATTTCCGACTTTTTTGTTTTAACAAAAAGTAATACTTCAACAGTCCCAATGCAGGATAACTTTATGCATTTATAAGAACTCATGAAGGCATTTCTTTTTCTTCCTCGAGCGGTGGATTTGTACAACTAGTGGGTCCACCCACGCTCGTGGTGGGCGGAAAATAGTCGACAGCATGAGGTGGCCAATTGTAGTGGATGAGTCAGTTCTTACAGGTTTGGCAAGTAGGCTACTGTAAGCCATTCTACAATCCAAATCTGGTAGATATTTTTTATATTGTCTTTCATCTGCTGCCTACACTCGGGGAATCGCTTGCTTTATCCCTTTCAAGGTGCTTCATTAACATACCTTAAGCGTTCTTTTTGCGCTCTTAGCACAGCTTATACGTAGTCTTCAGAACCTTTTTCTGGCCAGTACCCCTTCAAAATTAAATTAAGCTAGGAAATGACTACGGCTCCAGTCCTGGTAGCCCATTTGTTATTCGCTTCCAGTAGAAATTTTTTTGAGGATTTCAATTAAATTTGGCGTCGACAGTTGCTCCTCTCTCCCGTTCTCTTCCCTCATATCGTAAACCCTAGTATCTTGACTGACAACAGCAGTGGAGTGAGTGAATTATCACTTGATGAGTTATGTCGAATCTAGGAATGCCTGTTGTTGGTAATAATTAGCACAGATGCCAGATGAATGTGGTCACAAAAGCTTGGTGCCTGTAACGGCCACCAAATTACCCCCAATAAAAGCCTTTGATGTTATGTTCTATCAGCTGAACGTGTAGGATCATTAGACAACTACGAATGGCAAACAAGATGGATGGATGAATGACCACAGAAATGGCATGAAGTCGTGCCCCACGCAAATAACTTTGTCTGCTCAGGATGCGGTTACTGGTTACTTGCACAAAGATTATTGTCCTTCAGACAAAACTATTTTACATTTAGACGGAGGGAAGCACTCCAACCCAAGTTTCCTCGCTGCCAAGCCAATCGTCTCAAGCTCACTGCTAACGATCTTCAGGTTGGTTTTTTTTGACATCCGCTTGCAAAGTCACAAGTAGACATATCTGAGCGACGTGAGGTTGGGGTATTCCAACCCAAGCAATGAGAGGGAGAGAGAGAGAGTAAACGAGTTGCATCACTTCTGTGCTCAACTGTATAAATGAGGTAATCCATAACGATCAGAGTTTTTGGTGACGAAGGAGAATGTCTACGAAGCTATCATTCCTTCAGAAATGCATGCACCTCAACTCTCCAAACACTGTGAAGTGAAGTCATTAAATTAGCTACCTAATTTGGTGCCACAGAAACCGTTAAGAAGTGTGGAAAATAAATTGCGACGCACTTTCTTTGGCTTTGTATGCTAGAAGCTAAATGTTTCACTGGGGATTTTGAATTTGATTAATATTAACTTCAAAGGAATGTCAGACCATAGGCATTGGCCTTTTTTGGTGCATGGCGAAACTTTTACCCATCGGCTTTGGTGTTTTATTATGCAGAAATTCACCATTGTTGGAGCCGCACAAACACAAAGGTTTTATGAAACTCGAATTCTCCCCAGATTGCACTTGCTAAATCGCAATCCCGAGGAGTGGTGGTCGTGTCGAGGTCTGCGAACAGACGACTTTTCTGGTTTGTTTCGTCTTATCAACCTTCGTGCCTTTTTATAATAAGTTTGTGAGAAAAAATCCTTGCCTGGATTTTGGTACAAATACCCCTCTAAATCCCCTTATTAGACAAGATATTATAATAAGCTTTCTCCGCTTACCGTAACTTACAGGAAAGAAAAGAGGGAGCTGCAAATTATGGTTTGATGGTGCTTTCAGCTTCGAGTGTATGAGCATCTGAAAAAAACGAGAGCTAGCAAATTCAGTTAACTCCACAAAAAATACTGCTGTTTTGGGAACTATTCTCGAACTCTGTCTAAACCAGATACCCATCAATGCCAAATCAACTTTTACACTCTCCTCACTGCAGACGTGGAAGTCAAGTCTGCCTCTTCAGCCATTGCCAGTGTAGCAATGAGCTGGGCTTTATCTTACCGTTTTTACAGTTTATTCAGACAAAGTGGCATTAGAAGACCCATGCACACCCTTTGGCAAAGTGGCATGTCGTTTGTGGACAATGTCACACCTCACCTCAACGATTTAAAAGTCGAGCTTGCATGCCTTACCGTCAGAACTCGAAGGTACTCACAATTACCTAGACAAAATCCTCTGTTTTCGCGCTGCATGGAGTTTGCATTTCAGACAGCTTTATGGTGTCTTTGTCTGGAAGACGCACGTTTTACGATTGCGCATACTTTCCGAGGAAAGGATAAGCATTGAGGTTGGAGTAGCATTTTGCCGTCTGTTAGAGATATAGTACACGCACCTCTGATAGCAGATTATGAGGTGACAAGGTGAAAAGCACTTATTCCAAATGGTTTCTTTTTAATTTTACAAAAATAATGATTCATCACCTTCTAAATTAGGCTTAACAGTGTGTTGTCTCCTTTTAGGGCTTTGCATGAGGCTAGTGAAAAATGTTCTGGGCGAACAATTCCTAACAAGCCTAAAAGAGACGGATACGGTATTTCCATTGCATGTGAGCTCCTTTGAAGTGAGATAACTTGCTTGACTACCTCTGCCTACTCTTTTTGGAGTGGATCACGCAAGTGCTTTGGAGAGGACCGAACTCTCCTTAGGTCGGGTTAGACTTTACAGATGGTTGCTGTTTTCACTTCCTACCCTATTGTTAATTTGATTGAAAAGCTTCCAAGTAAACTACCTGAGGAAGCCTAACATGGGTGTTTGCAAGAGGGCTTTCTAAGTCGGTTCATCGTTCGGCCTAAGTACTAAGTGCGTGGTAACCTCTCGAAATTCCATCTGTCTATTGGTGATTGATTTTATCACTGCTACTGAGGATTTCACCTTCCTTTTCATTCCGCGGCAGGTCATTTGTCTGTCAAAAATCCAGACCCGGGAGTTCCACGAGTTGGCTGAGTTCTCACCGTACTTACTTCTCAGAGTGTGGCCCTAGAACCACCACCGTCTTTGAATATGTTGCGTCACCCAAATATCACGTCATTGTACCGAATTTTGTGCTTAGAGTTTTCTGCACGAACAGACATTCTCAAGGGTTGTAGGCCTGTTGTTCCATGCACGTGCTGTTAGCCACTATTGTCTGCCATCTCGATAAGCGGATGTCTGGACTGGCCAACGATATGGAAGTTCGATACTAGTGATAGGCCACACTTCTTTCCAACTACCGCATGTATAATCACCACAGTAGCACTTCTTTTTTATCAAAATAAGTTAAGTTTCTTTCAATACCAACAGTAATAATTTTGAGTCACAAAGAGCTGGTCTCACTAGGGCTCTAGATTAAAAGCTGAGGGGGGAGATCATCCGAATACCATAAACCCCACCATCTCAACTCAGTGGGAGAGAGGAGGCCGGTAGACCCACCCAATTTGGCTAATGTATGTTGCGCCTATATTTGGCCAGGAAACCTCTGTCCCAAATAAGGCTGATAAGTACCGGGTTCTTTTGTCAAATGAGTTCCCCCATCACAAAATAGCACTTTTTGAACTCTTTTAAAAATAAAACCTAATGGCCAGAAATGCACTATCAATTAAGTGATGAAAAAGTTGTGTTGATGGAGCGACGCGTATTTATCTCCTTGCCAGGTCCGTCAAAAAGGTATTGTCAGCAGATTCGCCCAAGTTGTACCACCAACTCCGTTCATAGCACGCCGACCTCTAACGGCCACCGAAGCCTGCGTTGCAGAAACTGTTGAGGAAGCTGCGACTCCAAGGCCTGAAAAACATAGCAAAACAATTGTTAACACGTTGAAACACTCTCTTCCACCTTCTTTTGCAAAGAAGTCAAGAAAAGGGGCTGATGCAGGTCGCAAGTGTCACTCCTATCCACTGCTGAACAGTGAATCTGATGATCGGCAATGTGGTTATAACCTTGAAGAGCAGCCGTCAATCGATGTGGACTTAGACGATAGTGAGGTTGAAAGTTCGTCGGGCAACTCAAAACGCCAGACGGTTATCCTGGCCAAAGGAAAACACAGTGGGATGGCCCAAGAGGTGGAGGAGGAACCAATGCATGAGGATGGTATATCGATTGAGTCTATGGTCTTCATTCACATTGAGCTCCCACTCTTTCCCCTCTCCGCTTTTGTACCCAAGGCACTACAGGAGGCTGCTGCGGCCCGAAATAAGAGGTGAGTAACCTTTCTTAAGGCTTGAGAACCCTCTATAGTAGTACATTGTTCTCCGATGGCATACAGGCACTGCAGAAAAGTTAATTTGACGTCCCAATGTTCAATGTACAAATCCACTTATCGCGCATTTGCCCACAATTAAAATGGCCATTTTAACGCGATTTTTTTGTCATGAACGAATCGCCGAACGCATGATCTCTACTGGGTGGCATTTATAACTGATTGGTTTGGTCCACACTTTGGCCTTTCCCTACTCCTTGCCCAATCAAGTGGAAACAAAAAAGGCCCGAGTTGTTTTCTTGTCATGCAACTGCAGTTGACTGACCTTTTGCTACAACATTTTATTGCCTCAGTACAGCGAAGCAGACATTCAATTGCTGACACGTGAGCTGCTGGGGGGCCTTCGTCGAGGCGTTCTTTTTTTTCTGGGGAGGAGGGGGACACGACTATTTGTGTCGCTGCTTTTTACAACCACTCTGTGTCTGTCTTGGGTACGAACATGGATTGATGATACAAAAGAAGGGGAGACAGTGGGACGGAAAGTAGCTACACATAGGTAATCTGGTGGGTGTAATATCAGGCGATGAAGACGGTAGTTTCGAATAGACTGACGTATGCCATAGCGCTTTTTAAGCTTGATTGGTTACTGAACTGAAGAGATAAGATAATAGTAAGAATTATCATGGTACTGCCATGCCCCGGAGGCCAGGCCGCCCGACAAAGGTACAATGGTGTAGCCCCAAGTGGCCCGTCACAAAGACCAGGAGCTAACAAGCAGTTAACTTGTCCCACATAGATGGTCGCATTAATGCAAGGCGGATACCCTAAGTGTATTTCTCACAGCCACAACATAAAGCCATGCATTTGAGGTCTTATCACAATCTCCGATTTTCTGTATCTGCTTCAAAGGATCTTGGTCGTGCTGATCCGTGCTTACTTACAACTGCTTTTTAGTCTTCATAAAGTAGATAGAGAAATGGTTCCTCTTCAAGGCCATTTATGCCTCGCGGCGATTTTTTTGCTTATAAAGGCTTATTCAAGGTCACAAAGGCGAGGTCAGGCAATTTTGCAGTTCCAGTATGATTGTAAATGGAGCTTTATTTGTAAATACAAGATCCCCATTTATCCAGAATTGTATATTATAGGCAGCATGAAGGCTGCCACTAGACCCTGATGAAAATTATCTCAGCTTTGCAAAACCACAGTACCTGTTAGAATTAACTTATCCTGCTTAGTTTGTTTAGCCAAGATCAGTTACGAGGAGTCTTTTTTATCACTACTTTTGTAAAAATAGTTCGTACCTAAAAAAGGGCTAAAGCGAAAAATAGTTGACGAAGTGATTTCAATTTTTCGGTATTTTTCTGGTAAAATTGCACGCCCATTTCTTGCTCTGTGCACTTTCCATACTCGAAAGGGGTAATTTATTCATGCCATCATCGTATGCCCACTGTGCCTCTCCCCTCACCGATTACTCCATCCTCTCATCCGCTTGCACTAACTCCTCCCCTACTTTTCGGTCCAAAACTCACAAAATAACTTTGACGATTGCACGACACCATGGTAGTTTCTACTTTAACGATGAACGAGGAGTGGAATTTAACGCACTTCTCGAGAAGAGGGTGGACAAAATGTAAAAGATACATAATGATAAGTCTTACCGACTTCCCCGAGGGCGATGGAAGCTCGGGCCTACTGGTATGACTCGGAATTCAGCCTGCCCAATGAAGGTGCAATGACGGAGACCCAAAGTGACCCCTTTATCATAATTGAGAGCTAAATAAGCACCTAGCATATTACATAGCTTCTCTTCTCGTCTGGGCGTTGTTCTCGGCGCGCGTCTCGGTTAACCTCCCGCGTCAGCCGTTACAATGCACCCACGAACCAATCGGTCACGCTGTCCATCGGATTTGCGTGTAACTGGGACGGTATCTAATTGCAGCATCTCTAATCCCTCTTAGCAATTCTTTTGGATCTGGATTTGCATTCTTTATGGGAACCGGATTCTAAGAATGGGGCGATGTGCTGGCCATCGTGCATAACCCTCGTTAGTCGTAAGAACACTGACATAAAAGCCGAATCGTTCAATAAAAGATGGGACTTAGCAGAGTTTCTTGGGGATATGGTTTTGTACCAACTGTCCCTTACCACTTCGTTCCACTTCAGAGCTTCCAAGCCATATCTATCCGGGTCCCATCCGGCTGATAGAGAAGTAAAGTGGTAGCACGAGGTCACATATTTAATATCTTCATACAAATAATGTAGGCAGCTCCGTAGTAAACTTTTTTCGATGGTTTACGGCTTTGGGTGTTGATAGCTTTCCTGCAGAATATGGGACTGCTAGGAATTTTCACCGATCCTCCTATCCGTATCTTGCGTGTTTCTTCCGTCCCTCCAAGGTTTATCACTCAGTAATAGAAAGCAGGAGTTTTGTCTTCTGAGAGTGAGCTCACATTCCACTGCCACTAATTTATCGCCCCACGAATTCTCTGAACACGAAAGAAGACTTGGTACCCTGGCAGGATATGCATTGTCAACGCACAGAAGGGCTTGGGGTCCTACCAAAGTGTAATTGCGGAGCACCGAAGAGACCCCTTTACCAAAATCGGGAGTTAGACTAACAACCAACTCATTACAGACTGCCTGCATTTAATTTCCATGTCTTCTGCCACCTTGCTTCATTGTCGTTTTTTCCGATCTAGAGAAGGAAGTACATTTCTTACAAATCGGCAAAGTTAGAGAGAGCATTTTTAAATTTTTAAATTTACGGTGAGATTCCCATTTCGAGCCTAATTTCATGTCTTCAAAACGGATGTTAGTAGAGGAATCCCCTTCAAATCATTTGAAAACGCTTTGTTGGCTTTTTTTTAGAACCACAGGCAAATTTGGCCCAGAAAGCGGTCCTTGTACTCACACCACCGCTTCTGTGAACGGCTGCAGAGCCCCAGGCCAGTCAGTAAGAATTCCAGGCGTGTCATTTCCCACCTCTGCTGGTGACAGTGTCAAAAAGGTCGGAGGAATCGGGACACTGCTGAAGGAGGAAGAGGAGGAGGAGGAGGCAACTCCGCTCGTGGGAACACTGCCACTCACCGTATCGCCTCCATCCACCTTGGAGGTTAAACGAGCACCACTTGGTCGCCGTTGTAGAGACGCCTTGTGGATGTGTGTGGTTCGCACAATGACCAGAAAGTGGAGACTGGAGAAATTTGCCCAAGTCCAACGCGAGCTGCCATTCAGCAGTGTGATTGAAAATATTGGCCGGCTAATGCATCCGGTGGAGATTGTTTTGAATATGCACTCACGGTAGGTCCTCTACCCTGGTAGTTCCTCTCCCACGGTACAGTAAAGAGAGACGCTCTGGATGTTTTACGAGATGATATAGCCTATTCTGTGGAATATTTCCAATTTTCAGCGGTATTACTTCTTCACGATCGCACTGTAGAATGTTACCAAAGTGAAATAGATTTTAATTGGGTACTTTAAGGACCAACAATTCTTGTACATTGAAGTGAACTGAAATGGGAGAGATGAGTAAATAATGAAATAATAGGGGCCACGCAAATAAATATGAAATTTCCAACTTTTATTCCCAAAAACATTTTCTCACTTGATCATTGGACGAAGGATAAGCTGGTGGAGGAGGAATATTTTCCTAATTAACTCTTTGTTAATACCCGTAACAGTGCAAGTCCACATTTTTTCGTCACGATGCCAACCAAATCTTGTTGCGTTAGCCAACAAGAAATCTGGGGGAATATAACCAGTCTGTATTCCCTTATCTCGGCGGTGGTGGTACTTAGGTAGTTTTGTGCCGCCACTTGCATTCGACCTCCACGGAATCGAGATAGGGTGCTAAAAAGGAGCACCATCTATAAGACGAAAGGCGAGCCTTAGGGAGGAGTACTATATGGAATAAGTCATTTTACTCTCGCCAGTCTCGAGTAACTTGGGCAATAAACGGAGGGAGTCGCATAGCTCTGCCATGATACCCTTGCTTAGGCATCAAATCGGCTACACATTTTTATTATTTTTTTTTCAGCATAAATAATTAATCTAACATCATGCCTAACGCGAAGCGAAAATCATATGTGATAACGTTCATTTCGGAATAATTGAGACAAAGTGATAATGTTGAGGTGCGCTTAGCCGATAAGGCTTTCTCTTTGTTTAGAATTCTAGAGGAGCGCAAAATACACCGAGAGCATCCTATATTGGCCAAATATATTGCTGAGCTAACCGCCTTTCCACCGACGCATTTCGCCCCGCCCCTCAAATCATCCGGTGTCAGTTTCATCAACCCATTGCAACAGCAGTTTCACACTCTGGAGTTTGTAACCACGCACACCACGCCCATTCGTCACTTCTCATTGCGTCATGGGCCGCAGGCGTCGCACTCGTTGGAGGCACCGCTTGAACGACCGCTGGAGGGTGAATCGCCAAATCGGCGACCACGGGACTGGGATGATTTTAACCTCGCCTCTTGGTGGGATGTGGAGTCCCGACGAGGCCAAGACTACCTGGAGATGCGTGGATCGGTTGTGGACTTTTACACTGCAGTGACAGACACAACGACTTCGGTGTATGAGGAGACGGAGGATTTGGATGAGGAGGACGAAGTAGAGAGGGAGGAGGCGGAGATTGATTTCCTACTGGAGAGCGCGGCGGTGATGCCAAAAATGGGCGTTGAGGATGGGGAGGACAACCCATTCGGTCGGTCTCACGGATCGGAATGTTTTCAGCTAGTCAACATCAATGGAACCAGAATGGAGAATGTAAGTACTAGGCGATAAATGTGTTTTGGATTGAAAGCGATTAAAGTGGAATCTGTTGATCAATGGAGGGCGCTTTTTATGCGTTTCTGCACTTACACATACCCCCTGGCTGATGTTTGATGACACAAGGAGGCGTGGATATAAGTAGGCGTTATTGCAACGTCAAGTTTATGCGCTATTTCACAGGAATTTTTGACGACGGAAGATTTTATTTCGGTCTTAGTGTCTTTCTCGGAGGTGTGTCGTTATATTTAACAAGCTAACGCTGCTGAATTGAAAGGCAAGAAGTGCTACGAATTCTGAGACACTAACACTTATAATGTTCCCTCTGTAAATCATTTCCGCAATAAGTATCCCAGTATTAATTCCCTCCGTCCCTAAGACAACAATTGAAAGCGCAAACGCTATCCAGACCTTGCAACCCAAGCCGCCCACTCTGATGGTTACGAGTGCGAGCTCCGCCAGCGGGTGGCGGGTGCAGCGCCCGCACTCCTCGTCAAGCCTGGTCACAGCACCGAGCGGAAACGATGGGGTCGGCGGTCTTGGTCACACCCGCCCTAACGCCTCTATGGGAAGCGTTGGACAGAGCATCGCTTCCCAGTCCACTGTTCGTCTAGCCAACGACCAGCATCGCTCCCAACACCTTCAAATCCACTAATTCCAATTCGGTAGGTTTCTGCCTGCTCTCTGGTGCTCCCCCATGTTCCCTTTTGGCAAAATTAATGCAATAGAAATTGGTTTTTCTTTCAAACTCTTTTTCGCCCTGATGTGGCATTCAATCATGCTACGCAAATTACAAGTGGAAATCGAAAGCATTCAAGTGGATAGCAGTTTCGGGTAATTAAACTTAGCCCAAGATAGGTGGGATTCCTGCCTCATCGTCCATTACCTTCCTCAAAAGCATTTTTTTAAAAATAACGCCCTATTTTCTTATTTCCTCATTGCATAACATTGGGCAGGGAATGTTAAAAATCGTGGTATGCAGTCAATTTTTGTAATTAAGGAAATTGCTTCTGCCATGGCAAAAAAAGGATCAGTAGACCAAACCGCCATGGAGCATAGGTATGTTTTGCACAAAAAAAATTGCGTTGTTTTTTAGTCAAAAATATAAAACTTGCGTCTAAGCTCCCAACTTTGAGATGGGGGATGGGGAAAGGTAATTTAAAGCACTTACTATCACATCGCTTTCCACCTTCCCCCGCTCTCCCCCCCCTCACCTCCCTTCGCCTCAGAGGTGGTTAAAATCTTCGATGAATACTTTATGACTTCTTGGCAGGCGAAATCCATTTTTAAACCCAACAGGAAGTGGTGACACGTTTCATCTGGGCGCGAAACGAAGTTGTGCTCTTTCTTCCGGTTTTTGAGCAAGGTTTTTATAAATCTGACGTTTCATATGTATGCGAGCTCCAAAAAGCAGAGGCAGTTCATTATGGGACAGCGAAATTGGGGGAATTTGGTGGCGACCTCCTGTCACGACGATGTTGAGCCTCCAACTTGGATTAGCATTGAGCTCCAATTTAAGTAGCTATTTAAGTAGTTTACTCGATGTTCGAAGGGGTTAAAGAGTGCCTATTAAGATTCAACCAAGTGGTTGATTAGAATTTGAGAGTAGAAGATAAATGGAATTGCTATGAAATCGAGCATTGTCTCATTAAATTATGTTTGCTGGCGTTTCTGGTGAGTAAGATAGAATTTTGTTTTTTGTCACGCAATTGATGTTAAAAATATTGAGAAATTAATGTGCTATTGTTGCTTTTGAAAGTACTTTCATTTGAGACCTCACTGATAAGTCCTCATGATTTATCCATGTTTAACCCTTGCTGCGCTTTAAATCACCAGTTGTGCTGCTGCTTGAATGAGAAAATCGGGAAGATTAATGCCACTGTCCACGTCCATAGGATAAGCCTGTTGTCAACTTTCTCTACAGGGGAGACTGTGACGTGTCTCCATAATTTAAACTCCACTTCTCTCTTATTTCACGAATGACTGCGACTGTTGCAGTTTCATCAACTTCTGAACCATCCGCTCTATACACCCTTGGGATTCTGCCAAACCGTAAGACGAATTGTGATTTGCATTGGAGTGCATCACTGTTCTCTTGACGTTATAATTGGATATCAGGCGTAGTCCTGCGGATGGATGCCCCAAAGCGGCGGAGGCGGTGAAAGTGATTGCTGAACGCTACCTAGCATTCAGCAAACAGATACCACGTAGGAAAAATCTGTTCAAGCGGTGTACGCATGCAGTTTTCCTAGTCCTTCCTGACATTGAAAGGGGTTATAGTACTGGGAAAGAGCAAGTACAGACTGACTATTGGTCATATCATTCATCGGTAGCCTTAAAATCGAAAAGAAAAGTTAAACAAAAGAGGTTTGTTGTCGGCACTCTCCTCCGCCAACCTGTTGCATCGGTCATCACAATGTGGTTGGTGCTGCATGGAAAAGCGCCCACGAGCCGACCGCACCAATCGTCGAATTTGCGTGCGACCGAGGAGGCGTCTGACCGCTGCCTCACCGATCTCTCTTGGATGCAGGAAATTTCACCTACTCCGAGAGCGGAGTGGCAGAATGCGAGATGAAAGCAAGCGCCGCTTGTGTTGGCTAGAATTTGATACCTTATCGTTTTGACCATGGTTTGTTCGTTGTGCTTTAGAGATCTCCCCCCGCCGCTACCTTCCATTCGTTCGTCGTGGCCAATGGGGCGTTAAAAAACGAATTGGCGCTTTTATTTTATGTACTACTTCTTTTTTTGCAATTTCCTTTGCTTCTCTTGCCTACTTCCGGTGTATGGCTTATTGTTTTGTTGTGTACATTTTCAATTTGTATTTTACCGGATCAAGAAAGAAATATAAATGGATTATCGGTGACAGTTAAAGCACACAATCACCGCGATCGCGAGATGAGCGTTTTGACTCTTTTTACCGTCACAAATGTGTGACATGCGGTATTCACCGCTTTTCTGATAGGCGGTTGCATAAAATTGCATGAGTGGGCTTAAAACAATACAATAGACATACAGGATGTCAATGATCTTAGGAAAAATAACTGGTTTTAGCTTTTGAACAGTGGTTGTATTGGTCAGGCGCAACCTCCCATCTTCCACTTTGTCATCCACAATAAAATGTTTATCATGAAATAAAGCGCTTCCGTTCCGGCGGGCGTCCAATCAGTAGATGATAAATGAGTATTCTTGAGTGTCTGTTTTTTTGCCTTAGCTAAAGTACTCTGGCTTTTTTCTGGTCGAGAGTCCTGTTTTTAAAGTTTGGAAATCTTTGTGCGCCTCACCGACATCTCGTTAGGTGGGAAGGGAAAGCCAGTACTGATCACTTAGTGCCCCGCGATTGAGATAAGCGGGTTTGTGCGTGACAACACAAGATTGCATTGGGTCGGAGAATACTTTCCATTCGTGCTTGAGTGAAGTGCACCCGCCTCTCGTTACCGCGGCTATTCAGAAGTCGTTTCCCGGTCTCATCGTACTTTGAGCAAGAGTGGTGTCGTGGGCATTATTCATGATTTAGTACGCAGTCATAGAGTGTTATTACGACTACAAAAGTCTTGTTGTTTGAAACGATTCTATGCATCATTTGTTCATTAGGCATAGACGTGCATTGGATGAAAGGGGACGGGAAGGGCTGTGCTTGGGGTGAGTTACTGCCGCCTACAGTAACACACGAGGGGGATGAGAAGCAATGCAGTGTGAGTTCAAAGTTTTTTCCTCATAGTTAAGTCACTTTCCCACATTGATTCGTCCTAAAGAT
Source organism: Taenia hydatigena (assembly GCA_036345935.2). Classification (NCBI taxonomy): domain Eukaryota; kingdom Metazoa; phylum Platyhelminthes; class Cestoda; order Cyclophyllidea; family Taeniidae; genus Taenia; species Taenia hydatigena. Next base: position 18,292,372 of record JADWOT020000003.1, read on the forward strand.
GGGATGTGGATTAGAAGCGCTTTTGTCAAGAGAAATCTCAACCCCGAGGCAACTCCACGGCCAGGTACCTTTGGTCGAGGGTTCAGCTGGTGTGCGCGCAGTTGCAGTCGCAGAAAGTAAAAAATAGGCCCAGTGCACCAGTGAAACATGAACGTATCCTTAGCATAAAGCGGAAAGGTTGGTTGGATTTTGTTCATCACAAAGTAGAGTTGTACAACTTTTATTGGTGTGTATGCAAACAAACATTCCGAACTGGGACGAACGGCCGGACGAGCGGTATCACTGACCTCCATAACAGACACACAGAGTGTTTGCAATTTAACTGTGGGAATGCCCACTTGACAATTCGAACCTCTCACAAATACTTTTTATTTTTTTAGAGGAAGGGTAAGGGGGGAGAAATAATAAAAAGGAAAGGAGGATATATTGACAAGCTGTCACCATTTATTGATACTTTTATGAGTAGTTTGTATGGGAGGGCGATAACAAAGATTGCTCAAAACAATGCCTCAAGGAGGACAAAAACTGCAATTTTGTTTTGTCATCCCAATTGGGAGACTAGAGCACTTCATACTGGCGAGAGCAACTACTCCTTAAATGTGAGGATTTGAGTTTGCCATGCTTTATTGCTGATATGAACTGTTATAGTGCGGTTCTTTCTCCGAAACATTTATCTTAATTTCGGAGAAGAATAACAAATGTTCGTCGCCTTGTGTCCAATTTCGGCAGGACCTGGAAGCCCTCTTTCGCTCTCTCTTCACACTCCCGATGATAGGTTCAAGTGTCCAAAACCTTGCATTTTCATGAGAGCGTGTCAAAAGCCCGTCTTTTACTTCGGACCCTCACTTTAATTAAAAAATGTTTCTCAGGATCACCTTGACAGGTAATATCACTCAAAAATTGCACCAAATAAATTATAAACAAGTCATAATTGACGATGCGAAGTAGATGAGCCGAAACCACTTTACTTGAATCATCAAATCGTCATGTCTTATTTTTCTCTCTCAACTTCTAATGAACTGATGCTCAACACTGGTGGACGCCAGTGGGGTGGAGGCTATCTCCACGCCCCGAGGCAGTCCAGGAGCGTCATGGGTAGGATCCCTCAATCTCCTCGATTAATCGCTTCGCCTCACCATCGCTTCAGTGGCACTGGTGCCAAGTAATACCGGTTCAACGCGTCTTACTAACCACGCCTTCCCAAGCAAGGCAATTTTAAGCTCTCGAAGACAGTTGTGCACTTTCCGGGAACTCCGAGGTTGTCGTCGGAAGTGCGGGTGCGAAAGAACGTAGGCTGCGAACTGACAACGCGTCCATACCATAAAGTTCCAGTCGAACGTGGCACTCGAAATGATTAATCAGCGAGGCTTGACTTCATGCCAGAACCTGAAGTGGGAATTTTTATTTAACCGGGAACACATTGGGAGAGGCACAAAGCAACACTGATTTAGTTTAAATGATTAGTGGATGAATGACTACTTGACCTTTAAATTTTACGAGTATTCGAGATTCGGCGTATTTCGGAAGAATGTTTTTTTATTAATGTAAATAAACTAGCCAGAATTTGCATCATTCCGGTGCGCGTAAAGATTTTAAATTTCTTTCCATTACTTTTACGACTTGAATTATGCGTAGAGAGGGAGAGGGAACTTGGGATATCCCCTACTACTCCAAGACACCCGATTATGCAATATAGACGGTGATCCATGGAGGAGTGGATTAGGAGTTTATGGTTCGACAAATCCCTTCTAATTTGATGTGAGGCAAAGATCCTTTGAAAAAAAAAACAGATTTTACGATTTTCAAATACAGTTTCGATCCTTTCATGCGTATAAAGCCACAAATTGTCTCTTTTTACTGTTAAATTGGCCTGATCCCCTTTAATTGCCTTCATATGCGTCTTTGACGACTCCACCTTTTGGGGCTTTGGAAGACGATGGAGGTAGGAGGTGAATCAAGCATCCTGATTGACTTGAACCTAATTTCTTTCCCTTAATGCTTCGCCTTTGCACCATCAGATTTTCTCAAAGCAAGGTCCCGGTTACCCTTTCTTTACCTGGACAGGAGTAACAAGTGGCACGCAACAAGTGTTGCTTACGTCTGATGGGGCTATTTCGCCTCGACAACAGTGTGAAAGAGTGGATGAATAATTTGCCAGAGACACGCCCACAAAATGACTGGAGTGAAACAATTTTTTGCATTGTGATGGCCTCGCCACGCTACCAACGGAAGGCCGAGGCGAGTGGGAAAGCAGTGAATTCGGTCCAACGAGAGTAATAATAATTTTGGCGACAAGAAGCCCTTTACATTAAATACTACTCATTTACATTGTAAAAAGACCTTTGTATACGCTTTTGCCAATTCATTCAGTCTATGCTGCAATCCCACGATTTCAAGGGATTTTTTTTCATAAGTTGAATGGAAAAAGGAAAATGATTAGCATTTCGGTGAACCAAATACAATGTACCTCCAGTGCTCTGAGAAATCCCAGATGGTCCATTTGCCTGAGCACTGGGACAGGGTAAACACACACACACACACAGCATCAAATTGAAAATGTTACATGCACACACACACAAGCCGACCATATGGGCTAATAATGAGTCTCAAATGGGACAGAATGTTGCCATCACGGTTATGATCATTTTAGCTCATTGAAATTATACTCAGACGTGAGCAGAAAGATGAGCGGAAGAGATAAAAGAAGGCACCGACGGTCACTTGGAGAACAAGCCTTACCCATTTTTACCGGGGGTGTCCGGTAAGACTCTTCCCTCCATCTCAGCAAATTTGGGCGAGGAGGGCATTTGGGGTAGGGCGGAAATGGCACCGAATAACGTGAGAATTCAAACTGCACCAGGCTGGCCAGCCGCTGCAGACGCGGTAATATAGCACCTACGATCTCAGCAGCTGAATCACCTGAAAGTGATGGGTTAGTCGCGGTGTACAGGGAGCACATGGTGGGTGTGGGGATTTGGAGCGACTGCGTAGCACAGAAGTCAGAGATAGCAATTAATTATGGCATCAAGCTTGTAGGCATGCCTGCGCTGCACATCCCCACGGTAGACGCATACCGGGCCTAATACCAGAGCCTCGGCCATTCGAGCTTTAGCCCTACCGTCAAATACTTTTTTGCACTGTGCTCTTTCGGACAGCGCAGGCAGTGTTTATCAGCTTCTGGTTCGCCTTTGAAAACAGAACGACTGTTTCGTTTCACTATCTTTCACACGATGCCTGCAGCTCTAACCGGTTCAGCATTTTTTTATTTATAGCAGGTACTTTTTTCTTCGTGAAAATTTACTTCCTGGACGCGGCACTGAATTCATGGTTGGTACCGCGCCAACTCCTGCATTTTGTGAAGTACAGTCGGAGTATTTTTTGCCCCGTTTCCAAGATTGAGGATAAAAATAGGCTTCACGGCTTGGCTAAACATAATCATTGCGAGATGTTTTGCTAGCAAAACATGTGAGATAAACAAATAAAACGGGATTCAAATCCACCCTGAGATAATCCCCGGAACGTCATGATTGTCGGACACACGCACACACGCACACACACACAAATCCAAGTGATGCTCGGGAGTGGGTTTGACGGGCGAATGCGTCCCGATTGTCAAGTCTACTGCCACGCTGGGGATGGCGCTCAATCATCTGTGTATATGATACCCGGAAGATGAAAAAGCCTAAAAACACTGACTTATTATTTTCCTACGCCGTCTTGAACCGTTAAAAACACGTTTGGCGCCAGCTTCAAGCCACAGCGTCGATAAAATCACTTCCCTTCTCACAGCAAAATTTCATACCAAAAAGTTCATCAATTCTGTGCTCGCTCTCGATGGTGAATATTTTGGCAGTGAAAAATACCAAAACGACTCTTAGCAAATTAATTGTTACAATTTACACGGTGTTAGGTTTATTCATTTATGTGAGTTCTACGTTGTTGCAAGGTGGTGGGGTTTTTTGGGTCATTGTTAACGAGTTATAGCAAGCACATGCCACTTATGTGGGTATCACAGTAGGGCGGTGGATTTGTGATCGCACAGAGCGAGGAGAGCGCCTTCAGGAATGTCATGCCTAATCGCCATTCGCAGCAGCAGCAGCAGCAGCAGTGGCAGCAGAGGCGGCGGCGGCAGCAGTAGCAGCAGTGCTAGTGGATAGAAGCACATCCGCATCCCGTTACATCATCGGAGCCTGGGCAGCCAACCAGCTACTGGCCAATCAGCCGTCTCATAGGCGGGAGCGCTGATTACATTACATCAGGGCATGTGTGCTGCGTCCACACACACCCACACACACCCCAACACGCACTCCCATTCACATTCAATCGCCCAGCACGCATGGCTTTGTCCGTAGCTCAGTTACTGCTCATGCTGTTGCCCCGACTGGTATTAGTGGTAGGATAAATTGTGTCCTCTTCCTCCTCCTCCTCTTTCTCCTCCTACTTTTTCCTCTTGGAACCGCCGCCATGGATACACACTTCTTCGCGGGCTTGACCAAGTTCAAGCTCGACGCGGGGAAGCATCGACGTGACGACGATTTTGCTGATCGGTTTAGTCACAACTTCACCACCCTCCTGTTGGTCATCTTCACACTGGTGGTGTCCGCTCGGCAGTACATCGGCAAGCCTATTGCATGTTGGGTGCCCACAGAGTTCACTCGGGCGCAGGAGGAGTACGCGGAGTCGGTGTGCTGGGTGACGAGCACCTACTTCCTCCCCACCAAACAAAAAACCGTACCAGAGTCGACACAGGAGCGTGAGGAACGAAAAATCCTCTACTACCAGTGGGTTCCATTCGTTCTCATGATCCAGGCCTTCCTCTTCAACCTGCCCTGCATCATCTGGCGGCTTTTTAATTGGCAATCGGGAATCCATGTAAAGACCTCATTTTATAGATCACTTTGAGTTTATTATTAGGCAACATCACGAGGACTGTTTATGCCCTAGGTAGCTATGCAGGCTCTTTTTTTTCCTATTTTGCGTACGACAGCAGTAGCTTTTGTGCGGGAGAGCATCGCCATCCCCGTAGTCAAAGTTGTTTGAAAAAGTTGGCAAACAAATTTGTTTTAGGTTTCACCAAAATGATTAATGTCTACTAAATTAATCTTCTTTTTTTCCTATTCACTTCAATTGCCATTCGTAAATTGCATTTTCCACAGAGTGAAGGATTTTATGCATAAACAATGCGGTCTTCACCCTCTCCCTTTCTCATTGGTTCATGCGGTTGACAAAATGGCGCTTCTTAGTACTTGCTTCATGTGTTGAAGTCTTGCCACACAGGTGTCTAGACTTAAACACTTTCCCCCAACTTGTTAGAGTCCTGTGGATTACTAAGGATCATGGTCTTTGAAACCCAACGACAGGCAGGTGGGAGAGTCCACACAAAGCATTCCTTTTAATGACACAGTGCGCAAGTTCTTTGAAGTTGATGCATACGTCTCCTCCGCACTGATGTTATCTGGACAAGTGTAAGCCCTTTTCAATTAGTAAGCAGATAATCACCAAACCCAGTGATAATGGAACCGGCTTGATTCATTTTACCGCTCGCATCGCATTTAGTGTTGTTGAGTGGACACTGTGCAATGAACGGCTGACTTAAAAGGATGCATGACTGAATAGGGTGTTTAGCGTCAGCAATGTCAAGTTTATGGGAAATCTGGTTTGATTGTACTTTTCACCGTGTGGTGTACACTGGGTGTGAAGGGAAAACGGCGTCCTGGGAACTAAATATACCTGAATCTACTGAGTGACCCAAGGGTAATATAAGCATCTCTAGCTGCAATTCTTCAAACTCCATGAGTGGTGTTGAGTTTTGTGGACACAAATGTCACGAAAATGTCCCCGTGAATGACTATTTTATAATGCTGGTATCTCAATAGGATTAATTACGAAGGCAGTCGACTCGAAAGTGCGGCATTCGAGACCATTGAACAGACATTTTTGAGTTGTTGTGATGGGGATGACGAAGTTTTGACCCGTGTAGAGGCGTGGCAACAGCAACGCCTTGTTGAATTAAACGATCCACTTCTACTCCAAAACCGATTTGCACGAGAGCAAGGCTAGCACTTGTCGGCTTCTCCATTGGCCTAAGGCGGCAAAAAATGGCAATTATTTTAATATTTATACCAAAAGGTGAAGAGTAGAAAGCCTCCATAATGCCTCTGCCCCTTGCTCACCTCTCTGCCCATTCATCCATCCGTCCGAATTGTTTGAGATAAGAAACTCTCATTCCGACAAAGTACTAAAAGTTTTAAGCAATGAATGACATGCAAGTGGGATATTCAAGAGATTGCATAACTCGTCCCAGTCCGCTCACCTGGTTGGGAATGGCACAGGGATAATATTTTTTGGAAATTATTCACTCACAACAAGGATTTTTGGGGGATATGAAATGAAAAATGAGCAACTATTTTACTTTCCGACTCCCGGAAGCATCGATACGTGAACAAAAAGGCATTTCACAAGCAATTTTTTGTTGGAGGAAAACACGAGAACCGTTTATTCTTCTTAATCTTTACTTTGGCGGCGCCCTTTTCGAAGTGTTGACAGCCAGCGCCAAGTCCACTCAAAGTCGTTTGATTGCCTTGAGGCCTGGGTGTGTCGTGGTGGTGCGGACTTTATCCCCGATCCGCCAACAGCCCCAGGACCGGCGGTTGAAATAGCCTCCAGGTGTGGCGTTGGCACGACAGTCCAAATTGAAATGCAGCTTCTCCTTGAAAAGGCTTTTCAATCTAGTTTAGAGAAAAAAGTTCCACTGAAAAATGATTATGAATGACGCATGACTTCTGGTGTACACGAAAAGGTGAATCCCAACGAGTCTGCTGGCCCTGTCAAACAGTCAACTGCATGAATTGTCTTCTTCTTGAATGTCACAACTATAGGTCGGAAGTGGATTTTTTTTACGAATAAAAATTATGTTAAATGCAAACTGAAAAAGGGGTTTTATGATTCGTATGTAGTGCAAAACGGTGGGTGCTTTGTGTGACATCACCTGTCAACCAGTGGGGAGCCACGTGCCTCTCTCCAGAAAGCAAATGTTTCTTCTACGAATGCTTCCGCTGTGGAAAAAGACCTTTCATGCATTTTAATGTGACCTAACTAAACGGCACCAACCTTTTACCTCCGCCTACTCCACTCCTTCTTTTTCGGACAGATTGACAGTGCGTTAAGCCTTGAATTTTGCATTGCAGATGTTGTAAACTTGATTGACTATGGGACTTGAAAATGCTACAGGAAGTTTGCGCTCTTAAAATAGGTTAAACAGGTAACTGGAGGTGTAATTACCATGAAGCGACTTCCTGTAGTCTCCTCCTTATAGGCGGCAGCCTTCCTGACACCTCTAATCCCAAAACCGGAATCAAGTCAAAAGCACTTTCCCTGCGGACTGATCGGCCAACAGAGACGGGCTTCACAAGTCCCGTCTATTGATGTAGACGTCGCTTTTCGGTGCCCTCATTAGTGCCAACTGTAGACCTGTTGTCCCTCAGGTCCTCAAAAGTGCCTTTGCCCCATTTACCACCTTTCCTTACTTTATCTCCATCTTTTGAGGCCTGACTTATGTCCATTATCTATTGAAGGAGGAGGAAAGTGTTTTGCTCCGTTCGTGCTCTACCAATCTGAGTCAGTCAAGCAGCTGGACTGTGGAGATAAACAAGAGCCAATTTGATTAAACCATTGAATTAGAAAGCAGGAGAAGGATTGAATTTAATTGTCATAGCGACGATTCAATAATAGTCATAGCAACGAAGAAAGCCTACATAATTCTTTGTTACCCCTTTCTCTCTCTCCCTCGCACACTCTCGACCTCACAATCCTGCGTGTTTTGTAGTAAAACGGGTGTTACCGGTGCATAAAAAAGGACTTTGCTTCTTTAAAGTTTATTTATACCTCGTTACAAGTTTGCCCTATTGTTTGACCCTGCCGTGCCTATATCGCCGCAGTTCCTTGGACGGTGTTTTGCCTCCTTTCTCATCAGCAGAGCCAAAATTGGCAGCATTCATTGCCCATTTTAGCTGGCACTTTAGACATTTTCTAAACGGCATGAAGCTGGATCAAGACCACTCCAACAATTCTTGCAGCTGTGCATTTTGCGGTGGGGAGGATCCAGTCGCATCACCTCTTGACACTTGTAAACACCATCGCGGCTCAAGTGATGCGTAATTACACATTTAATCATCAAAATAAAAACAAAACAGCCTTAAAAAGACACAAAAGTTTTGTTTAGGTGGACGAATCATTTAGCGATTTGTGTGTCCCAATATGTGCGAACAATGGCGTTAGCTTGGAAAATTCACTGACACATTAATCTTCAAAAAAGTACTTACAACACTTATTTTAACTAAAATTATCTAAACACATTGAAAAAATTTGCTTTAAAATCGTATTTTTGAACCTAGCAGGCAGGAAATTTAGTGGAGGGAGTCCCTAAGCCCACCTTCCTATTTGCAGTGTTGATGATGTAATTTCGTAGCGTTTGGATAAAGTGAATACACCTCTCCTGTCTGCCTTGAGAAATACAGAACTTGTCTTTCTTTTCCACGAAAAAAAGAATTTTACCACGCTAGCTACGTCTCATTTGTCATAGGTGGGGACATCAAAGCCAGGCACCAGCAGAACAGGGTATTTTATCTGTCAGAATTGAACATCTTTTGTCCCTTGTGAATGCCATCGAAAGCCAACTTTTTTTACCCTCAGTAGAGAGCATTTTTACTTACTGTAGGGAGATGCACTTCTTCCTCACTTGGGTTTCACGATGCAGACACAAGGCCTGATTCCGCCATTTTTCAGCCGTCATAATGGGTCGTCAAGGCTGTGGGCTCAATTGTGGCGTCTTGTTACATCTCGGCGGTGTCGGAAGCCATAAGAGTTATTCAATAAGGCAAAAGTAACCTTGGCTGGAGGGGGATGGGGAAGGGGAAGGAGGATAATAGCAATCCCGGATATTTCAATCCAGGCCGGTCAGTCAGTCGGTCGGTCGGTGCGCTTAATTGCTCTTAAACCAGACATTATGGCATACAAGGGGCGGCAGGGTGTAATACCCCGTTTTGAAAAAAAATTGGAACATGAAGATAATGCATTGATCACGGAAGTCCATGTCCGCCTAAGTGCTGAGGTGGCGGAGGCAGTTGATATCACCAAGCCTCTAGACGATGGCGTTTATGCGGAGACTGGATTTTGACGAGGAGCCATTCATTAAGCTGTCCAAATAGGCCACTGCTTTGACATGAATAAGAAAATGCCAAGTGAAATCGTTGGTGGCATGGTGGAGTCAGTTTTGAAGATGCTTTGCATCAGTAATCATCGCATCTTAGAGTTCGTTTCTTTTGATAACTCCTGTCGAAGCAGAGTACTGAATGGAGCTGGGCCACGGCCATCCATCCATCGTTGCTGATGGACGGCTTTTTGTTATTAAATGTACTTTTGTTGCGTTTTATTTCTTTTCTGCTAATTTAACGCTTTTATCGTTTCGGTTACTTATTTTAAACACATATCTCTCTTTTTCGTGGTATTTTTGAGCTGACTTTTCCCCATGACCTCATAGTTCCACACCTGGCACAGCCAAAAGGTCTTTCTAATCTAAAATTAAAAGAAGTACTCCTCAGATTTCCTTATCAAAATTGCATTAATCCAACGTTTATGAGATGTTAGTACTGATGAATTCTTCAACATAGGCAAGAATGCTTACGACTCCACAGGGCAAAAGGCGAAATCAGACCATTAGATTCAAATCGTAGACATCAATGGAACGAAAACGGGAACGATGCCATTTGGAGCCTCAAGACATGGAAGTCACTCGAGCAAAGCATGACCTACGGATATTTCATGCTGTCGGGTTATCATATCCTCCAACTAAAAGCGATGTCAAGGTCTCAAGTGGGTCTATCAACCGGACTCCCACATGAATGTCTTGCCTAAGCTAACGTCTCCTTCGACACGCCAACAACGGGCGAGTTCCTGTTTTTAGGTCTCCATAAACGACTCATTTTGTGATTGTTGTAACTAAAAGCGAACTTTTTACGTTATTTTCCAATCAAAGGGTTACAGAGGCGTATCAGAGGCTGAACTTCCGCTTAATTGAGCAGCGGTTTCGCGATTTTAGCTACCATTATCCACATTCCATTCATAAACTGATATAAAAGCATTTATTTCGCATAAAAGAATGCAATGTTTTGTGTCTACGACTTATTAGAAGGCTTTTTAATACCAATTTTGCAATTTTATGCCGCTCCCATAGACTCGCGTCGTAGGGCACAATGGTAACGCCTTGTAGAGTAAGTCGCCCTCCCATATCTTCCAGATTTCCAGTAAAGCAGCAGTGGAGGAAATATAGAATGGTTAAACTGAGCCTTCTACGACCTTTTCCACGCCTTTGACATTTTGTTCGCTGGACAGCTGGCCAGTTTAACACTCACCAAAGCACACACCGCCACCACTACCACCACCTTATGCCATGGCCGGTGTGTGTGTGTACGCGACCGACCACCTGTGAAGTTGACCCGATCCCTGTCCGTAGGTGTGTGTGTGTGTGTGTCCTCCTCACCCTCCGTGGTTTAACTTTTTAAGCCCAATTTCACATCTTAACAAGCCTGGCTCTTTGGCCTAACATGTTTACAGACGACCGTACACTTATGCGCTTCTATGATATTTAGCATTGTCTCTCAGTAGAATGAGGACTGATGGTAAACTTCCGGAAGTGGTATCAGCGTTGGGGGGTTGTAATGAGCTATTTTAACCAGCAAAAAAGAGCAGCTCACTCTTAATGGTAGGCAATCATTTGGCTTGCTAGTGCTGCATTGTTTGAAGATCTTATGGACCTCCGACCAAACAGACTAACTAAGTGGCACAGAGCTTCAATGGAATAAGCCTTTCCTCCCCGAGTGAAAAAAATAAATATATAGACATTTATTTGACTGGCTGGAAAAAATAATGCTACTTCTTGGTGCGGTGCTTTCCAAACAGCAGTGAACTGAACCGGAAACTCGTCTTGTGCACTACGGCGACATTTGCATTTTGAAACAATTTTCAAGGGTTTTTTGTCTAAAGTCTTAAGCAGCGCACCAAAATTTGTATTGTTTAGTAACTGCGCACCATCCTCCGCACCTTTCGTCGCAGCTTTTTTGCCATTTTAATGATGTTGAATTGCTAGCATTTTTCTCGGCTCCGCTTTGTCCGTTTTAGACGTCACAGTCAACTGTCAAGCGTAATTATCCCATCTCGCTTAAGCAGATGTAGCTTGTTGATAAATAAAAATTCTGCAAATACTATTGCAGTGAAAAAAGAATCTGACGTTTCGTATGCATTGATTGTGATTCCTCAATCCCTGTAGCAGAAATTCCTAGCAGTCTATTTAACTAATGAGAGTTACCCACTTGGGGATCTAACTGTAAAAAGCCACCTTTAAAATCCCAATTCTAATCCGTTTTGTAAAGCATATTTGGCGCTGGAGGGACCCTTTGGGCTATTCACCATGACCTTTTGGATTCATTGTCTTGTCTACCTACCGTGTGTGTCCCAAATCGCAGTTAGAAACCAATTAAATAACTGTATTATAAAGCACTATCTCAACATTTGTGAAACTTTGATGCTATTTTAATGTGGAAAGGAGTTGCCTAATGAGTCACATTTTTTGTCAAGTCTTCACGAAGTAGAACAATCTTGCATTGATGAGCGCTGAGCACTTGATAATCCAGACAGGTGTAGATTCTTATCAAAAAACTCCTCCTATTTAGAGGTGATGACGGATGGGTTGAAGGTATTGTCGATGCACAACTCCAGATAGCTCTGAGGCATTTAGAAGACGCCAATGACTTCTTCACACGGCTAAGGCAATCTAAATCTCCAATGAAGAGTGGTGAAAACACTTTATGATACCAGAACTCGAGAAATCATGCTTTTTGTTAGATTGTTGTTTTACAACGCCTATTTGAAGTCAGTGACAACAAGGCCCAGCTCCATAGCGTTCACAGTTTTTTTTTAAAACGACTTCCGCTGCATTATCTATTGGTCTGTCAAAGGTTCCAGACAATTCGAAAAAGTTGCATCATTTGGGATTACACGAAAACTTGCAAATCCGAGTGTCTAGCATAACTCGCAGACTGCTTGACTGTGCTGTGGCCAAGTTCCCCACTACGATCCAATGTGGAGGCCAGAGGTGAATTGGATGGAGTGTAACTTCCACATGTCTTCCACTGCGTGTGGTCCACAGTTTCCAGGCAAATGATTTATATTTTGTTGATTTGTAACAAGGGGAAGATGACGTCTCCAGGGCCACAAAGAATCCCCTGTTTGCAGTTTAGACGCCCCCACCACTTTAGAGCCGCCCCTAGGTATATTCCAATCACCATGGCAATGGTCCAAATGGTACATAGTTTATCCCGTCTCCCTCCATACATTTGTAACTTGAGGGCTGGTAAACGTATCTCCAAGTAGGAAGGGGCTTTTACCTTCTGCAATAAATCACATGCGAACTTCGTCGCAGAACCTGCATTGAATATAGCCATAAATTTTCACTACGCCTGCTTCTGCACATTTAAAATAGGAAAGAATGGGGAAAAGTCATACTTGGAATTTCAGCCGGCCGTCGGGACTGTGGAACGCCTCTCGGGCTTAATTGTAGCCTTCCAACACACTTTATTTTGGCAATTTCTACCCTTAACATTATCATTTTGTAGACCAAAGGTCCGCCACGTTACGACTTTCACCATTGCTGTTCCTCACAGCATGCTCTAATTATTTCAAAAGTCGATTAATATAAATAGCCTCCTGTTGTCTTTTCTAATTAGCAAGATAGTAGATATATCACTTCCCTCACATTACTTCCTCCTACATCGTTTGATCACTTTCTTTTGCGAAACTCCACTCCTTCACAGCGAGACCGTCTCGTGGTGATTGAACACTAAGGCTTCATGTAAGACACATCTGCATATTCTGACCTTGCCTCTACGCAGATCGTCAACAATAAATAGCATCAAAACAAATTGAAGGTCGCTGACTTAAAGAATTTCCCCAACCATCACAGACCCACTGACTGGAAGATGATGGATAAGATTTTAAACATCAATAGTAAGTTAAATTTCATTAAAAAATCCTTGATTTGAAAAATGGCAATGGGTGCTTTTCCACAGCCTTTTTTGACTTTGAGTTGTTTAGAGGATTTTGGCACCATCTCGGCAAAATCAGCATCTTTGTTTACCCTCCTTCAGGGTATTGACACTTTCCACCACGGAGCCTCACCCTTAATGTCTCTTTGTTGGCTTCTAAGACAACTCCATTGTTGAAACTTTCAACAATGTGAGGGCGCGGATCAACCGATTAATTATTTACATAGGGAATTATTGCCTCTTTATGGCCACTACATGCTACGTGATGCGATTCCCCACCGTTAAAGATTCCACAGAATTGAGTAAAATTTAATCGAATCCTAAATCGGATTTTCTCCACAAGTGTTTCTAAATGAATGTTAAAAAGAAACCAGTCAAAGGCAGGAGGGCAGATCTACAAGTGACATTTCTGAAAAGATCGAAGGACAGTCCGTACATACCCATGACTAGTTCAAGTCCTCAAAGCGCTAGCGAGTTAAAAGAGAAAGATTTATGTTTGTACATTGACTTTGAAATATGGTTTTTGGTTCTGTAATGCGTTAAAAGTAGAAAATATGTCATAGTTTTTACCGTGGACTCAAAAAATACCCATTTTTTTTTTTTGACCAGGTAATTCCGTGTTCCGATTTGAAACCGATTGTATTTATTAAACTGCTGTTTAAAATAAAAATATTCTTATTTCTAGAACAAAAATAGCACTCCTAATTTTCATAAGCTTTTTTATGCTGCAACCACATCATCCTGGAGACGAGTTGATGCACCTGGTAGACACAGACTTATGGAGGATTCATGTCACCCATTTGTGACGTCTGGTCCAGATAGGAAAGTCGGGATCGGTATGCGCACACATATATTAATGGTGTTATTTGGGATCCGATCAAGGAAAAATCAGGTGAAAAAGTATTTTAAGAAAATAGGACAGCGCAGAGACTAATCAGGGGCCTCTTTGTTACATTCAGCTCTCAAGCATAATGGAGGTGTCGTGCGATATTGAGATGATACGCGATCCAGACTCGCGGAAATCCAACATCACCTATGTGGCGCGCCACATAGAGGATGCGCTGACATCGCAACGTGAGTACCGTGATGGCTGCGGTGTCAACTGCCGTCAGGCGATGGCACGATCCTGCTGCTTCTGGTTCGGTAAACGCTACGGCAACTACCTTATTTGCCTTTACCTCATCACCAAAGCCCTGTACATATTCAACGTGGTCGGGCAGTTTTTTTTAATGAATCGAATATTGGGCACGAACTACACCTTCTATGGCCTCGACCTCATCCGCGATATTGCCGAGGGATATCTGTGGGAGGAGTCGGGCAACTTCCCTCGCATCACGCTTTGCGATTTCGAAATCCGCAAACTGGCCAATAGCCATCGCTACACTGTCCAATGCGTCCTTCCTATAAATATGTTTAATGAAAAAATCTTTATATTCCTCTGGTTTTGGTTCATCCTCGTCTCCGCTGTAAGCATCAGCTCCTTCCTCTACTGGTCCTACAAGTCCAGCTTCCGTTCTAACCGAATCCACTTTATTCGAAAGTTTCTCAAGCTTCGAGATTCTCTCGAACCGGGTGAGAAGAAGCGTAGTTATGCCTTTGTGGACTCCTATCTTCGTCAGGACGGTGTCTTTATTCTTCGTCTTGTGGCCCAAAACGCTGGTGAACTAGTAGCCTCAGAGATTGTGGAGAAGCTATGGCAAATGTTTAAGCGACGTCAATCACTACCAACTACTGAGAAAGTAAGAGCTAACGAGGTCGGCTGGAAATCGGGTGTATCAGGGCACTCGCATATTCACTCCCCGCCGATGCGCGCGCCCCGAAGCTCCGAGCTCACTCCCACCTCTGTCACTTCACCCACCATCAATGCGCCAACTGTTCATGGATCGAAACATCCCTTCGGAAGCGGACTGCCACCCCCTCCATCTGTGCCTGCGTCACAGTATGCTATGCCTCCTCCACTCCCTCCACCACCAGGCAGCGCTGCATCCGCATCCAACAGCGTCGTCAGCTGTTCCACTTCGAGCAACACCCAGAGCACTGAGCGGTCCAAGAGCGGTTCCAAACACTCCTCTCTGCCCTCCAAAAAACTCGGCGTGAAAAGGAACTTCGCCAACCGAACAATCGAGGAGGACCCGGGTGAATTCGTTTAATTTTAGGCTTCTACGTCCCCTAGAACGCAGATGGTTATTGGCAGCAACAAAAAAGAGCAAAAAGATAGCAGAATATTCCTTTCCGAATTGCCTTGCAACATTGCTCTAATAGAGTCAGCCCTATCTATATATCTATATATATATACATATTTTTAAAAAAATTTCCCAACTACCTGCATACCCGCCTTTCTTTTCTTCCTTCCTATCCCACTTCCCAGATTGCCTCGTTTAACAGTGTACCGTTCCCGTGTGCCCAGATTCTTCCATTCCATTTGAATAATACCGTATGAAAGTGGATGTGTTGGATGGGCCTCCTCCAGAGAGTACCCAAAACCGTGCATTTTGAAGATGAGCAGCCTTAACTTATCACTGAGACGCCTATAAATGCAGAAGAGCATTCAAATGAGCTTATCGCTCACGCACCTCACGGAAGGAACACCACTCGTGCTTTTGTTATTGTGCATTGTGTGTTTGGAGCAAAAAAAGTGGTGTAATGCAAAGCAGCGTATTGCTCTCCCTCTCTCTCTAGCTCTCCTCTCTCTACCCTACCCCGGCTTAGAGGTAATTTTTTTCAACCCATACGGACCATGCCACACCCTTGGAATTATTCTTGATGGTGCGCATGCGGCGTAGCTTCGGTCCTCTGATCGATTAAGCGGACAGAGCCGGCGCTCCGCCTCATCTCGGGGATGAATGCGAAGGAGGATAATTATCATTTGGCCTTTACTAAAATTTATTTCAGTTTAGAATTCGAGGGTCATATAAGCAAATAGCAGGTAGAGGCCTCGGACTTAACTTTCAACCACTTGTTCTCCATTGTGTGGCGTAGCAGCGGCCTGAACATTAAAACTAGGCTTCTCAATTCAATTTCACGCAGCCAATTGCAAATCTTATTTTAATTGTCCGAAAGAATAAGCATGGAACGCCGATTACTTTTTACAGTCAACGTGGGAGAATGTATTTTCGGGGGGTTTTTCTCAAAACCAGCACTGCGTGAAGTGAGGCATCGTGCGGCACATTGCTGGCCACCGTTGTTGCAACTAGGCCAAACCAATTTTAGCAATTCCCCTTTGGCCAAATAATGTAGCAGGGGCAGGTCTTCATTTGCTCTGTCGCCAAATTGGGCCTGCAGCATAGTCTCACATCCCCAGCAGCAACACGCGGTTTGCCGCGGCCATTGGTCCTGAACGCCGTACTCGCGTTAGAGGACAGTTTGAGGAGGCCTGCTAGGCCATCCCTCGCTCCAACCCCACCTCCCATCGCCTTAGCGCTATGTATTAAAGCAGAACGGGAAAAGGAAAAAAAGATAAATAATACTGAGGGATAGAGCGCTTGGTTGCAGTACGGGGCTTTACCGTGTTTTGAGAATTCATTTTCCGTCGTTATTGAAGTCCTTAAAATTACTTGCCAAGAAGCTAAGCGGCATAAATTTGTTTGCCTTGCTGGGTTTTATGACTTTTACTTGGACTTTAGCGGCTAATCCACTGAAAAAATACTCCAGAGAAGCTTGGAGAGGGCAACAGCACTGATCCCACTTGTTTTAGAATTTCCCCCTGTTTGGGAATCGTATATAGGACAGGGGAATGTGTTGATGGTCTCGTGAACGAAGCTGGCCTGAAGGCGGAGTCACCTAACAGAGGACGGAGTTTAAAGCATTTTCTTTAGATTAATGAATTACGTCCACTTCTCCTCGCTGGTCAGCCATACCTATCAAGGTTTAATTCGGTTGGTAGAGAAGTGGAGAAGGTCTCGCGAGTTCACTTAAGTAACAACTTCATTCTGGTACCGTAGACAGTTCCGTGACGAACTTTTCCCAACGGTTCACGGCTACGGCCAGTATCGCTCTAGTTGTTAGAAACAATATTGCACAAAGCAAGACTGGAGTAGTTATCGAAGGAAAACGTCATCAACATCTTTTCATTTATGAGTCGCAATGAATCCTTCTATTCGCTCAGGTTAGGTTTCCTGTAAAATGAAGTTTACTTTCCACTTTCGCCGATGTAGCGCTCCAAGACTTCTCTGAAGACGGAATACGTATTCTCTGTGTACGGAAAGGGTTTGGGAGACTACTATCGAGGCCCAAGAGGAATACAAACGATCCATTACCAAAGCTAAGACACCATCACGAGGACGGTGTGTCTAATACTTTCCCAAAGGAACAGCGTTTGTACCGAATCAGAGAAGCCTCAGAGTGCCTATGGAAGGGAATAAAAGGAGCCTACCTGGCGACTATTATAGTTAGCAACATCGCATAACAGAAGCACGTACCCTAAATACGTGGTTTTTTATGGACCTTTCAGCGATGCATCTGGGCCTGCGTTTGCAATTGCAGCCTTGGGCAAAAATAAGATGCTGCGCCTCTGCCCATTTTTATCCAAGCTAATCACTTCAAGGTTGTAGAAAGCAGGCAGTAATTATAGAAGGAGACTTTATGAAATCTCATGCAAGGCGTTAGACTGGGTCTGACCCCTGCGAATGAGTTAATAAGAGGGTTCTCACCTGTTCACTGTGCACACTTGTCATTCCGTTGTCCACTTCACTTGACGAGGACAATCTTGTGGAATTGTGAAGAAATTCGTTTCTTTTTTTAGCAAAAGGAAGAAGATTGAAGCAGGCCAATGGGAAAGAAAGACGAAGGAGGGAATTGTTGCTCGGGCAGAATATGTATTGTCATGAACACAAGGGCTGAGGCGGAGGCCATGTCACCCAGAGGAAGTGCAGAAGCGGAGTTTTAGTTCCCGCGTAACCAGAACTGGAGAGACAAGTAAATATTCATAGCTGGTTGAATTTAGATGCTTGGAAGTTAGTGACGGAGAGCTGCAACTGTAAAAGAATTATGCCAGAATACTCTGCATTCA
Organism: Taenia hydatigena; assembly: GCA_036345935.2. Lineage (NCBI taxonomy): Eukaryota > Metazoa > Platyhelminthes > Cestoda > Cyclophyllidea > Taeniidae > Taenia > Taenia hydatigena. Next base: position 18,310,477 of record JADWOT020000003.1, read on the forward strand.
AATACCCAAAATCGTAAGAGAAGGTATCGTGCTGTTCTGAGCCTGGATAATCCTCCATTTTTCCAATCAAATGAGTGGATGTCCTTGCAGAGAAATCATGCAGAAAGTACATTTTACGTTTATTAACTTTCGAGGCAAATATTCTAATCGGGGACTTCGAGTGTGAACTCGAGTTGGCCATGAATTACAGCCACAATTCCAATTTCCGCATCTGCCCATCGCCTCTATTTAGGTGAGCAATCTCCACGATTTTCACAAAAATGCACAATTTATTTAGTGCAAGCGTTTGATTTCTCCCAAAAGCGGAGGAGTGAATGAGGTAGATGATATCGCCTGCGCGTTGTCTTAAAAACACGGACCGAATTGTGCTATGGGAATGGAGAAGGAAGAGTGTGTGAAATCCCCACGTTGCTTCGTATGCGCGAGGATGGAGGAAATATGCCTCCTAGGCGTAATCAACTGTCTTTTTGGAATGGCAAGTTAACGTCAAGATGCGATATTCTGTTTCATAAAACCTTGTAGTAATTATGCTATAGCACCCTGGGACTTCTCTAAAGAAGAAAGACAACATAATGCTGAGAGTGAATGTGTATTTTCGAACTTGAGGAGGGCCTGAGGCTACTACCATGGTCCAGAGGCCGAACCGCCTGAACTGAGCACCTACGTGGACTCTTTGCCAAAACTGAGAGTGAAATACCAATCCAGAGATGTAGTTCAAGCGTGGTGTCCACTCATCACCTAATAGATCGACAAAGAAGCTGGAATTTTACAGAATTGCTTCGGCCCGTAACTAGATAAATCACCGGAATCAATTTTGGTAATTCATCACAAAAGATTCAAGCGATCAGTTCAATAGCCTTGTTGAGCACATATTTCCTATCCGAAATGGTGTAAAATTGAAGCTTGAGCAGCGTTTTCCGCTGGCAGAAGTGGACAACTCCCCGTCAAATAGAAGATGGCATTATCTTGACAGTGCTTCCACTGCAACCAACATTGGATTAGAAGATAAAATCTGGCGAATCGTGGAATGTACATGTTTTTCCAGAGGAAAATTTGGTGAGCTGGCAAAAATGAAGCCAGTGATAGTGTAAATCTTATAAAGCAATGGGGAGGATAAAAAGAGGTGAAATTTTGGACAAAAGGCGGAAGTTAGCTTAAGGTTAGAAGACTCATCTGTCCTGGAAAACCTTTTCCATCAAATAGCATGGAGACTTAGTTACTGGTTTAACTCTCGGTTTTGCTGGCGGGTCACTTAAGTGCTGCACCACGGTGCCCTTCAGCTCCTCTGAACTTCGGTAATGCATATTCTGTCTGGGTTTTATGTTCTTCTTCCTCTTCAGGGAGGTCTCAGGGTGCCACACCCATTTATATAAGGGTATATAAATGCTCTCTCCGGAAGCATTGAATTTAGGGCTCGCACAAATATGGGATCCGCTTTAGGCATATCCTTCCACTGATTGTATGGAATGTTTCAGAGGATATTGTGTCAGTAATCGTAGCTAGCTGATAAAGAAGGCTAGCCACATGGCTAGACCTGATGTGCAGCTCCAATTTTGAGTTACGAATGGGTGAAGCGGAAATGAGGCGCTTAGCATTTAGCCCTTCAAAACTGGGTCATAAAGAGGTCCGTTTCCAATGCAGCAAAATGAGTCACGCTGATGGGGCTGGAAGACAGCATTGGCCAATTTTAATTGTCCAGAGCTTGCAATTGCATATTTGGCCACAACACAATATCACACTGTATGGCACGCAGCACTAAAGTGAGAACAAAGGAGCAACGAGGAATGGACGCGAATCCTCACCCCATGGAACTGTGTTAAATCTCCCCAGTTATTACTTGATCGACGATAGACATACGCATTGATCAGCACATCCACGCCAGATTCCTTCCGAGTCGCACGCAATGTCGATGACTGGCGTAGTTTGCTTGTGGATGTATCCTTACAGCGCCGAATACGTTGTGATGGCCGGCGCGGGAGGTTGACCGAAGGGATAGCTTAGGTACGAGCTTCAAAAGGGCAAGGAAGCGGTTATGGTAAAGGGACCACTTGGGGGTTGACCTGTTGCACGTAAACTGAGCGATCAGGCCTTTGGTCCATGCATATTCTACCCTAGCGCTGTGTCTACATTCCACTTCGGCAAAGCCTCGGAGTAATGCAACGCTCTTGAATTTTGAACACCTTTATAACCTTAATTGTAGTAATAATTTAATTCGTCCCTGATTTCCCCATTATCACATGCATGTGTTGGCTAACTCTCATGACGTTTCACTGTGCCACTTATGTCCCATTTCTATCATGCAGTAAGACTTAAGATTAAACCCTAAACTAATCCCTGACGCCGTATGCTGAGCTGGCGACTGAACTGCTTTAACAGGAAAATGTAGGATAATTGAGGACATAAATTATGCAATACACCCACCCACACACACAACCTCTTTACTAAGAGTACAAATGTCTTGAAAATGTGCATCATTCACCAAGATTTGGTGGTGCTGACTCCTCTGGGAAATTTACATGATGAAAAACGCATTTTGCCTTTTTTTAAAGGCATAAAACTCGGCCAATGATGAGGTACGAAGTTGCTAATTAGTGGAATGCGAATGTCCTGTCTCATTTATCCATGGAGCACACGGTTTTTGTGTTGAGGAGGACGCCACCTAACAGTACTACTTTTTAAATACCAAAATGTGGCATATCTTTTGAGGCATTGGGAATGCATATTAATTAATTCTTGATTTGTCCGTAGACACGAGTATTTTATGACGGGAGTAGGGGCAAGGCTTTGCTTCAAACTCTCTTATAACAGTCATTTCTCACCCCTTTGTCCTTGGAATGGTAAGAAGGAAGGTAGGAGAGTCGATGCGTTTACATTTAATTCCAAATCTTTAAGTTTATAGTATTTCAAAGGTGCGCAACTAGACGCAATTTAGGCACTAAGTTCTGGTGTTAAGGGAGTGGTATGGGGAAACCTTGGCTCGGAAGGCCGTGGAACCGACTGTTTGCGTTAAGACTGATAAACGTAGGGTTATCCCACAGCTTGCAACGATTTCAATTTTGTTAATGGCCCAATTAAGTTGTGACTAATGATAAAATAAAGGCAACAGCACCACAAAGTAGGAATTTGACCCCTTCAAACGGTCCAGCATCATCCAATAATTTGAATGGGAATAACGACGTGGGGGATCAGTTGGAATCCCACCACTTTGAAGGATAGCTATCTTCTCCTGTATTGAAAAGTGTTTGCTTCGATGGTGCATCTCCCCAAGGCTTCCTTTAGGGTAAAAAATGGCATAATACTCGGGCAGAATGTATGTGTTGCAGGCGTAGAGTGGGGCTTAGGTCTACACGCATGGACCAGAGGCCAGTCCAACTGGTGAATGTGAAGTTGCCGAGCACCAAACAACCAAAGTGTCACATAGCTTCTTTCCGTAATCAATCTCCCCCCGTCTGCTGCTGTCACAATGAAATCGGTGCAGTTAAGAAAATATCCGCGGACCATAAGACCGCACTAGCCCTTGAATTTGAGTGCGATAGAGAAGATACTTGATCGCAACGTCACTCATACTATTTACAGATTCTACTAAACCTAAAGTTACGTTTTATGTAGGAACTGGATTTAAAGACGGAGGCATATTTTGACCATTACGACCGTCGAGACTTCTCCGAAGAAGGAAGAAGTAGTGCAATTGGGCAGACTATGCCTTGTTGACGTGAAACAGAGCTTGAGCCTACTGCCATTGTCCGGAGGTACAGCGATGGAGATCCAAAGTGATCCCTTTCCCCAAATCAAGAGTCGAGCGAACAACTAACGGGTTAAATGTGAATGGACCAAATGAAGTGCCAAATAATTTCCTCGAGTTTATTGTTTGTTGAATTATTTCTGGTTTACTAATAACTTCTATCACATTATAAGAAGGCTTGTACCAAGTTCTTTCAAAATAGCTTGATGCTAACCCCAAGGACATCCAGTGAGAGTCGTGTAGGTTTTAGAGGCAAGCGCATTTGTATTCACTCTGCCATCCTTTAAAACCTAAATTGGTATCCTAAGGATCTGTTCATTTAAAAGGTCCCCAGACAGCATAACGTATGCATGATGTATGTATAGCATGTGTCTGGGGCGCATAGCCACACTTTTTTTATTTTTTGAAAAGTAGTTGAATTTGTCAGGCCGCGTGTACAAACGCCAGAACAGCAGATAAATGGGCTGTGGTTGTTCGTTTGCCTCAGCGATTCAGAAAGCAAGCTCTAGTCCATTCAGTCAGAAAAGATAGACTCTTTAAGCCATCGGCACGCCTAAAATTACTTTTACTACTTTTCAATGCTAAAATCCATCTATGGAGCCTGCTTCGCCACTACTTAAATTACTGCAGCTAGCAGCACATCGGCATTACCCCCTTTTAATGCCAATTTCTTAATCTGCTCCTCATCGCTTATCTTTTTAGACCATTGTGGCATGCTTATCAACTTCCCATGGATTCGTCTGATTTTTTTAATGTTATGTTTGGAGTTCAAGCACTGAGTGGCTACTTAAATAACCATTTAAGTAGGCTGCTAGCCTTTCTTCTGTTGCACGCACTATTGGAACTTTGTATGCTTTTGGTGTTAAAATTAAAAAAGTGTGGCTTTAATTATATCAAAAAGTCAAAATAGGCTTTCGTATATGCGAGTTTTGCTTTCCAAAAAGCGCATCAAAGGAGACTGTGAGTTCATCATTAAACTATAACTTTTCCACCAGCTCAACTGCCACGCAAATTCTAGCATACCTTATTTTTAAAGCTCCAATCCCATCTAGCACAAACTTTTATGACAGTCCATTACAACAAAGCACAATGAAAATCCAGTTAGGGGAGTAGAAAGAGTAAGAGGGTGCTAGGGCTTCCAATGTCTACAATAATTTATCGTTTTTCTTGCTTAGCTAGAAATAAGGCGCATCTGGCATTACGATTAGTAGAGGGCTATAAAGAAATGCATTATGACTGCCTCAATTCCATCTAGGACTAGTGTTTGTGAGGTGCTTGCCAGCACGCCTACTTCACTCTCCTCCGGGATACATCGATATCACATTTTTCACAGCGCATTCGTTTGCCAGGCAGCGGGACTAAGCAAATGTTATGGGGATTGGGTAAATTTTCAGCCCTTTGCTACAAAAGCGAAGTTGTTATGACGACAAGGCACTAATATCACTGACTCACCTAATGTCACCCTCTGTACCCACGCTGCTGACGTCGTAGGGGCTTTTCACACGTCACACCCACAAATTTCACTTCAAGCAAATTTGTGCGAAATTTAAGACAGCTATTCGGATTCTTCACCCATTTATTTTAAGAGCAGTCCAAATATCACTAAAATCGGTATTTACCGACAGTTTTATACACGGACTCTTTATTAACTTCGTATTTATAGAACGGACCACTTTGGCGCCCGGCCATTGTACCTTCGGCAGGCGGTCGGGTATCCAGCTTTTGCTCGTAGCGCCATTTCTTTTGTCTTCAGGAGACTCCTAGGAAACTACGCCGGTGGGAACGGAAAACCAACCCAATCTTAAGAGGCATCTATCAGGGTTTCTACTGCTTGATGCTAAACCTTGGCGGGGCAGAAGAAGTGCGCATACTACAGATAGGGAAATTGGTGACTTCACATAACGCAAAGGCTGTTAATGACGTCTACCTTCAGCAACTATCAAAAAATGTGGCGTCACTTGAAGTGAAATATCTGGGGATTGCATTAAGGTGCTGCCTACAGTGTCAGTTGGGTGACCTAGCCCCAACCCCTCTTCCACTTCTCTGCAAGCTGGATAGACTCGGACAGGTGTGGCCGCGGAGCCCTAAAGTGAGAAAAGTGGTAAGGATGAATAAAAGCCGAACCCTCCACCCCATGGAACTGTGTTAAATTCCGTCCTTTGTTACAGGATTCTGCCTTAAGGCCAGTTTCGTCACGACAACCGATAGAGGCACATGATGGCCAGCACAATTCCCTGTGCCAGAATAGGGTAAAACTCCAGATCTCAGTAACGGCGCAATCTGATACGCCCTCAGATGTGCCCGATTTCGATGACTGGTACTGATGGCTCGTGGGCATATTTTTCCCCACAGTAGTGACTCAATTTGGTAGTCGACGTAAGAAGTTAACCATGAACAGCGCCGGTGGCGGCACTCTAAAGTATAGAGGGACTATATACTACTTTGATTGGATGCTAAACATTTGATTTTGGCAAAGGGTTGCTTGGTGTCTTGGTTACTCCACCTCCTCCGGGTAGTCTGGTCTCCCGTCTGTGCGTTGACAATGCATACTAACCTTCACGGCAACCTTGAGATACCCCGACGAACTTTGGTTATGATCCGGTGCGCGGAGCATTGCCTCATTTTTTGGTTCTTGTACAAAAGCAATCCAGTTCTGCTTTTTTTTGCTTAATCAACTTATTTTCATACTGTTTGGCATCCACTTTGATCTTCAACACAAAAGTTATGAATTTTTAACCTTTTCTTTCCCTAATGTGGAAACACTTAGCTTTACAACACACTCAGGCGGAGCAGTAAAGTCCCCGCACTAAACATCTGAGGCGAATAATGGCATTGCGATTATTTTTAGACCTACATTGTGTAAATCTTTTATGAAATCTGTGGTTTCTCAGACGTGGCTGTTTTTAGACCACAGAATCTTCTCACACGACGCTACCTAGACGCCTTCTTCGATAGAACATTTCTTAGTCTTCCTCTTCTTCAAGTCAATGACTGCCAATTTTTCCCAGCCAATGACATTTAGGCTGACTGACAAGTTGCATTTTGGGCAGGCTTTGTTTGAAGGGAAAGATTATGCCAAGATGACCAGTGAGTTAAATTAGGTTTGGCAGCTGGCTGTTAGGCCTTGGACGCGAGGTAGCCCACGTCTTGCAAAGCCTGCAATTCTCCTCTTATTTTTAAATGGGGAATAACAAAACAACATGGGCTGAAAATAAAGCTAAATTTAAACCAACGCGATGTTCTCATCACTCAGTTGAACCTTGCCAATAGGTCAGTTAAATCCTTGTAACTTGCGTAGAGACACTACAATTCGGACAACACTCTGGAGTTGCCAAGAGCTCAAAAGGTTTAGCTAGTTTGGCGGTGGCGACTCTTTTGATTGCGCCACTTTTACAAACTTCTTTAATCTAGGTCAGTTTATTTGACCTTTAGCTTGGTCAGGCGTCCACCTGGCGTCCTATTTTTCCAGTAGGAAAACAGTCAACAGACTGTTTTACCAACCACAAAAGGAATTCACTATTCAAACCTTGGCTTCACATTTCAGTGCTCCATAGCCGGTAGTCAAATAGCATTCCAGTGTCAATTATTTCCCCTTAACTAGCTCAACTTGAGGGTTATTAAACCGGTGGAAGGCCCAACTACAGGCGCAACTGAAGCGCATAAAAGGGCCATCTACAGGCCTGTTGAATTGCGTGGCTTCAGCAGTAGCTAATGGAAACGAGATGGCTCTAATTTCATTAACTGGTTTAATTTAACTTGGCTTTAGAAAACCTCCTCCCCCCCCGCCTCCTGGGTGGTCTCGACCACCCACTCGCCAATCAACGTAAGCGCAGCTCTACAACAAAATCGATAGCTCTGAATGGATCGGACCACACGCGTTGCCACTTTGACGCGTTTCTTTGTTTAAGCTGTCCCCTCACCCCGGATTCGCCTCTTTGCCTACGACCTTAAGACATGGAGGGCTACGGCTCATCATCAAAGCTCCCGCTCCTTTGTTACGGTGATGTAAAATTAAACTACTTTGATGGCCTATCTTACAATACTCTTAATCGTCGCATTCATTTATGACCCCAATTTAGTATGCTATACGCTGGTTGTTTGTTTAACTCTCTTTGTTATGGCGAAAGAGCCATTTGGGTGCTCTACCATCGTGTCTTCGCCGGGTGGACAGGCTCTCGGATCACGCTAGTTGCCCCATGCTCGAGTGTTATGCTTCCTCTTGCCTTTAGGAAGGAAACATTTGTCAAGCAGTAATCAAAACCGGCAAATGGATTTTCTTTCTTATACTGGATTGGATGATTCGGTAAAAAAAGCTGAAAACGAAGGCCTTCTAACGTGTCATGGCTAATTTCAGGGTCACTACGCAGAGGTGCTTTAACCAAGCTACTAATTCAAAGCGAAGAAAAATTATCCACATGGGACTCGTACAAAGTAGACAGCTTATTTTGTGCCTCTGGCCACACGATTCGCCTAGCATTCTGTACTTGCATTTAAAGCAACGAATATCCCTCTCTTGCTGCCAGCTGGGAGTGCCCCAACCATCCACAATTCTGTTTAAATCTTGGACAAAATAATCGCATTTGTTTAGTTAAAAGTTGAGTCGGTGGAACTCTTTTGAACCAAAATGCGCATGACCTCCTCCCTCAAAATGGGCGATTCGCCCAAACGCCTTTGTCAGTTTGAATTGGAGCGGTCTCCAAAACACAATTAGTTTCACAATGTCCTGATAACCTTTGATATAGCGAAAAATAAAAGTTTTTGCAAGAAAACACGTCTTTCGAGGGCGTACATTGCATGCGTTGGCGCATGGCAGCACGAACAGCCGCAGTGCATGCAAACGGGCGCTTTGCGCCTCAAGCCTTTTTCCTCCCTCATGGATAGTAGAACTTGGGAGGCTCGAAAGAAAAGCAACTTTGCCAAAATCTCACCCAACTTGGTCAATTTTAAACCAAGATAACGTTGTTCCTCAGCCTAAACTTTCATTTAAGTCACAACATGGTGACTTGCCGTGACCAGAGCATTGTGAGAATCACAATTCCACGGAAAGAGGAATGTAGAAATCATTTTTACTACCTGAATAGCCTTAGGCGTGTTCATGTTTACCTCCTCACCTCGGATGGTTCACGTTAAGGATATCAGGTGGATGTTGTCCTCTGGGTTATAAACACGGGAACCTTTCCATCTCTCCTTCAATTACTTGAACTGTTCTAACCTCGAATCCGCAATTTTTGCCTGTGAAAGTATCAGTGAAAGATTTTTTTGCTGTCGCCGATTGTAATTTGATAGCCACACATTCTAAAGTAACATTTTGAGAAGTATTTGGCATTTGAGGCTATTTTCTGGTCGAGCCTTCACGGGGCGTCTTCACCCCTTCTTGCCAGGCAGGTGTAAAATTGCGCCCCCTTTGTCAAGGAACTGCCAGTTATGAAGCTAATGGGCATTAAACACATTCCATTAAAAATTTTCATTTATGGGAGTGGCTCCAGTAAAAGTGCTTTTAATTGCACTAACTTTAACTACTGGCTCCACTAAATTCCCATCCATTCGTGTGATCACTCCAGTGGCATAATTTAAGTTCTCAACGGCAGCAATTGAAGGTAAGGTATTGCAAAGATCCATCAAACTTGTTCCATCAATCCACTCCTGCACGAACTTTTGTAGAGAGAGAGGTTTCAACGGGAAGCTCTCTTACTTTACCTGGCGATCGTTTCCCGCGTTCCTTTTCTGGTACTAATCCGTACCATGGGAAACATAGGATTCGCCTTTACCGTGGTCACAAAGTACGGCATCACCGCAGAGCAATCACAGCCTTCAACGGAGCGAAAGCAATGCCTTTCACAGGAGACTTCGCCTTACCGGCGCCGATCGGATCCCGCCCTCGAAGAAGCAAATGCACAATTTTCAGACGACGCTACTTTGAAGCAATGATCTTGGGCAAAATCTAGGAAAAAAAAGGAATTGTCTCTATGGCGTTCCATCTATGTATGCATGGTTTAGTACTGAAAGCGTCTTTACCTCATAGCGCTATCATCCGAGGGGTAGAGATGATGCAAACGGACAGGGGAAGGGATTTACCACGACGATCGTTAATGCTTTCATTAATATTCCTTCTAGTTTTCCGAGTCGCAAACCATCAATCTTAATAGTCCAAGAACGGCGGTGGTAAAGTTGTATGATTAAGGCGAGGATCTTAAATAAAGGGCTTGCTAACTAGAAAATGCTGCCCTACTGCTGAGAGGGACCTGAGACGTCGTAAGTAGGCGTTATTCCAGTTGCACGCGAATTCGATGACTAGCTTGTGCGACGTTGTGACGATTGACGTGGGAGGGCTGGCAAGGAGAGGCGTCAGAAAGACGCTCAATTGTTATTTTACTTCTCGATGTTGGTAACGAACCTTCGTCGGGCGGTCTAGCCTCCAAAAAATGTCGGTAGCTACCAAGCCCTTCTGCATGTTGACAGTGCACATTCTGCCCGAGTATCAGGACTTGGAGAAGTCTGGCGGCTTCGTTCATCTGTCCTGCCTAGCTAAGCACGCCAGCACTGCGAGAACACCTTTGCTGAGCAGTCGAGTGGAGCTGTCGTAAAGTACGCAGCTTAACATGGGCACTCCCTGGAAATTGTTTGTGGAATCTCTATCACCTAGTCAAAATTACGCATCACAATCCATGGGGAAGAAAAATGTCCTTGGAAGTGCGACAATTAACGCAAGATCAGCCGATTGTTTAGCCAGAGGTTTCGAAGCTGGGCAAATTGATTGAGCCTTTTTCTGTTTTATACTGGTGAGCAACTGTAATCTCTTTATTTTTTTCCAACTACCCAGCAATGGAGTAATTAGCTAGTCGTGACAAATACACTGGCAGATGTTGTGTGAGGAGAAGGGAAACGAGAGTTTTGGATGCGCATGGTCTTTCTAGCACGATATTATAATAATTCACAAATGATTTAGCGTTTGAATGATTGCTATCTCCTTTCTACATTTGACTAATTTATCTAGGGTGGAGTAAACCGGGCTAATTCACCGCCTTATTCCTGTGATAGAGGTCTCGACGTTCACCTCCAGATGCAAAGCGGCCAAGATCTAGACGAGCCTTACCAACTCTTGTTGAGGCTACTCTGAGATCAATGCTCGTTTATTTTCCATCTATTTTTGCAATTGTGTGACGTAGCGCCATCCATATGATCAGCGATGGCGCGATAACTGCTACGAGACCCAGCTAGCAGGTGTTAGCGACAGGCGAGGCGAACTCGGTGGGCACGATGAGCAGTGAGATAGTAAAGCAATGTGCCGGACGTTGGCAAAGGCGTCATGACGTCAACGTGGGAAGAGGAGAACGGGTTGTTTCCCCGTGGGGCAACTCTGATAAGTCCGGGAAATTCGGTTCGTAGAGGAGCTAAACATCTAAGTAAATGCAAACCCCACTTTTATACAAACAATGATGCCTTGGTGTTTGTTTCAGATAAGGATCGGTCGCCTTTAAGGATTTGCCAAATGAATAGGCGAAGTCGCCCAAAAGACTTCTATAATTATGGAAAGGCATGCATGGATTCCATTGGTCTACTATTTCTTCTACTGCGCTGGTTGGCTGTTCAGCTCTCGGTTTTGGTAAAGCGGTTACTTATGTGTCCCGCGATTTTGCCTCTGTCAGGAAGTCTAGCTTCCAGGTCATGCCAGTAGCCCCGACTTTTCCGCACATCGAAGTTGCATACTCTCTCTTGTCTTCTAAAGAGTCTCGAAGGTCTGCATTTTCTTCCGAAATCATCTTATCAAAAGTTTTCCAGTCAATAAGATGGTCAAATTGGACTGCAGTTTAGGAATTCGCAGCGCAGGCAAATTCGCCAATCAGGAGTGCGGGAATGTGGGTGGACGGTCAATGGGTGAACTTTTTTCATGCCAAAAAGTTCAAAAGCCTAAACGACCGATTACTTATTTACTTTAGGTTAAGATGACCCCAAAAGTTGGGAGCACAAGAGCTGCTTTACGCCTGTGACCCCGCACGATGGCCGAGGCCCTCCCCCCCACCCCCATTTAGCCCTCGTACGTCCAATTGAAACGCCAGTGGGGACAGCAAATGCAACGCCACATTTCATCCCTTTTTAATTATAGCTTTATGATGGCAATGGAATTCGCCAATCACCTCCTTGTCAGGTGGCAATTTGGGAAACATTCCACAATCGTGATGTGATTTAATTGAGGAGTAAGAGGTGAGGTGAAGAGGAGATTATCCTTGCCACAGTTGGGCTTGTAGCAAATATGGAACAAGAAGTTAGTCAATTATTCAGCTGAATAAACTGCCAAGTTTGTGTCAAACTGCTTTTAACCAACTGCTTACCTCTTGCTACTTTATTAGGCTAGTAGAAGGTGAATTTCCAGCAAACTCTGCGTTGAAATCGCCCTCGGATCCAACACATTTTGTGAAGCCGCGTCGATAAATATCATGTGACCTCCAACGCCAAGGGATGTGTCGGCATGTCAGAGTCCACAGGAAGGCGCTCTCTTGCTCTGCGCAAAACGGCTACTGGTGTGGACTTTCAAATCCCAGTCAATTTTGAGGAGACATTGAAGGGCGTGAAACCACCCATTATTCCACCCCTATTTAGATCAGTATGTGAGGAAATTCTCGCACGGATAGCCTCGCGTCAATTGAGCATCCTTCCAGCGCCCCTAAGCGCTCTCTTTTCCAACGCCGATGCTATGGCCGGAAATTTACTGTGGACTGCCCAAATTGACGAGGTTATCAAATTGCTTCATTTTGAAAAAAAGGGTCTAAATGAAAAGCAGAGGATTCTCAAGCGCAAAGCAGACCTGGAACCGCATCAGACAAGTGTCATTACTCGTGCCATGTTTCGGTACATCGAACTGTGCTCCGACGGTATTGACTTGACCGTTGAATTTCCTGTCTACGGTTATTTAGTCCTCGGTCCACCTCTCCACAACGAAGGCAAGCCGGATTTGAGGTCCTACATACGCTCACTTGATTCGTTCTTTCGTGCGGCCTTGAGAAAAAACCCTATTAAACGCGATATTTTTTGCTATCTTATGCATTTCTTGTCCCAAATTTATCAGCTAATGAGTGACAGTTATCGGTCGGAGCCAGCGCTTTGTGGAATGACTCGCTACCTCTTGGCAAGTCGATTTGGTGAAGAGCTGATCTCCCTCCACTGCACAGAGTGTGAATCAAGGATAAAGGAGGACCACAAGGGTTGTCGAGTTTGTTCTTACATACCAACCCATATTCAACCGCCTTACCAAGCACAAGTTATTGATATGATGCTGGAGTACATTCCCCACTCCTACTGGCGAGAAAAATTGAATGATCCACGCGGTGGCTTGGTGGAGCGAAGTGGGACAGCCACAAAAATGGACGACTTTAACTCCATCATTCAGGCTAGAAAGGTGTCAAGTGTGGGGGACTTGCCGCATGTTAAAGCAACCCCGGAGAAAGGGCGAAAGACTTCTAAAATGGATCGGAAATTCCTATTTGTAGGATCCAGTAGAAATAACGGTGTGTCGCTGCGAAAGTCACGAGCTTCGACAGCAGTCATTGCTGAGGAGTCGAAGAAAAGCATCAAAAACAAGGACAGTGAGGAGAATGCTGATAAGAGTAGTGACAGTCAAGGACCTTTCAACAAAACAAAGTCGGACGACCTACCTAGAAATGGCGCAGGTAGTGATGCCGCTGGTAGGAGTCACAGAAGCGGTATTGTTAGCGGCCCCAAATCTATCGGCGGTCGTAGGAGTGGTGGTGTAGGTGAAAGCGGTGGAAGTGGTATTATCAGCTCAGCCCTTCGAAAAGACTCGGTTTCCTCCATATCACTTACTCGTAAAAATACACCCTCAAGTGGTATGCGGTCAACTCTGTTCACTACTCCCCCTACTCTCTCTAACGAATCAACAGAGTCAACAACAACGGAAAGGACCGATAGACCCAACATCGCCACACCGAGGAGGCAAGTGAGAAGGAAACAGCGCAGAGCACGTTCGAGGACGAGGAGGCCGAGAGGTCGTAGCCCCTCAAAGAAGCATCGCCAGAGAACGAGGAGCCCAGGCAAGAAGAAGAAGGGTCGTGCACGATCTCCGAAGGTTATGAGGGAAGTAGGCAAAAATCGTGGCAGGAAGGGAGCTAAAAAGACTCCTCGTTCGAGAAAGAGGGGCAGAAGCCGAAGTAGACGACGCTAGCAAGCTAATCTTATGCTTCTTGTATAGTTGATGCTTTTTCTAGTGAAAATTACCAATGGTTGATTAAGCCTTCGCCCGATCGTCCCCCAAATGATACGGGTTCTGATCCAGTCCCGTTCCAACGCACAAATATTGTGCACTCGCCTATGAGAATACCTGCAGCATAGAAGGATGTTTTTGGTTTCAGAGCACTTTCATGTAGAGGAAGTTAATATTCCCCATGTTGAGAGGGTTAAAAATACTGCTTTGGGTTCTTCAATGAGGATATTAGCATTCCTCCTGATGGAGGCATTCAAGGCACCACTTTGATTTCCATCAGTCCCGGGAATGGCCAGTTGAGGGGTGGGGCGAAAAACCCTGGACTCTTCAAAAGTAGCATATTTTCACACTGGATTTTGTAGTACAATTTCACAGTGTTACAAGTTGGGAACAAATTCCTGACTCGGGATTGTGAGAAAAATTCCACCCACTATTCACTTGATCAAGTAATTCATAATTCTATGCCAAGATCAAAGAGAAAATAATAAAGCCGACAAGGAGAATTGAGATTAGGGATGAAGCGTAGAAACCCGAGCCACTTCTGCAATTTCGATGAAGTATACCACCGTGGAGGAAGACTTGCTAGCGCACAGGAGAGCTCGGGAGTCATAGCCACGGGTGGAGAACCGTGCCGCCAAAGTTTAGCCTACACCTAAACAAAACACCTCAACCACACGGAATTTGTCGGCATTAAAAATAGGGAGTTAAAAACGTTTGCTAATTAATAGGCATTTGCAATCAAGTCTAAATTAAAGATCAAAAGCATTCCAAAAATAGAGAATTGAGTAGCGGTTCTTTTGACGTTTCGTGCAGGGGTCCCATCTCCTGAAGTCGGTGGAAGTATAAATTTTAGGGCAGCAAATGTTTTGCCGTCGTACAGAGGAGTTGGAGTACCAGTGACATGGACCGGAGGTCAGAACTCTCGGCGGACAACACGATGGTGAAGCGTCTAGGCGCCTCGTTACCAAACAGAAGCTAGCAAGCAAAGCTCTCTAAGACCTTTTGATTCGCATTCTTGGCAAAGCAAGTAAAACGCTCTCGAACTAATTTCGCCCAGTTATTGAAGTTGCGAGTGACTGAGTACTTTTGGTGACGCCTCTGGGACAGAAGACTCATCCTATGCTGGGCATTTTGTATATCTATCGCCAGTGGAGAGAACACTGGTCCATAAACCGAGTCAGCATCACCTAAATTGTAAACAGCATTTTAATAGACCACGAAAATGAAATAATTGCCGAAGATGGCCATCACAGATCCCCCTCCTCCTCCCTTCCTCCATGAGGCTCAGTTTGATTTCTGTTACCGCCAACTTAGCACTCCGAAACTTTTATGCACTTGAAAGAAGGCAGGAGGTTTGGAGCTTCGCTGGCTGCCTCCGCTATCTGCGCGAACGTGTCAATCAAGTGGACACGCAATACCTCCTCCACTTCTCTGATAGCTAAATAGAACCCATTTCGAAGTGAGTGGACAGCATTGAAGTGAGAGAATAGATGGCAAGGGAACGAATAGACTCGAAACTTCATCTCCACAGAAATATGCTAACACTTGTCCTCTGTTATATTTAAATCGGGTTAGCAATGGACGTTCTTGACAGCCTGCACACCCCCTTTCTGCCTCCAATACAACTCTCATTCAAAACGAAATTCCACAACAAGAGAAATCGTCACGAAGATGGAGCAGTGTTATTGAGGTCGGGTATCATCTCAGTAAGGTGTGAATGCGATAAATGGCTCGAATGGCTCGTGGGCATGCTTCTTACAGCACCAACTACGCTGTGATGCCCGACGCGAGAGGTCTGCCAAGAGGTACGATTAAAAAGAGGACAGGTAAACCATACAACACCGAGACTCCTTTTTTAACTCTTAGTTTTGGTTGCATGATTACTCAAAGGCACGTCCACGTTCCAAAAGACTGCCCATCATGGAGGACCTTTGAGTAAGTCTTTCAGAAACGCTTTTCCACGGCCACCGAGGCTACCTCCATTGCGCCTCCAGAGGAAGGTATGATTCAACTGTTTTTTTGGAAGCATTCAAACGTTGACACCAAAGCAAAGATCGTAATACTGATACTCAGTTCCTGGAGCTTTTAAATGAGCACAAAGAGGGGGACACTCCGCACTTCCCATTTCAATTTTCTGCTTGCATCAGACCCTCGCCCAACAAACCGGTCCGAAGTTATTAATGTAAACGAAAATGCACTACGCGTAGGTTGAAGGCCATTGAAACCGTTCGATTGCTAAAAGATTTTTTTATGAAGCAACACTCATTAAATATGGCATAATTACGACAATTTCTCGTTTTCGTTGTTTTGACAAAGTAGAAGTTGCGTTAGTAGTGGGAAGCGACCTCACTACCCATTGACCTTGGACAATAACTACGGCATGGTCTGCGTCTTTGAAAATCTCTCATATTCTAGGTCTTATTGCGAACTTTGCGGTAAAAATAAAACTCAAACTTTTAGCGTAAATTTTCAGCGACCGAGAGCCAATTTTCGCGTTAGTAGGCAATGTGTACAGGTCAGAAAAAAGAACATAAAAGTAAGAAAGTCAAGGGATCAGGACCTTTGCGTGGCCAGGTGCTTCACATGAGCCGCCTGATCGTTGCGCTGCGCTGCAGTGGACCGCCCTTCGCCTCGGTGGGAGCGTTGAAAGGAGGAAATTTGGAGGAGCCGAGAGAGACGTATTGAGTGAATATCGGTCGCCTTCCACATTCGACTTCAGTCTTAATTTTAGAAAGCGAGATGAAAGGTGCTGCAATCGCACTTTTTAATGCTTAAAATGAACAGCACCGACAGGCCTAACAACTCTTTAATGCGATGGCTACTTGCATCTTGGCAAGAAATTCGTTTCGATGACGTGAGAAGCAAGGTCAAATCACCAAACAAATCACTTCAAGCGAGAACCGTCCTGGAAACTTCTTCCTTAATAGTGAAGTAGGGGTGCAAATGCACAAGTTATTTAACTTCTCAGCCAACTGCTACTTTGCCATACCGCTAAATCGGATAACTACATTGCGCAAGCACAAAAAATTAAACTTTCAGTCGGCATTAAACGACCAACGTGGAAGTCGGGATTAGCTTTTTTGGTTCCTCTGAAACGTACGGCGTGCTCGGCTGGAACGTAGACGGCAATATAATTGGCATCTGGAAGAGCAGGATGAGTCGAGTAAAGCGACGGTAGAGACGGCATTCGAACAACGGATTTTGCGCCCTCATTTGTTTCCTGACTCTGAATTGTAGGAGAAGTTCACTTCAATCCATTTAAGCTCTCAAGCATACAACAGCGGGGGATTTCTATGAAGGTATTTAGTGGGGACGACCCCCCGTGAGTAGAAAAGGTCAAAAAGAATGCCAGGCACAAACTCATTGCTGAATTCGCTGGGTAGAGACCTGATGAATGGACAACTAATTTGATGAATTGAGCATACGAGCTTACAGAGTGGTCAGTATTTCTAATGAAACTACTGGGACCCCTTAAGAGGAGTGAGTGGCGCACTATTCATGGATTGGAATATGTGACATTATTGTAAGCATCAAAATAAACACTGCTGCCTATTTTAACTGCGGGTAGAGTAAAAATCACGATTTTACCGAGGACGGAGCTGTGGTTCTTTGATTCCTTGCAACGTTTTGCTGCTAAAATGAATAACCAAATCTCCAGTGAGTGAAAGGCGAGGAGGGATGACATCGACAAACCCTCAAAACAAAAACAGATTTCAGGCGACAAACAATGTTACTAATTGATTGTAGTTGTTGAATCAGCACCCAGTGATGTTTCACGTAGAACATTTCGAAACAGACAAGTTTTCAACTAAGGTGGAGGCTACCTTCAACTGAGTGATGACATTGGCGTCAGGAGACATATTAACTCCTTCATGTTTCGTGTGTACCACGCAGTTGAAAACAATACTGGCTTTTAATTTAGCAGTTGAAGGAAGGCACCATAGGGCGGCAAGACACCGTCCATGTCAGTGTCAGCAAACTACTTACATGATCGGCACAATTGATGTGCTCATTTAGCTCCTCATAGTGGAGGTATACGAAGCACATATTGCAAAAGAATAGGTCACCACGAGCCGTGATGCTGTGCTTTTGAAGTAGCAAATTGATCTCTTGAGAGGTTCCATTCCCTAGGGTGATATTACTCTGAAACCGAGACAACGATTTAGAGCTGTTCTAAGGGCTAATAGTACTGTCCCAATGGTAAGAACTTATCCTCTGGAAAACAAACCTCCTGCGGCTTTGCTGCAATTCCACTTTGGGAAGAATATCCAGAAATCTTTCGACCAGCTTCTTCCACTGCACGTGCAGTTTGGCGTTCTACCGATCCGTGCAACTGAGCACCAATCGTCTCCACCTTTCATGGAGAAAAAGGTGTCTACTGCGGAACAAAATTTGTCACCACAGCTGTTGCCACGTTGGACTGGCTTGGCACTTTTAGCCCGAGCTAGGGTTAGGCAGCCGAAACGCAAAGCGTACACGAGGGCGTAAGCATTTGAGGCAGATTTGCACAACTCACAGCTTTTACATGCATCAAGGAATCTTGAGATTGGCAGGGCTGCCCGAGAGGCTGTCCAACCCGATTGGCCTTGAGGTTGTAACAAAAAGAAGCCATTACCATCCTCTCAGATACAAGTAAACCTCTCAAGTAATAAATGGCATAGTTGTGATGTCCCCGTAAGATAGAATGAGCACCTAAAATGTTAGTCCTTCTGCTGACTATCTTGGAAGTTCGATGAATTTTGCCTTTTTTCCCGAATCTAGCTACTTGAATCGGTCTTGCAATCCGATTTTATAATAGTGTACCAGCAGAGGAGACTACTCTTGGCTTTGAAGTTCAAGAGCTTCGGCAGATGCCTTCCAATTGGTCCGGTCTTGTTGGTTCTGGAAGTTGTCTTCCGAAGACCATTGTGCAGTGATAGGAACCATATTAAGCAGTATTTTTGCAGGAAATCGTTGGATACTTTTATTATCCGCCTGATTTGAATGAGAAACGCGAGTGAAATTGACCCTAACTAGGAACCATAGAGAAATTCCCGTTTAAATTAACCAGGAAAATTCCACGAAAACCAATCATATACCCTAGAATAAGAATACAAAAAGAACATGAGGAGCGTAATAACGTCTAGAGTGCGATGTGAAGACCCTTGAAAGAAGCTGATCATTGAATGAACCATTTTCTGTCGGAATCTGTCTTAACGTTTGAATATTTGAATTTATTCCGACAAATTTGGAAACGCTAACCCGCACTACGTGATCTTGACCTGTCGTTTGGAATCACGGCATTTTAAAACCTGAAACTGTATTTGCACTCAACGCCAGTCGACAGCTTCCAGAGGCATTACAACAGGAAGGCGCGCTTAAGTAGATTTCAGTCTTCGCCTTGGCGACATGGCATTCTGTTCATGCCATTTCCGTCAACGATCCACCAGCTCTTTTGTAGTGATAATAAAGTGCTATCTAACTTCATTCACGTCCGCTGGAATAACTGGGACACTACGAAATCACGAATTCCACTCATTGGCCCCGTGGAGGAAAAATTTGCCGGAGCCACTCAAAACCGAAACGCCTTCCACAATGCAGTCTTAGTGCGCATTAGTAGTCACCTGATTGTTGAAGTATACTTTCATTTGTGATTTAATGTGCTTAACTTTGCTAGGAAAGCACAGATCATCATCTTGGTGACTGAAAAAGGAATAGTCTTCATGATCACACACGGAAGTAGTCGGAATATGTAGTTGAAAGTTTCATCAGACTAGCAAAGTTTCTGAAGACAAATCGCAAAGATGTTGATGCGGAACCCTACGCTTTACATTCATATTGCAAAGTTTTACTTTACCAAATGTAATATTGACTACAAATACTGTCCTTCGCCTTGTTTTATGATGCTCAAACCGAAAATACTCACACTGTAATGACAAATTAGATTTTACAGGTGGCTAATTTAGTTAAGTGTTTGACAATGCAGCTTATGGGGATGGGCTGCGGCGTGAGGCTTGTCCCTTTCGCCATCAATTGCAGCCCATCATCATTCCAGTGCTTACGACAATTTTTTTAGGCATGAATAAGACAACCTCACTTCGCCAGAGGAGTGAAAAGTGGCGTTTAAGCTTTCAGTCAGTTTTTGTAAAAAAAATCAAGCTTTTCCACAACGAGGTTAATCAGGAACGGATTAGGTGGCAGTCCTCTTTAGCATACGAAATGGAAGGGCCTAGATGTATTTCAGTAAATTGCAAGTTCAACAGTTAAGAAAATCGCTTTGCGTTCAGCCCGAAAAAAAGATGCAGAGTGAAGATAGGTTACTTCAGGAACGCGTAGAATTACAATAAGTGTCGATGTCAACATCAACCATTCTTTCTAAAGTGAATAGAGGCTTGCGCAGTTTTGATGCGTGTTGACTCGAATTACATTGGGCCCGCCAATGGATCTCCCTCCGTGAATTCAGGACTCAGGCTCGCGCAAACTCCACAGTTCCGTATAAATTACCATTGCTTCAAGTCGAGAGAGATTTTTCGGAGTTTACAGCAATCGATATTTCACAGTCCAAGAAACGATATCAACTCACATTAACTGTATTTTGACAGGAGAACTGTGGAGTCAGGTAAGAGACATTGCCCAAAGCTAAAGTTGATACTTTTTCGGTCTGTTCCAGTGAGGGGTTCCGAGGAACAGCTGGTGCAGCTCGACTGACCTTGAAAATAAAAGGAAAAACAAAACTAATTGATGTTAAAGAATTCTTACTATATCGTATTCAATTCATTTAAATGAAGTTGTTACCGATCCTCGACGTCCGGCTGAAAATTTGTGACGCGGTGTGAGCAGATGCGCTTCGAAGAGGTGCTTTTCATCAAAATCCAAACCACATTCCTGGCAGAGGAATGAGGTGATACCATTTGTTGTCGACTGTGACGTCGCTTGGACCGGTGGTGGTAGATGTGGGTAGGTGGAAGCAGACCACAGTGGAAAGTCCGCTTTGGACACAGCCGGAGGAGCTGCAGTACGACATGGATGGGACAGCAATTTGTCCAACTCCGAAAACGACAGCCGGCAGTCATTACATTGGACGTTGATTGGTCTAGACTGCAGTTGACAGACGAAAGATCCCCCAGTAGTCAACATCAAAAAGTGACCGACCATAATACACCCGGCCTAACTGAACCGCACTTTATAAAACCCTAACACCTCAATTCCTTTCTTTATTCGCACTTTTGCTACCTTGACACTTACACTGGTAAACGGCGACCCTGCCGGTTCTCTCATCTCCGTTTGCGTTTGTTTGGAAACAGGCGCCTTCACTTCAGGGTTCTGTAATTACCAAATTAAAAGCATTTGATCTGAGCCCACCGTTTTGAAGTATCAGCATTACTACTCCCTGATCTCATTGACAATGATCATTTTGTTAAAAAACTGTTGAACTGAAACGCTAGTTTGCACTGGGGCGCTGGATGCTCCAAAGTCATGACATTCACGTGGCGACAAACCTGTACGCCTCAAAATGGAATCATCATAAGGCTTTAAGAGCGACATGATGTCAATTCTACACCCCATCCTTACAATGCAATTAACTCTATAGATTCGCAGATGACTTAAACCTCCGCGATCCTTCCACATGCATAGGACCGCTTCTATCGCGAATTTAATTAGCGCGCTATTCTTATAGACTGATCTAAATTAAAATGCAGACACCATAAAAGCAAGTAATCTAGGGAAGAGGAATTACTTTATAAGATTTGAATTTAAAGGGGGCTAGTAGCCAATGCAATGTCAACATTCTAACGCGAACACATATTTTTTATCACTAATGCAAGGAGTCTTGCCTAATTGGTAATGCGTAAAGGCAATGCTCTAAAGGCAGAATTAATGTTTTCCTAATAAATTTATAAGTTTGCTATTAATTTCAATTTTTATAAAGCTGATTGCTTTGGCTTACGCGCCAATTATTTGACGTATTAGTACCTTAGCATTCGATGCCTGCATTTGCTTTGGTACTTCGGACTGCCTCACAATCTACAAAATAATAGAGCTGTTCAGAACCCTCTCGTTGGGACCTCTCATGGTTGAATAAATATACTACTTCCTACAATTAAATTACTCCTCTTTTATTCCCACTTGAGGTAATTACATTTATACGATTACATTTTTGAGCACTTAACCGGGCAACGAGCCCACACATATAGTTTAGCAAAAAGTATCACATAAGACAATTCCTGGGCGGAGTCTATCGCAAAAAAAAACACAAAATATGTAAATATTCACAAAGCAAATTGAATTACACACATTTAAAGTGGATGAATAAAACGCTTAGATACTTCTACATTAACCTTGTGGTTAACAATCAACTCACCCCTTCTGACAGTGGCAACTGTGGGAACTTTTCGACTTGCCATGGTCTAAATAAATCGCCTCCTTTCTGTTAATCAAAAGAATGATTTGGTGATTCACGTCAAGGCTTCAGAGCACTTTAATTGATGCTATTTGTTATTATCATTCACGATAAATTGAAGTGATGGAGTGGAGCAGGTGATTTGTGAGTGATTTGATCGCTCCGTCAAGGCCATTCATTTGAACATAGGCAAAGCAGGATCAGTTGACTAATACAGGCCAAGTTGCTCTTTTACCAATTCTACAAAACATTGATTCCGAGTTTTTAGCTTGCACACACATCTACCAAGCCCTTCATTCCAGTCGCAGTTGGCAAAAAGCATTCGAGACAGGCGGTAACCAAGTCTCGAGACTGTGCTCTCAGGCACCTGGTTTTCCTGTTACCAGCAAAAGTGAAATGACCAACAGCTTTGCATTCGAACGGCTCACCCTTTCAGATGTGACGTTAGACCGGGTGGGCGTCCGAATATATCCGCTATCCGAAAAGGTGTAGGAATCTCTCATTTACAAAGGACTCATTAGCATAATTGCTTTTATAGATCTGTTCCTTAGTCTGTAACAAGTAAACAACAGTGGTTTCCTTTAACAGGGACGATAAGATGGGTTTTATCCCCAAGTTTAAAAGGGAAATGAGCCTGGATTATGGAGAAGAGATGTGTAGAGGCAAGTACTTACGTCAAGTTTGCTTCCCTGGAGCGTTTGTCGAACCGAAACTTGTGGCATGTAGATCTGCATACACAAAAAACAAGTAAAAACGGTAATTACAAAATAGTTGTGTTGTGAAGGTATGTATCGAGCTTGAGGATCGGCGGCATCAAAACATATGTGGCAGGTCACGATCTCACGAATGATCTCCTTCAATGAACAGACTAATCTGCTCCCGCCACATCGGCTACAATGACCCATAATTCAATTTTCGAAGGAGGTGGCAACTGCCTGGAACCTTTGGTGCTGCCTCTTTAATTGACGGCTTTCTAGGTCTACTGACAAGGGGAATGCGCCTGAACCATTAGGGAAGCCGGTTCCATCCTCAGCTCACACAAATTGAGCAGAGCTGAATATCATCTACCCTTTAGGTTAACAAGTCACCTCTAGTTTCTCGAATGCCTCCGCTTTACTATCTAATTTCTGACAGTCTTCCTCACCTACACTAATTAGGCGAAATTACTCAGGTTGAAGCCTGCCTGAAGATAATTGTGAAAGCAACCAATCACAGTCATCACTCGCATCGAAATTTCGGTGCCAAGAGGGTGAAATTTAATTTGCTTAGGTGTGCATTGCCATGTTTACATTGTTCAATGCCCCTCGGTGTTCTCCCCAGCCTTCCATGATGGTGGCAAAGCGAGCTAAATGGCATAGCGCGTCATGCAATTGGCAAGTGAAGTGAATACAGGGCCTCATTAACACTCAATTAAGCACCACTTAAAAACACAGAACTTTTTGATGCAATCACTGCAATGATTGCGAAATGGCACAAAAATTGACAGTTTATAAGCTGACTTGCTTTTGGCTTGGTTTGAGTGGCAGGCGGCAAACCTGACGCAGCGTCCCCTAAGTTCCCGACCTAAAAAAGTCCAGAGAGAAAGCTAAGGTTACAACAAAGTTTATTTCTTTGGTTTGTAGGTCTAGTCAACTGTCTTTAGGGGCACCTATCAAAATTATGGCCTTGTTTAGCAAAGCAGCATCTAAACGCCTCAGGAGGCATTCCTTCCGCTCCCTCCTTCGACTTGGTCACAGGGGCTTCTGTTTCATTGCTACCGCTTGATTGTTAAAACCATCCACAATTGTCTGTTAAGTTTTTTGCCCTTTTAAGTGGGGCCTCAAAATACACTAAGGCGTGAATGCGAAAGTTAGGGACAGACCTCCTGACTTTCGTGCTCAATGTGATTCATAAGCTATGTTGGGAGAAATGTATGAATCTCATCTAGTTTTTATGCCTGGTCAGGCCATTCAAAAGTGATCTTGCTATGAGAGA
Organism: Taenia hydatigena; assembly: GCA_036345935.2. Classification (NCBI taxonomy): domain Eukaryota; kingdom Metazoa; phylum Platyhelminthes; class Cestoda; order Cyclophyllidea; family Taeniidae; genus Taenia; species Taenia hydatigena. The sequence continues at coordinate 18,334,789 of JADWOT020000003.1, forward strand.
GTGGCCTGCCGAGTGCCTTACAGTTCCGGTAGAAGTGTCCGGTGGATTGGTGGGCGATTTATCCATATTCAGGGGAACGTAGGGCTCCGAGTACTCGAGAGAGGGACAAACAAAAAGGCGGTTATTTAAGGGGCAATTTTTAAGGCAAAAGCATCCGTATACTTTTGCTCTTATTCAGTGAATAGACAGTGGTGCTTCTGTGAGAATGAAGCGGAGGCGTTTTATGCCTCACACTGCCTACTGATTTTGGGTAACTGGATCGGCGATTCGGATAGGCGCTGAACTTACCAAAATCGGTGGCTTCGGCTGGACCTAAAAGAACCGAAATGGGTTTATGAACGGTTTAGAAAGGTGTCAGAGGTGATGAACGCTTGAGCCTTTGCAGGATTGCCCAACTCTCCCAAACAACCGGAGGGTTGTCGCTTAAGTTCACGCGGAAGGGATGACACGATGACGTTTTTCATGTTTTTTATAACTTTTACAAGTACAGTACAAGGTAAACAGCAAGTTCTTACCTCAACGTGTGGATTGAATATTGACCTCTCCTCTCTTTCTTGAATGCTGTTCCACCTCTGTGCCTGGTTACCCTAGAAACAATGGGAAAGTTGTACACCCAAGAGGACTCAACTGTTGAATGTTGCAATCGCCTGAGAAAATATTCGCATAATTATGGAGCCACATTTTTCTCATGAAAGTGTGAGCTTCTTCTCAGCTACTGGAGAGTTTAAAAGTGACTTCAGACTCATAAAAGCAGTGGGGAGGGGAGGGGGATGCAATTGCTGCGCAAAACACTCACCACTCCTGTGGGAGTCTTCTTTTATTTCTCTTTTTACTCAGGGTAAGGTGGTAGTAGAAAATTGCTGACTGCTCTCACCTTCTCCTTCACTGGCTCTTGAGGCGAGCTGACAGGCGACTTGACCTTGTTATAAAGTCGGTTCTCGAACTGATTTTGCTATAAAAGTACGTAAAACAAGGTAAAAACCATATGCTACAGCAATTTGTGCCTCCTTTTAATAACAAATAGATGAATGCTTGGATGGTTTGATAAATGGATGGATGGATGAACACCTTTAAAGTAGGTATTTAAGGGTTGCAATAAAATCCTCTCCATAATGGGAGGTGTATAGTAGATAACTCACGTGATAAGGCGTGTCAATGTGATTGAGTAGGCGATTTTTGTCATCAAAGCGCAGATTACATAGGGCACAACTCCAAAATCCACTGCTTTTTACACTCGTGTTTGTCTCCAACTTAATGGTGATAAAAAGCTCTCTTTAGGGCAGCAACACTACACCTTTGCTTCCTTCCACTAGGAGGGAGTGGCTGAAGCTAGGGTTAGGGCAGAGTCTGGAACTGAGGGTTAGTTCACTGCACCAGAAAGTACTTCTCAGTTCCCTGCCAATGAAAGCGTGAAAGAGAGACGCGGATTTGTAATAAGCTCTCTATGCTTCCCTTAGTCTTCTACGCTTGATTTGCTCCATAACCCACTGCACTGACCACTACCAGCTAGCAGTTATGGCAAACAAAGCTTTGTGGTAGGACACACCGAAGAGCAGTAAAAATTGATGAGACTCTTCAAGCGAAGCACACTTACGTCTGAACCGGTCCCATTGGTATTCACAGGCTCCTCTGCCTTGTGATTCCCATCAAGGCCTCCGTTTTCGGGTTTGACCTCTTCCTGTAAAAAAGGGAGACCACTTTCACTGATTGCGAAGACTTTATTGGCAAATTTCTGCTGCAAGATCGCCTTCACACTACAACAGTCTGATTCTTTTGACCACAGGTGATACAAACGATGCTCCGCCCGTGCAAGTGGGTAAAGAAGAGAGTTTGGAATGCATTTCAATGCGTGGCTTACAAGGTCTTGCTCAAATTAAATCAAAGGGCTGAAAATGCACGTGTATAGAATTTGTGGTGAAGAAGGAAATCCTGCCTAACTGACGGTCGAGCTACTTGAATTTCATATAATTGATACCCGCTTTAAAAAAGGCAGAGTACGCTATCAATCAACTGCTGTCATTTGATAACTTATTGGAGGCAGACTTCAACACACTAAAACTGGTGCTGAACCGCCACTAAGTCACGAAGGCCTTCCCGTTGTTCACCCTTTAGCAAGGAATGGAGGGACTGTGTACTCACTGTTCTGACTGATGAGTCCACCTTCAAAGCAGTGGTGCAGTAAGTAATGGACTGCTCCATACTCTCAAAGATGCACTGAACGCCCGAGTTGATCTCTTCTAATTCCTCTGGATTTACCTCCAAGTGCTCGATTATATCATTCCAAAATGCCTGCGATGCGTACACTGCTTGCTTTATTTCCAGAACTCGTTTGCCGGCTTTCTGTAACAAAAAGGCAACAAGTGACCCCGCTGAAAGTGGAATTAGAAGAACATCCAGTGAAACGTCTACTTACAGATTTAAATTATTATTAAAAGACTGTATGTTGAGTCAGTAGAATCCGAGGTTCCAAAAATTCAAAGTTCAATCCAGTTTGTATTCAATCTTACCTGTTACTACAGGAACGGGTTTTTTCCTTACCAAAGTAATGATAAAACGAGCATTTAACGTAATATGCAACTACAGCAGCAACGATGTCAGCTTTACTAGTAGAAAAAGTGTCCTCTCAATTGCACTTGAGTGCCCTTGTAACCTGATGATGTTGAAAGGATGGAGCCCTTTTTTCCAGACCGTTTGATTGGCGTGGAACTAAGTGTGACACTACCGCGGGCCCAATGCTTCCCATCACGTGCCTTCCAGAAGTGAAGTTGGTATCTGTAGTACTTTGTTTGTTTGAACTACCGATTTCGGTGGGGGTCACAGAGGTGGCCATATTGTCCTAGCTGTGGAGACTGGCCTCCGGGCCATGCCAGCAACTTATTTCTCTCTATCTGTTAAATATATATATTCTACTCTAGCATTCTGCCTTCTTTGGCCTTCGAGGGAGCCTCGAGACGCTACAGTATCCGTAGGGTTACGGCAAATAAATTTTGCCCACAATTTTGATGAGTTAACTTATTTCCTGTTCTATTCATTGCAAGCTAACCATCATTGCATATAATAAAAACATAAAGAATTCAGTGCTTCGATGAAGGGAAAGAGACTCACGGAAAGCTTTTTTTCTAATTCAATATCTGCGTTGGCATTAGTTTCATGCTTTTCACTCGCCATTTTGTAAATGGTTTGCAACTCGGTATGAAGTTGCCTATTTTCGGTACTCATTTCCGAGATGACCTCTTGTAGATTGTAGTGAGTGCTTTCAGTAAGGTTCCCAAACTAAGTTACAACAGACTTTTTGGATTAAGACGAGCTTTCACCAACACAATTTAGTCAAAGCAGACAACTAAAGCACTATCAAGATCGTTTTAAATGCAAATACTGGTGGGTTAGTGCTAACAAATAAAGTAAATTTTCACACATGTATACACATGAAAGCTTAACGCAAAGCGTTTACAAGTATCGTCTTTGTAGCAAAACCAGCTTCGTAGATTTGTTTCACGAAAGGTTTGGATAAAAGACTTGCTCTTTACAATAAAATACATCAAATAAAAAACAAGGTGCTTGAGATTCTTTAGAGATTGCATAGTTCGGTCTAAATGAAATTCAGTGGAACCTAATGATACATCGAGGTATACCTGTTTATAGCAAACAAAGAGAAATGACAAACCACGTCTTTATTAGGCAACCAATGTAAATTGCGTAAACCATCAACGCTAGAGGTCAAGCCGCTTTTTTTAAGACGGTCGTACGCGTGCTCAAAATTATTGCACGAGAATGCATTTTTATAGGTGATGGCCCAAGTCTAGATCATAAAAGCAACTGTTAACTGAGTAGAAAAGAGTAAAAAAACTTAAGAACAAACCATCTTAAACACAATGAGATGAAAAAATATCACGCCACAATAGCATGCTAACCTGGATGAGGCTTAACAGTTTTAGCTGAATTTGCACAGAAACAGACTTGACCTTTGTGGAATTAAGGAGAAAGGCAATAAGGTCATTTAAACGATCCTGGCTATTAAGCGCCAGCGCAAAGACATCTCCGCCATGTAATGTGCACATTTGAAGTAGATCCAGACTCCAAAGACCAATTCTTTGATTATCCAAAGCAACATTGCAAAAACGATTAATTATTTGTCGAGCAGTCGATTGAGCTGCGGCTGCTCCGCAGAGAGCAACACTTCGAACTTTGGCGAATGCGAGCAAGCGATTTGGACAGCACTCATTTGTAGCGTACTCTAAATATGATAGTTTACTAATGAAGTTCATCAAAAATTTTTAAAAATTTTGACCTCGTATTTAATTTACTTAAATAACTATTCTCAAAACTAACTCAAAAATCTCCAATTATTTCGTTCTCGATAATTTACTTCAGACACACCTCATGATAAAACAAACTTTGCATACAATAAGTTGACTATTTACCCTTCTTTAGCAAGCCTAATATAAAACTTATATCAGCAGTCTTAAGCCTTGCCTCATATCTTTGTTATGTATTTTGCCCAAGCAAATTCATGGTAAGACGCACGAGTCTTAACAAACCCATAGGTTTTAATGCCTTTTCTAATTTTGTAAATAAGTACGATAAAAATGCCTGTACCACTTTAATTATCAAATATGAAGAAACCAACCGATAGCGTTAAAAATATCCTTATAACGAGCCATCGCGCATTTGCTGATTTCGTAAAAGCGGTAAAGAACCGCAAATTACAGTGTGGTCCACATAAACAAACGCAGAGTGGCACGTAAGCTAGGACAGAATTGCTAACCAAAGGCAAAAATCTTAGCAAGTAAGGTCAGGTAAGTTAAGGGCTTTAAAGTAGCTGTGGGTAAAAATCTTTATCACCTTAACTAAAGGTAGGATGCAAAATAATTTAACGGAAAACAGACGATAGGTGCAATTATCATGCAACATACTTTTCAACAATAGTTAGACTTGATCGCTGCTTAACGCAGGCCAGTACTTATATATAAACAGCTGTAACAACAAAAATGCGCTTTCGACCAGCTCCGCGCCCTCCCTTTGCTGAGACACAGTGGTTTTACCGAAACCGCAAGGTAAGCAAATGAACAACAGATTGCGAAAACGCTAAATAAACGATGTAGTACTTCGTTTGTTAGAACTGCTGGTTTCTGTCAAGGTCACAGAGGTGGCCGTATTGCCCTAGCTGCGTGGGCTGGCCTCCGAGCCATGCCAGCAGCCTGTTTCCTTCTGTGCGGTGAATATATGTATTCTACCCTGCCACTTTGCCTTCTTTTGCCTTAAGGGAGCCTCAAAACGCTACAAACGATGTTAAGCAAAACACATTAATTCTTTGTTGGCTATTCCAAATATCCTCTAAAGACTTATAATATCACCAAATTCGCATAGCAGCCAAGTCGCCCTAGAACCCTCTTGAAGGCAGAGGAAGCCTTAATACAAGATCAGAATGAAGCGGTTCAAATATTATCGATTGCTAGTTAAATTATGTCTTTTAATTCGAGGACATTCGAATGTCCGTATATTGCAGCTTAGTCCGGCGACGTAACCTATTGTGTAATGCTTTGTTTGTTATGACTGCCGGTATTGATTTTGATCACATTGGTGGTCACACTGCTCTAGGCGCATGCGCTGGCATCTGAGAAATGCCAGTAGCCACGTTCCATCCGCTTATTGAGTATATATACTGCCCCACTGTTAGACTTACTTTTGCATTTGATGAAAGCCCAGGGACGCTAAAAATAGGCTATCCATTCGGACTTAGCATTTCGAATCCTCAGTATCATAGCTTCTGCCATGTTGCAATGACTTCTTACGGCTTTGAAAAAGGCAAAATGTGTAGCGTTCTGAGGCTACCTTAAAAGAAAAAGAAGGTAGAATACTAAGGTGAAATATACGTATTTACAACAGGCAAAAGAAAATGAGCTGCTGGCTTGGCACGGATGTAATAATTCGTTAGGTGGAAATACCGATTTCAGTCAGGGTCACAGAGGTGGCCATATTGCCCTAGCTGCGTATGCTGGCCCCCGGGCAGTGCTAACAGCTTATTTCCCTCTGTCCGCTGAATATATATGTTCTGCCCTGGTATTCTGCCTTCCTTTGCCTTTGAGGGAGCCTCTGAACGCTACGCAGGTACGGCAACATAGACACTTCTGTGGCCCTGACCAAAACCGGTAGTCCTAACAAAGCATTACAAAAGCATTACGAAAGAGCAATCCGTGACGACTTGATTGCTGAACAAGACAGAAGTCTGTTGCTATAGTTTGGAAAATAAGACCTAATGTAAAAGGTGTCAAATTAATGCACCAAATTCTGCGGGTAAATTGCCTTTTAACTACTTGAAAAAAAAAGACTTATAAGCGAAATTTTTTATGCACTAATTTTACCAAGGAATTTTCGTGGTGGAGCTTAGACTTCATTTATTTTTTTTAATTCGGAGAGCCACCTGCATTTTTGGCGCATAACTTTACTTCAAATTCAGTGATAACAACTTTGTGGACTAAGAAACTTTGTTTTTCTGTAGTTTTGAGGGAGCTCATTTTAATGACGATGATCTACTGGGTGCAGAAACCATGCCTGGCGTGTTTTTCCGCTGTGCATCTAATTTTTTCGAACTGTGTTGCCTGATATTGTAAATTTTTTATGCTTTCGTTAGTCTAATTTTGGTCACTTCTTATCTTGTTACATACCGGTTCCTGCTCCTTTCCTAGCATCCTTGTGGCTGTAGCTCTCTTCTTTGCCATTTCTCTAGCTTGTTATCCATCTGCGTTTTACTAATCTGTTATGTGTAGTATTTTACTCACTTCAATTGCAAATCACAAGCACGTGCATCGCTTTACTCTGGGTTTTACATTAATGGTGGTGCGTTGTTTGTGCCTCGTGAATAGTTCGGTGATAATTGGTTAGCTTTCATTCTTGTACTAGCATCAGCTGATCAAACTCACGTCTGTACGATTTCCCTGAAAAGTCTATTTCAGGTTGTATCTATTATCGTCTCGACATTGCTAAACTATTTCCTTTTTCTCAGACTTAAGAATGGGGAAGGGTAAGAGCACATCCAGTCAGAAAATTCGCACCAAGGGGAATGTTAAACCCTCGAGCAGTGATCGGTCGACTGAATTTCTCCAACGTAACGCCCCTTCTGGTGTTGGAGCTACTCCGGGATTCGGTTTTCTCTCCATCCAGTCGAATGCACAACCCCTAATGAGCGCACAGACCTCTGCTATGGGCTTCTCTAGCCTCCTTCCCCTTGATCAAGACCCAACCGCAGCCACTCTGGATACGGATTTTCTCGCTGCACTACGTCGACTAGAGAAGCGTAACAGTGCGACCAAACAGAAGGCCCTCGACACGCTCATAACTCTCTTGCACGATCAAAATGAGGATGGAGAGTACGTAAAATCGGAAGACGTCGTAGCAGCCTCTGTTTTGCCATTCTGGCCACGACTCTATAACACTCTTACTCATGACGAGGATCGGCGTGTGCGAGAGTTGAGTCAGGTGGTTATGCATGCTCTCGCAAAGCGCCTTGGTCGCAAGCTGGGTCCCTATTTAAAGGAGGTTGTAGTGTCGTGGACCTTTGCTACTGTTGATTCCTATGAGAACACGGCTAGAGCCGCACAAGTTGGACTGAGCAGTACTTTCCCTGGTCACCGGCATGGTGAGCTCTACCGGACCCATAGTAAATACTTACTAGATGAATGCGAACGGCGAATTTCGCATCTGACCACTGATCTACCCAGTCACTTAAAATTTAAGGGACACAGGGGCCCTGATGATCCTTTACCACCAGAAGTACATCATCATCTCAACATCGCCACTCAGTTTCTCGCCTGGGTCACATCCCTCCTTCCTGAGCTTTCTCAACTACCTGCAGACAGTATGCAATTGGCTCGACTGCAGGCTATTCTCCTGCGATTATTACCTGCTGTCTCGCCAGTCCTAGATACGGTTAAATTTGCCCCTCTAAGTACAGCATACTTTCGTCTCATCTCTGCAACGTGTAAATTTATGACAGGATGGCTGATTGGACAAGAGGAATTGCTTGAATTTATTATCCTCAAGTGTGTAAAGGAGGTTGATGTGTTTCCCGAAAAACTTGCGGCTGCAAGCACCTGTTTGGGGGTGTTTGGTGAGAGAGTCTGGAGTAGAGTTTCCTGGCTGGATTTGGTTAATAACACGATCATCCCCGTGGTCCAGCAGGCCCAAACGAAAGCTCAACGACAGGTAAGAGTAGTTTTTCCCTCATATTTACACTCGAGACATTTTTTTGTCCTAACTTGATTTATAATCGCGTGTTTATTATTTTTTACAGAGGACATTTATCAACTTCTCACCCCTTCCGATAACAGTTACTTAAGTTTTCAAGTAACATCGGTTTTATGTTATAGGCTGTCTATGCTAATCTCCTTCCCCTCGTGAGCCAATTTCCTCTCGCCTCTCAATTTGACGGCGAAGTGGCGAACTTGATGGAGCGTTTAGTGGATGCATCGCGTCAGGGCTTGGTTCGCTCACTTAATCTCCCCAGTGACGTGGATCTTCGGCAAATGGATGCGCTACCAAGCCTGCTTGATCAGGGCTCTTCTGTTGATTGCCTGGCGGGTCTTTTGGAGCTGTCTCGCTACCTCCTCGACCGTGCTGCCCTTGCCTCTAGTCAAGAACTCGTTGACTTCCTTTTTGAACGGGTTTTTTGCGACCTTCTCGTCTTTGTGTTTTCCTGCCCGGACTCTCTGAAGAGATGGCTGTATCGAGAGCAGTTTTCAACCTGTCTATTCAAACAGGTATTCATCGGCTCCCCATTTCTTCAGTATGTGCAAAAATTAAAGATGCTAGTCCTAAAAGATCCTCTTTCTTCTAGGTTTGTGCAACTCTTGTCCACTTGGGGCATGACCCCCGCCCTCAACTCCAAACGGTTTTTTCCTCCCTCAAAGAAAGTATAACTGAACTCGTCAGATCCACTTCTTCATATGGACCCTGTCTTCCCTTGGAGCCTCTTTTGAAATTCTTCCATCATCTTGTCGATGCTAGTACTGACAGCAATGGCAATCTTGAGTCTTGGTGTCAAATGTGGCTTTGCGAAATCATTGCTTTTATTCGGCCCACTTCTAAGGAGGCACATGGCTCAGCTCAACGTTGGCTTTTAACTTTCAGTCTGCTTGGTCAAGTTGACTCTGATCAGAGCGTGAGTAATCCGCTAGACCTATTAATTACTTCCGTCATTCCCGCCTTCGATGATGAAGTCTTTAAATGGACCATATCTATGAGCAGAGGCCTTGCAAAGTGCCCCCTGAAACCCATTTCGCCGGAGTCCTGGCTGTTGGCTAGTGAAAAAACGCGTGAACACTTTGTCCAAGGTCCCATCAAACATCTCATTGTCGACTCTAGCCGAGACGATTTCTTGCCTGTTTTGCAGCCCCTGTTTGACGCATTAACAACTAATATTGACACCGCTCCCAGCATACTACTAGAATTGGGGAAGGTTATTTTCGTCGCCTCTTGCTCCTGTGACGAGGTTAGAGAACATATGCTTCGGGCGGTTTGTATGGAAATCGCCGGGCGGAACCACGTTTCAGATGAAGTTTATGAATTCGTCGCCTCGTTCATCGCTCTTCTTATTTCAAATCGCAAGTTGTGCCTTACAGGTTCGTCCGATCTCATCAATCAGTACGTGAGACTAACCTTGGATAAGCTTTGGTTATCGAAGCACTCTATAGAAGTACCAACACACGTTGGCGAGGAAATCGTCGCCTATTTGAAAACTCTGGAGGATTCAGAGGCTTGTCTGTTCTCACAACAAATATGGATCAGTGTACTGACCAAATTGAAGACAAATGGTTGCCCCTGTGATTCCGCCGTCTTGCTGGACTTCCTTCGCCAACTGCCCATAAATACTGATGTTTGTCGAGAGGCCTGGCTAAAGTATATCGTGTCTGCTGTGTCCCAGCTTTCTGACGAAGTGGAGTTGGCCTGCCAAACTCTGCCAATTTTCGTTCGTTCAGAAGTCTTTCCAATGCACTTACTACCGCAAGTTGCGCCAATAATTGTTGCGCTACAGATCGGTTTAAAACTCGATCTACACGTTGCCTTCACTGCTGGCCTCCCTGCACACAAGCGATTAGCTAATTTGCTATTGATGCTTCACTTTTGGCTTTCAACAGGCACTGTAGAGCCGTACACTTTGAATGATTTATCTCCAAACCTAATATTTATGCCTACTAATGTAGAGGAGCCGCCATCCACATCCAATCTACTCAGTTACCTTGATGCAATGTGCGACCAATTCGCGGACTCTACTTACTCCCTTGAGGAGTTCGACACGTCGAACGCCGCTCTTCGTGCATCGTTGGCCAAGCGTTTGGTGGATATCCACCCCCTCAAATGGCCCCTATCCATCCGACAAGCGGCCTCATGTTCCCCTCCTTCAAGCTGGTTGGAAGAGCAGATAATTGAAAGCTCTTCGGAAGCGTTCCTTCATCTCTGTGACGTCTGTCTTCCTGTGGGTGTTCTCGGTCGATGCCTTCCTAGGAGCATCGTGATCACCCACGTGCTTGATCTTGCATCCAAGGATCGCCTCGAAGGCAGCCGAGAAGATCTGGCTCGTCTGGCTGAGTTCATCGCCTCTCTTTGTTCCATTGCCTATGTCGGTCGCTCTTACGCCTTCTCACTTGCGTCACTCACTCTTGAAGAGGCAATTCGGGATTCCCTTGTTGATGCCGAATGCTGCGAAGAACCGGAGCTACTGCGAGCGGTCATTGCGTCTATGAAAGCTCTCCAAGTACTCGTTCTTTTGAGACAGCCTGTGAGGCCGATCGAAAATCATCTACATCTCGGTCTTGTTATGCTCTCTCAGCGTTTGAGACAATCGAAGCCTCGATTAACTCGAGAACAGTGGGACTCCCTGCTATGCCTCACCGCCAGTTGGATTACACAAGCTGTGGTCAGGCCTGTAAAACCTACAGCCTTTCCGGTTCGCGCCTTTCAACTCGTCGCTGCAATTGGAGCTCTGTTTGTAAATTCTCTGTGCTCCAGCACAACCGTCACAGGTGCTCTGATCCGACGTGATACGGCAGAATTCTCCTCGGTTGACCAACTCATGGACATGAATCCGGAGGAGTGGGACGAGACTGACTTCGACTTTGCAGAGGATTATGATTGTGAGGATGATGGAAATGTGTCTTTAGTGAATGTGAAGGTCCTAGAAGAAGCTGAAGAGGACGATGTTGTGGATGCGGATACTGAGGAGTTGAGGTTCGAGGATCCAGATGCACAGCGCCGTTTGCCGCCACCTGCATCAGTACAAAAGGACTGGCATGAATTCTTCGCGGGCAACATATACGATTCGCTGATTAGTCTCACTACCGACACGTGTCTTTCTGCTAACGGTGGTGCTCATAATCGCGTGTCGAAAGATACTCCTCAACATCTGTCTGCACTGTGTGCTGCAGTAGCCACTTGTTCCGTAGAATCGCTGCTCACCTGTCTCGAGCAGCAACCGGATATTGTTGTCACTTATTTGTTGGACTCTCCCACTCACCAATCATGCCATCCTCCTCAGGTGGAAAATAGCCTCTTTTCCTCTGAGTGCCTCTTAGCTCCACAAATGCGCAATGCCATCGACCTCGCTGTTCGTCTTCTCACCACTTCATCCTACCAAGCCGGTCAACTGTTGGGTCATGTCCTGCTTACTCGGTTGGCTGCTTCAAGGTCGTTGGAACCTGTTCGGCGCATGAGTGATGTTCTGATTCCTCATCTCCCCATTTCTTGGGTTTCTGCACTCACTGCGCCACTTGCGGAGGACATAGAAGGTATTCTTTCGGATGCAGATACGGCGGTATCACAGTGGGGCCGTGGGGTTTTCACTATAAACCAACTTCTTGGTGAGGATATACCACGTGGCCACCAAGAGCTTCTTGCTTATCTTCTTTCCTGGGACGCAGTCGTTAGTCTTTTGAGTTCAGCCTCCCAGCAAAGTCGAGCTGGTCTTCAGGCGGCCTTGCTCAAGGATGATGTGTGGATCGGCCATATGTGCCGCCTAATTCTCACTCTTGGTCTACTTCTACCAAAACAGAGTGAAATCGGATCTTTCCTCACTGTTCCCTGTCGACTTGAACCAGATCATCGACTTCTTCTCACCTCCTCCGCTCGTGCTGCCATGAGCAGTACATCAATTTCATCCACACAGAAAGTTGAGTCTGTGTTTGCTCCAGTTGATCCTCTTGTGCACATCCCCGGTCACCGACTCACCGAGGATCTGTCGCATCTAGCGGTCCGGCTACTACGTCGACTATTGTTTGAATCGCCGGCTTTGATGCGCTCGCTATACGCGGAACTGCAGCGCGGCGCGACGATGGGTGAGCGCATCAAGGCCGGTCAGGCGCGCCAATTGGCCAGTCATCTGGAGAGGGTTATACGACGCCAATTTTCGGCTAACCTGATCATCGCCGAGGTAGAATCCATCGAGCGGAGAGCGAGTGAATTTAAGCGCCGTCTGGGAGCTACGCCTTACCTCGATGCTGATCTACCCAACGCGGGAAGTGTTGACATTAAAGGAAGGCCACTTTCCCGAGAGGTAACCTCTCGCGATAGACCCCAATGCTTTCACACTGGAGTGTACTTCTATTTTTTCCTATTTCGTTTAGGTCATCACTACATATCATTTTTCGGCAGACCAGTACCTTGAGATGATCATTAGCCTACCGGAAAACTTCCCCTTATCTCCTGTCACTGTCGAGACTAATAATAAAACTGGCCCTGCTATGTCAAATTGGCGAACCTGGATTGTCCACCTCTCCGTCTTTCTCAACAACCAGGTAGGTTTTATGCACCCTCTTGACCTTTGTAAGGATCCAGGTAGCATTTTAGTGGCGAAATGTTTGATAGCCGCCTAAAACAGACTTTTTTTTCCGAGCCTACTCCTTTACTCAGCAAATTTTATTCTGCCTTTGTGTCCTGAAGTAGCATTACGCATCATTTGAATGGTTCATTTTTTTCATCAGAATGGATCCATCCTTGATGGGATAGGACTTTGGTTGCGCAATATGAAGAAGAAGTTTGATGGAGTGGAGGACTGCGCCATCTGCTACTCCGTCATCCACGATCGCAATTTCTCCTTCCCCAGACTGCAGTGTCGTGTGTGCAAAAAGCGCTTTCATAACGAGTGCATGTACCGCTACTTCCAGACCAGTCGCAACCCCACCTGTCCTCTCTGTCGAAGTCTCTTCTACGCGACTAGTTGATTTCACCTTTGTGGTCTTTCATTCACCTTCCCCAATGCGACAGTCTTTTTGCTGTATTTGCATTCTCTCCCCCCCCCCCCCCCCCCCGCCTTTTCCTTATACCAAGAAATTTTTGTATGTTAGCGGCGTTTTGCTCGATTATTTGATGCCTTCGGTGCAACGCAGAAGGCAAAACGGATTTCCACATAGCGCTGCAACGTCTGCACATGATTCTTGGCTGATGATTGGTATCCATGTGGCTATCGTCGCCTCTCATGAAGTTTAGTCAGTAATAGGTACTCTAAAAATCCCAGCCCGCAGGCAGTGAGCCACGCAGAGCGCGTGCGTTGTGCGACCCGAGGAGGCCTTGTCAACCATCCAAAAACCCCCAGTCTTCATCGATGTCAATCGTACTCGCCTTGCCCGGTATATTCTCAGGCTCTGACTTACCTGGCGACCTCTTCTTGGTTAGAGTGGACTTGGAACACAAAGGTGAGTTAGTTCAACGCGAGCCCACGTCGGGTTACCCTGGGCATAAGTAGTGACACTACCCACCGGCACCTTTTATTCTAGCTGTCAGCATCTGAAGTAGGACTTTAATTTGGCCTTTCGCCGGAGGAAGCCTCCATCGGTGAATGTCACACATGGTGAAAGGGCAGACAAGTGACATTCTAGACTCAATTTTACTAATCATGTTAAAATGAAATATCCACGGCAATTGGAGTTATTAAGGAAGTTGGGAAGAGGAACAGACTGCGACACAGTAAGCACCAAAATTAAAGTCAACGGGCGCTATTGGCGTCAACCTATTCCAGTGAGTGAGAAAAGGAAAGAGACGGCCAACAGCATGCATACGCACACACGTGGTCGCACATACAAGTAATCAAAAACATTATTGCCGTAGGATGTCTGCTCGGTGGATAGAAATGAAAGCACTTATGGCGGCGGTACTAACTTACGGCCTATTTACATTCAAATGCTTAGAATCTTAACAAAAGACTGTTGTGGTCATTGCGGCAGCTATCTATGTGTCTATCTGGGACCCGTTGGGGGCTTTGAGGAGGCGTGTGACCTCGACGGCGGATAGGGGTCTGAGGAGTTGTGTCCGTTGAGGACATCGTTGAGGTCCGGTAATTGTCCATTGTACTCTTCACCAGCTCCGGTCATGCCAACACCTGAGAGCATCGTTCGGCTGTCCATGTCGAGAACCACCCTCTTGATGCGATTCAACTCTACCACGTCATTGGAATGCAACTTTTTCACCTCGTCCAACTCCTCTGTTAATGAACGAAGGTGGTCGGTTATGAGCTTTAAACTCTTAGCCACGCCGGCTCGATCGTTCTCGTGAGCGGTCTAGAAGGGACATAAAGACGGGTCTAAAACAATCGCCGTTTGGAGCCCACTTAAACGCATTTTACAACCCTTAGCAATTCTTACAATTTGTTTGCCCGCTAAATGAAACAGTGCCTTGAAATTTCACACGGAGAAGGGTTAGAAGGTAGCCATTTAAAATGCAAACATCGTCTCCATCACCCACATAAATTAACCGACGATGTTTGCCTTCTACACAACAATTCAAGCTTAAAGATGCTAATGACTCGCGCCCAAGTGCAAGATACCAAACTCAAGTTAGCTGCTTGCCTGTACCGCAACACTACACATCTTTAACCTTCCTAAAGAAAATGGGCTTTCAGAGCCGGTTGAAGTGGTTGCCTACAAGGCAAGATTAAGAGATAGACAAACCCTGATTGCTGCAAATTTTTTGTTGATTTCGGACAGTTGGCCAGCGACATCCTCGGCGTGTTCTCGCTGATCCCGCCGTATGGAATCAATGGTGCGTGTGAAACTCTCCAGCTGCTCGGCAAATGAACCGAGACGCTCCTGCTGCTCCTGAACTAGACCCTGTAAGTCACCCATATTTCGCGGCGTGCCCTCGGACGGCCGATTGGGATCCAATCGTGTCAAACTTGAGCCTAAAAGCGATTATGTAATTCAGGCACTAAGCGAGAAGTAGCGTGCTGTATAACCACCAGTTGATTGCGTGCTGTTAAAGCATTGTTTAAAATCGCAAAACTCTTCAACTACCGGGTTTAGCTGTCTTGACAGGAGACCTCTGGTCCGCAATCCCTGCTTTTGAAATACCCTGATCAGTCGGTTCAGCATGTGGTTGCATTATTTTCAAAATGACGACTCCTTACAACCTTTTAAAAGTAGATCATACCAAGTGAACGCCACTCAGACGGCACAGGTAACGACTGAACGATACGGAGACAACGTAATAATAGGTCAGCTCACAACGATACTTATTGGCGTTGGCGTTGGCTTTGGCAGAAGCGGTTTCATACTCTGGTTTAGAAATGGAGTTCTTGCGATTAAGTGAGAAAGATGCGCCGTTTGTTTTCTGGGTGGCTGGCTCAATTCTGCCAGAACGAGATGCCTCAGACTTAACCACAGTCCTTCCATCAGTTCGTGTCATCTAAAAGTACAGTTTGGTGAAAACATCTCAGCCATATTGCTTACGTGGCCAAGTGAAAGGGCGATACATCCAGCCCAACGATGGGGTCAGAGATAAGGGCTACTCACCGAAGTTGAATTAGCGCTCGCTGCCGCCCTGTTCTGCAGACGTTTACCAGCAAGTCGATCAGTGTCGCCTGGACTACCAACCAATAAGTCACTGCGTTTACTCGGATCTGGAAGCAATGCCAAATCATTTCCGATCGTACGAAGTTAAAACTTGCGACAAAAAAGGAGCATGGCTGATGGTTAATACGCGCAAAGTTCGGTTACCCTAAGGTGAAGTACGCAATAAAAGAACCGATGATTACATCAAGGCACAAAGGATGACTAGGCTAAAACCATGCAACGCACGCAAACGCAAACTTGACGCCCTAGTATTTGCCTTCCTCTCAAGCTGCTCGTACTTCTGCGACACCCGGAGAAGTGCGCAAAGCACAAGTTCACAGTCCAAAGTTGTGACCCCAGATTCCAATGGAACCAAATTAAAGTGGAGTGCTTACAAAACAGAAGCCCCACCTGCGCGGTATTAACCATCAAAGCTCAAAAATCCTGTTAACAAATAAAGCGAACAAATAATTTCTTAAATTTCTAATCAGCGCATTCTCTAAAAGTTACATTTGTGATAAAACGACTTGCCATTCTTGCTTGCAGTGGAGTCGTAACGTTTGCTTCCGGTGGGACTGGTAGTAATGTCGTTTTGTACCATTCTGCCCGAAAAAGAGCCACCATTCTGTGTCCGCTGCGTCGAAGAACCCATTTTCGTCTGTCCAAACGAAGGAATATTGATGAGCCATAATAAATTGTAAATGTCAGAATAAACCGCTCGAAAAATACTGCGTTCAAAAGAACACTAAAGCTTACAGACACAAAAGGCATCCAATGTCCCTGAACAGGCTATTTAATTTCACCATTAATTCAGTCTCATGACTCAATCACATCTAACTAAAACAAATTCCACGGAAGAGTGCAAAAAATCATGAATAAGAAACGAAATGAGAACTTAACGCACCTTGTAGTCCGCAAGAGCACGCTTAAAATCCGGATCATTGGCATCAGCAGTCCTGACAAAATTGTCGGGAAATACACCTGTCTTATTGGTACGAAGATTGACACCACGCCACCAGCCATCCTCAGGTAAATCTCGACTCAACACTCGAATAAAGTCCTTCACCTCCAACTGCAACTCATCTGACTGCTCGGGGTTATAGCGATACGCCACTTTCACGTAGTCGGAGGCCTTGTTACTTATATTGACCGATGGCGGCAAAGGAGAGGAGGCTCTTGCAGGCACTGAATAAGGATTAAATCATGACATCCGACTTTTAAAGTCAATTCACTACCTAATACACAAATCTCACATTTAGGAAAGTGGAAAGCATTGCACAATTAAACACTAAATCATAATTCCGGATAGCACAGAGCAGGTCCCTGATTTCAGCAATGTGAAACATAACGTTATAAGCTTGTCATTGCAAACAATAGGCCTAATCAAATCCAAGCCATGGCCGTTTAACGATTCATGCGCAATTCGGAGAAATTGCAGACACGGTAAGGCTTGTGAAAATTCATTCAAAAATACACGACACTAAATTCAGCCGACATCCAACGAAACTCCGTTTACGCGTGGCTAGTGAACGGACAAGGCTTCATTCTTTCATTTATTAATGAATAGTGTGGCTAAACTAGACGCACATCAAAATTTTACATCCAATGGCAAGCATAATAGACATGCTACAATCATTGCACACAAATAGTCATGCAAGTATGCACACAATAATCACTAACTGAAAGCAATAAATGGGGAACAAAGATCAAGTTATACAGGAGCTTGTTTGTCTAACACAGCCTGCCCTCGATGCAAATGGGCTGAAAAGGCTGATAATTTGTAAAAAAAATGGAAACGAGGCCAGACACAAAACAACCCGAAGAAGAGCATATTGCCATACTTTGCATTCTCACGCACATGTACAAAGCTTACACTGAGTTTGAAGACAAAGTTTCCTAATAAGACAGATAATGAGGCGATCAAATATCATTAAAAACTCAAATCTCAACTAATCGAAACAATCTCATAACAAGACACTTACTTTGGGTTTTGTGGCTTTCTTGAGGCTAAAGAACAATAAAATCCATGAGGGAGCTTTGATTTGATTTTACATATCTTATTATTAATCACAAATAACAATGCACGCACCACCCTCAGTCAAACGACAAATTTATTCCGACAAATGACAGTCTGTCAAAATGTCACTTATTGCTCAAAACGAGGAAAATGAAAGAAGTCGCATTCTCAAACATTCAAACAGGTTAGTGATCAATCTACAGTGGGGGCTATTTCATAAATAAAATCAAGGTATGCCAACGCTATAAATTGTGAACTTTAACCCACACGAGCAAGTGTGAAAATACAGTTGAGTTGCGGCAAGTGATCAAGATACGCCTTTTTCCCTACCACCTCAAATTTCAATTGGAGAAGGGTTAAACAGTCTGTCAGCTACTGTATGCTTCAGAAATGAGCATCTCTCCATGATGCAAGCTCACCAACATGGAAGTAAACGCTTTAACAACAGCATAGTCCACAGCGAAGATATGCGAACATTACAAATAATGCGTCAAGAAGTTTGATACATGGGAACTAATAAATTGGAGAAAAGCGATGGATGCGCCTTCCACATCTGATACAACCCTAGAGATTGAGGATTTCCGCTAAGTTCACTTATTAGAGATTTAGATGAAATACCTTATCCAGAGAAATTACGACGAAATTCCTATAGCAATCTAGGACGAGCGTCTAAAATCAGCTCATAAAAATAAGACTATAAAGAAACTCTCAAATGTGCAAGACGTGCAAAATAAAACATATGGTCAAAAAAACAAGCATACGTACTTGGCTGCCTTGAGCTGGCGCTGATTTAATTATCTACATGAAATATATTTGTAATCACGCATCAAGCATAAATTACTCGGACAAAATTGTCAGGGAAAACCCCTTCTCTTCCGTTGAAAGTTCCGATGTACCATCCTTCTTCAAATTGGGATACATTCGTAACAATGTCCCCCTGTTTAAGGGTGAGCTCATCTCTTTCTTCTGCTGTGTAGTCGTACTCAACTTGGACTTCCATTCAAAAACCGATGAGCGTAAGTGCCTACCAAGCGGGAACGAAACTTGTCAACAAAACCGAGGCTGCAAACGGAAAACTAAGAACGTGATTTGTCAATTTACTCTGCCAATCACCGTAGTGATTTCATTTCAAAATTTCATTTGTATGTGCAAAACCAAAATCATGATGATTTCCACAAGTGAAGATGTAGCCCAGCATGATTTAGCAATACAAGCAGGTTCGGCCCATAAATACACGCAATTTTACTCGTCATCCACATTGATATCGTAAGATACTAAATGCGAGTTTAATTGTGTTAGTGAACCATTCCAGTAAGATACTGATCTGATTTTTATCTGTTAAATTGTGCTGCCGAAAACATCAAGTGCAATAATACTTTATTGCACACAAAGTATGCATCGAATTTGAAGTAAGAACCAACTAATGCAATACTATCAAAAGTGCAGGAAAGGCGTAAAAAGCGGCATAACTTTGCAGAAGCAAATGTGAGTTAAAGCAATGCGTTAAGTGTGATAAACCTTGTGATGTTGTCAAAAATATTGATTGATGGATCTTAATAATTAGATTTCAAAATGGACGTAATGCATTGTAGCGTCCCGAGGCTCCCTTAAGGCGAAAGAAGGCAAAGTGGCAGGGTAGAATATATATATTCACCGGACAGAGGGAAATAGACTGCTGGCATGGCCCGGAGACCAGCCCACGTAGCTAGGGCAGTACGGCCACCTCTGTGACCTTGACCGAAACCGGTAGTTCCAACAAACAATATACTACATGCATTGCTGCTTAGACGCACGCTCTTCAGGGCGCACAAACTGCAATGGTTTACTTTCTTGTTTACTTGCGTGAAGAACGATGCACGTACTTTGGACTCTCCCCATAGGTCCTCACTCTCTAATTAGGCCTTATTAATGCACAATGCGTCCTTTCGAATTAGTGAATTTTTATAGGCTCAAAAAATGGAAGGATGTTTTAACCTAATATTGGTTGCGGTCTATCCATTACGAATTTACTGGAATCAAACTGCATGTCATCTAAAAGGCCTACTTAACTAGAAGTATGTGGTTTCTCAAAATCTCGCTCGAGATGAAAAACGACAAAGTGCTATGGCAGACTATCCATTATCGAATTATGGAAGGAAATAGAGTTGACGACGCGGACCGGAGACCAGAGCAACTGGAAAAGGTACAATCGAGGAACCTTGGGTGGTCGGTTACTAGTATTAGGGGTAACTAGCAAATTAACGCAGTAAATATGCATTGAAATTATTTGTATATGCCTGGAAGGAATAATACCACAATTTTTCATTCATCTATTCACTACCGTGGGTGACGTCATCTATCATGTATAATACTTCTTTTGCTTGGTTGTCGGTTTTAGCAACGGTCACCTAAGTGACCATTATTGCGCTAGCCGGGTGGGCTGGCCTTTGGACCATGCCAGTTGTGACACTTTGTTTGTTTGAACTACCGGTTTCGGCGAGGGTCACAGAGGTGGCCTCCGGGCCATGCTAGCAGCTTAATTCCCTCTGCCCGTTGAATATATACGTTCTGCCAGAAATATTCTGCCTTCTTTTTCCTTTGAGGGAGCCTCGGGATGCTACACCAGTATTTCCTTCCCTCTGATTGCCGAATACATATATTCTGCGCCATTATGGTGCCTTCTTTTGTCTCCAAAAAAAGCCTCTGAACGCTGCATTGGTGGCAGCGGAAAGCAAATCCTGCCTTTTAGGATTCCTGCCGTGGATCTTCTGGAAAAGTCCTGTCCCAGAGATTTCCTCAAAAAACTCGCTTAAAAAGACCAGTGTACTAACGTCATATTGATGGCCAGCAGAACTTTATACTCCTAATTCAGTTAACGATCTGAGCGAAACTTTGAGTTTAGTCGAACTGTCAAGAGAGATCACTGACGCCGGTGTCAAGCCTCGCCCCAGTCGGCTAGCTCGTGTGTGTTTTTTTCAGCAATGGTTGCGCTGCGATGACTGACGCGGGAGGTTTACCAGAGGAAGAGTCAAAGAGAGTGCTTAGTAAAAGTGAAAGGCTATGTACTACTTTGTTTTTTCTGACTTCCGGTAATGGTTTCGTTGACTTAGGTGGCCATATTGCCCAGCCGGGTGGGCTGGTCTTCGGGCCATATCAACAGTCCCCTTCCCTCCGCTTGCTAAGTGCATTTATTCTGTTCCAGTAAACTGCCTTTTTTTATTTAGGGAAGCCGCGGGACGCTACAAGTTGCGCTTGAATGAAGCCAGTTAAATTCAACACACTTTTTCCGGCACCAAGTCTCTCTCTACTCCACTCTGTAAAATAACCATTTTGGTACTATAAGCTACATTCAACGGACTAATAAACGGCTCAGGGTCTCATTGCATCTGATTTTAATAATTATGTTAATTTCGTCTCGAAACCACTATGCCGCCTGCTTGGCTCTGAACCAACCAGCATTGATCTAAACCTCTCAAAAGTAGGCGGTCAACTTAAAACCTTAAGAGCTGTAGACTTGGTATGCCAGCTGGCGGCTACGTCCCAGTTCCTTTGGAGCCTCAGTGTGAGGAGTTTCCTCCTTCTGATAGCGTTGGAGATTCCTCTCAGGTACTTCATTGTCTCCATTAAGCTTTATGGGTCAAGGATAACGCGCCTAAAGGCGCCCTTCTATTTTCGCTCGATTATTACAGGGCTTACTTCGACGTGGATACGTACCAGGTGCTGAGATGAGCCATTTAACTGTTTTTTTTGCCGGAGTAACTTTTATACAACATATTCCACGCGTATTTCAGGTCGTTCAACGTGTCTTAGGTGGACTTATTCCATTTTCAAAAAGATTTTCACTCTCGGCCTCCCTACGGCCTTCGCCAGATTTTTACGGTCCGTTTTGGATCATAGTAACCTTGGTTTTTTCAATCGCCTTTTCTGGGAGCATATATGAATACATCACATCGGAGAATGCTTCTGCTCTCTCGACTTTTAACTTTGGTCGGGGTGAGTCAACTCACTGAATGTCACTAACGCTTATTTTTTGTTTTTTTTTTTGCCACTTATTTTGCACAGCTTGCTTAACCTTTGGTGGTTGATCAACTCCTTACTTGGCTATCGCCGTGTTTCGTTTTTTTCAGTTACCATATCAGCTGCAATCCTCTTCGCTTATTGGTGTCTTATTCCGGTTATTTTGACATCTCTGGTATGGTTTAGAAGACGAAACGCTTCTTCCGATGCGCAAGGCATCGACAAGGGGTCAGAGTTCTCTTTTGGTTTGTTATTCAGCGACCTACTTGCGATCTATGGCTACTCAATGGTTTCTTTCATCCCTGTCGCTGTGAGCTTTGCCCCGTTCGAACTTACCTTACGACTTAGGCTTCTCGTGTCTAGTCACACTTGTTCACTCCTTCTGCTACTTTGGTTATCTTTGTTCCATTGATAATTTTAAATCACCCTTTGTCCCATCGCCGTTCAGTAGAAGTTTTACTTACCTGTTCCAGTTGGCTTAAATAATTTAAGCTTGAAACCGGTGTTAATGGTTGTGCACCTCTTGCAGATGCTTCTGTGTGTTCCTGTTTCGCCTATGCAATGGATTTTGACTGGAACAGCCAGCCTCGTTTCCCTGTGTGTTCTTACTTCTGCCACCTGGTCCATCCTTAAGCAGAAAACGAAACAGGTTTGGGATTGCGCTATAAATGCCTTCCAACGACCACTTTTTCATGGTTCTATTTACGGCACAAGTTCTCTGCTCCTTTATGATGCAGAGTTGCTTACATTGAGAACCTAACTAGTGTTCTGATCAGAGATACCCTCTTGAAACGACTGACCCATAGTCCTCTCTTTTTATAGCTCGCTATTGGCCTCCTTGTGCTGATCATAATCGCCCACATTGCAATGACCGTATCGTTGTTCGTAAGTGTGTTGCCTTATTTCCAATGCTATGTGGATGCGAAGCAGTGATTCATCGGCAACGAGCAAATCCCGTCGTATTCATGAGTAAATTGTGCTTCGTAAGTGTCGCGCAAAAGTAATCAAGCACTGCATACTGACACCTACATTCCCTCCTATGGGACAGGTAATCTCCTCTTCGAGGCGGTTTGGGTCAGCATCCTCCCTATAAGTTCGGTGTTAGGATGGTTACCTCCTCAAATTTGGATTAATGGTATACTGGTAGATCACCCTCCTCGAGCTTGTCACCCAATCGACGGATACCATCCTATTTGGTGGCTCATTTCAGGCTGTATTTTTCCATCAACCGCCCCTTGAACCCCAACCCAAACCAGCTTTGGCTGTACAACCTGCTGATATAAGCGCCCTCAACAACCCGACATTGCAGGAGTTCGTTGGGGGTGGAGGCGCAAGCAACCAGAAAGATACGTCGCCAAAAGAGACTCCAATCAAACCCTTGGGAAATGACTCGGACAAGAAGGCCGAGAAGGACAACCCGAATGCCGGCTAGCCTCATCGCCCCAAAATTTGGGTGCGGGAGAACTTTTGTGATCGACTTTGCTACCTGTTTCCCTAATAATCCAGACGTGTGCTGTTGCTCGTGATGCCTGTTACTCAAATATGCCCGAATTACAGCCCCGTAATAGCGATCAATGGAACGGAGATATACACCTATTTTTTAGCATTTTCAGCCCTATTGTGTAAAAATCCGGTTGGTAAGAGTAATTTCGAGAATAAGTTACGGCTCATAGAATTTACGTCATTCACATAAATATTAATGTATGAAATGCATAATAAAGTTCAGATATAAAATGTCGGTGGACTGTTTACGTCCTCCACATGGTCCCGTACTTCAGATCAAGCATCCTCCCGTGGATGAGGGACTGAACCATAAACTCTTGGTTTATAACTGTGAACCCCATGGACTCTATTTGCGAAACTTGAGCCTTTGGAATCTACAAGGGAAGCACATTCCAATTTGGGTGAACGGCACGGCCCCCAACTTTAGATACCATGGATAAGTGGTTCTCAGATTATTGCATTCGACACTATGATGTTCGTTGCAGTAAACAAAGTAGAAAAACAAGGCGATAAGCTTACCCTTCCCTGGTCGACTAGGACTATATTCGAGTTGCAAGTGGGCGCGTTCCCCATCGTTCTCAACCTGTTGAGTTGATCGACACTTTCTGCGGAGGCAATTATACTTGGCATCTTGTCAGCCGCGGGTGGTCCGCTTGCGGTGCACATTGCGTGCCGTAGGATGGATAGCCATCCCTCGCCGAAGCCGCGGAAGTCGTCCGTCACAACGGCGATTATCTCCGACGAGGTGTAACCTCCCAGAGCTGTTAGTGTTTTCGGCCTAAACGTAGCCATTGGTTCGATGAACCAAGCCGGAACGATGTCTCTGAAAGGAACAACCAACTTTGCTGGAAGTACGTTCGTTTCAAGCTGCGTTGACCCCACCAGCCTCTCGCGGTGCTTACCTAAATAGGCTTAGCTTATGCCACGTGAGCTACTTACTTGAGAAGCCCTCTAAATGCACCTCACTGCTTTTCTGAGAAATGCCTTGTTATCTTTGTGAGAATTACGTCTTGCAAAACAGGAACATAGCGACGGAACATTTATTGAGACCCCTTTGGACTGAGGGTCAATTCATTCACTTCCAACAAGTAGCTGCTCACCCGCAAAGCGATTGGTTGTGAGTCTGCTGATGGCTAGGCCACCTAGTTGACAAATTTGTAGCATTCATTTGGACGTCATGAAAGAATGAATTGCAGAACGGTGTTAGGGTTAGAATGAAATTGTTTTCAACAGGGATACGAGTAGTCTCAAAGTCGCTTACGGTAGCATCAGCTGATTAGTGATTTTGTCCACGCCCCTGGGGAGCTCATAGAGCGTGCGCGGCGACAATCTTAGCAGCTCCAGGGGTATGTCGGCAGGTTTGGTGCCAAGATTGACAATTTTGGAGGCGACCTCGGGATCGGCGACTAGTGGCTTCCTGCCAGCAGCAAGAAAGCAGGCATCAAGGAGCCAGGCGGGATGCAACAGGGGCACACGTCCCAAGGTCGCCAATCCTTGCAGGAACTTGAGGGTGCGCTTGGCTGAGGGCGCAATCAGAGCGATGCGCGGATGCTTTTCCTCGGACACGGCGTTCCCCCCTTCCGTCCCCACCAGCCGACCAGTGGAGGAGACACAGTCAGCCTCAAGCAGTTCCATATTTCGGCCGCCGCCAGCCGAGATCAGCAGCCGCAAGAAGCTGGCATTTTCACAGGCCGAAACTGCAACAGAGATTTGATAGAAGCAGTAACATCCATGACGAGACGTCTATTAGTTTATTATCATTAATAGCTAATTAGGAACATGGGAAAAGTTCACAATGAAATAAGGTCACAAATGAAAAGAACCTACACTGTGTCCTGGCGTGGGGGCTACTAAAGGTAATTTGAATGCCCTTAAAATCACTCGGGTTGACGCCTGTTGTACGAACGATGTACCACTGAGAAAAGAGGTCAGGGTGAGGCAAGGGAACGCGATACAGCCGACACATTTGTCTGAACTCCTCCGACCCCACGGTGCACATAGACTGGTCTGGAGAGGACGAAAAAGACTGGTAGAGCTGTTTGAATCCATGCAATAGAGGTTGTCGGCATATTATTTGGTTTGATTACTAATCCACCTTTAATTAATGCAGAAGATTCACTCGAGAGCCGAGATAATGGAGGAACGACCGGAGATGACGCTTCCTGCTGCTCAATCGATACCTCAGTAGTGGGTGCCGGTGGTGCTGAAGTGATCGTGTTGTCCGGCGGAGGGGAGGATTGTTGCTTTCTGGAGGACCTTGTCTGGGGGGCTCTTTTGGGACGAGAACAGCTACGCGAGGCACCGCAGAAACGCACTGAGGCGCGTGAGGCTCGAGCAACCACGCGGCGACCGACAATCCAAATCTACGCAATGAAATGCAACAAAGAGGGATGGATAATGGTTCTAACGCAAAAATTAGCTCGGACAGGACCTCATAGAATCTACGAGTTTCTATTAGAATACTGCCCCGTTTGTGAGTCGTACTTTTGTGAAAATTTCTGGAGAGAGTTGTAGAATTAAAACCAAGGCCAGAAAGCAGTCAAAAACATGAAGAACAAAGAAACGTGAGAAATGTGATTTTAAAAGGGAAACTTAACTCAGAGGCTATAATGCGCTTGACACTTAAATTTGATGCGCCTAAGTTAAAAGCAACGCATCTCAATTTAACACATACCTATCAGTACATAAGATCAAAAAAGAGCTGAGAATAGACCGCTGCAACTGCATGCATGTGGTATGGCGCCAGTCTCTCCCAAAGTTCAGAGTTGATTAGCATGAAGTTGCAATATGCAAGCGAATTAGCAATTAAATCGGTCCTTAGGCACTTGCTTTAGGCTAAAGTTGATCGCAAGCTCAAAGGACGTTTTCATCATCTCGAATTCGACGGTGCCAAAAAGTCAATTTTGCCATGGGTTTTAGTTTAACAAGCCCCGACACTTGGAGTAAAGGGTTAATCCTAGCCCCAACCCATACACAATCAACAAGGGGGCTAATAACAACGGTTAGGTGTAGAGGTAAACCAAACCTGGCTGTCTCTGCGACTAAATCCACTATGTTTCCGCCCGAACTCCTGCCGCTGGGCGGATGCTTTTGCCCTCGACCTAGTCCGCTGATGTTTGGCCGAACCCAAGCGACGCGGGGCGGGAGAGGACACCGAGACGGAGGGGTCCCTTCTCTGCTGCTGTGGTGCTGTCTTTCTCCTCATCGAGCGTTTTGCGGGGACTGCACTCTCTGCTGATCGACCCACATCGGTGAAGACGCGCTTCCTACGGACAGAACTCCCAACGGACGTCTTTCAAGCCGAAAGAAATGCAAGCGAAATCAGCATATCTGCTAACTTCCCACTTAAAAGATTCCAGGCGCTGCGTGGAGTAAGCTTCCAATCGCATAGAATTAATCCCCTCGCTAAGAAAAGTGACCAATTTCTCGGTATTTCGGACGTATTTTAAACGATGAGATAGCACTATTGGTGGAGAAGTGTTATTGAGTCGAAGAATCAGGTACCACTAGATTCTTACACCTGGAGTGACCACTCTTGACGAGACACCACGAGGAGAGACACACTTTGAAGGAGAGGAGGAGGACGTAGGCGAGATGAATGATGGCGTTTCACTCATTGCAGAAGATACGTCTGACCGCCTGTCCATCGTCAATATTTGACCAGCAGCAAGGAGACGCTTCATTGGTTCCAAGAGAATCGCCACCTGTTTACGTTCGAGTCTAGAGAAGCAAAAAAAGTATACGAGAGGAAGAGCATTTTTGACGAGGAGGAATAAGTTTGCTGAATCAATGAAAAACTAATGATTCACAAGACCCACTGAAAGACTTCATTATCCTCGATGCGTTTGACGATATACGAGAGCGGCGTAGTGCCAACCACGTGGCCCGAAACCAGATACCCAATTTCAAATTCATTCTTGCCCGATATATCGGCATAAACCTAAGGAAGAACAAGTCAAGTTATTTCAAGAGTCGAATAAATAAAAAATCCATGTATTTGTCTTTGCACTGAGGCAGAGGTAATTCGCGCTTCAAGTGAGCTTACATCCGCTCCAATAGGAAGGAGGTCAGCGAGAATTATGTTTTTGCCCGACACGATGAGTTTTGAGTTGTCGTCAAATAATACACGAAACCTGGAAGCCAAAGGGCAATAAGAAGAAACAACGAAAAGGAAGCGTGGTGAAAGGAGGTAGAGTACACAGAAGTCACTGTTGGAAAAAGCCCATACCTATCCTCACCGGGGTTCCCGATTATTCGTCCAGCGTAAAAAAACTTATTGGCATACCACTTGGCATAGACTAACACATCTAAAACAGATATTTACTTTAATTGCGACAAGCGGGCACTCAATTTGATGTAACCAAAATATGAACCTCATAACCCCGCTATTGTTTATAAGGCGTTAAGTGAATTGGGACCAAAATTTACCCGTGTTCACTCTCGATTTGTCCTTTGAAACAGAAGAAGAAGGTTGTGTGGATTTTTTACGTGTTTTGTTGCCTGAGGAGGTAACTGGGGGAGGTGTCGCACCACTTTGCGAGCCTAGGTCGGAGATAGTACTGCGGAAAGGAAAATTGTGACTATCAAGCGATGTACCCACCAATAGGGAATTGGAAGGACCTAATTTTATTGGCGGCAACGAAGTTCACTGAAAGCTTATTGCGCAGAGAGTATTAAAATTTTGGAAAAGAGCTCAGTAGCTACTTACTTATTTGGGTCTGTATATCTTTCCAATGACTTCGGTTCAGCCCCGCCTGTGGTATGTACTGCCAAAATAATAAAAAAAGAATCATACTTTCTAATTAAGAGTGAAGGAGCATAAAATAAAATAAGGTAGGCTACGATTCCTGATTGCTTGTTCTGTTCGTAGTGTAATCTAAAAAACTAACTCCAAAACAATGGTACAGAGGGTGATGAAGCGTAGAGGAAGAAAGAAAGAGACCTTGCTGTTCAGTATTAATGGTTCCATTGGTGATATTCCCTAAAAAATTAATTTTAAGGAAAGGAAGTAACGTACTCAATGGTCCCTGAGCATTATTTTCTAGTGCCTCCGTGAGCACATCCTAAAAAGGCCATAACGCGGAACTTTCTATGCGTAAATGATGTGCATCTAATCACAATACCAATCAAGCAAATTATTCACCGTTTTTCGGGGAAAAAAGTACTCAGAAGACGAAGAAGAGACACGAGCGTCGAAGATGCTCCGACGTCGAGCAATCACAGTTGCAGGCGTTTCCTTGTAGTATGACTGTGGTTCCTCACTATCAGAGGTAAAAAGTTCTCTTAACCAATCCTCAAGGGAGTCAGCCAACACCTTAGCTGCTTCCGAGACCGAAGCAGCTGCATTCTCATCCATTCTTCGCACTCGTGACTACGAAAAAGATCGTTGTGTGAGGTGATAGACGAATACCAAACCGTAGACGCACAAAGAGATCTTAAGGCAACCAGGGACTGTTTCACTACCAACCTGCCAAGTAACCGTCTTCGTAAAATCGGGTACTTTGAACTCTACGAGATCTGATTTTTCCACCTTAGAAAAGTGGCGGAGCACAGATAATGACAGAGTGTAAGTAAAAGCGGGTGAAGCCTCCTGATCATCGGTCGATGTCGATGTGGACACAGTACTCCTCCACTTTCCCGGCGGTACCAGAGGTTTGCTGAAGCCTGAGGAGTCTGACTTAAACAAATCAGAGCCAGATCGAGTAGTGCGATTCGAAGTAGTGTTTGTTGTGGTGGCACCGGCAGAAGTAGAAATGAGGGAATCAGCAGAAGAGAAATTAGACTGCATGTTTACCTTGGGTGTGAAACTGGTGGCAGAGGCGCGTTGTACGTCTAAATTAACAAAAATAAACATGTACACAAGCTCCTACAGTGGAGTGAAAATCGTAGGTACAAGCTTAAGCACTCAGCAACTTTGTGCGCGTTCAAAGATCGAATATGGCACAGATTCGTCAATAAAATGAGTACTTATAAAGAATTAATGAGGGTCTCACTTCTGGAAGGTGCGACCGGGACCGAGGCCCGACCACTAAGTGCAGGGGATAAAATATTATCTAGTTGATTTGCCCTCTTTGGATTAACGGTTCTTATGTTTTCTGACACTTTGCCGGGCAACATTGGGTGAGTTAATGAAGAGACGGGATTTTGACAATTGGATGGTGACTAAAGTGCAGAAGGGAAGTCACGTGACAAAATTACAATATGTATCTAAAAATACAAGCAAATTAAGCGTCCAAAGTTCAAAATGACATGTTTCTACTGAATCCATTCAATAAATTAAGCAATGAGCATAAGTGGTGCGTAAAACTCAACCCACATCTCCTCTGAAAGGTGACTTCGGAGTCGGAAATGAAATTTCGCAAGAAAGACTGCCCATCGAACTGTTATCTACGAAAACAAGCGAGTCAGGGCATAATTTACCAGCAGCTGAATTCGACGATCGATGTCGAATGTCGCCGAAATCTAAAAATATCATTAACGGTCGAAAATACCATCTTGTTGTGCAAATGCCCGCGAAGCCAATGGAGACACTGTACCCTGTGAAAAGGAAAAGACATTTAAAATCAGCCTCTGAGCTGCAAACGCATATAAATTCCCCACTCACACCAGACTTTTTATTTGATGGTTCGTCGGTCGAGATTCGGCTTTTTCGCGCTTTGGTTAAAACATAATTCACAGGAGGTGGAGGTTCAAAGTTTGAGGATGGGATAACATTTTCAGAATTATCAGACTCTGAAAAAGCACCCTCCATTCCCCGAGAATGACCCAGCAATTAGAAGTCAAATTTGCCTCCAAAGCACGGCAACTCACTCCGCGTCGATTAAAATAGTACAGGTAAAGGGGCGAGTTAACAAAAAGGAGCATTTAGTATGGAATAGTGGTAAAACACGACTTGTATGATCGCAATAGTGAGTGCGTTTTTTTGACAAAGTAGGTACAATAACCAATAATCACATCAAATTTAGAATCCTTTCTATTTATGGCGTTACAGCTTTTCCTAAAAGGGATAGTTCGGTCAAATTAAGTGATAATACCTTTGACAAGACCTTATTTGCTTTGATAAACCAGGACATGTTGCAATGGTGCCTTACTTCTTGACCACCTAAATTTATTTCTTAACTTTTGATTTGCATTTCAAAATTACTTTTTACCATTATTTCGGAATCAACAACTGAGTATCCATGATAGTTCGCAGCTTCTCGAGACTTCTCTGAGGAAAAAAGAAGACATAGTACTTGGGCAACAGAACTTATGGGGACCACTGGCGCGACCCAGAAGCCAGTCCGACTGGGGATGTGGGCAGCCCCCCCCCCCCCCCCCCCCCCCCCCCGCTTCAGTTTTTACCACTCTGTCATGAGAAAGCTGGATGTTTTTAGACATCTTTAGCATAGTCAAATGGAGGATGTGTGGTAGTGAAACCGAGACGGTTAAAAGCAACCTTGTTCATTCACGACCAAGTTGTAAAATTGTCCTTCTGCCTCTTACCTACAAGATCATTCGCGAACAATATAAGTGTTACATGCGAAGGTATGGTGTAATACTTTGTCAGTTTGTACTGCCGGTTTTGGTTAGGGTCACAGAGATGGCCATATTGCCCTAGCCTCGTAGGCTGAACCCCGGCCATGCTAGCAGCTCACTTTCTTCTGTCTGCTGAATGTATGCATTCTGCCTTGGTGTTTTGCCTTCTTTTGCCTCCGAGGGAGTCTCAGGACGTCAAATATGTATCCATTTAAGTGATTCTAACCCAAATCAAGAATCATGTATCATCATTTACAACAATTTTCACCTCAAATTCGCTTTGTTTTTTGTAGTGTTTTGTAGCATATTCTCCACTCATCCTCTCCTTCCTGGCCTTCGTCCACTTTGAACGAACATGGTGTTCTGATAGTGGCACGTTTATTATTTGGAACTAACAAGCATCAGTACAGTGTTATGGTAGTCAAGCTTCTCATTGTACGTCTCCCACGATGCATTCGTCGCTTGCTAACTTCTCAATCAAAAGGTGCATTTAAAAAGCATGGACATTGCGTAGCCTTTTGCCTTTCTGGGAACGGTCATCAGCACTGTCCTTATGGGTTGCCTTTGAATGGACCACTGGAGATTTTTTTTTCTTCCGTCAGCGCACAATCTTCCTCTGAGTATCCGACTTGTAGCGTAC
The DNA here is from genome assembly GCA_036345935.2 of Taenia hydatigena. Lineage (NCBI taxonomy): Eukaryota > Metazoa > Platyhelminthes > Cestoda > Cyclophyllidea > Taeniidae > Taenia > Taenia hydatigena. The sequence goes on from JADWOT020000003.1 coordinate 18,366,275, forward strand.
CCTTGTTGGTTCATCCTTTGTTGCTGTGAACGGTCAATGGCTGAGCACCCGGTTTTGCGTTTCGGACAGGGTAGTTTGCAGGTGAAAGAAACTTTATTAACCGATGGAAATTTTTTGTACTAGGCCTTCTCTTGGGCGGATCCTGGTCCAGCTATGTCGTGACATTTCTCCTGACCGTTATGTGGCTTGGTGCGGGTATATAGGTGGATGTCAGGAACTTCTCGCATACCAGCTACTTGTCAAAATCGGTAATTTGCTTGTTTTTCCATCGATGCTTAGTTGGCTCGCTTCAAAATAGCCTACTCACAACTAACTTTACCCCTTACTGCCGCGATTTGGTCCACGGGGCAGAGCACCCGCATTACCACGCTTCTGCCCTTTTCTGTATTGTACTGGAAAAGCGCATTGCTGTACTTCATCGTACTGCCGTGCAACTGGACGGTCAATCTCCTCCACCGTTTTTGACCATGGAATAAAGTGTCTGACAATCTGTCTCCACTATACAATTTCTCCCTACCAGGTGGTGTCTGAGGTTGCCAACCTTTAAATAGACGGCGAACAGCTCACGCTCTGTTGCGCTTTCCTGTCTCAGTTTTTTTATCAGTCGGGTACCCGCATGTGCGATGACATTTTCCCTTCTTTCTTTGTCCCTTTGAGAGAGCACATCACGTACCGCGTCTGCATCCAGTACAAACGGTGGAGCGCTCGTTTAGAAGTTTGATTAATACTCGGATCGGTGGAGCAGAGCTTTTGTTTCAGTTCTTTTAACACTTCATCATTTTCTTGCCTTGCTTGAAACTTTTTTTCGTCTGGTTTTCGGTTAATTTGTGCAACAGTTTCGTGATCTTGGTGATGTTTTCAGCAAAACGCCTATAATGTTGACCAGACCTTCTCATGTTTTGCACGGCCGCTGATGACCACCACCCGATCGGATGAGATTGTATGTCCCAGAAAGGTAAACGAACATTGCAGAAAACCACAATTCCTCGGTTCCGAAGTCAAGTCTACGTCTCTCACACGCACCAGCATTAGTTTCAGTTCGGCGTCATGCTCGCAGACATCTCCGCCTCAGACGAGAATGTCTTCGTGGCAGATTATGTAGTGCTTTGAGAATAAACCATTCAATGCTGTCTGGTGGCTACATTGCAGTCTTAAAAGTATTGTCTGGAATTTATAAAGCCCATTTTACGATAAAAAGCTGCCTTCTCCGTCTGTTCCTGCCGCTTCCACTTGCCAGTATGCTGATTTTAAGTCTAGAGAACCGCTTTGACCAATGTAAGGAGTCTGGGGAATCGGTTGTGTGGTAATGAGAATGCGTCCCTCTTAGCCTCGGTGTTAAACTTCTACAGTCGATGCTCAATCGTAGACTACCATCGTCCATCTTTTTCCAGCGCATTCGGAGAGGCCCATGATGACTTGGCTGGTTTTATGACCTCATCTTGAAGCCCTTCCTCAACCAGACGGTTTACTTATCCTACTAGAGGACGTGGCATGCGTCCATGTGGTTGCCAAATGGGTCTGGCTTCGCCGGTATCGATCGTATGCTTGCCGATGTCTCCTCGTCCTAATTTAGCTCCTTGTCACGAAAATATCTTCGCGCATCTAATCAGCAACTCGTGGAGTTCTTTCTCCTCAGTATCAGCAATTTGAGTCAGACGTGCCCATGGGTGGTCCAAGAGGGATCAAAGAGGGTACTGTAGGTGTCATAAGCGTCGTCTTTCGATGTGGAAACTTTTGCGTTAACTTCGGTGCCTTCTCGGGTGGAAATGACATCTTCCACAAAATTTTGTCGTTAAGTATCAAGCCAGTTCTGGACGCATAATAAATTTTCCTGTCCAGATTTCTTTCTCCGCACAGACTTCCAACAACGTCTCCTCTTTTGCCAGCACCTTTCTCCCTTCTGCCGAAGGTAATTTTGTAGAAGATAAAGCGATCCAACTCTTGTTACGAAGGATGGCGAAAGCTTGAATAAAATTCATTGACTTAGCTGCACTTGAATAAGGAATAAAGCTGAAGATGTTTTAGCTTACCTGGAACTCGACTAAATGAATGGTAGCCACTTGAAAGCAAACAGGGTAAGGAAGAGAAAGGTTCACCTAATCTTGGAGCACATAGCGCGACGGGGCACGATGTGTATGTGTTGGATTTGATCCTTGTTGGGCATGTGATCGAGTAGGACCGTACAAATCTCTTGGTCCGGCTGACCAGCTGACTAAGCAATCGGGTTCCAAGTCTGAACTTGACGGTTACCCAGCTAGTAATCCTATTTTGAGGTGGGCCTCGGAAGGCGCGTTCTGCTTCTTGGTGTTGAGGGAAGAAGTCTTCGGCGAGTGGGCCTGATGTGTCAGCGCCGTGAATGATACCGACGAATATCGCTAGTGCAAAGTCGTCTTTGTTCCTCCCATTGACCTCCAATTTCAGACCTCCTAGTCAGTGAGATGGTTTGTGGAAGGCAGAATATGGGATTTATCGAGAATCGAGGTCAGCGTCCCCTTGGGGGAGATGGGGGTTAAAGGGATTGCATGGCTAGTTTTGACCCAAACAGGTGTAGTAAAACTTACTTGCCGATCATATTGTTCATAAAACGCTAAACTTCCATACAATTCATGCAGGCAAATACTTTCGCAGCTATTCCAGGACCGATAAATTCATAGGGTTGCTTTTACTTAAGGCACTTTTATAAATGTAAGGTCATGTATGGGAATAACTGGTGCCACTCACTAATCGCCATTTCTAACACCTTGCTTTGTTTTATGAATTCGCTTTTAGGCTAGTGTTCTAGCGGTGGGCATGCAAGATGGTCAGCACATTCCTCCTTTCTCCCATTACAGTTTCCAAACAGGGTGGAACTCAGACTTGGAATGCTTAAGAGGAGGCAGTGACGTTGCGGTCAAATATCCTGTCAGTTGTCTAAAAGTGGCGAGGATATTTGCTTTTAAAGCAGCAACTACGTCGCGATATTTGGAGCGGGAGGTTGAACAAGTGCAGCCCTGGAGGCGAAGCTCAAAAGGGAAGAGGGGCTTGGTGACACTTTGGCTGCTGGTTTAACCCCTAATTTATATTACTTGGGCACTTAAGGCTCAGCAATCTGGTTCTCTAGAGTATGGCAGTACCTCTAATCCCTTTTGTAGGTCGACAATACTGAGTCTACCTCCCCTCGCCGTCAGGGCAGTCTTGTTTCATTGCATCCACAGTACTATCAGCGTCTCCAGATGTACTAGGCATGACGGTCCTTCGATTGATCCTCATTCAAATATGCTTAAAAAGTTTGTACCTGTTAAGCCTATTTACTAAAAGTTGTAACTTACTTGTTGATGTCAGCGTATCTGATGGACGGCAAGTAACTTTGTTTCAATTATGGTTTGATAAATGTCCCATCCTCGAAACGTTACCCCCTCTAAGCATTTTAGTACGTCATTTATCCATGCACTAAATGCACCATCATTATGTCTAATCACTTTGTTGCATCGGTGACTTGACCTGTGTTGACGACCCCGAGACAAGGTTCAAAGTTTGCCCCGCGGACAGGTTAAAAAGCGGAACTGCACTAACTACCAGCACATAATGTGCATTATGAGACCTTTAGCCCCTCCCTTTTCAAATTGCCCATTCGGACTGCGATGGAGCTTAAACCATAAACCTGGCCTCCTATGATGCATAAAACGTGACAGATAATTAGCTGGGCCATCGCGGAAGCGGGGAGTCAATCTCGAACAGTAAGACCTTCGATCATTTTATTTACATTTTGGATTTGCATTTTCGGTAAGGTAATCAAGCACCCCAGTGCCTGCACACAGTTATCCACTAAGAGCGCTATTGTTTATGCAGATTTTTGGCATTGTTAACAGAAGAAGCTCTCCCAGGTCCTTGCATTTAAAACACCTCAAGACCTCCCGAAGACGAAAGAAAACGCAGTACCCTAGCAGAATACGAATTGCTGACGTGAGGAAAGTTTGGGGGTTACTGGCACAGCCCGGAGGTGAAAGCACAATGGCATATTATAAGTTCACGCCATGGTCCCTCTGGACCAGACAGAACTAATCAGCTAAGGCTACCAGCACATTTTGCACGGCCTCTTTGTGTTTTCACCACACATTAATTCACGCAGCCTACCACAGCTCCTCTTTTCTCGTCCTCTCCCTCCACCCCTACCCCCTTTCCAAAACATGTAAATGAAATGACACCAGAGAGATGCACGTAATGAGTATTTCTTGGGATGGATGAGGGTGGTGGCCGTGTGTGTGTGTGTTTTGTATTTGATAGATCTCTTGTTACGCTGTAAGGAATTCGAACACTGTGGCATACAGTTATTCACTTTGGTCCAAACACGGAACAACCTTATGGCTGCGATTATAGTAAAGCTACTTCATGGTCGGTATACCCAGTGCTGGTCTCGAAGCACCTAAGCTGTCCGGCCTCGTTCTGTAATCAGCAGTCGAATTTGAAGTTCGGTTTTAAAGCGAGGCTGGGACTAAACAGAGGGATGGCCAATCCGGCTACTTTTGCTAGTAGGACCAGCACATTATTAGGACGAGAGCGATTTTGACTTGAATTATCACTGCGGCAGATGGTCTTTTGCCGTCCATCTCTCGCACTTCGTTTACGAGAGAGGGTGAGAGATCCCACTCTACCTTATGGTGCTGTGTAGCGGGAAATGACACACCCCCCTCGAAATGATACTGCGGGTGGTGTGAATTTTATTGAGTTCTATTTTATGCGTTTTCTCCTTCGGTGGAGCTATTAAGTCAGACACTTCACAATTCCATTCGAGTCAACATCGACAACCTTCTATTTGTCGAGTCAATGCTCATTCCTACATTATAAGGATGAATCCCTGAATCAAAGTTATAAATGCAAGGTGACTGTTTACTTGCGTGATAACTGAGGCCCTTGCATTGTTTCATTTCGAATTCGCGCAATTAATGTTATTTCTCAAAACAACACTGATGGAGGGGAACGCGGGGGATCAGCTTATCTAGTGACAGTGAAGGGGAGACGAGACGCGGGTTCTTGCCTTGTCCAAAGGAGGGAGAACGTTTATGTCTACCAATGACCCAGCCAACCCTTTTATATTTCCACTCAATCGTTCGAGCTTAGTTTAGGCGTCATTAAACGGATTCCTCCTCGAAATGTGTGTTTACCCCGGAAATAAAAGCTCCTCCCAACCAAGATATCCTATAAGACTAAATAGCTGTTATATTAATTTGAGTAACTTTTCGGCTCCATTCTTCCAACTTTGACGCCCTATCAGATAATATTCATATTTTCATCGAGTAAAAACACCTCCTATTTAACTTCATTTGCTCTAGCTCCACACCTCTTGATGGCGGAAACAGTTAAATGATAATCAAACGCCTCGCCTTCCGTCCCCTCGTAGCAGCCTTCTGTGCCCATTGGTGGATGCATCTCATTAGTGTAGCGCTTGTTAAGGTTGGCTTCAATCCCTCATTTAGCTTACCCCTCTCTCCGCTAAAATGGCACTCCGCCTCACCTGTTGTGTAGCCTTCCCGGGGTAGCACCGCGTTGGATGGAACAGAGGTTCTTGAACCTATGCAAATGTACGCCAGGAGTATGCAAATAGGCTGTGGGCCGGGGGTTGGAGAGGCGACGACTCATGACGAGGGGACAGGGCCGGGAAGTAACGTGCGAATTCCGCTGAATTGTGAAGTAAATATATTCAAGTTTTGAGCCAAGGTAATTAGTAATGGAGGTGTCGAAAGAGCGAGGGCGAGTGCAAGTGGAGCCGCCCATACGGTGAGAGCTCTCAAATGTGTATCTGTGCCCGAATGTGATAGTTTTTATACCTACACCCCTCATCGGCGCAGACTAGCGCTTATCAAGATTTTAAGGATCCAGTTTTTTCATTACCTCAGCTCCGAAATTAATGTTGGTGGTGCTTTTAACATAATGATTGATGTTGTTGGTGTCAATCATATGAGGAATTGCATTAAGATATCTACTTAGGGCATAAAAATTGCTCAATTTTAAAGGACACTGTTCTTGATACAGGCACATTAAATATGGGAGTTCGGTGAAGAGCAGTGGGTGTTCGAACCTAAAGAATGCAATGAGGATTGAGGCGATATTAGATTGTACTTGGCTGCTTTGAAAATGAAAACTATCACTTGGCTAATTTGATGACTACAAAATTTGCAGCGATTTGACTTTTTCTCGCGCAAAATCATTTCTTTATCATTTAAATTGGTAGGAGAAATGAATGAAGGGTGCAAATTGTCCGGAGAACTTCGCCAATCCATTTCCATGGAAAGCCCTCCAAGTGCTCCCTTAATAGTGTATTTGGATTTCAACAAAGGATCAGTTCAATAAAACCCTCAAAAACATTCATTTGGTTAAAGAGAAGTAAATTGTGAGAAGAAACACCGACATCCTCTTAATGTGATAACTACATGCAAAAGTCGGGAGGTCAAATGAAACTTCAACTGCATGGCGTTTTCCATTCAACGGCCATACTTTCACAGTTTTAACGGATCTGTCATTAGGTGCTGAGAAATTAATCTGTTATAATGGTGCTAAGGTCTAATACTCTAACTGAAAGCCCTTCAAAACGTTAGTTTCTTCATTTCCTGGAATCGGTTTTCTCGTATTGTGAGTTACCATCTTAACGACGGTAACCGAATCACAAAAAGGCTTTGAATTACGAACTCTGATGAGTTTGCATGAAAATGGAGTGCAAAATCAGTAGCTTTAAAAAAAAAACGGTGTTGAAAGATTACCTATATACACCCCCTTGAAGATGAAAAAAGGCCATACTCGGATAAAATGCCTTTCGTCGACCAAAAGAAGGACTGTGGAGATACTGGCATGGTTTGATAGACCAGATCGCCCAGCAAAGTTACAATGGGGGAGCTTTTAATTATTCTGGAGCCGAACCCGAGATATAAGCAAACAATTGAAGCACTTTACAGACCCTCTACTTTCGTCAGTCTTCCTCAGCGCCCTCCGTCGATCAAACCCCTGCAGCGGCCATTACACTGCAGTTGGAGCTGTAAGGAAATGCACCCAAAAACCAACCGCGCCAGTCATCAAATTTGCATGCAGTTAAGAGGATATCCAACTGCATCATCGCCTAATTCTTTTGGCAATTGGACTCGAACTTCAGTCGTGTCCAACTGTCGTGGAGTAAGAAGGGATGTGCTGACTATTACGCGTTCCCATCAATGGTTGTAGGATCACTGGTTTAAAAGCAATGCCACAAAAAGGGGCGAAGTTTAATATAGTTTCGTAAGAACAAGATTTTGTGTGCATTATCCTTACTACTTTGTTCTTACTTTAGTGCTATTCAGCTAGCAGAGAGACGGTGGAGGAGCTGTCCTTTGTCCGCTCATTTGACATCTTAATGTAGGCACCGTGGGCAGCTCTAGGAGGAATTTTTTAGTTATCACGGCTGGTGTCGCTCCATTTGTTACGAATTTTCCTACAGACCACGAGACTGGAGTATACGACAAGGGTAGACGTCAGATTCAGCCCTCCCATTAGGATCGTCACCGATTCTCCCACTCGCGGTAGCGTCTCCCTCTTTGTCACGCGATACTTAGCATTCAAGAATGGGAATCAGGGCAGCTGTCTCTTAAAATCGGGTTTTACTATTCAGTTACACTAATTCAGCTCCACGAGACTTTTCAGAATACAAATGTAGACATATTGCTCATGCAGAATACGCGTTGTCTCCGCAGAGCTTAGGGGCTATTGGCATGGCACATAGGCCAAACCGGCTGGTGGGATGAACTAGCGGGACTTTCAAGCAACTCTTTTAATGACTTTACGGTTAAACAGTTAACCTATTGAAAACATCCACCATTTTCAAAGACCCATGTTTAGTAAATGCTTAATTTAAATTTGAGAGATTCGTTCTTCTCACTATTTAAACGATGGCAAATATATACATTTTCCAGCCAGCCTCGTCAACCATGCGCTAGAGGCCTAACAAGTCATATGCTGTGTTTAAGTTGCTGTCCACAATATAATTTCCTGTCCCCTCGTGATGGATTGTGAGCACTTCACTTCTGACGACCTGTTGGCCCCATCGAAACCATCGAAATGCGTCTTGGTTATTGTGAAAATCACAAAAATAGAAATTAATGTTTGGTCATTCACATTAAAGTCTGTATACTCTGCCTTCCTTTCCTTATTTTATTAAAGGAAACCCCACCATAGAAAATTTAGGCTTTTCCTTTTACTTCTCAATGTAAAAGGAAAAGGCTCCATAGGCTTCCTTATGAAGCATGGTATGTTAAATGCGGGCAATAGAGCTTCCACACATCCAATGCCTGGAAGCCAGCAGCGAAATCCAGCTGTAGAGCATGCTAAACACTTCACTTCATTCACAAACCGCAATGTTTATTTCTGCGAGGCGCCTAATAGGCCCCTCTAGATCCCCTTCGCCCACGTGGCCGCGTGAAGAACTTTGCGACTCCCACACACACACTTGATGGGGGCTACCCATTTCGCCCCTGCTCATTCACCGTGTTCCAATGTAATCACCCCCCTCAACAAAGTAAACACACGTAAATGGTCGCCACAAATTAATTTAAGTGAATGGGAAAGATAAAAAATTCAGCGTGATCAGAGGTACATAAATCTGGGGGTACATAAAAGAGTCTAGATTTGAGGGGAAACATCGTAGGGTCGCAAATAAAGCATAAAATGGTGCACGAAAAAGAAGTGCAAAGATAAAAGAATATTAATATTTTTCTTATCTTTAATCCCGCCTAGCCTAATGGTCGTGATCTAAGCCAATCCCTCACTAGGAAATGCGTCTATCTAAGCCTAGTCCCAACTTAAAGCTCCAAGAAATATTCAGCGTTCCGGTGTAGAAGTAGAGTCGGTGTCGATTAGCCACATTCGCACTGGCGGCGGCGGTGGTTCCTGCGGTCTACTGGCGTAGAAACTGCTCCCGTAGCCACTATCTGAAGTTGCGCTCACATAGTGAAGTGACAGTGATGTTCCCTCTGTTGAAGGTTCATCCATCCTAGCTGGAAATACGGGTGAAAGCCGCTCTTCCTCTTCTTCTAATTGTTTTAGCTGCTGGTCTTGATGTTCTGATGGTGTTGCAATGACACTACCACCCCCCAACTCTGTGCCCACTACCCCACTGTCTGCCACTTCTGGTGCTACTTCCTCGTGAAGAACCCGGTCCAAATGCTCTATGTACCAAATCGCCTTTTTCAGAGTAGAGATCTTACTCAGATGCTCACCCTCGCGTTTCGGCACAACAGCCCTGAGACGATCAAAGCCTAAGTTGAGTAGGTGAACCCGATTGCGTTCGCGCTCGTTCCGCCTTGAGAGCATGTTTGGTGTTTTACGAGTCTTCTTCCACTTTTTGGTAGAGACTGCCGCCTCACTCCGTCTTAACATTTGCCTATTCTCTTTTTCATCTTCATCTGCAGGATAACGTTGTACATTCGAACGAAGAAGGTGAGAAGAAGAGGGAGAAGATGAAGATGTTGGTGTTGATGAGATCTTCGGATGCCAAGGCTGTAGTGGCATAGTAGCAGAAATTGCGCAGCAGTGGGGCAGTGGGCACAGAAATCAGGCAGCTTGGGATTGGGTTTGCAAGTGTGAAACACTATATTACAGTGTGTCGATATTTATAGGGGGTCCACTTGCATTCGACTGAACACGCGCTTGCTTCCCCATACGGAATAAGGGATTGGTTGAACGGCCGAAATAGTGAGCCAATGGATGGCGTGCACGTGCCTTGTCGCGTGCGCGTGTGTTAACCAATTGCGAGTGCGCAGGGAGGTGGACAACTTTTCAGGTTCAAGTTCGAATCAAATTGCCGATTAGCGTCGGTAAGTAAATAATAGAGAGAACTTGGAAATGGGAAATCAGGCCACATTAGTAGCGATTATTCTATGCCCGTTAGTTAATCTCAAGTGTCGACTTGTATCAGTATGATTAATTAGTTGGTTCGTAAATTAATGCTCCAATGAGTTACTTTTGCTAAGTGGAGCATAGTTAGACTCATTGAGGATGCTTTGGCGCAACCAGAATTCACAAAATCACACTATAGATGACATGAAAAGAGCCCAAAACCTTCGTCTTCGAGGCGAAATCGCAAGGTGCTAACCAGGCCGGCGTAGTCACATGCATCATTAATGCAAATAACGTTCGGATGAAGAAGTATTGGCTTAATTTCAGCATTAAGATGTAAATAGGATTATAACGGCCAATTTTGATAACCTTTGCTAATGCATTGTCGACTTTTCTCTAAATTTTGGAGGTCGGATTCCCTTAGATGAAGCCTGAACAGCACGCTGTTACAGTGACAGTGTTTAGCCGTGGATGACCTGAGAGATTCATTATTATTTACCTTCTAATAGCTTAGTGAGTTTTATAAGATTTGGGACCGATACTTTGCAACGTAACTTCCTTTAGTTGTACCCTGATGCTGCTATTATGTAGATAAATAAAAACAGAAGATTAGTGTCGCAGCTGTGTTTTATTTCTCTGTGATCGACACTTCGTCATTGTGAATAAAGCCAAACTCATCACTCACCCCAACAACACCAACCCGATATGCTCGACAGGAAGAGGGTTAAGAGGTTGGGAGAGGGAAGAATTAGGAAGACTCAATTAGGCGGGCGTTGCCACACAACCAGTTACTATGCTCATGAAAAATTGCCATGTCTTTATGCTGGTATCGTTCAAACCCCCGCTTGCCATGTTTTGGCTTCTCTAGTCACGTTATATTTAGTCCGAATGGACCAAGTGATAGTACACGCTCCTTGTATGGGAATTCGTTGGCAGTGGTGCCGCAAAAATGCCCATTTTTTAGCAAGCCGATGGGAAGATTGCTAAGATTCAACGCGATGGAAGAAGGACCTGTGCTACGGGACAGTCGAAAACACCAGCTGTAAGAAGATGGTAATGACATGAAAACGCGGTGCCTCCCCCACCTCTCTACTGGCTTGATAGGAGCGAGATAGATATAATTGGGAAGCACTGAAGTGAGAATAAAGTGCCAAGTTGGGACATACTCAAAACCCTGTCTCCGCGAAGCCATTTTAAGCTTATATGACTCTGATTTTATAACAGTATTTTACCACTGGCATAGGCATACGAGGTGGCCGCGACAGTCCCTCAATCCCCGAACAAAAATTTCAAATAGGACGAAATTATAGGTTTAGTGGATCTGCCAACAGGGGTTAGTGTCGTTTAAGTCAGATTTCCTCTCAGTTGCACTCAAATTCGATGACTGGCGTGCATGGTTCGTAGATAGTATGCTAGGCAAAAATTTTTATATTTGCTTAACTCTTTATTTTGTTTTTATTGGCACTTAAGGCTCCTCTACTGTATTACTACTTCAAGGTATGCTATTCCGACTACAATTAAACAGCAAAAATGCTAGAAGGCTTGAATTGCTTAATAAACCGAAAGATTTGATGCCAGGACTGTGGGTACAGAGATTAACCTGCTCCGTAGTCCAGGTTAGGGTAGGTATGCTTCGCCTGAAAGCGACCGTCTCATTGATGAGCCCTTGCTCGGCGCTTCCATTTATTGCACCGCAACTGCCGTCGATTTGACGACAGTCGAGTGACAATTGGGACTAAGGCGTCAACTTTCAAGTTACAGATCATGTTGTAGATCATCTTACCTACATTTTCTCGCCTCATAGTTCTACCCATACCGCATACCAGCAATATTTTGCTCATTCGACTGTCCAAAGAGTTCATAATGAGTACAAATACTTTCCACGGAACACTTACCATTTCCATCTCCGTTATACCCTTTGCTCACCCGTAGCGTACAGTCTGAAACCGCATGGCAAACAATTATGCTCATCACACCCTTAGCTTTTGGCCCAGCAACCAGAGGAGATGCGGGCGGACAGATCAACACGGTACAATCACCCGCATCACGCTCTCCCTAGGTGGGATGCAGTCAAGGCGCATGTGCACCGCACACCTGTGCGAGCCCCGAGGCCCAACCCAATGTGAATGCTCGTGTCTCCAGGGTGCCACGCACGATTAGCAATTTCTTTGCCCTGCGGTTTTTTAAAATCACACTGGAGATGATGCTTGCACACTGCACACTGGTGAGTTCTGCATTCCAGATGAAGTTAGACTCCAGGTACCAGCGCACGTCTTGACAATTAAGAGTTATGCAGATGTGAGAATCAAAAGCGCATTGGTTTTCCAAATGCCTTTCAGCATATCAATGTAACCGTATTGCATACTGAAGTGAACATGCTCGATCAGTAAATTGAATTGAATATTAAAGTTGCATTAAAAAGGATAAAGAAACCGTTTCGAATAAATGCTTGACCGAATGAGATTTCTTATTATTTTATGCCCTGCGTAAGCATCCATCACACATACACTGACGGAGCCTGCCAGATCTTCTATCGCAAACCCATCGCGCGTTTTCCACAGATAAGACAGGGCTCAACAAACGATGCACCGGATGCCTTTCAGGAGACGACTGTGTGTGCGTGCGTTTGGGGTAACAGATGGGTAGAGAGGGAGAGGGAATATCAGTCAGGCTCCCACGTCCCCGCTTCCTCTCCCACTCCCCCTCCCTCCATCCCCGTTCTCTCGCACCAATCATCATAGCTATAATGAGAACTCTGTGCACACACATGTCTGGGCCCACGTGGCCAACACCGACGGTCCTCCCGCTGTCAACAGTGGTAGCAAGAGTGGCGGACGGAAGGGGAATATGGGTTGAGGGAGAGTCGCGTTTTACGTAGATTTTACCGGTCGATTTTGTCTGTTCCAATTGAGCGGTAAGGATGCATTTGCCCTTCCATGTCTTTCTCTCATGTCTATCAAAATTGCTTGCAAAGTAAACGTTTTTGTCTAAAAAAACGGTTTTAAATGGATGCTCAGCGGAAAGGCATCCAGACACAGGTAAACGTCAGGTCGTTGAAACAAACTTGGAAATCATGGAGAAGTGGGACGAATGAAAATGTCCAGTAGGCATTGGCAAGATTAAGGATGACTCGTAATGTCAGCAGTAAAACTTGCCGTGCCGATAGCGATTTTTACTTCACAATGTACAACAGCTACAATACGAGAGCGAAGATCCTCGAAAAATTAAGGAGGGACTTCTCTGTAATGCGGTGTCTTTCACCATGCATTTCATCCAACAACATTTTAAGCAATCATTCACATAAGCTCTTGCAAACAGTACGACTGGGTAAATAGGCAGTCAAGCCTAGATGCATAGAAACTTGTTCCATGAACAACAAGCCTTATCTCTAAATAGAACGGAAATAACACAAACATTACTTCGATATATGGAGGCTTGAGAGCTATGAGTTCTTAGCAATCAATTCCACTCATTCAGTTGTATATTCCTCCGCGGCTATCAACTGCATCTGAGCGCATCAATCTATCATTTCTGTGAATCTCACGCTTAAACGCTGAGGAGAAAGGAGGGAGGAACGTAGGGGAGGAAAAATCTGTCCCTTTTCCCTCTCACTTCCATCTGGACCCACGTGTCTTCTGAAGTGGGCTGGTAGGGATAGGGTAGGGAAGGGGTACGGTGGGAAAGGAGGGGGGAATGAAGTGAAAAAAGGACCCCATCTGTCGCTGTGACAGAAGGCAATTTGGGCATGCTCGAACAATCTCTCGACTCAATGGAGTTTTCCACCACTACGTGCTCATTGAGGTAGAAAATGGGAAGATTAGAGGATGTTTCAGAGCGAAGGAAAGTTAATATGTTGAACTTTATTTAAGCTAGGATCTGCTTACTCTGGGAAAATGGAGTGTCCAGAACACCCAAAAGGATGCCTCAATTTATTTAAGGAATGAAATAGAAGACGGTGCTGCAAAGTACTTAGAGAGGAGAACTAGGAGCTGTAAGGTATTTTCCTGTTAAAGAACTGCTACATGTAATGCCTTGGTAGATTATTTAACCCACATCCTGGTAACGCGGCCATCTACGGCTCCACTCGGCACTTTCTTATATTAGTAAAATATTTTTACACATATTTCTGTTAAATTTTACCACTTGAGGGAAGAATCGAATTGTCACGGTGCGGACGTTACCAGCTCCGAGGAGGAGGGGGATTCTAAATATGCGTAACCGTAACCACTGTATCTTCTTTATAATGCACTCGACAACCATTTATGGTTCCACATCTAAGAACGATAATTTTATCATCCAAAATCGAAATTTGTTTGGTATAGGTAACTCTTAAGCATAGTTGTTGTAGCCGCATACTAGTCCCGAATGGGTCAATAAACCTGAAAAGATTTTGGTGAAAACCAATCTAGCTATTATACGTAGGTTGATTAATTCGCGGTTTTTTGAAAAAAAGGACTCAAGACCATGCTGGTGGCCCCAAGCCCAACTGTAAGTAAACCAACAGTACATGCTCTATTCGAGTGCTGTATCATTGGAACCTGAAAGCGGACCCTGTCCTGTCCTGATTTCTTCCACTTAGAGATGGACCTTAAGGAATGGGGTCCTCGAAAGCGAAGGAAGGCATAATATCAAGGCAGAATATGTATATTCAATAAACAGAGAGAACGGGGCTGCTGGCACGTGGCTAAAGCAGTATGGCCACTTAAGTGAACGAAACCGAAACCAGCAGTCAGAACAAGCAAAGTATTACAGTAAGTGCAGATGCTGTGGATAAGAGAACTGGCGATCGCTTCTTCTGCAGGAGTGTTAGTAACAATTGAAGCTGTCTACGGCATCTGTATGAAGATGTCAATGAGGTGAGCACACCATACCTCCGCTTAGCGAATAACTGGACAGCACTGAAATACGCATGGCAGGGAAGCACTGAGGCGGCAATAAGTTGTCAAGTAGCGATCGGTTCGCGACCGTAATATTGCTGCCAGCCTCTTCTTCTAGACCAATGTTCCCACGACTAACGACGAACATACGAGGTATCTGGAACATTTGCCACTTTCTCCAAGAGAGTTTCCTCGAAAGACGAGACGAGAGATGGGGTAAAATTGCCAAAAGAAGTTTGTGACATTGCGGTTATTTATCTTCTCGATTGTGCGCAAATTCGATGACTGACGCGGTGGATTATGTGTGCTCTCTGGCAGCACAGATTGGGATGGGATAGGTGGCATGATGAGTCGACCAAAAACAGAGGAGGAATATTGTAATACACTGGTTGCCGGTTTAACTCACAGCTCTGGTAAGGGAGACAATTAACTGCTCCGTCACTATGCACTCGTCAAGTGAGATGCCCTCCTTCAATTCCAATAGTATATAAACTCTATATATACGTATTTATGTATACAGCGTTTTTTCGCCTTCAGAGAATAATGAGATTTTATGCCGCCACATGGATGGAAGTAATGAAATCTTGGATATCGATTAACGCGTTTGACACCTTGAATTTAAATTCTTTGATAATTGCAAGTGTAATGCAGTGCTTTCTTCTCAAAAAAAATTAAAAATTTGAGGTACATTTACCGACAAATAATGGTTTAAAACAACTGAAGTGTTCTGAAATAAAGGTTTTATTTTGAGACCAAGGACAGAAATTTACATGTTAAGCATAATATCTGACTAAAAAAGCAAGCTGGTGACTGAGAGCAGCATAAATGTTCTACGGTTGACAAAGCCAAAAAATGTTGTCAGTAGCTTAATGACAGAGATTAGTCACTACCAAGTTTGTGTGCTTACATAATCGGCAGTTAGTTTAAATTACGACATTATCGCTAATGTTAAGTACGCTTCGTGTTTAACTTTATGGGGTTCTTGCAGTAAAAATTAGCTATCTTTTAGTCGGTTATTCTTAAGGTGTTTAGGATTGTACAACCAATAGAAACTTAGAAGTCATTGGTGTATCTAGGTCATCAGTGTATGTGCTATTCAAGCCCATCTGGGGATGACAAAGAAGGATGGCTCAACTAAGAAAGTTGACAGGAAAAGGTCTGCGAAATCAGAGTCACTGGCTCTAAAGAAACCGAAGATTGAAGAATTATTGGAGCAATGGGTACTATTATTACTTGATTACCATCTTGCTTTGTGCAAATATTAGTTATGCGAATGATGGATGAAATTACATTTTTGGCGTAGTTCACTTGGTTGTGCCTGAATGTAGTGCAGGCTACTCGTAGTTTATTGAAAAGACGGGCGCTATTCCGCTTGCTAGGGGTGAACATTGAGTGGTCTTCTGTTTACCATGATAAATCCTCATCAGTAATTGCAATCAACGTCACACATAGATCAGAATGATGTAGTGACTTTTTATTGCAATGTTCAGATTCCTCCTTCCACAAATACTGGGATTGTTATTATTTCACATCAATGGTAGTACCATAAAACCCGTGTTCTATTGGCACCGAGGTTTGAGGCTATGAAAGAAACACATTCTAATGATTCCATTAAATGTTTTTTGATTGTTTTAGGATGAACTTGATAAACAAGAAGAGAAAAAGTCACCTGAGACAAAAGAGGATCCTACAGGGGTGGACCTGAGTAGATCTTGCCCCTACTTGGACACCATTAACCGAAACATGCTTGACTTCGACTTTGAAAAGCTGTGCAGCATCTCTCTTAGTCATTTAAACGTTTACGCATGTTTAGTTTGCGGCAAATACTTTCAGGTAGACTGCTCATATGTTTTTTTTGCTTATGCTCTAGGCAATCACACCTATAAACATTTGACGCATTTTCAGGGACGTGGTTCCAATACACACGCTCACACTCACAGTGTGAATGAAAATCACCATGTATTTCTAAATCTGGAGACGCACCGCTTCTATTGCCTACCCGATAACTACGAAATAGTGGATGGGTCACTGGAAGATATCACCTACCTTCTGAATCCTATCTTCCAGGAAGATGACATCACGAGACTTGATACAAATGCTAGTATGGTGCGAGCCTACAATGGCTTAACGTACTATCCTGGATTCGTGGGCTTGAATAACATCAAGGTGAAATTCTTTACCCCTTAGGACCAAATTAAGTGCTAGTCTACAAGAAGTGATATGGATGATGAAATAATCCCCTTTTAGGCTAATGACTACTGCAACGTGATTTTACAGTTGTTGAGTCACATCAGTCTTCTGCGTGACTTCTTCCTGCGGCCGGAAAACTATCAGGAGCAAATTAAACGAGCTGCCGCCGGAGATCATATGACCCTTCTTGTTCACAGATTCGGTGAACTCATCCGCAAACTGTGGAATCCTCGCAATTTTAAGACGCACGTTTCTCCCCATGAGTTTCTACAGGTACAACATAGACTTTTAAGGGGAGCATCCCTCATTACTCCCTGTCACTCTGTCATGCATTGGTCTTTTGCCACCTATTGATTTGTGTACGCGTAAGTCCTATCACCTTGACCATTGGGGTTTCAGAGAGGATGTAATTGTCCCTAGGCCACGAATGCTCTGGATCTACTTTATTATTTTTTTCAAAATCAACCAACTTGTTTGTATCGCATTCGTGATGCTGGTGATGGGTGCGTTAATTTCGTGAGATAAAAGCCAAATGGGTACTATTATAGGCTGTTTCGCCTTCATTCCTAGGCCGTGGTATTATGCAGCAAGAAACGCTTCCAGTTCACGGAACAGGGTGACGCACTGGAATTTCTCTCGTGGCTTCTGAATGCCCTTGATCAGACCTTAAAGCCCGCCTCCAAGGGCCAGGCTGTAAAACCGACAATAATTGGGAGAACTCTGCGAGGTCGCATGATCATTCACAGCCAGAAAGTGACACCAGTCAATATTACATCAGAGCAAGCGGAGCAATATGCCACTGACCCGGAGTACATGGTAGGTAGATGAGTGGAGTCTCAGTCATTACTTGGGCATTGTAATTATGATCGCTATAATTGTAGTTGTATATACACTTATTTTCTTTTGAATGCCACTCTCAGGAGACTCCCTTTTGCTTAGCGGCAATCTATCGAGACCACAAGGTATGGTTCCTCTGCCCCAATAGATCATTTGATAGTCCTCCCATTTGTGCAGCATTGCCAGATTGATTTTGTTTCCTCCCCAGCTCGAGAACATTCACTAATCACCTCCTCGGCCCCATATTTATGGCTCCTAAAAACCATTAGCATTATTCTTGATAGTGTATTTCCCATCCAGCATCAGACATCACTTGCAAACTTACAGGAATCCACCCGACTTAAACTTGCACACAAGCTAAGTGCTTGTACGTGATGTTTTCGTTTTTTAACACAGCCGCGAGTGACAGAGTCGCCCTTCCTCTACCTCACCTGCGACCTGCCACCTCCGCCCCTATATCTGGACGAGTTCAAGGAGAGCATCATCCCTCAAGTGCCGCTCTCCACCCTCCTGGCCAAGTTCAACGGCATCACAGAGAAGGAGTACAAGACGCACTGTGACTCCACCATGCGTCGCTTCTGCCTCAAGCGCCTCCCGCCCTATCTCATTCTCTTCATGAAGCGCATCGTGAAGAACATCTTCACGCTGGAGAAGAATCCAACCATCGTCAATTTCCCCATCAAGAGTATCGATTTTGGTGAGCTGCTTGATCAGGAAGCACGTGCCCAACACAAGTGAGTACTCAGACCAAAAAACACTAAAACGAATATCAGGGAATCCCTGGTGATGATACTCCGACTTCTCCCTCGTTCCAAAAATATGCCTCAACCACAATATGTTGTTTTCTCACAAAATTCTGCTTTAATTGGACGAATAAATGCGCTTTGAATCTATCGCTGTAATGATGAGTTAATGACCCATCCTCCGGCGACATTCAAGCCGCAATGCCAACGTTTGGTAGTTTTTCGTTGGTCTTGACAATAGTCTTCAAGACTATTGGTTGTGACAATACCCAAAACAAAAAAACGGCGAGCTATACTAATGGATTACTCTTTAGGTACACCATCTACGATTTGGTAGCCAATGTGGTTCACGACGGTCCACCCACTCCAGGCGCAGGCACCCACCGAATCTTCGTGCTGCAACGCGGCACGGGCAAATGGTTTGAAATGCAGGACCTCCACGTGAATGAAGTTCTTCCGCAGATGATTCCCCTCAGCGAATCGCTTATTCAGGTGAGACTCTCCCTCAATTTCCTCTTTCTGATTTATCTTACAAGACAGTGCGTAGGTGATGGCTGGCGTACGGAACTAAACTCTTCATGAGTGTACGCTTTAGTATGACAACTGAGCTGTTTCTCGTTTCGTTGCAGGTCTGGGCGGTGAATAAGACCATTCAAAATCCGTTATACAAAAGTAAGGCTACGAAAAAGACTAATGAAGAGGCTGCCAATAAAAATGAGGACCACAAGGAACCTGGGAAGGAAGAGGCCTGATGCAAACGTGTATAGTACGAATAAAGCATTGTCTTTGAGTGTCAAGTATTTTTTTCCGTCGCATCGCGTACTTATACCAAAAGACGTCTTGTCACCGACACTCATAACCTCTATTACTAATTCATTTGAGCATTTACAAAACTTTGCCTGTATCCAACTAGAATAAGTTTGAAACCTCATCAACCAAGGTTACTTTGAGTGAGCAAAATTGTTCATTCCTTGGTTAACGCAAAAACTCTCCTAGTGAACGCAAAAATTACGGTGTGGGTTCATTCAGCCAGGTCAAGTCCCACTCACCCGGATAGTAGCGGGTCGTTGGATCTTGAGGAATACACACACAATTCCAATGAGTCCTGTGAATGAGCACTGTGCAAATGCCATCAGGGTATCGCGATCTCTGACCGTACGCACTCGTGTATACTCTGAAACGACCACAACAAGATTCTGAAACAATTACAAGAACTCAGGAAAGTTACAACCAATCTTCCCTTTGAGATGCAGGCTAGCTTACGTACAGGAGCGCACTGCCTCTCGGGACCAGGCTAGGTGGTACATCCGCCAGCATGACGAACTGCACCTAGTACCGCGCCTTTTTAACACACCCGAAGTGAGGAAGTTCTTAGTCCAAGAAAACATAAAGAGAGGAATCAAGAGCCAATTTACCACTTGAATTCCGTGGACCATAGATTAAACACGCTACCAAATGTCTCGATTAGCCGCATTACTTGGGGTGGGACACGTTTACATGCTAGTCATCGCAAAACTTCGGCACCAGTAAGCGATAAATGTGTTTCGAACAGGATGTATAGAACAAAGCATTGGATACACAGAGCCTCGCTGCAGGCGCTTGTTCACTCGCTCATTCGCGGCTTCTTTGCCTCCGACTCTTCCGCGCCGCTGCTTCCGTTGCCTACCAAAATGGGTGGTGGTGGCGGTGGAGGTGGCATAATGGAAGTGAGTGGCGGAGGTGGTGGCATCATTCCAGTGGGTGCCATGAAAGGCGGGAAGGTGGGAGGCATGACCATGCCCCCTACCAATCCGGTTCCCACTGGTGGTGGTGGTGGCGGCGGTGCCGCGCCCATAAGGAATGGTGGTGGTGGCGGTGGTGGTGCAGTAGCCGGAGTTAGAGGAGGCATTTGCGCCCCAATTTTGGCTCGCTCCTTCTCCATCTGCTGCTCAGCTTCATAGTGGGCTCTCACATCCTCTGGCGTAATGTAGTCCTTTGCTCGCTTTGTCACCACCTCCGCCGAGGCCGCGTGACCATCCCAAATCAGCTTGTCCGACTTCGTCTGCTTCCCACCAGCCGCTTCTTCCGGTGTCTTGCCTATCTGCGTCTCCTCTGAGCCTACACCGAAGATGTCCGATCTCCGTTGGGCCAGCTGCTTCAGGTTACTGTCGATTAGTGCACCCGGAGCATACACATGCTCTTGTTCGCGTTTCTCCCTTATCTCTCGATCTCGCTGTTCCAACCATTTGGGATCGAGAAGGCCTACACGAATATGTTTCGGTACCTGACTTGCTGGAATCTTCTCTCCTGTGAAGGGGGATATAAGAAGAACCTGATTTTTCTGTGCATCAGTGGCCTCTCGGTGAGCAGCAGCGGCTTTGGGATCGTAGTCGTGACGAATGAGGACCTGATCAGCGGTAGGTGGTAGGGGACGAGGAGGTTTGGATTGGCCTTGTGGGGGTGGAGCAGAGGTCTCCTCTTCATCTGACAACTCCATATCTTCACCGCCAGCATCGTCCGCCGCATCCTCGTGCTGCTCACTTCTAGCTTCGGGGACTGGAACAGCAGAAGGAGTGGCAGATGCCTCTTCTTGGTGGTCCTCATCTAGATCCTCCTCCTCATCCTCCATGTTGTTTAATTCGTCTGGAAGAGGGTCGAAAGAGCCTGGCGGTGGAGGTGCATTGTTGGGTGGTTCGTTTTGTTGAGGCAAAATATCTCCACGCTCGTCAGCAATAGCACGAGCCCCGACTTCCTCTGGAGTTGTGGGCATCGGGAAAGTACCTGACTCGTTCGGTTGAAAATCCACCGTTTCCACGACAACAAAGTCATGCCAGTCAATTTGCGCATACGCGAGTCGTTCTCGTTCCGCAGCTTCTTCCTCCTTGCGTCTCTGGCGCTCCTGATATTTGTGCCATTCGACACGATACTTGACGCGATCCAGGATCGATTTGGGGTTCTTAAGCTCCTCTTCCAGGCCACTGATTAAGTCCCGAGGCGGAATCAACACTTTAGTGTACTGTTCCACCAATTTCGTGAAGTACCCAAACATGTTGTGCTGCGTACGAAGAAAATCAAATTGATAGTTCCGCTGCTCACGATTCATCAGCTGAGCGAGAAATTGTTTGCCATTACGAGAAACAAACTGAGCGGTGAGCTTAACGATGTCAATATCAAGGGCATTGATAGATGCTGGGTCGTAGACGAACTCGAATTCGGGTGGAGGATCCTTGGGAATAAATGTTTCCTGAATGATTTTTGGAGCGTCTTGTCCCAGACGAGCAGCTGACGGAACGGTTACTCGCATTCCCAGAGATTCTACAGCCTTACCCTCGGTGAAATCCTTCACCTTTTGTTGATAGTAGGCGTGGTATGGATCAGTGGGGTTTAAAAAGTTGAATTTTGGATTGTTGATCTCATTTTGCCGAATACGCGATTCAAAATCAGGTCCATTACGAGCAACAAAGCTGGCGGTTTTATCGACGATATTACGGACTTCCGGGGGAGGGTAGATTATCCCGATCTTTGGATTAATTGGTTTGTTCTCCGGAGCTACCTCAGTCATGATTAAGTGAGCTGAAGAACAAAATGGTTTACAGCATAAGATTAATGCACACAGAACAGTACAAAATGCAGGAAATAAATGACAGAGACTTTAAAACAGGCCTCATCTCCAATAAATTGGAGTCAGGGAGTTGACAATATTTTCATTTAAAATCAACTTCATCACGACTAGAATCCATAAAAGGGTTCGCTAGTTTTGCTCCTAGATATAATGAATCAGAGGCGATTATTAATGAGAAAGGAGTGCGCATTAAAGACATTCCACAGAAAAAATAGCTGAGGTAAGGGACAAAATACAAGGGTAAACATCCTAAGCCATTTATTCTGACAAATAATTCAAAAGAATCAAGTGGATATCAAGCAAGGAACTTGTAGCACACAAGATCGTAACGAAATTGGTAACAGGTAGATGAATTAACCCAAATTGTGGCGCGTTCTATGAAGTGAATTTGTCTTTAAAGTACAACGAACATATTAGTAAGATCGGACATTAGTAAGTTTAAAAACCGCTAGATGCTCAGATCGAGAACGTGTAGAGTGTAGTCGAGAATTCGACGAAGTCTGCCTGGCATAGCGATGGGAGTAAAAGAAACAATCAAAGTTTTTACGACCACAGCAGAGAACGTAAGGGACAACTCGCGCACCTCATATGCCACACTGCACACACTTCGCTGCAAGCACAATGGCCACTGATGGACCCTGCTGTCCAATAAGATTCTCCTATCATTGGCACTGACTTAATTATTTTTTAGGGTTATATAAACATATTTACGGATGCCTTCAACAAATCGTGAAGTCGCCACTACACTGCCAGTTTGGCATTTTGGTTTAGAATAGTCAAGCTTTGAGCTTATGCAAAAATCCTAGGCATTTACTCTTATTGTTGCACACTACTATAAAAAATGTGTTGGTTTTCTTAATGCGTTGCTAATAATCTTGTTGTTGTTTTCTTTATTTTTTACTTGGTAGTTTACTCAGAGTCTTGTTTAAATTGGTCTCGGCTTATCGCACACTCTTGTACACCAAAGTTTGCCTCTCGGGGGGTAGGGATCGTGCTCCTGTTTTTTGGGGCGTGTTTTTTGCTTTTTTTCATTGGTTTTTAAATGCCTCATGTGTGATTTGGCGTCGTGCTTTTGTTCATGGTGTTTTGTCTCAAGGTTCTATGATGATTTGAAGTGTCTGATAGGTTACTTGACTATAGATGAGTTTCTTGAACCGGTGTTTCTTCTGAATTAGGCACATTTATGTATTCGACTGTGAGGTCAGTGATTTGTTATTAGTACTTAACTATTGGCAATAAGCATTTCGCCCGACTACTTTACGAATAATCGTCCGGATTGTTGTGACTTTCATCTCAATGTAACTTACTGCGGTCGATACTTTTACCTAGCTGGTTAATGTTTCGTAAGCCTCGACGAGCATATAGAGTACAGAGGAAGGAAGAATCAGATGGTGAGACTGAAGAATCCCCTTCGGACTCATCACAGATCCCCGACGCCAATCCAATGGCACCCATTCGTCCGTCGGGTGCTAAGGTGGCTCTTAGTTTTGGAGATGATCTCGAAGGCAAGTTATATGTGTTTCTGATTTAATATTTTCTCGTAGAATCTGAAACTTTTAAAGTTAAACGTTCTGCGCATAGCCGACGCGTATTGAAGCAACTAAAGGAGGGCAAAAGCTCATTAAAATCGGTAGCTTCTGATTCTCCTTCCACTGCCAAAGGTCTCCTACCAGAGTGTACTCAATCTGTAGGTTCACTTTTTTGCAGCTCATTTTTCTTTAGTATCCCGTAAAGTTGGAAGAGCCCTCGGGCTCTGCAGACATTACACATGAAGATGAGACCATCAAAGTGAGGCCTTTGAATCGAACCTCTTCGGAACAATTCTCTACAATGCTTAAACGTAAGTACAGCCCGAGCTGTGCAAACGTAGTGATGCATTATTACCTACCTTTTTTCAGAGGGTGTAATTCCTGACGCCAGTACGATACATATGGTTCGCAAACAGCGGCAACAGGCGAAATTCCAACTTGAGGCAGAGGAAGAAAACTTTTCGCCTCCTCATCCATCAAGTAATGACGGTTGTCGTCTAGTCAGGTGATTTTTTCTCTTTTGACTCATTTATTAGAGTTGAGCATATTCTGGGCATTTCTTTCAGTTTAGTTTATTATCCTGATTCAGCTACTCACTGACATTTTCTATTGCTTTTGTTTTACCTTTGGGACTTAGACCGCTCTTCATGTTTACGTTGACTATAATCTCACATTCTATTAAACAGTCAATAGAGCATTGCAATCTTCCTAATAACCAAATTTATTGCCTGCGTTTCACTTGCTGCTTTGATTGCACTCAGCTTCTCTACTTCTCTAAGGGGCGTCATTAACTTTTGTTGTTTACCCTCAACGTCCAAATAACTTCGTTGTTTGCGTACTTATAGATATAAGTTACGAACAGCTGTGAATATAAAAGTGCCTAAAGCGAGTGTATCCCCCTCGCCTCATTTTAGCAATTGGTTCAACCTTAATACTAGCCATCATCTTGTCTGAAGATAAACTTGGCCTTTATTCATTAGTGTCACTTCTTGACGCCTTTTGCGTTTTGCCTTGTTAAACACAAATACGTGATTAAATGCCTGCTGGATGATTGGGAAATGCTAAGTACCAATGCACAATAGATGATTATTTGAAATAATCAAAGCTTTATGGCCTCCTTCCTAGTGCGTATGTTGGTTCATTTATTATGGATTCAACCATCCCCAATTTCCTTCAATGGAATCGTCTTACTCGCTATGCGAGTTCATACTTTGATTAAAATTTAATCTGCCTTTGAAACAAATAGTCTACGGATGATTACTTGGTCCATGCATATGTCTTGTGCCTGAATGATCACATTTTTATTATCGCAAGTAACAAGCAACATCTTAAATACTCTTGTGGAATTATTTTGGTGATTGTAAAGGGAAGAGGACGATGACGAAGAGGATGACTATGAGGGAAATGGAGCCAATATCTATCACCATCGCCGGCCCGCCTTCACACTGACCGCCGAGTATCGCGATCCCAAAAGCCGTCGGCGCGTGGAGATCTCGCGGGGTCTGCAACGCAGACGTGATCGGGAGCAGGAGGACGATAAGGACCGTCGCTCCATGCTTGAGGCCGTAGAAAATGCGTCAAAGAATAAGCGTGAGGAAAGGGATGATGGTGATGGGGACGATGATGAGGAAGATGACACTTGGGAGCGTCAACAAATTCAAAAAGCTGTCTCTAGCAAAGTGAATCACCTAGGTTTTCTTCTCTGTTAGGAATTTTTCGCTTCTCTAAGCCAAGCTATTTTTTGTCCCAGAACACAGCTGTTTTGGAGGCTCTTGAACCTTTACCATCTGCAGACGGAGGTCTTCTTCCCAAGCCATCGCGTCGTCTGGCAGACTTTGGGGACGTCACATTAGCTTCGATCAAGTCAACCCTTCAGGAACGGTAATGATGTTTCGTTTTCGTTT
This sequence comes from Taenia hydatigena, assembly GCA_036345935.2. Taxonomy (NCBI): domain Eukaryota; kingdom Metazoa; phylum Platyhelminthes; class Cestoda; order Cyclophyllidea; family Taeniidae; genus Taenia; species Taenia hydatigena. The sequence continues at coordinate 18,391,790 of JADWOT020000003.1, forward strand.
ATTTAAAGGTCTTGAATTCTCAGCTATTTTAACGCATTTCAATGTGCGTGATAGTATTATTCAAACGCATCCCTTCTTGGGGCCACTATTAGGCTCGACAAGAAACAAAAGGCCATGTACGAGAACAAGGTGGAGCTGTTGTCAATGAAGGAGGATTTAAGTCGTGGACAGGCCACAATTTCGGCTTCGCGAACTAAATTACCCGAACTTGCCAACACACTGGCCTTTTATATGGAACTGCGGGAGTACGTGCGTGATGTTATTTCCTGCTTCAATGAAAAGGTATGCATCCCAAGTTGAATGGGGCTGTCTACACAAACGATTACATGCTTCGGTGTGTCCTTCAGATGCTCAAAGTCGAGTATATGGATAAGCGCTCGATCATCCTGTATCGCGAGCGCGCTGACGCTTTGATGGCCAGAAGACGCGCTGATGTCGGAGATATGGCTGATGAAGCTGCCGGTGGGTTATTCTTTAAAACAAATTCTTGCTACTACCTAATGACTGGTAACATAAAACGCAGTCATTTTCGTGCTTTTAGGTCCTGCTGCCGGTGGGGAAAATACCATGATCCAAAAAACGCTGGAGGCTCGAAAACGGCGCAAGGCTGACAGAGAGGCTCGTTGGTAAGATCTATCCCCTGGTCTATGCTTTTGAATGCTTCCGTTTACCGACTACCCAATGGAGGAGGATGTCTTCCTCGCAAATAAAACGCGCATTTTAGCCACTGTATCCGATATCTCATTAAAAGTAAAAGGCACAATCGACAATCAGGTGCAAAACATTCCCGACTTTTGGGGACTCATTGTTGAAACCGTTAACCCTATGGAGTTCGAGTTAGCTTGAAGACATTTCGAAGTAAAGCGTAAAACAAAAAGGTTCAAGCTGTCAAATAAAAGTCTATTCATGCAGTGGTGAGTTTACGTGGAACTTGCTCGCTGTGAAGCATCTAGCCATGCTAGTTGATGGTAGAATTGGATTTTATTTTTCTAATTTCTTTTCAGCGCACGACGACGCAGACAGACAAAATCTGACGAAGCCTACGATAAGCGAATCAAAGCCACGATCGGTGTGTCCCCTCCCTGCGAGGGTGTTAGTTCGGATGACGAGGAGCCACAAGCTGTTATTGCCAAACGCGCAGCAGATTTTGGTATGCTCCTCTCAATCCTTTCTACCGAAAGCCGAGTAAAAATGTGAATGAATGTCACACACCTATTGTAGAAGACATAAAGAGGGACGCGGAGCACCTCTTTGATGATGTAGTGGAGGAGTATTGCAGTATTTCCTCTATTCTCCAGCGTTTTCGTGAGTGGCGTGAGCGAGCGGTGAGGAGCTACGGGCAGGCCTACATTCCAATGTGTCTGCCGCAACTCCTTGCGCCTCTCATTCGCCTCCAGATGCTCACTTGGAATCCTCTTGAGGTGAGTTCGCGTGACTTTAATGCATTTTTAGAATACTGCTCTGGTAGTATTTCAATGGGGTGCAAGTTTTGGCTCAAATGTTGATTGTGTTTGGCATTTTTTGGTCTATTTGTCATTTAAAACCCCTTGGACCTGATGGGGCTATTGTGGCCCAAGTCTTCAGGTTGGCTTGTTTACCAAGTAATACATCTGGTTAGAGTGTGGAATTCTTTCTGTCCCCATCCCAGTTAGTTCTAATGCCCACAACGCCACTAATTTAAATGACCTTCGCGTCAGTTAAATTTCAGTGTTCTTAACAGTCTTGCAAGGTCTTTAATTGGCCATACAGGTTTAGTGGATGCTTCAACACTGTCCATTTATGCGTGCACGGTAAAGTGTCGGTGTGTCGTTCACCGTCTTATCACAATTCTCCAATTATTCATTGTACCTCAAAATAGCCTTGGAGGGGCGTTCTTCAACCATCATCCTTCACTTTCTGGGGATAACCAAATTAAAGGGCATAGTGAGGCAGTGCAAAGTTGGAAAGATTAACTGTTATTTGGCCTCCTTATCATGAAAGTGGCATTGTTTCAAGCTCGTATCTTAGCTTGTGATTCTTCATCAAATTAATTTATTGGCGGAGTTTAATTTTAAAGATTTACTGTATGCTTTTCCCCCGGAAACAACTACACCGAGACCAAAATGGCATGAGGGGGGTAAAACACCAGTGGACGAAATACCAGAGTTGGGTTTTGAGTCAGGAGAACTGTTTTGACGACTGTAAGCTGATGTTTACCGGATGAAGTATTGCACTTTCCTACTTGAATCGAAATTAACACAAGAAATTTTCGCTCTCAGACCACTACCCTTACCAGTGTGTAAATCTCATGGACTTCTTTTACAGGCTAATTGTCCTTTGTTTGATGAGTATGGTTGGTTTGGCTGCCTCCTGGACTACTTTGCGGATCTCCAGCAAGTGGAAGACCTTGAGCGGGACGCCTCAGAGGAGGGCGATGCACAGCGGAAGGTACTCCTTACCCTCGCCACCTCTCCTGAACATGAACTCGCCGTTATCCCCCTGGTCATTGAGAAAGTCCTTCTGCCTCGACTTACAGGTCTGTCCATTCATCCCATCTACATTCACTGATACATGTAATCATTGCTTGGATGAGTTACTTAGTGGTTGGGGATTTACACACTCCGAACGCCCTTCTGCCATAATTTGGTACGCTTCCAAAAAGTTATTCCCAATGACCTTTGAAAAGTTTTATTCTTTCTCCGGGTCCACCTCCCGCTTCTTGTCTGCTTGGTCGTCGTCCATCTGGCGCTTATTTTTTTAACCTCCTATGCTATATTGCGGCGCTGTGAAATCTTAAATATTGCATGCTCTAAAATGACTTTCAATCATAACCATAATTCGGCGTTTAGTCTTCACATTCCAATAGCTTTAGTGCAGAACAAATTCCCTTCCCATAAGGTCATGTTACTACGCATTGGGGGTTTTTTGCCACTAAGGCGACTTCTCTGTTTTACATGCTCTCCTACTCTGACCATTCAAGATTTTTGCATTCGGTCCAAATAAATGCATTCTATCCAACATGATTCGTGTAAAATTACTTCGAACTAGTTTTTTTCAGTCATTGCCATACCCGGAGCTGTAATCACACCAATATTCATTGCATGACCAGTCGTTTAAATGAAAAAAGTTGAACTGTATATGAGAATGGACTCTGGTCTCATTCTGTGTGTCTACACCTTAAAATAAAAAATATGGTTTTTCATCAAAGAAAGTAGGTCCTCATTTTATTTTCGACCACATCCCACTCAATTCTCATCAAAATTTCCCATTAAACCTTTCCAATCCTCTTGCACTCCACTTTTAATTGCAGGAGACATTCGAAAAAGAATTTGTAAATGAACTCAAAGATTGATCACCATGAGGTGTGCACCCAGTTTGGGCTTGCGTGCATTCCCCATCTTAATTTTGCTCTATTTGACGCAATCCAAAGTCAAAATAAGTCCTTTTAAAACAAATTGTTAGGATGAGAATCGCGTGTTCTTGATAATTTCTCAGGGGGATGCCACATCGCTTCCGACGGGATATGGATGTGGGGTTGGATAAAAATTGAAAAGAAAGCATTGGACTTACTCTTCCAGTGGAGTTCTGACTGTAGAATCTAGACAAAGATTATATAGCAAGTTCGTATTTCAAGCCATGAATTCTGCTTATTTCGCCCGCGGAAGGAAGCTAGAAGGTGTTCTACTTAGCATACATTCCATGCAAAAATCTCTTTCCATTTGAATTTGTTGCTTGGACGTAAAGTGGTGGGGTGGTGTGTTGTGCCCTCCCTTCACCATTGCATTACGGGCAGTTTCTTAATAATAATAATAATTTGGATTAATTCAAACCTCGTTCAACTTCAATTCTGATGCTTCTGTAGAAGTCGAGGTCGGAGTGGTTGCAAAAATTCGGTGCAGTTTCAATGGCCTTTACTGTGAGTCGGTTGAAGTTGGCTCTAAAAATCCTGCCATTTAAGCTGTCTCTGAAGACTATTTATGTGAGCGTGTAAAGCGCTTTGTTATGCAAATTGTGGAGTGGATGACTAAAGTGGCGTCTTGAAGTGCAAGGACCTCCCGATTGCAATAACAACCCACAAAGTTGAGACATCGCCAGGGTTCCGCTTCCCCTTGTAATTGCACGATCAAGTTGTTTTTCGCATATTATGATCTCTTCCGTCATTTCTCCTCATCCAAAACGTAGAAATTGTCTCGGCCTCGTGGGATCCAATGTCGTGTAGTCAGACGCGACGCTTGGTGAACGTGGTGCGCTCCTTTGCCACCCTTTGGCCCACTGTCTCGGCGGAGAGTAAGGCCACTCAGCGCCTCTTTGAAGCTGTCCTCCAGCGTATGGAACACACCATCCAGATGGACGTTTTCATCCCTCTTTACTCCAAACGGTACGTTTGCCTCCACCTAATAGATTTACTTGCTGATCACACGGCAAGAATAGACTCAACCATCGAACACTTGAGGCGGAATTAGTGGGTAGAACGCTTGCAAAGTCAAAGCCTTCGCCTTGATTGTTGGTGTTTTCATCTGTGCGTCTTTGTCCCTGCTCCAACTCTGCGGGAGAAGGTGTCAAACTCGTGTGATGGAGATGTTGCGATATGGGGGCACTCCTGAAGGAGCTTTAAAATAACTGAATGGCACGAGGGATTGAAGTTGACCCAAACAATTACTCATTAGCATTAGAAAAGCAAACCACTTATACGGGAGTCCATCACTGGATTTTAACTTAACAACGAGTTCCACTGCGAGCGAATAGCATCGAAAAGTAGGCCAGATACCGATCTTTAGATTGCGTCACTTTTTACGCATTTATAAGACCCACCATCAAATGCTTTTGTTCGGCAACTTATTGTATGCCCATCCTCACCCCATTCGTGACGGAGATCATATCAAGCTCTGAACCACGACACCGAGGGCTTGACGTCGTTCGCGCATAATTGCAAAAGACACTAATACGCGATTTTCTTGCATTCGTTTGTCTTCAGAATTATGTCCGATCTCCAATGTCCCAGTCGCCTTTTCTTTGATCGCCAGATGAATGCTGCTATGAAGGTTTGTCTCTCTTTCCTCTTCTTATTGCCTTCATTCAATCAGTTAGGGTGAATGCCCAACAATTTCTTGTTCCAGCTTCTCTCCAACCTCCTTGAGTGGCATGATCTACTGGCACCAGCCGCACTGAAGTACATCACTTTCACTTGTCTTGTGAACCGCTACATCCTCATCGGCCTGGCCAGCCTAATGTCCAACACCACCAACATGTCGGACACAGGCGAAGGCGGAGCGTTGGATGAAACGGCGGTGTGGGAGTCGGTGACGGAGCGATTAAAGGCAATCGCGGCTCAGCTACCTCCGGAATGGCTCACCGATCCGGAGGATAACCAGTTAGCTCAACTGAGGCGATTTGTCGGCCAACTAATTGAACGACTGGCGCCACAGGACGTCGTCACCGGCGTTGAGACCAAAGAGGAAATGGAGATGAGGTCTGTTTTTCGTGTCGCTCATTCCAATCCTCGTGTATTCCTTTTGTTAACGCATTCATTTCCGTCTTTTAGGACCGTGCTAACAAAGCTCAAACGAATTCAAAATCGCCTCTTTTCTGGATCACCTGTTTGAGTTGTGGGGCAGATGTATCTTTACCTGTAAATTTTTACAAATGTGTCAGTAAACGAGCTGTTCCCTTGTGTTGATAGGCTTTAACGCCGCAATCGAAAGGTCCTTTGATTACGACGTTGTTGTTTTAATCATGAGTTGAATTGCGTCTTTTGCATACTCCCTAGCACCTGGTCCGGTTACTTAGTAATTTCTTATGTTGGTGGAGATTTGACGAGGCGTAAGGGGTTCGGTTGTGCTCATGGATGAAAAGGAAGGTTGTCCCGACTTTTTGTGCCTTGACTTGATCAGCATCGAATGTTAAATTGCTAGGGTTCCATTAATTTTCCTACATGAGCATTGCAACAATTTGGTTATTTGTTTGACTCTTCATTTTGGCTTCATGAGCACTGCAAGTTTGACCGCTTTAGCGCCATTGGGCGGCATAGTCTCTACGCTATGCCAGTAGCCCCTCCTTTCCCCCTTCCAACCTTCTCGAACCTCGGTAGGAAGCATTCTGCTCTGGTGTTGTGCCTTTGTTCAGCGTCGAGGAAGTCTTGCAACGCTACATTGGGGGAAGTAGAGGGCGAACTCAATCTCGAACGGCAACTAGCCTGATTTCCATTCCTATACTCCAAGCATTAACATCACGGAAGGAGTGCACATGCTGCGGATGGGAAAAAACTTCGAAGATTTCTATCAGAATGGTTGGAAATGACGTCTAGCTTCGACAACTACCCAAATCGCATGGTCTGCTGGAAAGACATTAGCAACCGGGCGACATCAGCCGTGAACCGTCTGGAGGAGTTCGTCACGGAGCTGACCACGGTGTCAGTGAGATGAACACGTAATAACTCGGCGCATTTAATAACTGGTTAGCACTCCAAGAGCTATAGCAGGACAGCACTTAAGTGGGAATGAAGTGGCAAGATGGAATCAACACCAGACCCTGCCCCTACGGAAGTATCGCTTAATTCCACCGTTCGGTATTTGCCTGTGCTTTCAGGCCAGTACTGCTACGACTAGTGACGGTCTGCCCACTCCCCCGTCCTGCGGTACAGTTACCATGGCGGAAGAAACTCCAGTTCCAGTGAAATTACCAAGAGAGTTTAAATTACGTTATAGTCGAATGCCCTCCCAGTTGCACGCATATTCACTTACTGTCAGGGTTTGGTCGTTGCGGTCCTCCCCACAGCACCGATTAGGTTGCGATTGTCGATTCTGGAGGTTAACTAAGGAGGGAGGGAGGGAAGCCGTAGAGGACGTCGCTAAAGCTTCTCTATGCAATGCTTTAGGCTTTGTTTCACTTCTCGCTCCGAGTGCGCGGGCCCTGAAGGATAGCCATTATACGTCCACCTAGCCACAGTCTGTGGACCGCGCTGGTAGCCTCTTGACTCCTCCTTTCGCTTAAGCATTGCATCCTATTTGTCCTCAGAAAAGTTTCGGGACACTGCAATATGTTTTGCATAGTATTTTTTGCCCAAAATTCTTGTATTTTCAACTACTCGGTGTTATTTACCTCAAGCTTCTTGCCAGCGTTGAGGCTGAGGTACGTTTGTTTCCTTTGGAAGTGTCACCTTCGATAATTCCAATTTCGTAAGTGCGTTTCTTTCTTTACTTGAGTAAGGGTTGACGTGTTCAACTTGTTCCGCCATCATTGGAATCAAATTATCTTTTCAAAGTAAGCATTTGTGCAAACGATCGCTTAACCCCACAAGTCCCTCAAAGCATGCGCAAAAGTGGAATGAAACGTCACAACTATTTTTTAAATGTTGCTAATGTGAAATGCTTTGCTCACTCCGCTGCATCAAGAGCCAACTTTCAAATTGTCAAACTTGACTGCTCTAATCACTTAGTCGTTTCATCATCTCCTAATTATTTGGTGATTTCTTCTTTTCTCTCCTCACCTGTCATGAGTGGGCGTTTGAAACCGTTTGTGCATTGAGTTGTTGCTAGACCCAAATTTTATGAAAATTAAATGTATTTGGGTATCTAATAGCTGTTTTTGATAAGGAGTTCGGTAAAATGTGTTGCCACTCTATTGGGCTCATTATGAAGCACGCTGTAGTGTAGGAAGACTTCCCCGAAGACGAATAGAAACATGATACCAGAGTAGAGTAGGCATAATCGACGAACAGAAGAGCTGAGCGGCTACCCGCATGGCCCAGTGGAGGTACAATGACCGGCGCTTCAGTGTTGGCAACGCCAAAAAGAACAGTCAAGGTAGTACACAGTCCCCCCCCATCCCCTCCACTTTCCCTTTGGGCGTCGTCCCTGGCGGTCCTCCTGGTCAGCCTCCGGCTTGGACTATCACCACGTGGTCGGCGCTGTTGGAAAATTACCCACAAACCAGCCAACCAATCCACTGCGCTGGTCATCAAATCTGCGTACAACTGAGGCGATATTTGACCGCAATTCTGGTGTATGTGGAATCTCGTACTGTGGGAGAACTGGGTTTAAGGAAGGCGGAATATGCTGGTCTGACAGCAGAGTCAAATAACAAATGCCAGGGCTCTAAATAGTCTCTTCTGCCCTGTTTCTTCAATACCACCTCAGCGCTGCCTAGCCCTACCCACCGGGATTCCATCCAGCTAGTGGAGAAGTGGAGGACGTATCGCGTTGTTCATTTACCTGATATCCTCGTAAGGGACAGAGCTGTGACGAATTTCTCTACATTGTTCACGGTTATTGTCGCTTCACTTATTAACTACTTTTATGCAGAACACGAGACTGAGGTAGTTGTTGAGGCTGGACATCATTCTCAGTCCTTTTGTTAGAGGTCGTCACCCATATGCCCTTATCTTGTCACGTTATTGGCTGGCATTCAGCAGTAGTAATTAAGGCGATTTCCCTTTAGGGTCGAGTCTGCTTTCCACTGTCACCGGGACTTACGTGAACGCAAAAGGCATAATTCTCGCGCAGAATTTGTATCTTCGACGCACAGAAGTGCTGAGAGAGCGCTGTCATGGTCGGGAGGCCGTGCTGCTGGACGGAAGTACTATGGCCGTGTACAAAGCAAAGTATTAAACAGTTCGATTGTCATATACACCGTCTGCTTGTGTCTTGAAAGACGTCGTCTCAAAAGCAATGAAGTGAAGTGTGGGAAAAAAATCGGTGACAAAGTTGCACTCGTACGATCATTGCTGCTTGCTCAGTTGGAATTCAAACTCCAACTCATCGAATAGCCACACATGGGGTTGTAGGCGAAGTCCGAGTCCCAGAAGCGCATACTCTCTGCAATAATCCACCAAATGCCCTCAAGGTATTGGCCTATTCAATGTCTTCCTGATGTGGTGGTAAGTGGGATGGTCAAATGAACTCGAGCTTAACCACTATTGTTCCTCATTCTATGGTTCTGAGCATAAAAAGGCTTTGTTCTTCAAACGATTCCTTGCTGCACATTTCAGTCGAGCATAGGAGGTAGAAAAGGACTATTTACATCCCTCGATTTTATCAAAACCACTCGTTATTCCGGTTATCTGAAATAACGCATCATATTTGCCGAAAGTTTGATGAATTGTTTAGGTGAAAGGCGACGATGCTGGGGCAGAATCTGTTTTATCGACGTAGTGAAGGGCCCGGAGGCTACTGGCATGCGCCAGAGCCCTCTATTCGCCTTGCAAAGGTACCGTGGTGGAGGCCTTAAACTTAGGGATAAATCTGACGATAATACAAGGGCTATGGATTGGATGCAGCTCCCCAACTACAGAATAGATGAACCAGAAGAGCGCATTCCACCACCGGCTTGAATGGATCACTTCTGCCCTCAATGTTTGTCAGGTGCTTTTAATTGTACCCATGGCATTTTGCCTCACATTGGAAATCCCTCCCAATTTCCCTCTCCCTCTCTCTCGTTCCAACGACCATGCTCTCCCGTGACCACTCATCCCCCTAGGCTGCTCTGCCTCTATTGTCACACTCTTGATGTGCATAACTCCACCACACTGCACGCAAACATGTTGTCAACCGCTATTCCCTTTCAGAAGGCAGAAAGCATACAAAGATTATTCATTTCCCTGCAATCTGGGTTGTTCTAACAGCAGGTCTTGACAGCATGGCTAACATTTCGACTTGTGTATTTCTTTGCCACGCATTGTGGAATGCTTCAGATAATGCTCCGGCGTCAGTGGTAAGGGGTTCCGCCAAGGTCCCACTCAAAGCGGTAAACACTTACAGAGCGGTCAAGGTTATCGAAACAGCGCCTACTTTTACAACCGCTCTATTCTCATGTTCTGCATGATGGCAGTCATGGCAAGAGATGGAATTTGTGGGGGGGGGGGGGTCTGTATCGTCTCCAAAGAACTGCTTGCTACATTAATTTTCGCTGCATAACATCATCCACAGTGGTACTGCCTCCCAAATGGACATGGTGCTTCAAAACGCCATCTAGATCCACAACAGGTCCCACTGCCTCAAGATCCTTCCAAAGATGAAGAAGGACATAATGCTCGAGTAGAATATGCATTGTCGCCTGGTGGAATTACAAAGACGGAGCCTTAAGTGTCCGTAAAAGAAAAGCGTGGAATTAAATAACCAATCGACGGAGTGGCTGGCGTTCCATCTTGCCGTCCCGCAAAGGCGCCACAGGCAGTGACGCGGATGGCGTAGGAGCATGCAAAATATCTAGTTTAATAGCAAGTGGAGCCACGCATGTCTTATTAGCCTTGGACGGTTGCAGATTTCTATACGGCCATTATGAATCCACTTCTTCGCTGTCATACTCATTACGTCTGATGAGGTAAGTTGAAAGAGAGTCGCACGACTGCTGATGTCGCTCATAACACTAAAGAAGTACCGCAAGCCTTAATACCGCTCCAATTTTTACCCCAACCTTTTTGTCAAGTTCCCTGTTTACAATACCTTCATCAGTCAACCTAGGAGGCCCCTTAGGCTACTCATAACATTTCATGCTTCGCTGCTTCAAAATGTCACTTTCATTTAAACACTATTCCTATGCTACAAATAGTCTAATTAATGCATTTGACGGTAAATTCTTAAAATAAAACACGAGACCATGGTATTTCCCATTTCAAAGCTGGAACAGCTGTAAGTCTCCACCCCTAAGGTAGGCAGAATTCCCGGAAAGGTGTCCGTCATTAATGATCAATTTCGAAAAGGAAAGTTGTTGAACTCACCGTCACCCGTGAAGTCAATGCAAGTGTAGTACTTTGTTTGTTAGAACTGCCGGTTTCTGTCAAGGTCACAGAGGTGGCCGTACTGCCCTAGCTGCGTGGGCTGGCCTCCGGGCCATGCCAGCAGTCTATTTCCCTCTGTCTGGTGAATACATATATTCTGCCCTGCCACTTTGCCTTCTTTTGCCTTAAGGGAGACTCGGGACGCTACACAAGGGATTAAATCTACTTCAGTGTAAAAATCACAGTGTTGGATTAAGCATCCAATCATGCGGTGGTTTGAGCTGTAATGAAGCAGTTTGCCTACTGAACACCAGTGCTAAGTAGAATGAAAGTAGTGGATTTAACTCACATCGAATTTCCAAGACCGGTGTTTTCACAGACAAATAAGAGCGGCAGCTGAATAGGTCAACCTTACATATTGTGTGATTATCAGCATAACAAACTAGTCTAAATCCCACAAACTTTGGCCAAAATTAATGTAGCTCTTAAGCAGAAATCCTAGTAAAACTGTCATAAACACCCGGCAGTTAATTAACTTGAATTTGTTACAAACCTTCGTTTCTGTTTTTTTGAACCCTACCAAAAGTCAATGGGATTCTTCCTTTTTAAGCAAGATCTGCTTCCAGAATAAAAATGGAACTAAATTTTAGTGAGTTTTGCGCACAGTGGTTCTTAAAATATCTGACATAAATTTTATGGGGTGGTTTTGGCTGGGTAAATTCTTCTTTTAATAACGGTTGGGCAAAAGCTTTCAATCAGCTTATAATGGCTAAGATGCCTTGTTTTACCATATCAAGCTAATTGGAGGAATTAGTTATACCCTTGAACGTTGAAGATTTAGTCTTGGGCTTAATTACTTGACGAATGCGGCTGAATATCTGCCGAATTCAGTCAATAATTCTGCAACTTTTTTTCTGTGGGATTATCGAATTGAGTACGCAAAGCCAGAAAGGAGGGGCTTACTTGAGGAGGGTGTGGGGGCGGGTCGGAAGTCCCGCCGGCAGCAGTGTTATCAGCTCCATTCATGTCTTATCAATGGGCTTCTTTTTTCCTGTAAGCAGGCTTAGATGGGAAATACTTTGCTCATGAAATCTTTAAAACCTTTTTGCGAGCCAGTACTGCCTGAAACTTTGCTGTATCGGGTATTGCTTACGAAATGAAGAGGAGTAACGGCCCCTTGGTAGATCTAACTACAGAAAAAGTGAGACTCGTATGCGTTGCAGTGTTCTAAATCACTTTATCAATTCATGGTATTTAGGCTAGGGGATTTGCGTGGAAGACCGATACTCTACGCCACTTTGGTGTTGTCAAAGCAAATCTGGCGAGGCGGAAAGGAAAAGCGGAAGATTTTTACTGCAGCAATTTAATCTGATGAAGTCTGAACACAAATCCGAAACCATATTATAAGTCTTAGACAAAAGGGGGAACGCGAAAATGTCTTCACTTTTGGCTGAACATGGTTGTACTGGTAATAATATTCGTTGCAGCCTCTATTAAGTAGTTCTCGTTCGTTTTGCATGCATTGCGAACTTTCTTTGCGGCGTCTATGATCAGCATGACATTGCTCTTGTACACCGCCCTGTCACTCCCACTGGGCGGTGATGAGGCGGGCACGTGTTCGACGGGAGGTGCCTCCGCTGCTTGCGGTCGATGCCCCGGCCTGTGTTCACACGCTTGCGTGTGCGAACTAAGCCGCCCACGGCTGGAGTCGAGGGCCTCAAGGTTCAGCTGAGACAGTCGCTTTTCTAGCTCGGATTTAATCTCGAATCGCCGCGCTCCACCACACTCGGGTGTGTGCGTGGACATCGCTCCGATAGGACCGCCATCAAAACTCTCGATGAGCACTTTAAGCCGCCAAAAACCAATCAATAAAACAGCGGCAGTGACACTGGAAATCAATAAATCGATGAAGACGCCCCGGAGGAATGCTGAATAATGGCAGTTTGAAAAACGTGCGAGCTGTTGCTTAAATGTATCGATGTTTTATGTTAGTAGCTTTATTGTTGATTAAAATTTGCAAAAGGAAGAACTTAAGGAAGAATAATTACCAAATACCTGAAAATTAGGCTTCGGTCGGTCAATGTGTAATTATCTTTAACGGAACCGATTTTTAAGGCAAAAAATGATGAAAGCGTTAGCTGCAAACTCATGATCGGTGTCATTGTTATTTGTAAAAAAACAACGAAATGGATTGAAGAACTGAGAAGGCGCGAACTTGCACAGGCACACAATCTTCGTGAATAAACCTCCCCATTTATCTGACTCACTCGATCAGAGCTGTTAAATAAATTGTGTGTTAAGCATAAGGAAAGTTAGCGCTATTGCTCCTGTGGAGAGAGCGACTGCCAGAAAAATATCCTGGGGACTATAGGAAGGCGGCACAAATTTGACAGAAAGGCAGGCAAATGTGGGTGAGATAGGTCGCGGTCCAAACTTGGCGCACCAAATTATGCAATCGGAAAATGCTTCCTTCTGGAGTGGCCTAATCCGTAAAAAAAGCAGAATGTAATCAATTAATGAAGTTTTTAAGATAGAAGATAGAAGAGCGCTTGTTGTAACCTCTTTAGTGCTTAATGAGTACTTCAAAATACATTCCATTTAAATATAACTGATGCTAAAAAGTTACTGGGAGTTTGTAAGAGAGTTTAGAGTTCAAACGATTGCAGGCTTTGTGTGATTTGCATTTCGAGAATCATGTTTGCTCCTAGTACTCTCCTCACTCTGAAGAGGTGTGGAATGCACGTCCACATACCTTTAATACGATAGCTGCTTGTTTGACTCTCGGTTTTATAAGACCGGCTATCTAGGCGCTCCGTTATTACATTTTCTTCGAGAAAACTGGTCTTTGGACCGCACCGGTAGCTCCAAGTCATACTGTATCCCGAATTTATATGCATTCCGCCCGAGTATTATGGCTTCAGGGAAGTCTCGGAGCAGTACATTGGTGGTAGCGGCTAGCGAACTCTGTTGAGAGACATCTATCCCCCCTTCCATAGATTGGTGATAGAACTTGGTGAGACCGAAGAAGCCATGTGCTGCTGCTGCGAGAGTCGGTGACTACTCGCTCAGACCATCCCATTCTCGTAAACTGAACGATTGCAACTACTCTGGAAGAGTTCATTACTGGGCTGTCTATCGTATCGTCAATGTAGGCAACACATGATACATACTCTGCCCATCTACTAGTCTGTTTGAGCCCCCAAATGATGTGATTGGGCGGCACTGAGGTGAGCATAACATAACAGAGAAGAATAGAAGCTCCACGGTACCATGATAAATTCTTTTCTTAGTTATTTTACCCCGCTTTTAGGTCAGTGGTCCTATGATTTGCTTCGGACACACGTGATTCAGCTCTTAGGTCGGGCGATATTCTAAGTTCGGTGGAATCACCAAAAGGGATTGGTCGCGCTTGATTCGTAAGTGTTCATCCTTCAGCACCGGTAATGTTGAGATGGACGACACGGGAGGTTGACCAAGGGATCGGCAAAGACGATGCTCCTAGGAAGGGAGCGGCTTTCTAATGGCTTAGTTGTTTTTTAACCCTCGGTTTTTGGTGATAAGCTACTTGGCAGCACCTCTATTTTACCTTTGCGTGGCGGTCCGGCCTCTGGACCGTTCCAACAGCTCCAAGCCCTTTTGTATGCCGAAGGTATATTTACTGCTTAAGCAGTCTGCCTCCTTCTGTCTTCAGGGAAGTCTCTAAGCTCTACATATCTCACCGAAACTCAACAGAATACATACAAAAGTGATCAATTACCCAGTCCATCACTGCTCTCACTGCGTAAATGTTTTGCCCATTTGACAACTATAACTGGCCTAGAGCCAGGCAAATTGTCTTTTGAGACATGAACAAAGCAATTACTGGCTGACAGCACTGTCATCGCATTAAGCATCAATTGCTCTTGCAATTCTTCACCAGGAAATGAATAAGAATTCCCCAGTTGCAGCAATCTGCGTGTGGTGGTGGTATAAAAGGAAATTCGAAACACAGTTTATCCGGTTTGCTTAAACCTATTTCTCGAATTTTTCACAGGGTTTCACTGGATCAGATCCAACGTTTATGGATAGTGATCATGGAATGAAGTCGTTCATGTTGAAAGTCGATCACTTTTAGTCGAATTAGTCATATTTAGCATTACCTACTCATTCCAAGCCAAGAATTCGGGACACAAAAGCCATTATTTCCAATATTTTTTTAGTTAAAATGAAGCTTGGATCCGTGATGCGGAAGTCGCTGGCGGTAATGTTGGGTTGAGTGAACCCATCGGAAGAACGCGCTCATTTGTAGTCGAGACTCAGAGATCTCAACAGTCACTCTTTCGAGACTCCAGTAGGCCATCGTCGTTGGCGTTAACGTAGAATTCCGGAGCCACTGATTCTAGCCATGGATTTCCATTGGAGGGTTCGAAGTTCTCAATCCACAACGCATCGTTGAACTCTTGTGGTGGTAAGGAATACATCCAGTCATGGCTTGAATGCGACCTCTTTCCAGACCTAGAGTGAAGTTTAAACAAGTGTCACAGAAATGAGAAGTAGTAGCTCTAGACGATACTACTTATAATCTCACTGTTAGCGGCTGATATGCTTGGACGCAATTGTAGTCTAGATCTTGGAAGAGCAAATAAAAAGTTTAAGTCGGAGGATGGTCCTAGGGTCATTTTTACCACAAATTCATTGAATTGGCTTTGAAAGGAGCTAAGTTATTGCAACTCGGCCCCCAGTCCACTCTTTCGTGGAGATTCGCCCTGAAGTTGAAATAATTAGGGCATTCGAAGAAGGATTTGGAGCTTTGGATTTCCTTTGTATTAAAGGACATGTTCGATCGTTATTAACGTCAGGAAATATTGCATTGACAGCAAAATTTGGACGGAACATGCAATTATGTGGGACTAAAGGCTAGTCACCGAAGACCCAAGACTGTGGATCTTCCATCACCGTCCATTTTATTTGCGAAATGAAGCAAATAAAATCTCAAGAACTAGACTGGAGCATGAGAATTCCAATCTGTCTTTTAATAATCAGGTATCTTAAAATATTGAGAATTGTGAGTTTGACAACGATGGGGGAGTGGAGCTAATCTAGAAGTTATCACGGGCACCTCCTGGTCAATCTGCTTCATAATTTATGAGCGGTTTCCCCTTGAGTTTCCAAAGGTTTTCGATCGTAGCTTTAAGCAGGATTGACCAAAACGCGTTTCTGTTGTGACATAAATAAAGGTAAGGCGTCTGACAAGAAGGGGATTAACTAGCTCTTGTGATAGAATATAGCTAGCCAATCGTCATGATTTCCCTATAAGGTCAGGTGGCTCACCGTAGTCGACCCAAGGTGTGGAAATGCTCACTGAGCATTTCAAGTAACTTCTCGATGGGCTAGAGCTGTCGTTGTTGGGGCTTCACCACTTTGGTAGGAGCAGGGTAACCGCAGGTGGCGACTATACCGACAGCTTATTTCAGGATTGCGGCCTAACTCATATTAATATTCGCTCGCATACTTTCCTCGAGCATGATGGTGAGCACTCCCGACATGTTGCATGGTCTTCAAGCCATTCTGATGCCATGTAATAATTAGATAATATATGCTCTACCGCTGCTCCAAAATGCGCAGAAAAACTGTCATCTGCATAATTGTACTGATTTGTGAATTTGCCCAGATCTTCAACCTGCTCTGTAGTGTGGATTTTGGCCAAAGACAGTAGCCTCTTAACTTGGTTTTAAAAAACACTTATATTTTTGAGGACTTCAAAAATTTCTCGTGACGCTGCATTAAGCACAAGCGTATTAACTACTTTTAATAACAACAATCATTAAAAGGTCCAAAAATGCAAGATATTTTGCAAAGGCATGAGGTTTTAGTACAATTTTATCCACCCGAATTTGAATGAGATATGCCATGCAAGTAAGACAGGCAAACAACATCAAAGGTAACAAAAATTAATCAAACTCCCTAAAAATGTCACTTTGCATTGCTAAAGTAAATTATATTGCACTTTTTTTGATTATGCATTTTTTTATTTATTTTGACCACGATCTAAGGCGCCATGCGTAAGCATTCACAGTTGTGTCTGTTTGAGCAGTGAGATGCCGGCTAGCATATTTTCTGAGCCATCGCTCTCTGCCAGTATGGTAGAGGACCTGGAAGCCGATTACAGTGGAGTTTTTAGGAATGTTGAAGAAGTCCTAGGCCGCTTACAAAATGTATCGTCAGTTGATATGTACGAACGTCTGCAAAAAATCGGCCAGGGAACGTTTGGCGAAGTGTTCAAAGCTAGACATAGAGTGACAAAGCAGCATTTTGCCTTAAAGAGGATTCGGATGGAGCAGGAAAAGGAGGGAGTACGCTGTGTTTTTAATTTGCTTAAGCAGGGTCTCCAAGTTCCCAATAACTGCCATTCGCGAGATTCGAATTTTACAGTCCTTACAGCATGAGAACATTGTCTGCCTCAAGGATGTTTGCTACAACACAAGTAAGGCGGAGCTTAGTGCGCGACAATTTTAAGGAGATGAACGTTCGTGCTTTCGACCGCAGTTCTTTCTGGTTTTTGAGTTTTGTGATCATGATCTCGCCGGCCTTAGTCAAAGAGCCGACTTTCCAAATCCAGTGAAAAAAGCCATTATGCTTCAGCTTTTGAAGGGACTCTTTTATTTGCACAAGTAAGTTTTGTATGCTTCTACACGTTTTACGGTCTGATACGTGTTGAATTCTTAAAAATGCCAGTTAATTTGTGCATGATAAAAGTAGATAAGTGTTCAATTCAAAAGTCTGTTACCATTTACGGTATCATCTAGGTCGTGCCACTTGTTTAGTCGGACGTTTTTTTGAAGCCTTGTAGGTTAGGTGTTGGTGAACTCATTATTCTTAGGCAGAATGCACTTGTAACTTCAATTCGCTTACGTGAGAATAGGGGTGTTATTCTTAGTACTTAGAAGTACAGCTTTTGCCAGAATCGAATTCCGGGTTTTCTCCCTAGGAACAACGTTCTCCATCGAGATTTGAAAGCCGCGAATATTTTGATCAACAAACACGGAGTTTTGAAAATTGCGGATTTTGGGTTAGCCCGAAGGACTGTTGCTTCCATCCGCCCGGATCGACCGCCACGTTACACTGGACGAGTGGTCACTCTGTGGTACCGGCCACCGGAGATTCTTCTTAACGACCGCAACTATGGGAAACCCGTTGACATGTGGGGAGCTGGCTGTATCATGGCTGAACTGTGGACGAAATACCCCATAATGCAGGTAGCTAGGCGTATCCTTTATAGGCGTCTATTAAATGCGTTAATGCCTGAAACCGGTAGTTGTCTTATTGTCCCCATTTTCATTTATTACTGGATGCTAATTGCAATTCCTGTAGTTAAGCTGCTTTTTGCAGAATTTAAGACTAATTTTATGTATTTCATTGATATAATTCGAGTTATTTTTTGTTTGTGTAGAAATTTACTAAAATGAGATTCGTTCAATTTCTTGACACTTTGATGTTAAACTCCGTTAAACTATCGATTCTATGGTGTTGCTAGGCTCTTCGCTGTTTGTGGTCTGAGCAGTACGCCATGAAACATTGCACCCACGCATTTATTATAAACTCCATATCCTTGACCTATTCTGAAAGCTGGTTCGCTACAGACTCCTCAATAGCACACCTATTTGCCAGGGTGAAAACGAATTGGGTCAATTGAAGCTGATCATCAACCTCTGCGGCTCCATAAACTCGGAAGTATGGCCAGGGGTTGAGCGCTTGGAAGCCTTCCGCGACGCTCAACTTCCGCGTGATATAAAGCGTCATGTACGGGAGCGTTTGAAAGACAAGGTCTCCTCTTCTACAGCTATAGATTTGATCGATAAACTGTTGGTCATCGATCCATCAAAACGCTTTACTGCCGACCAAGCTCTCTCCCACGACTACTTCTACGAAGATCCACCTCCAGGCGATCTGAGGATCTTCTCTCGAGAGGGCACGAGCTACTTGGAATTCTTCTCCAATCCACGCCATGCTCGTGGCGCCCAACAACAGCAACATCAGCAGCTCCCACAGGCACATCATAACTACCATGGTGGGCATCATATGGGGCCACACCAGCGACCTGGACCGTACCAATACCATCCCGTGGCTGGACGTGTCCCAATGGGGCAAGTGCGGCGTCCCCTCATCCAAGAAGATAACATTCATCATGACAGGATTTACTAATTTCATCCTTGAGTGGGCGCGAGTTTTTCTTGTACAGAGGCGTACCACTCTACCTTGTATATGAACTAGTTTTACTTTGAGGGTACTGAGGCTATTCTAGTGTGTAGCCCTGGCCGTCTTTGATGTAAAAAGTGCCAAGCCGGATAATCAATAAAATTTTTATGGCTCTGGGTTCAGGCTTCTCGTTGCTGATTCCGGAGAGTTCTCACGCAGGAATTAGCGGTTCTGAAGTCTTGAACGAGTGCATTGATCACTCTCTATCTCGGAAAGGCAAACTAGCTTGTCGGGATGAGGAGTCGTAGCGGGCATTGATCGTGACGGTTACCGAGCTCGGCCCTCCAAAACGTCTGCGTCTGCAAGGTGCTACAAGCATGGCGGTTGGATAGTCTCCCAGGTTCTGTGCTTAGCTGCTTAAACACCTTAGGCACCGCAGGTTGTAGTTCTGCACGAATAAAGGCCGGACCATAAAGCGCACTGTACAGACTTAGGGATTACTAAGCGGAATCTTCCGGCTCCGACACAACTTGCAAATGGGGCAAGCGCCATGTTGAGGCAAAATGGATGGCATGCATAACTTATGTTGCATTTTAGACACCTTTTCAATAAACTAGATACTTGATGGCCGCAGATCATGGTGCGTGAAATGTCCCTAGGGCATCAGATACGATTTGATGACTAGCACCAAGGAGGGAGTTCATTGATGCTGATGAAATGAAGGAGGAGGTCATGTAGCGATCCGTAGGGTATAGTTTAAAATAAAGCATTAGCTTGTGGTCAAAGATTTAGTTTTCTATCCCAGTCTGCGTCATCAAATTGTATTTGTCGTGCTCTTATGGAAAAAAATCGGATCTTGAAAAAACACTAAGGCCAAAAATACTCCACAAAAAGTGCAGAGTTTTTTTTCAACAGATATTATTGTATAAACCAAATTTTTTTTGCAGATAATAGCAGGATAAATTTCGGTCTAATAAGGCGGCTAAGTTGTGTGTCAAGGCCTAGTGAGTAATCGTGTTACAGCTCCGCCGAAGCGTGGTGTTGCTGTGGGTGAGAAGCTGGTGGACATTACATCTGGAATTGCGAATTCTAACTAAAACAACTCAAACATAGTAGTATGTATTTCTTGGGTTGGTAAGCAACTTATGCAAGTTGACTGCGTGTTTGAAGCGCTCTGAGTCACTGCCTCCTTGTGTCGTTGTCGGTCGGTTTAGATAGCTGTACCGAATCATGGGTGCTTTTGTAATATGCGAATACATTTGTGCTAATCCTAGAGTGAACTTGAACTTTTCATTTGGACTTAGTCATGTTAAGCGCACAAAGTTCGTCGCTTCGGCGGCTTCTGCTCCCTGTTACATCAACCCGCGGTGGACGATTTCTGGCACCTGGGTCTTACTATATTCCCTTTTCTGAACGTTTTGATGAAGAGGGCAATAGGCGACCTCCGCCTCATCCTGAAACTCCAAAGTTTCGAGGTATTCTTACCATAGGCATTTAGCAGTTCTTTCGGTATATTTTCCTCCGCACCTTTCTTCTATCTATGATTTCACCTTCCATAATTCTAACCTAGACGAACTTCCGCCTGCAACAGGACCCAAAATAGCTGATAAGTATCCGTTCCGGTTTATCTGCGAGGCGAAGAAGATATATTGGTGGTGTGCGTGTGGACAGAGCAAAGAACAGCCTTTCTGTGATGGTCATCATTCTCGTTTGGTTCACAAATGGCCTTCTCGAAACCAAAAGCCGATGTTTAAGCCAATCAAAATTACTTTTGAGAAGTAAATTTTGTATTTCATCCACTGCATGCATTTTCATCAGTCTTGCAGCATTTGCGTTCCGTATTGATAATTCATTCCTAACAATGCGATGCGAGAATTAGCCTTTGTTTTTTTATAGAAAAACTGAGGTGTGGTTCTGCATGTGCAAACAAACTGGCTCTCCTCCTTTCTGCGATGGTAGTCACAATTGCGAACTTGTTAAATCCGCTTTCAAGTACTAGATACCGTCGTTTTGCCAACCCTCCTCATCCAAAACCCATTCTAATGTATTTACGTTAGTAAATTTCTTATGATACATCTTGTCTTTTTGATACTATGGACTTTGTTTTGCATTGTTGTGCTCATATCAAATATGAGTCCTGATGAAGTTGACTTTGGCCGGTTTTGCATCACTTTTACGAATTTAAGCTGCGCTCTCTGGATAGACTTTCCAAAGGCGGTCAAAGGACTTTGACTGGTGCTCTCAACCAATGGAATGTCTCTAGCTGCCGGACACTCTTCTCATTCTTTAAGAAGAAGAAGCGCGATGATAAAACTTCAAGCGCCAAGACGGAGCCTCAGCCAGAGGGCACTCATGCGGATCTCATGTATGTAAAATGCCACTTAGCTAAGCCTTAGTAACCTGTTTAAACAGTTTGCGTTAACGTTTGTTTCTTTTCTAGCTGGGCAGAAGTCTCAAAAAGCTTTGAGAAGAACAAGTTGTCAAAGGCCTCACAGACTACAATGGGTCTAAAGCACTCTCAGTTGAAACAACTGAAGAAAGCAACGTTTCTAGATACGATAGAGCTCTTCAAGATCCGTTCGGGAAGTTCGCGACGCGGCTTCAACGACTTCATCCTGGCGGCGCTGAAAGAGATGCGAGCGTACGAAGTGGAGGACGATCTGGAGGCCTACAAGGCTCTCCTTTCAGTACTACCCCGTGGTGGAAGACTGAAGGCCACCTCCATTCTCCACGCTGACGTAGGAGCGTACATGCAGCAGCAGGCCACTGTCACACGACTGCTCTTGCAACTCAACGCCAATCGTGAGATTCAATTCGAATTTACAATTCATAATTTAAGCCTGTCTTGGTACGTCTCATGGTCATTCCCCTCACCGTTTTGTCCACCGATCGGGCCCGTTGTATGAGGTGTCTCTCACATCCTCACTAAGGGGACAGGCACTACAGTCAGCTTCTTATGGAGTTTTACAAATCTTGTTAGATTTGCTTCCTTCACTCATTTTCTTCTAGCATTGCTTGAGATTCATAAAATTTGTAAAACGATCTTAGAAGCTCTGGCTTTAAACTTCGGTCAAAAGGCGTTGGCGGCCGCACAAAACCAATCTCTTCCTCATTATCCACTTCATTTTTATCTCAGCTAACATCTCTACTATCCTGAGGCAGCGTTGCAGTTTTTTTCTGTTAGCGAGGCCTTCTGAAGTTGTATAACAATCAACAAACCATCTATTTTGTTTGAATATAAAAACTTATCATGCATTAGCTATACGCAAGTCGTAGCCTCATTCAACTGTTGCTAGCGCTTTCGTCAACATATTGTCAGGCATTATAAAACCTAGCATTTCATTGCTAGTTAAATCTAACCAAGGCGAAGCAAATGTGAGATTTGTCTTTTCGTTACAAAATGACTTTAAATCCTGTGTTGATTTTTGAAATCAGTACGTCTTAAATAGAACTGTTGGCAAGTGGAGTTTGATTGAAGTGAGCGTGAAACTATCACGGAACGCTTGGTTATATACTCCACTGAGCACTTGCTGACACGTATTTGTGTGGGCAGACACGTCTGAATCACGAACTTGTAAACCCCCAACTGCTTACAGTTGTTTCCATTAAGTCAAGAGGGTTGTTCTTTGTGCTGTCCTTTCAGACGTGATACCGGATGACGATGTAGGTAATACAATTGTTGAAGTGTTTGGTTTTCGGAGTTACGTCATGACCCATTACCGGCGCATGATGTACTGGGTGCCAAAGCTGCGTCACGCCAATCCCTGGCCGGTTGTGGAGAGACTGCCGGATGACATTGAAGGCGAGGACGCCATTCGATTGGCTCAACTTGCTGCTGCTCGTATCTGCCCTGATCCCAACACCGAGTTCACTACAATTGTTGTACGTGCCACCCACTGTTGCCATCTCCTATGACTGAATTTTTGACTTGTAGATCGAATCCAGGGAGACAGACACGCCTAATTGTATTGTAAGTGCTCAGAGTCCTTCTCAACGGGCTCTGCTCTCCGCATACGCCACGACGTTGGTATCTTCTCCGCAGTCTAGTATTCTCTATCTTGACGGGCCACAGTTCTTTTGGTATCGGGAGCTTCAGGTAAATATACTCCACTTGTTATCTTTTTTTCTATTTAGCTTGCCTACTATGTTCTTTGGGGAAGCTTGGACAAGCAGCGTTTAAAAACGCAGGTGGGAAAGTGTCAAGAGATTGAGGATAGATTGAAGTCAGTAAGCGACACAACTTCTTGGGATTTCTCGATTCTCGGCTCGGAGAAGGAAAAACCCATCCCGCTGCAGCCAGTCCTTCCACCAGATAGCTTGCTACCGCCGCCACCGCCAACTGTAGTACCAGCCTGTATAAATGATGGGGAGGAGGGCAGTTTGGCCGCTCTTCAACCCAAAAGGAGCTCCTTAATGCGAAGAGGTAGCGTCATGACGGCAGAGCGCCGGCGCGCACTGTGGGCAGGCTTTGGAGCCGCGCACCAAATCACTCACCTGCCGGAGGACCTGACGCGTCATGAACAGGCTGAAGGCACTATTATGGGCGTGGGTGTGGTGGCGCCAATGCCGAATGCGCTGAAGAGTCAGGCGCGTGCCTACGGGGGTCTAACCTACAGGGAGATGCCCGATCCCACCGTGTCTCTCCCCGTGCCGGCGCCTTCCGGACTCATTCAGCAGTGGTTGAATAGACTGCGGGAGCTGAATCCTGCACTTGATAAGTGGACTGTGATAATTCGCAATCGGACTCGTGTAAACACTGCGGAGGAGAGAAAGTAGTTCTATGCGAGTCACTTTATAAAGGAATGCTGTAAAAACTAGTTATGCTTAGATGTCAATATTACTGAAGTAAGTCTTGGGACTTTTCAATGCTATCAAGATTCAAACTTGATGGGACTCAGGTGTGGTAATATCATCCAATTTCAGTGGATTTGCTTTAGGGTGTTTATCAAACTTCAATTTACTTTGGTCTTTATTAATGGTAAGGTAATACTTTAACCTAAATTTAGTGAATTTTTTGTACTGTTAGTCTCAAACCTCATTGTTAATCGCAAACTATCATTGTGTTGTCGCGTGGAAAAAAGTGGAGGATAAGAATTTCTCTGTAGCTAAACGAAAGGCACAATACTAGGGCAGAATGTGTTTTGTCGGCGTGTGAAGGGGCTGTGGGCTGCCAGCATGTCTTTCAGGCCAGGTAGCTCGGTGAAAGTGTTAAGTGGCCTGTAGGGGTTTCTTCCTTCTCCTTCTCTTTCCTTTTGCTACCCTTAATAGGAGAAGGTTGGATGTCCCAGGACACCTTTATTATAGTAGCTGAACAGTTAGTAGATAGCGTATCAATGGGGCATTGGCTTTCTCACTCAGGACCAAATTAAAGTCCTTTACCCGCCTCTCGCTAAAGTACATTTAAAGAACTAAGTAATGCATATCACTTGATTAAAACAGCGAGTTAACCTAACTGCTGTCGCATTACACACTCATCGGACTGTTGGTGCAGCAGGACCAAATTACATGTTCAATGGGCGAGGTGAGGCTCACACGGCGAAGTGACTGTCTCGTCTCACTATTCCCACGCCCAGGGTATTGAGGCATTATGAGTTGACCGTCCAGACGTCAGTGGGGAGAGGTTTTGAGCAAGCTTTTGGTTATGTTCAAAATAGCCACGAATAAAATGCCACCTTCGGAGAAGGTGTTAGAGAATGTACGGCATGGTTGGTACGAACTGCCATAGGGGAATAGGGTACGGCTCTTGGCCACGCTTTTTGGCATTCACCGAAGTCTAAAGCTGCTTGCGTCGGCGCATGGTGGTAATTTGGACCCCAATTCAGGTATCTACTGGGTCGTCATTATCATCCTATGGTTCCCAGTGGTCAATGGTGTGACCGAATGATAAGGAGGTAGCTTTCCAGGTACCACGCTGTTGGCTAGAGTCCTCGCTTTCGGGCCAAAGAAGTCATGAAGAAAACTGTCAAACCGTTGCTAAAGCATGGATAAAGCAACAAATATGGTACCTATCCGTTGGTTGACATTCATTTTAGTTAATTATATACTGTCAAATTCGCAAGTCATCGTTGTAGAATCCCGAGGCTTCTTTGAAGGCAAAAGAATACTAGGGTGGAAAATATATATTCAGCGGACGGAGGGAAATAGGCTGCTGGCATGGCCCGGATGCCAGCCCATGCAGCTAGGGCAATATGGCCACCTCTGTGATCCTGACCGAAACCGGTAGTCCAACCTCACAAAACATTACAAGCATGCATTATGAAAGTAGCACTAGAAATCCAAGAGCTTATTAACGAAGTAATCACTCAAGCATCAGCAGCTGAAAATAGCAATCATGGAAGCTGCAAATGGCACATTTATTTAGAAACATTGGCTTAAGCTAAAAAAATAATCGGTTAATCCCTATGCTGGCAATAATGTCCCCTTCATCCCAAGCGTGCACTTCAATCATGAACGCTCACAAAAGTCCTTATTTCATTCTAGGGTGGAAGTTGAATGCCAACAGAAATGCAGCAAATCACGTAGAGTTGTATGTTTTTTGCCTTTATAACTCCATAAAATAAAGTTGCTCAATCATGGTAATAATTGAATTAAAATAGGTTAAATATGGCACTGTTAACTTGCCACGCCTCAAAAGCATAAAGACTCCCAGCCTAACATTCAAAACACTTAAAGATAAAAGTGGATCTTGAAGTTCTGGTTCTGTGATGCAATATTCTGAGCTACATATAATTGTTTGCACTGATAAAAGTCACTGCACACCGGCGTCAGTGCATTTTTGAAACTATCGCTGAAACTTTGCTAAAACATGAAAGAAGAATCGTAAGCATTGTAGTTTAGAATTTTTTGTTAGAATCAAGGTTGCTGTGCGTGTCCGACCCTTCAATGACCGGGAAAAGAATTGCAACGCTAAACTCGTTATTTCAATGGACGCAAATGAGACTGAAATTATAAATCCGGAAGGTAATAAGATTAAGTCTGTTAAAAATCCGCTTTGATGCTGCAAGTCAAGAAATTCGGAAAAGTGTATGCTAAGTTTTTAATGCAGAACGTGATTGCTGTTCTGTTTACAATATTTTCTTATCATTTATTTTATTTTACGACGAAATTTTACGCACCTAGTACTGGTCAACTATCCAAATATTATTAAGGTGTAAAATTATACGCTATCTGTTACAAGCGTTTACTAGGACTAGGGGCGCTAAATATCCTTGCATAAATATCTGCAATCATATATTGTGGACTATTATTACTCATTATAAGTCGTTGTCCTAAACATATAGAAGCGATAAACATAAAATTTTGTAATTTTAGCTTTCAATAAGTTTAATAGGTTCTTTAACCTTGGTTGCAATGGGTTTTATTCGTATATTTTACCGGGTTTTAGATACTAGCCAAAAGAAAAAATTTACTTTTGATCATTCTTACTGGTCTCACGATGGCTTTATCGTTAATAAGAACGGTGTCTGCGTTCCCGATGGAGCCGCTTCTCGATACGTAAGCCAAGAAAAAGTCTTTAGTGATCTTGGCACTGGAATTCTCAAAAATGCTTTCGATGGTTACAACTGTTCACTATTTGCATACGGACAAACGGGGTCAGGAAAGTCCTATTCGGTTGTTGGCTATGGAGAAAACAAGTCAGTCTTTTTCTTTTATTTTAAAGTAATTTTTACTCACGATTCCTACCTTATTAACTTTTTACTTTTCATTTTTGAGAGAGACGCCTTTACTCTAATTTTAATGTTATTTTATGTATTTTTAGGTTTTACAAATGAGTATTTTTGGGGACAAGTGACCTTATTTTAAGCTCAATCTGTTTTTTCAAAGTTTCTTCTCAGCATTAAAGACTTTGCTAATCTTTTACTGCTTTTTAAAGGGGAATCGTACCAATCACCTGTGAACATTTATTTAAAAACATCAATAAAAACAGGGACCCGCACAAGGTTTGATTCTGCGAACCTTTATACTTAATTCATGCGCATTATAGGAGTTTCAAGTGACTATTTCTATGATAGAGATATACAATGAAAAAGTTCACGATCTTTTAAGTTCGGAATCAAAGAGATCAGCAGGATTACCTGTTCGACAAACTGCTGGAGGGGGCTTCTTTGTACAGGGTCTAAAAATTGTTCCTGTCGGATCGTACAATGATATTGAAGAGAGAATGAAACAAGGTATAGTCTTTGTAGTCTGTGACAGAAGGTCTCTAGTAAAACCATTTCATCTATCTCCTCCTTGATGCATTTGCTTGCATTCATTTGTTGAGATTTTGTGATTCCATCTTTAAATCAAGGAACGGCTAATCGGACGATAGCGGCAACGAACATGAATGCCACTAGTTCTCGAGCTCACACACTCGTGTGCATCTCCTTTGATCAGATTACGTCGACAAATGGTGCCACGAAGCGCTTGAGCTCCGCGATCAACTTTGTTGATCTGGCGGGTGAGTTGATACATTCTATGCTTTCACAACATGAGAAAACGCCTATTATGGTACTGAGTCAAGTTCAGATGTGAATGCATTTTATTTTGAGTTAACACGCCATTGAGAAACAGGTGACACTCCCTTGCATCCCAGCAAGATAGGGGATGATAATGAATCAAGAATGTGCACGAAGGTGAAGAAAGTGGCTAAAAATTTTCCTAATTGAAGAAAATTAAAAGAGCTTCTTACATTCCAGGTTCTGAACGTGCGGATAGCACTGGAGCAACGGGAGATCGACTTAAGGAAGGAGCTAATATCAATCGTTCACTCTCAGTGCTTGCAAACGTTATTTCGGTAGGCCAAAGCTTCTTTCCCAAGGGAATTAGAAATAACAATTTTCTTCATTGCTACTAGATCAGATAAACTAGGTAATTAGGAGGTTAAGCTTTTGCAGCAGTGTATCCTAGAGTGTAGATGAAGTTGAACTTAAATAAGTAACTTGGTAATTAGCATAAATATGCTACAATCTTGAATGGCACATGTACGCAACATACTACTATATTCATATAGTAGCACATCAGGAAAATATGTATTAGTTTAAGAGCGTGCAAATTATTCGTTGAGACTATCTTTAAGGGGTAGGAATTGGGCCACTAAAGCTGAGATCCAACATCAGAACTATGGTTCGATAGATATCAGAGGGCTCGGAATAGGACCTGGTTCATCCTTCATTCTTTCTAACCGAAAACCAAGTGTAGCTACTCTCCCTTTCAATTGAAAGGCGCTAGCCGAGAAGAAAAAGGTGGTACCATATCGGGACTCTGTGTTGACGAAATTGTTACAAAACGCTCTTGGTGGTAATAGGTATTTTATGCTGTTGTTTTATGAAGCACAAACCTGTGTATGTGTTGTATTGTCTCTTGTGTGCATCAGTCTGAGGATACCAAAAACACTGTCGAATTGTAGTCTCATTTTATCACTAGATGGAAGAACTGCTAACCCAGAAAAGAATGTTTTTATTGATGGAAAATAGGACTAAACTGTTGCTATGAGTCATCATTGAAGGAGGGAGATTGCGGTTGTGAACTGTCAAGCGCCTCTGCCCTCATCATCATATTCCCGATTTGTGATTCCCACTGAACTTGTTTCAAATTCTTTGCTACCATAGATTAACACATCTCCAGAATGGGTGTTAGCCTTGGCTAAAGTGCGGAATTTTTCTTAAGAATGTTTAAAAGAATGTGCGAAGGTGTCAATCCTTACTGACGAGTTTGCCACGAAAATGTAGCTTATCAATACACTACCTAGTCAATTGTTTTATTAGCTAAACTACATTGACTAGCAATTTTCGGCTGAGGATGTCAGTATTTCTTAGAGCTCACGATGCTCGGTACTCCTGGGATGTTCAATCCCAAGTAAATGTTAAGACATTTTGTATCCTGAATGTTATGCAGCGCTTCGAGACTTCCTTGAAGACCATAAAAGATTTAATGCTCGGATAGAATGTGTATCATCGAGCTGCAGAGAAACTTGGAGGCCAAGAGCATGACCCGTACGCCAGACCTCCAGGTGGGGCCTCTAAGTTTCCCCTCTGTCAAAACTCGGAGCCAAACAAACACCCAGTGTTAAAATCCTATTTATCAAATAAATTATCATACTCATTTATAAGTGGGCGAACTCCAGAGTCTATGGAGTTCCCGGTAGCTCGTTCGCTTGTAATGCTGGGCAAGCCAGAAGGAGAGAATTCAAAGGAGTGACCCGCACCATAAGCCCACCACCACGGAGCCAGGCTATTGTCGTCTATTTGTTTTGGTGGAAAGGCGAAGCGTCTTCACTAGTCATGCAAATCGCGCTTCACAAAAGCCCATGAAGTGACGGCGCTTTAAACAGTTACACTACATAGAATCGCACTATGGTAACAAACTTACGATAACAATAGCTCTTAACTAGGAATCGGCAGGTTAAAGAGCCTTGCATGAAATTTAAACTTTTTTTACGCTTAATCAGACACAAAAAGGAATGACTGTAAAAGGGTCCCTCATTGTTTGGATTGAATGGAGGAGAGGATACAAGTGAGAGCTAACGTGTAATGTAGCGCCTCGGAACATGGTACGTTGGCTGGCGGCAGAGCCCGAAGGACGTGTTGTCCAGTGAAAAAAATAGAAGCAAAATCTAGAGGGTCCAAGAAGCCATGACCCTCTCTTTTTAATTGCCATCCTCGGCGCTCCCAGTGGCCAACGTCCTGCGGTCCGCCATTTACAACTTAGTCGGCGCTGTTGAGGAAAACACCCACGAGTCAACAGCTCCAGTGACAAGCCTTTCGTACAACTTCTTTCCTCTGTGCAATTTTACTGGACCTAGAGTTCTAGCCTGTATGGAAACTGCATTGGGAAAATGGGAATTGCTCAGGTCGGCACGTACGTAGATACAATGGCCGGATATCAGTCATTTGATGAGGAATGGGGCTTGGGATGTTTCTTGGGAATAAGATGCTGCATCCATTCCACAATATTACCACTTCAGTGCAATCTGGCCACATTTATCGCGGTTCAATCTGGCTATTTCACATAACAGATAAGTCCATACAATTATATGGCAGACAGATCTGTAAGGAAGTGGTTGACAGTCAATGATAATCATGGTACTGGGATAGCTGTCAAGAGTAGGCATCATTGTCAGCCTTTCTGTTGGGAGCTGTCACACATTCTTCCATCCACAGCATTTGTCTTCCATCGTCGCACTTGGGTTCATTACCCGACACTGGAACTTAGAGCAGATGTTCCTTGAGACCGAGTTCGCCGTTCACTGACACAGATAGAGCGTCCGAGGACTTGCCTGAAGGCGAATGAAGACATTAACGTACAGATGGGCTGAGAGGGTACCGTCAGTGGCAGGAGGTCGTATCGTGCCAAAAATGAAAAGTTGAACAATCCAAGCATTAACCACGCCACCTATCTGTGCTTTCTAAGACGCCGTTTCGAATATGGAGGAAATTGGCAGGAATCCGCACTCTAACCCTCCCCGCAGTTGCAGGACGACATCGACCGTTCATGCTATTCAAGTCCAAGACTAGCATATTCGTTACAACAATGACTTATAGCCTTATTTATGTTATCATCCAAAATCAGATTGCATCCAACCATCCTAAAAAAAGCCTTTCCTCAAGAAAGAGAAATAAGTATGCAGTCCTTATAACTTTGCATGGTTCCTGTGAAGCATGTGCTTGCATCAAGTCCACCTTGTCAGCCTGAGTTTGGCGTTTATGGGAAAAGAACGTATGAAGTGGAGACTGAGGCACCTTTTTGTCCTACAGCAAGACCGTGATGATCGCTGCTCTCTCCCCGGCCGACATCAACTATGCGGAAACCCTCTCCACCCTCCGATATGCCGACAGGGCAAAGCAAATCAAAACGAACGCCGTGGTCAACGACAAATTACAGGATAGCGTCATTAAGGAATTAGTGGTGAGTTTAAAATTCTGTGCGTCAACTTTAAAAAGGTTCAAATTATGAGCCTAATAACTCCTCCTCTAGTTGGATACTTTTTTGACACTGTCAAAATGTTAAGGCTGAAAACGAAAGACTGAAGAAGCAGTTGGAGGAAATGATGAAGGCTTCAGAAGTCGCCTCAGCTCCTGGTATGTCGTCAGGAGGTAAGTTCTCTGCTTTATTTAAGCATCTGCTGGTTGGAATATGTAGAAAGAGCGAGCATACAGGAGGAGGTAAGAATGGAGATTATGGCACAGCTGGAGAATAACCGAGAGCGGCTGGAGATTCAGGATCGAAACGTGTTCAAGAAAAAGGTGGGCTCTTCCGCCTCAAATAAAGCATACTTTTACAAACAAATGAATTTTTTAAGGATTTTACTGAAGACTTGACTTTTAGCTCGAGGAAGCTCGCAAAGAAGTCACTGTTGTGAAGATGCCGGTCGAGGCTAGACGGATCATGAAGACACAACCTCATTGTCCCTTCCTATCCAACTTAAACGAGGACCCTCAGCTCTCCGGTGTCATTATTCATTATTTGGATGCAGATAAGGTTGGTGCCCGAGCTAAAGTAGATGTCGGTAACCTGTCGTCTCTTGCGCAGCTCACAACAACTTTATTAAGGTTGCATTGTTGGCTAAGAGCTGGTCTTGGGGGCTGCTAGTTTGACTAGGAAGCCTAGTCGCTCAGTAGAGACAATGACGGAGCCCAAAAGTGTCCCACCACCTCAACTAAATCATTGCATTAGCACGCTTAATGAAATTTAAAAACCCAGCCTTATCGAACTAATAGCGATGCTTATCACTTGACCAGATTGTGGTAGGCCGTGAAGGCGCTCTGGAATGGCAGCGGCTACGGAACAATGCAGTTAGCCAGGACGGTAAAACAATGGCCTACATTTGGCTGAAAGGTCTCAATATCCAAGACACCCACGCCACCTTTAAACGACTCGTGGATGGTCGCATGGAAGTCTCTGCTTGTCCGAATTCCATTCGTGACACCAAGGTCAATGGAACCATTCTCACCACTGCGCGGATCCTCAAGCCCATGGACCGCATTCTCTTCGGTGTGTTCTCCTTTGCTGCCTTTAAGGTGGAACGACTCTAAAGCATAAGCCCAAGTCGTGTTGTGAACGAGGCTCTTTATTTTTCAGGCTCCTATCACCTCTATGTCTATCACAACGACGCTGAAAAGTGTAAGGACGCTCCAGACAACGTTGACTGGGACTTCGCTCAGAAGGAGCTTGCAGAGAGCGAGGGGATTGACCAACTAAACAAGGCAATGGATGAAAATGGTGGGTTTGTGTCCATGTCTAAGCCACAATAAAGTGAAAGTAAAAGTAGTTTTGATGTATATGCAAAAAATACCGGCAAATTTTTCTCAACTTCGTTATTTTAAATCATGAAGCATCTTCAAACTAACACCACCACCAATCATAACCAATTCGTCCTGGATTTTCCTCTCTTAATCTAGAAAAGTAACAAGGCATTCACTTGTCGAGACCTCATGCATTCCTAGACAGCCCACAGCCCTCAGCATACTCGCATAGTTCCAATTCACGGTTACCACGGTGGAACAATTAAGTGTCTCCTCCCCCTTATCAATTTTGTCTTCATTTATTTTAATTTATTTCGCAACTAAATGCTGTGATAGTCAGGTGTAGGGTCGTGGTCGTGGAAGGTTCTTGCTACGCTTCAGTCTAGTTCAACGACGGTGTCCGCCAAAGCACGCAAACAGGTAAAAAACGCAGAAACAATAAATCAAGAGAGAAAAACTAAAACGCATTACTTGCGTGAAAATGAACGGCATGGAGAGCTTGACAGACATTGTAGGTAATAAATAAAGAAAGTAAAATAGTTATGGAACCCCAAAGCGAGCCCTGGAGCCGGAGGAGAACATAATACTTGAGTGGAATAAGTAAGCTGACGTAGAGAAGGATGGCAGGACTTTTAGCAAAGATACGATGGCCTGCCATCGAGACCAAGAGTTCCGTAAACAATCGAAGCGGTGTGTTGCTCCACTCCTACTTTGAGCATCGTCCGCGACCCTCCCTTTTCTCAAGCTCCCGCGTCAGCCATCACTAATTAGTCACTGTAGTTGGAAAACACCTACAACCCAACCGCACTGACCACCTCGTACGCATAATAGTAGAGCCATTTTAAAACATTTCACGGGTCGGCTAATTGCGTCTATTCCGTCTTGTCACATGATTTCCAACTTCAGTGGTGCCTAGTCATATCCATCTGAAGGCGGTATCACGTGCTCACATTGGTGATGCCTTCATACAGGTGGACAGCTCTGTTACAAAATTTTCCAGCTGGATCGCAGTTAGTGTCGCTCTAGTTGTTTGTAGTATTCCTGATTTTTGACGTCATTTTTAGCCCCTCTGGAAGGAGTCGTCGCACACCCTAACATCTGCAGAATACGCACTTTTCGCCACCCTGAGGCCAGTCACCGCACAGTTAAGATCGGTATAGTTGTCCTCTAAGATCGGATCCGCCCTCCACAGCCACAAGTGTAGCACCTTAAGTCTCTTCAAGCAGACTATCCTAATAGAATATGGGCTGTCGACGCATGGAGGGGCTGGGAACTTACCTGGGTGGCTCAAAGGTCAAACCGCCCAATAACAGTGCAATGGCGGTGCCTTCAATGACCCATTACAGAAGTTGAGGCTTATGAGCAATTAAACCGTCGCAATTACCCGGTGCCGCTGCATTTTAGGTCGGTGTATGCTACAACAACAACTGATAGAGCTGCTGCCTATGCTGCAAGAGGTCAATGCTATCGCTCAGGAGATGGACAAGTGTCGAACTTTTGACATAGTTCTTCTACCAGCACTGCTTCAACAGAAAGCCTATGGTCAACATAAAACCGCTAGGTACGTCCATTTGGGAACACCCAGTGGTACCTCGATAGCAAACACGAGGCATACACCTCCTTACCAGTGGTACTTTAGAATAGTCATTGATGGATAAAGCATCAAGAGCATAATCAAATCCAAATAGAGTTTATTTTGAGTGCTGAAAAACTAAAATAATGGCAACACTCAGGCAGAATATCTATTGAAGGTACAATGGTGGGGCACCTAAGTAGTCCCCTCACCGAAAACGAGAGTTAAACAAGCCACACAAATGCCTCCAATCCGTCCATTGGTGGCTCTTCAAATCTTGAAGTCCCTGTTATATATTCTCAAATTCTAGCAGAAAAGGTTAACTTTAAAAATGAAGCTGTTTGCAATTCTTGCAGGATAACCATCCGAATGAAATGTTCGAGGACGGGTCACACGTGGATGTGGGATCGCGGGAAGTTTTTGAACCGGCGCTTCCTTATTCAGGTGCGGCTCTACCTACAGCAATTAAAAATGCATAAGCTTCTAAGCATCCAACTTATTTCCTGCTATGATAAGAGCTTATGAGGGCGACTTCAAATAAACACAGAACCGAATGGGTGCTATATGAATTGACACAAAGGAGTGTAGTCTATCCAAATGTCCCTCGTGGTCACAACGAAATGCTATTGGAATCATCTTTTAACAAAGGGGAATTGTAAATAAGATCATTCATACTATAAATGATCCAAATGTTTGTGATATAGCTATAGCGTAGCGCCTGAGAATGCCATGAAGTCGGAAGAAGATATCGCTTAAGCAGAATGTGTATCGTCGACATACAGTAGGTCATGGAGGTGTCGGCGTGGTCCGAAGACCAACTTACTCTGCAAAGGTAGAATGGTGGAGCGCTCAAGAGGCTTCCTCACCAAAACTGAGAGTTAAAGAACCAAGCAACGTATCACAAAGACCCTCTCCTCTTTTGTACGTCATCCCCAGCGCTCCCCATGGACAATCTCCTGCGTCAGCTATCCCAACTTAGGCATCGCTGCAAGGAAACACCCACAAACCAGCCCCACCAGGCTTGAATGCTCACAAAACTATGAAGGCAGTTGACTGCAACATCACCGAACCCTCTTTGTAATTCTACTGGACCCGGAGCTCCGTTCTGTACGGGAGCTGTGTTGGAGAGACAGATCATGTGCTAGCCATCACGCGTATCCACAACCGGCCGTAGAAATATTAGCCTACAAGAGTCAAATGGCTAAGGACAGGATATAACATGGTTTCGTGTGAGTAGGATAGCGTGTTTTTTCCTCCTAGCAAATTCAGTGCTATTCCGTGCTACCTAGCCATATCAGCTAGTTGAGGAACGGAAGAGGCACACAAGTGGGACAGCTCTATAACAAGCTTAATTTACTGGCTGTTGGAGGCAAACGCCATTTAAGTCATTCTGTTGCTGATCGTGACGTTTTCTCCCAGCCGCGGGGTATGCACTCCTTTCATCCCGCTAAGGTTTGTCATTCAGCGGTAGGAATCAGGACGGATGTCCTTTGAGGCCGGTTTCACTTTCTGCTGCCGTCAGTTTAGCGCCTCGAGACTTCTCTAAGCACAACAGAAGACATGACACTGGGAAAGAATATGTATTATTGGCGTACAAAAGAACTGGGAGGAAACCAGTCCACCCACTGGAGGTACAGTGGTGGAGCACCTTGATGAGTCCTTTACCAAGTCCCAGAGAAATCATGCACCACCAACGACTGTAGACACCACGTTCACAAGGAGCTAAAATATCCGTGACGTGTAGACTGACGCGCTACCGGTGGCTCAAAAGGCCGTGGCCATTTTAACTACCCTGACAACATTCTATCAATCTTAATTAAGAGATTGTCAGCTACATCCTCAGCCTGTCTCATGGAGTGTAGAATAGTCGTTGCTTTACGGCATCGATAGGCAGTTGTTCCATCCATCTTAAATCTCTCTCATCACAACTTCGTTAATTTAGCTGACATAAATAATTTTAACAACCGATCCACCTTGTGAACACTGGATTTTGACTGGCCTTATAATCGAAAAAATTTATGCTCCATCAGGAGATGTATCAGGCTTTTGTCGCCGGCGAAGGCGAGCACAAACCGGTGAGGCAAGAGGACGATCCCTTCTGGGAGTCACTAGATCCACTCTTCGTGGGATTCGCGCCTGCCTTTCTGCAATCCCTGGCCTACGGTCTCGATTACACTGATTGTCTGCAGATAAGCGATCTTGACGGTAAAGCGATAGGGGAGGTGTCGGTGAGCCTCCAGCCCTGCCTCCAGTCGGGTGGCGTGCCCACACCCGACAGTCCGTACAACCTTTTCGTAGATAATCCCAAAAAATTGCTTGGGAGACCGTTCTACTTCAAGGTGTGCTCTCCTTGTATCTCTTGATCATTTTGATTGAAAGCTTTACTTTCGTTAAGTGGGTATTCAAAGCACAAGCCATATAAACATATATTTTAAAAGTTTTCACGGCGTAGAGGCATTGGACTGTAGAATTAAAACAGATGGCGGACGTTGATTTTAACGTTCGTAGGTGAATGTTGCTGAACTAAGCCTCCCTGGACTGTTGAACGGAAAAAGGACGTCACTTCGCTACCGGGTGTACAAGGAGGAGAAGGAAACAATCGTGCGACTGGATGCCAGCGAGTGCAAGGACGACGTTGGCAAGTTGACTCTCGGACACAGCCGTCAAATCACCTTCAAAAGTGTTACCATAGAACAGCTGACCTACCTTGAGAAGGACTGCATCGCCTTCCTCATCTTCGTTGACCAGGAGGACAGGGAAACGCCTGATGATGAGGTGAACTCAAATTAAGCCCTTTTATAAATAATAATGGTGGATTTCAAAAATATGCATGCAGTTAAATGTGTCTGTAACTTTTAAACCAGCTTAAGGTACCGGATGCGGGGAACGCCAGACCATCGATTCGTCGGGGTTCCATCGCTGTTTTGGAGGCGGCCGATGGGCGATTTCGGAATTCGCTGCGAGGCATTTTGCGGGAGAAGAGAATTGCAACCGCGGATAATCGTAATGATAAACTCAAAGTATGTGAATTTTGGTATGAATTTCAGCAATCACCTCTTCTATGACATTGGTAATAAAAATTAAGTACCGCTTACGACATCATGATCGATGGCAGAGCCAAAAAAAGAAAGGCACGGAACTGATGAAGCATTAAATGACCTTTCTGCTTTAAATATTGTCTCCGGCGTTCTCGTGTCAGCCATCACAGAGCAAGGGAAACATCAACGAGCTGATCGTGCCAGCAATTAAGTCTCCATGCAAACTGAGAGATACGTGAGAGCACCGCTAAGGATTCAACTTTGAAATACCACTGGGTACAAAGATCCGTCCTGCGTGGGAACTGGGTTTGGGAACAGGAACGTCTATGGCTGGTTATAGCATCATTGGCCTAAAATTAGTGTCGTTTAATATGGGACGGGATTTAACACCATTCTGTGGGGTAGGATCCCGTGTCCATTCCTCTTTGTCCCGTTGTTCCCACTTCAGAGCTCCTTAGCCATAATTATCCGAGCTCTGTCTAGCTAGAAGTTAAGCGGAGGAAGTACAGCGTTTCTACTTGGTTGAAACCTTCATGCAGATTCCGCCACCACCAATGTAGTATCCTGAGACTTCCCGAGCTGGAAGGAAGCTACTGGCGTAGATCGGAGGCCATGCCTCCCAGTTGAGGCACCATTTTGGAGCCTCTGATCAACGCTTCCACCAAAACCGAGGATTAAAGCAGCAAAGTTTTACAATATGATTGCAAGTAAAGGCTCATTTCTTTGTAGGAAGTGTATGAAACTTGGTCGAAAGCAACTCCCTCGTCAAAGGCATTCCAAGGCCTTCTAGCTGATGTGCTTTGTCTCTGCGAAGTTTCTTCAACCGAGGCCAAATTAGCTCAGGTACAACCTCCTAAATCTTATTTTTTTTTCTTCATTCTTATTTGGGTACTTTCAGAAGGGTGCAACCCTCTCCCTCTAAAATAATGTCTTTTGCCTTACTTTGGACAGCTTCATCGGCAAAAAAACAGCTTATTGTTTCTTAATCTTCTAAACTTTATTTTACATTTATTTTTAGTCGTTATGGGGATCCTTAGCCAACCTAAAGATATCAAGCAGTTGGCTTCTATTGGAGGCAAAACATTATACCTCCTTCTGGTTTTGAAAGTAAATTCATCTTTAAGAGTATATTTAAGAAAGACTGCATGGCATTGAATGCTCTCAAATGTTTAACAATACAAAGATTCTTTTCCAGCGCATAATGCTGGCCTCCCGAAAAATACGGAAGTACACTCCAAGGTTTTTCAAAAGGTAGCAATTTAAAAAGCACTACGGTGCACATTTTGCTCTATTGATTAAAAGACTTATTTCGCATTGTTCGACTCACTTGTAAAGTTAAAAATAAGAGGCGAGAGGACTCCATTCAGGCGAATGAGATTACATACAAAAGGGGAATTATCTAACAATCTTTCCACAACAAATTTGTTGAAATAATTTAGTTGACAAACGCGTTCTGTCTGCTTTATTAGGAGAAGGATCATAAGGCAAACTCGAAAAAGAGTAATCCTACAACATTTGCAAAGGCAAGTTTTACCATTCTCTGCATAAATTCTGGTGACTATGCGCCATATTTGGTAGCACTAAACAAGGATTTGTCCGTATTTAGAAAATGTTCAAAAGGTAGACGCCAAGGTTTTCGAAAGCACTTGGATGTGAATTTGGGTCTCGCTATAAGGCACCGTTTTCTGCCATTGCCTACATTTACCATTTGCATGCCTACAAACTATAATAAATGACGTATCATACAATTCTTGCCACTTTTTGCACAGAAATCGATGTTTGGGATGGGCAAATTATCCAGAAACTACTGGTACAATAGCGACCGGTCTACACAGGAAAATCTGGTCACGGAATCGAATGCATTGTATGAGCCGATGAGTGGCTTTATGCTGGTGTCTTTGTAGCGTTCTGAGGCCTCATCAAAGGCATTGAAGGCATAATGCCAGGGCACAATGTGCATATAATCCAACAAACAGAGGAATTGAGGCTGCTGACATGTCTCGGAGGCCAGCCGACCCGAACAGGACAATATTGCCACCCAAGTGACCGAAACAGGTAGTCGGACTAAACGGAGTATTGCTGTTCCACTTTCGTAGGAATTGATCTAGTCGATTAAAATCCAAAAAAATAAGTCCAGTATCATATGATCAAAAATTTGGTAGAACGCACATAGAATAACATAGTACGAATGTACGATGTGGAGGAAGATGCAAAACCCCAAGCATGGTCTTTTGGCTGAGGTGCAGTGTAAGCGCTTGCGGTCTTAACAGCACAGCTAAAAAAAAGTAAGTAGACGAATGGTTTTGGGATAAACGCGAAGATATTGTCAAATTGCGAATGAACCGATACATTAGTAAGGAGCTTAAAAGCTAGAATAACTTTACTGCGCGATTTTATTGGCCCATTAATGAATACAATTATTGTAGGCAAAATGCCATGGAGCTCTAAGTATAGCATTTGCGTAAAATATTATCTAAGTGGTGCGAATTATTTACAAGTACCTTACTTATTTTTTTCATAAAATAGTGGCCACGCAAGTTTCATGCAATCAAATTGGGCACCGCTATTTTTGGAGGCATTTGTACATCCCTGTGGCCTTTTCCATTGTACGGTTTCCGGCTGAGTTCTATGTTATATTCCAATGAATTCCGTCGGAACTCATAAATTCTGACTTGTATGTCTATTTTCTACGCTGATATACTGGTCGCACAAAAGTTGGGCCCGAATATTCTCATTGTTGTCGGTTAATGCGGTTTTGATGAGTTGTCGATTATGCGAGAATGGCATGCTTCTATTATCTGCCTTTTTATGATTATGCCTAATTTGTTTTCGGAGTAGTAGTTAGAGGCCTGAAATTCGAGGACTTTTACAGCCATTTTGGTTTTGTGATTAGTACATGAAAACTTGTATTCCAATCTGCGTCACTTTCCGTAACATTCATGCGTACAAGTTTTTCCATTTAGCTCCTTCTTTCTTTAGATGTTGGACAATTGTTGCTGTCTTGCTTGGAACTAACTCTCCTGTTTTGCTCTTTGAATAGGTCATTACTGCACCCTCATCCATAGAAATGGGTATGCGTATGAGTAGCTCCCGTTTCGATCCTTCAGACGTCACCTCCACTGAGCATCTTAGTCCTCACTCTCACCATCACCGTAGATCGAGCTCTCCCGCCACCGGCCCTCGCACCAGAAGTCTTTCTCACAATCATCAGCACACCGCTGCTTCGGGGTCAACGTCAGCATTAGATGAACCAGGTTCCAGCTCGGGTCGCCGTGCACGTCGTGGCCATGGTCACAGCGGACATAATGTACCTCCAGTGATCATGCTTGATCGTCTTATCGCCGATATCGAAGCCAATGGAGGTGTCATTTCCCCGGACGATCCGAGGATTATTCGGCTTTTGCGGGCGTATCGTGCCTCAGCTGCAGAGAGCGGGGAGGCAAGTGGTCGGACGCGCCCTTTGTCAGTACTGGACGCTGATAGCTTATTTGCAGGCGTGGAAGGCGCGTCAGTGAGCAGGAGTCACCGCAGTAGAAGAAGCGGCGGTCGTCAACGCTCCTCCGCCTCCACTTCCGCCGCCGTTGCCGCTGATGATGAGGCCCTCGAGGAACGTCTCTCAGCTGTTCGACGGCAGGTGCTTCTTTCGCTTGCAGCCGCCTCTTCCTCCTCTCCCCATCGACGACGCCAGTGGCCAGAAAGCCTCCTCCTGCTTAGTGGTGAGACATTAAGATCATCGCATTTTCCTTATATTTTGGAAATGCACTCCCTAGTTTCTCAATTTGTCAATCAGTTCTTCAGACTAATATGATTCATTTTGGGCAACATTTTTTGGAAGACACTGCGTCTTATTTGTTAAAACTTGTTATCCTTCGCATTTATCACAAACTGTAGAATGAATCTACCGCTATTGTGAGAACTAATTAAAGTGTACTCTGTGTGGAAACGGACGACTATTGCACCCCTGAATTTCACTCATTGCTCTCAAGTTGGTGTAATTCTTCATTAGCACTTCCTGCTGATTGCGATTCAAAATGGATAGAAGACATCGTCACAAATTCATACCATTCCGTAAATTTCATTGACTTTCCTCATGACCTAATAAACTCCTTGTGTGAGTCATTTTCACTAAGCCCTTTTTGAGCTCACATTGTACTAAGTACCACTCAATTAGTAATGATTGTCTTCCATTTTTCATAATTGCTGTGTGCGCCACACGAACACGACTTTTTCTGCGTATCATGATGGATCTAGATGTGTGCTCGGAGGCCTAATGAAGCCTATCTAAGTTTGAAAATTCATTTTGTCTTGCTGGTCCAGTCACTACTTTTCTTCCAACCCGTTTATTTCTTGTTAATGTCATTGAGCATTCTCATTTTTCGTCGTCCGATTACCTGCATTCCGACGTCCCCCTAGGAGTGACCGGATGCACAATTCATTGGCGCTTCATGAGTTTTCCTCTGGCAGATAACCTATGGTAGACTCCATGCTTCCTCTAGTTGCTATCAGAAAGCACAGTGTAGCATTTAGAGTAGTCTTCCTTCGAATTTCCTATGAACATTCTTCATGTTTGCTATCAGCTGTGTTATTTTTAAAGGTCCTTTTAACTGGGAGAAAACTGTTAGTCATTTGTCTGTGTTCGGTGGGATGCCGTGCGTAATTGCACCACTTGAGGTGTCTCTCCTGTTCTTTTGAAGTAAATGCGGCGTTTGCGGATATTTGTTGATTTGTACCTTAATTTCATTGTGCTCATTTATGTGGTACTTTAATGTTAACCTTGGGAAAAGAAAGACACCTGTCCGTCATTCCCATTCGTCAAATGAGGTTTTGATCTTCTTCTTCTTTGAGTAGTTGCTTTTTCCCTCATCAGCGCGCTTTTATTAGCGATTCGTGTTAATTTAAATAATTTATGGTGTTCAAATTAGGGAAGGGGAAATGAGGCGAGAGCGACTCACAATTTCTGCCTTGTTTATGTCTTGAATAAGGTCTCTTTAGGTGTTATGTTGTTTTTTCCTTCATTCATACATCCTTCAAGGCTGTACTGAAAGTACGCCTATTTCCAAAGAAGCCTTGGCTTAACCAGGCTCCTTATTACCTCTTCATTGCTCCCCCTCCCCACATACGCACACACACACAATGCTCCTCATCACTAATTAATTTTTATCCCAGTGAATGTGATGATTGAGCACAGGGAGCGGTGCATTCGTGATAGTGAAATCGCCGGAATAAGGAAACAGTTAACATAGGAAAGACACGGCGCTCTCCTCCCTTTGGCATTGAGTTGGTGCAAACAATTCATCATCTATCTGTAATGAACCTAGATTCAACGTATTTGCTAGAGTTCGGTTAGTATGAGCAACCTATTTTATCATGCAAAAGCTCCTCGGAGGGCTTTAATAGTCTCAGGAGCTATTGGCAAACTTAATGTTACCTTTCACTATTCTCTCTGCAAGTCCCGAATCTTGTATTATCCCCTTGTTTTTTAACCTGCTTGACACCTGCTTAATTCAGATGATTAAAAGTCTGATGCTACACCCTTTTTTACTGGCATTCTACACAACATCACTTCACTGCTTCTCTCATCCGCGCTTCTTCACATGGAGTGCTAGCATGCCTCGGATGTGATCGGTAATTTTGTACGTGCATTTCGGAAGTACACCAATCGCTATGTATGCGTGCTCTCTGGGTCTCTTGAACACGCCTTTGACGCATTTCCTGTCTGTGGTGGGCACTGAAATATCCTCCACTATCCTTACGCACTTTAGGTGGTCCAGAGTATTCCTCCTCTGTTATGTGGTGCGAAGTTCACTTGCGATTTCTGATTTTTTTTTACTAGAATGAGCCAGATATCACCTGCCAGTACTACTACTGAAATTCACCTGGACACATTCTTTTCATGCCTTTTTGCCAGGTCGTGACCGACCCTGTATCTTCTGCAAGCGCATGATTCCACACGATGACTACGACCTCCACTACGTCATGTGCCTCACCCGTCCCCGTGTAACCTACAATGGTGAGTCGTCTCCTTTCGTACATGTTTAACTTGTAGCGAAGTGCCTCTCGTAAATTGAGTTGAATGTAACATTTTGGCTCTGAACGATGTTAGTGCTCAGCGTGGAGGGACGGTAGGAGCTGTGAGAGGCCTCTCCTATTATTAGTAGCAATCTCTGTCATACAATATTTATCCACCCACCGACGACACGCGTGCGTGCACATATGTAGGTGTGGTCCATGCGCTTGACCGTTTCCTCAAGTTACAAACGTGCAGGAAGGAAAAGCCTCTGAATTTCTATCATTCCCAAGTCCGTGTATTCCTGTGTTACTTCTGCCCTCGGTGTTTTGATTTTTCTCTTCAGAGGATACCCTTCAAACGGATAAAGGTGAATGTTCCATCTGCTTGGAAGACATGAAGGCAGGTGATCGAATCGCTCGGCTTCCCTGTCTTTGTATTTACCACAAAAAGTGCGTAAATTAGACGGTCATTTTTTGTGTTTTGTGTATCATAGGTCTGATTCGACACTTTTTTGTATTCCAGATGCATAGATAATTGGTTCCAGAGGAAGCAGACATGTCCCGAGCATCCTGGAGACTAGCCGTGGTGGTGGTTCCTTGCAAATCGTTAAATATTCCACATTCGCACGCGCCTATTCATCCACTTACGTAATTTCATCCACTTGCCCTTTTTACTCCTTCACCATCGTCTCTCTCGCAGTGGTGGTGCCTCCTCTCGTATTTGACTCGCTTGCTTGCCCTCTCGAAGACGTTCATACATACATATTCAGGCGATCTTTTTGTTCCCCTGTTGCTGCCCTCCCGTTTCTCGAAGGTGTGGCTCTGCACATTGACAGCACGGCGGGTTGTGGGCATGGTCGATCTCTCTCCACGCGCATACACTCCCTGCTCCCCTCTC
This sequence comes from Taenia hydatigena, assembly GCA_036345935.2. Taxonomy (NCBI): domain Eukaryota; kingdom Metazoa; phylum Platyhelminthes; class Cestoda; order Cyclophyllidea; family Taeniidae; genus Taenia; species Taenia hydatigena. The sequence goes on from JADWOT020000003.1 coordinate 18,435,399, forward strand.
CCATTTCAACTTGACCTTCCGGTCCTGATCCGCCTTTGTGGAGGACACAAGCCGTTTTTGTTGGCACACACACAAATCCAAATGACTCAGTGAGCGTGTCAGCGTTGAGTAAGCCGGAGTGTTATGACAGCATATGTACTCTCTCTCTCTCTCTGACACGTTTGTGTGCGTGTATGTGTGTGTGTGTGTGACTGTATGTTCAATTTGCAGTTCTTTTTAATTGGGTTAATATTACTCAGTTCCATTCGCGCACAAGCACGCACCGCCTCTTGTCCGCTCGACTTGGAGGAGGACTCTTGAATGGGAGGGGTCAGCTTTTGCGCTCTCTTTGCCGGTGTTCTACAGTTGTGCAGTTCTTTAAGTAACGATTATGTGATGTTGACACTCTTGTTCTTCTTTGAAGTCGAGATGAGTCGTGGTAATGTAGTGATTTAATAGTTGCATCGAACAAGCGCTTCGATCCACGGAAGTGGTGCTTGCGCTCTGTGACGCGACACTAAGATTATGCTGATGGCCTTTCGACCCTGCCGCATGGCTTTGGTTCATTACGACTTCAGGGAGGTGCAGACTTCTGTATTGGCAGCAGTGGCAAGAAAACTCAAATCAGAGACGACTGTTCTAGCTGCTGTTGCTGGATAGCAAGCCTTTGTGTCACAGAATAAGGGCATCTGCTGTAGAAAAGGGATGGGAATGACATCCACCTTCGGCACCTACCTCGGATGCGATACTAGCCGTGAACCATCTGGAAAAGTTTCATCACGAAGCCGCTTACCGTACCGGTGCGAAGACGTCGATGGAGGAAACACGGAACGCCTGCTTGTTCACCTCCGTACTAATCTGGTAGGCTGGATGGATGGGTGGCACTGAAATGGAAACAGTAGCAAAAAAGTAATGCTTAGGAAACACTTGCCTCGCGAAATTAGTTCAGGTACTGTTTTTTTTACGAAGTGACGGCTCTGTTAGGGAAACGTTTTTACGACTAGCGCTTGCCATTTGAGATGTCTTTATCTGGGCCTGAGCGCTATGTGGCCAGTGCGCTTCCCCATGCGGTTTACAAATGGAATTTGCAGTGATGCCACACTACACATTGGTTGGGCCTCGATACTTCTCGGGCATTGCCCTCAACGTGATTTTTTGGAACCTCTGTGTGAGATGATGTTGTTAACACACCCAATTATCAGCAAATTTGTGATAGTGAGAATTGCAAGCAAAAATGAGGAATATGAACTGGTCATTGAGTAGAGATCTCATCTTAAATAGTTCACACCCGTGGTCCATGTTTTGGCATGTGTGGGAAATTGTCGTCCTCATGCGTACCAAGATTTATACTTTTGTTTTGTATAATGGATGGCGATGCGCGCTCTCCAGGTTGCCGTCACAGAGTCGACACCGTCTCGTCAAAAGCGGTAGATTTCGCAGTAATGTCGGGAGGGAGTATAGGTTAAACTCGGTCAAAGCCAATTGGCAAAGTAGAGCACCAATATGCGTTAAATAGTTCCTCGTATTGCTTGATAATGCATTAGAATAAGCGTTGTCTCTGGGACCGTAGTGCAATTGCACTGGGCTATTCGCAACGCCGCCGACTGATGCGGCCATTGCCGGTGGCTGAACGCACGAAGTCGAAGCATTTGTCTGTGCTTACAACTCCATCAGCTTCATACGTTGCTTGAGAAGTAGCTCAAACAATGGAGGGCTTAAGAGTTAATCCGTGCTGCCAATTGATAGAACCAGAGCTGCATTTTGGCGATCAGGGTGAGACATTAACGACGAAAAGCAATGGGGAAGACGATTAAAGGAAAAGGAAAGAAAGCAGTGAGTTGGTGTCTGCTTGGCGAAGGGATAAAGGGCGAAAGCATTTTAGTGTCAGCAGGTTGCAGTTCCGCTCCGGGACGTGGCGCTCGCACCGTGCTAGATGTTCTTCAGCTCTCTGCTGCATTGGCAATATGGGATCTTACATCTCATTTTGGCTTAATACTACTTATACGAGGACACAAAGCGTTAAAGGAGAACTGATAATAACATATTTCTAGACTCCAGAATGACTTGGTCAAAGTATGGGAACAAAATTAAATTAAAAAAAAGAGACCACAAAGCTTCTATTTTAAAATTAGCAGTCTCTCAGGCTTTACTATTCTCAAATAGTTTAACCTTGAATTTTGGCACAGAAATTGCCATTTAAACCTTGTGAATATGACGAAAGACTAGAAATGTTATGTTTAATTTTTAAAACCACGTTCTAATGGCATGCAATTAGCAGTTAGGTAGTACAGAATCAAAGCAAAGTCAACTACCATCCCATCCTAAAAATTACTTTTGATATGTGTCGCGGTAACAACAAGCGATAAAATTGGCTAATCATTGCGTTTTAAATATAGCTGAATTACAAAATGGTCTGAAAGTGTGAATGATTGAACATGAATGAAAAATATGTAACAAAACCATTCGTAAAGTAACTGCATGTGCTATAATTATTAATTAATTTTTTAAAGTTTGCAATCGTTGTTGAGATTAATATACATAAACAGTTTTTCCAGATTTTGTTTTAATGACCCAGTTACTTTTACTCATAGCGTACAACACCTTGCATACGTGTATGATTTTGTAATGGCTTCTCGATTATTTCGACGCGTGTGGAACAAAGAGTTCAGGGATTACCTATGCAGCACGGTAATTGAGATCTTTTACTTTCTGCCTTCAATTTCCTGGGACTGTTAAATGTTCGCATTTCCAATATCTTACCACCAATAGTATTTTTGAAGGCGTAATGCATGTAAATTCTTCGATCATCCTTCCTTTGGGGTTGGTTTATGTTTTTTTCGCTTAGGGTCTTTATCGCGATCTTGTGCCTGGACAGCTCTCATTTGTCCACATACATCACATCCTTACGCTGCACTATTATTTTAATTTTAAGCATCTAGATCAGGCTTTCAATGAGTAGGTAACATTCGTTTTCTTAATGCCCGTGTGCTTTCTTCTTAGCACTTCTGGGGGCCCGTGGCCAATTGGGGTTTGCCTTTGGCTGCGCTAGGTGATCTCAAGAAAAATCCAGAACTAATTAGTGGTAAAATGACATTCGGTAAGTGTCACTTTACTATCTAACTGTCTGACTGCCACCATCGCAACGTTTTCCTGTGGAGTCATGTTTTCCTAGTTTTGTTGTGTTGGCGTGTGATTTTTTAATTTTCCTCAATTCATTTTAATTTAATCCCTCTTTAGCCTTACTTTGCTACTCGGCCTTGTTCATGCGCTTCGCAATCCGTGTACAACCACGCAATCTTCTTTTATTCGCTTGCCATTTCACAAACGAAGCTGCTCAGGGCGTTCAGGGCTTACGATTCATCGACTACTGGTGAGAATCTGCAGTTACTAAATGAAATGAGCACACGTCATCGGCATATTCTGGTTTTGGTGCAAAGTATGTGGGTGTTTAAAGGCGTGTTGTCATCACAATTCGTTTTCGTCCTGAATGTTGCGTCCCATTATGGGTTAGTGTCTGATGATTTTTTGACGAGTAAACTTCCCATTTTTTTCCGCTGCTATTAGTTGTACTGTTTTTGGTTTGGTTCGCATTAAATTCCTAATTGGAATAGCATAAATTGCCTTTTCTTTCGCATTAACTCCTGCTCTTTATTAGATATACAAATTGTTAACGCGTCACGTGGCAGCGAGATTTGCTTTCTCTGGAGTAAAATGGTTCAATCTTCCTTGATATGACTTGCGCTCATGCTTTATTTTCTTCCTTAATTTCGGCGCCCTCTTAATCCTCATCTTGGATACAAAATTGACGTCCTATGTACTTTTCATGGCCCATGCATGGCTGACATGCCACCATTGGTTTTCAATCATCGGCTAAAAACAGACGATGAGAGGGAGAGAAATGCGTTGCGTCAACCATCTATCCCCAGCATCTACTTTTCCATTTCTCAGGCATGTCAAGTCAGAGGAGCAGCGTGAGGCCATTCGAAAGAGCTTCCTCATGCCCGCGCCCGAACTCGTGCTGGAAAAGGCGGCAGCCTCGTGACCTTCGGTCTGCATGCACCTCTTTTCTGTATCGATAATAATTTCCGCTTTTCATTTATTATCTTAAGAAATTCGTAGTAATTTCTAGGATTTCAATGTCCTTTTTTTCACACAGAATTTAATTAGTTCGAATTTATGCCGCCATTTATTATTGGCTGGGTTTCAAGGTAATTTTTAGGAAGTAAAATCAAGGTAATGTTTGGCATTCTGATTACAAGTGCGGCGACTAAGTTTGTCAACTTCGTGACACCCTTTTATGGAGCCTCGATTAGAGTAGACACTTGGCTTGAGTGGTAGTGGCACCCACCCTCTCTTCACCGGGGTGTGTGCTCACGCACTAGCACACTGCATAGCAGAAAGCACAGCCGTATTGACCTATGCGTATGTGGTGAGTGGTCTGCTCACCCGATTTGTCTGTTGACTATCTTTCGACCTTGGCGCCTGCCTCAGATTGCGTGTCAGAACCCGTTCCCCCATGCCGATGGCTAAAAAGTGCTTCAATCACCTGCCACGTGACACTGAATGGGGTGAGGCTGTAAAAACGTCCTAGGTCACCTGTCTGGAGGGTTTGTCCAATAATTAATTCCATGAAAGTTGCCACCAGTTAGTTTGGTGCAGATCTAGCTTGAAAAGACTGTTGTATGAGGTATGCCTAATTGAAGCCGTTTCAATGCTACACGGTGTGAGCACGTTACGACAAGAATGCATATTTCTCACGTTCAGTGGAAGCTAAGCGTGTGTGTGTTATGGATTTGGTTGAGTTGCGGCGGCGGGAGTGTCTTGCAAACATTAGCATTTTGCTATCGCTCTGTCCTGGACGCGCCTACTTGTGCCGCAGCTGAGGTGGTGGGTGGGTAGCTGCTCAATGGAATACATTACCAACCAGGAGGCAGAGCATGGGTGTGTCAACATTGGTTAGTCAATACTTGACCTGTCTGCTTCAGAGCCTTCCCTACGGGTGGTCTACTGACAATCACCACTGCCTTATTCATTCCTGTGATTCAGAATTACTGTTTGTGGTTTTCATTTTTTCGCCCAAATTTCTGCTTGTGCCTTCACCGCTCGGCGGATTGAGATGAATGCTCTGGAATTTACTTGGTTTCTACTAGTCACTTGCATCTCTTACGCCCGAATGCTGGATCCGACGTGGCAGCGGTCCGATTGCCAAATAGGGCCTATTTAGTCAGCGATAATGTGTCGAATTGGAAAGAGTGCGCCATAATGTATGCGTGTGTGTGCAGGAAGGGACAAATTTATGCTCAGTATCACCATGGCGCATTATCGAGCCAGGCCTGGTCCTTGCTACAACCCCATCCTAAATGTTCGAATACGAAAGGCAGACTCTAAGGTGCTGGTGTTGTAACGGGACTCTGAGCTGCGTTTCCGCCTCCTTCGGTGCTTCTTTAGTTGAGAAAATGGCCACAGAGTTCACAACTCCGACATCTCGAGTTTTCGTCAAATCACCGCCAACTAGTCGTGTTCGCATGGATTCGGGTTTTGGGCAGCGTGGGTTCTTTGCTTCCCATCAGCGCTCTCCTTTTTTTCACTCGGTTGTGCACGTTTACGCACGATGACGAGGTCTGGCAACCGTGGACGCATTCCTTTTGTTCTGATTGGTTGGGGGAAAACCGACTTCGGGTTGCCTCCACTTATGCACCACCAAGACGCTCTGATCGGGCACATTTGTTTTAAGTTGTCTTTACAAAAACTGCGAATATAATTTTCCACAAGTCTTGATTAGTATATTTGACATTGTTGCTGTCTCCGAGTAGCGGCGCTCAAAAGAATTTGAACACTCACGTGGTAAAGGCAGTCATTTTGGGTTAGGATTCTATCGTTGCATTGTTTTGTGCCATATTAGTGTGGAAACTGGTTTTGTGCCCATATAATTATCAAAATACAGTGATTTGTAGTAAATTTTGGCAGGCGCTGCTCCATTTCCTTATTTTACCGAACTTGTCAGTTTGTAAGATACGTAACACACCACCATTCTCATTTATAAGTGTTGGATAGTTGATGAGAGCGGATCTTTTCCTGAAGACAGGCAATGAAGGGCATTTAATAGCCCCAGAATCTTCAAGAAAGTTAAATACCTGAATAGGTCAGCAAAGGTATCATAAAATTTTGCCCTCCTTTTCACAATGCAGTCTCCTGCACGTTACTGATGAACAAAGCATAAATCGTTATCCAAGTAACCGATTCCACGCTGAGAATTCCCTGAGGAGGAAAAAAGGCATAGCGCTGGGGCAGAATACGTATTGTCTACCTATTGGTATGACCTGGAGGCCAGTTGGTCCACCGAATGCACGTCAGCGGGGCACCCAAGTGGCTCCTTTTCCAAAACCAAGAGTTAAACAGTTAATTAAAGCACTAAATAGCCTTTTGCCTCTTTTAAGCGTCTCCCCATTGTCAACTTCCTGTGTCAGCCATGACAACGCAATCGATGATGCACGACAGCACCCACGAACCAACTGCTTAAGTCATCAAAGTACCATTCTATCTGAGAGATGCTTGATTGCGACGTCACCAATCCCTCTTGGCGATTCTTCAGGATTGGGGCTTCGTTTGGCATGAGAACTCCATTGGGGACGGGTAACGCGTATATTCACTGCTGGTCCAAAAGATGAGTCACTTAACGACGGAGGGGAATTAACACCGAGAGTCGATTCTGTTGCCTCCTACCACTTTGTTCCCAGCCACATCTATCCGAGTTCCATTCAGCTAGTAGAGACGTGGCTGAGGTAGACACCATAAAGGAATTTCTCGGTTGATTAATGGTTGTTGTTGCTTCAGTGGAGGTTATCACACGTTCTCCTACACGTGGCACTTCCTCCGTTACGCTAAGGTTTATCACCCATCAGAAGAAACAAGGATAGATGTTCCTTAAGACCGTATTCGCTTTGCGCTGCCCTGAGACTTCTCTGGAGCCTCTAGACGGCATAAAAGTCGGGCACAATATGTATTGACGAGGTTGATGTGGTTCAGAGGCCAGCCTTCCCGTGAATTAAACAAATAGCTAAAATATTACAATACCTCCGGAGGCTTTGGATGGCAAAAGAGAAGGGAAAAGTCATGTACTCAGATCACGGCTTCCCAGCCGTGCTACTGTCTTGAAAGATGTAACAGAACGATGCCTGCCAAGATTGTACATCTGCCTATATGGGTTCTCCGATCTTGGTTATTTCATTTTCACCCTCAGTGAGGAGGTATTCTGTCCATCGTTTCTGCCCACGTGGTCAGGAAACCGTGCTGTTCGGTGGAAACACGATTGCACATACAGCCCAAGAAGTTATAAATCGGGGCGTTCTCGAGAGCCTGATGCGGGAGGTTCGACAGTTTCCATTAGAAGAGCACCCGTATCAAATTTAGCCAGCATAAATGACAGATGAGATTTTACTACTTAAAATTCATTACGAAGCTGATTACTTGGCAAATCGTTAATCAGATGTTTGTACTGGATCGTCTGCAATATGCAGGTTTTAACCCTGAAATAAAGCAAAGAAATGTCGATTTCTGCACTTGGTGGTTAGCTAACCTCTCGGGGCATAATGTCCTGTCAGACGGGATGACATTTACTGAAGACCGCACAAAGCAAGTGAAGACTTGGTATAATGCCAACCAATCGGACGGAAGTTTGTAGTTTCCCAGCCATGGCAGGTTGCTACAGGCGTTTCGTCAAGAGTCATGCATAAAATTGTGAAAAGCAGAAGAAAAAGTATTATAAAATGGGGGAGGAGGAGAAAGAGCAAAATTAAGCGTTCAAAGTACTGCCCAGCATCGATTCTAACACAACTGTACCATCCAAACTAGATTCTGACGCTAGCGGTACAGTCGTGGGCTGCATGCCTTTGCAGAAAGACACAGAAGGAGGGGTTTACGTTACCGCTTACCAATCCCACCAACATAGTGAGACTTGACTGGAAGGCTGAAACAGGAGTGCGCAAGGTAATGCAGATGCCTTATCTCGCAAACCAGTCCCGACAGACCCAGGTGGCGTTGTAGTGATCGTCATTGGAGCTGGACACAGGACACCGATTTCGAGACGGTCCTTCACCTCCCTACAAACCTCCAGCGAGAGAGATGACCTTATCCAGCAAGGCGGCTAGACGGATATGCCAGAATTAGCCGAAATTCTCTTTAGGAGATGTTTTGTTACACTAAGATGATGTTGGAGGTCCTAAGCTCCGTGAGACAGAGAGTTCTACAAGAGTTGTTCCGGTGAATGGGCCACGCGGACGAAAGGAAGATGACAGGCGCACTTAACAGTAGGACCTGGTGGTCCTCGCTTACCCTAGACTTATTTTATTTCCTCTGTAACTGCGTTACTTCAGCCAATTCTAAAGGACTTCACCTCCTCGCTATGCTCATGGGTTTCCCAAAGGAAAGAGTAGGTATTGACTTCATGAGTCTTTCACCATCCATCAGGGGAGAAAGCCAATACATTCTGGACATAGTAGGCTACTTCACGGCGACAGTCGAGGCAGAGCCCATGAAGACACCGCATTTGTTAATATGGAGAGTGCCTAGAAATGCAGATGATGAACAGGACGCGAATAGGAAAAGCCGACTCTACACTAAACTGTGTGAGATCTTCGGTATCTCGAAGGCACGCACGACACCTGAACATCCGCAGGGGAATGGACAAGTGGAACAAAAGAATCGCATTCTGATTGGACCGCTGAAGGCTTTCACAAAAAATGCACAACCAAAAGGCTTTGCATTGTATCGCCTTGCATGCAGTACTCGCTACGGTCCGTTTGCCACTTAAGATGCTCATGAATGGTGAAATGAAAGAACCTTGCGATATATTCTGGCCAAACATGGGGCTATTGCCCTGTGATGTGTCTGAGTGCATATTGCGACTGAAATAGGGAATGAGACAATCATTTAATATCGCATGTGAACATCTACGAGTGGAATGCATCAGGCAGAAGGAATAATGTGATAAATACAGCCAGATCAACGTCCACAGAGTATGCCTTAAGTTTTATTATCCATTTGTAATGCATTACTCACTAATCAACCAATCATCACAACTGGATTGGCTCCGACTGGATAAGAAAATGAAGGTTAGGTATTAACTGAAGGGGAAAGATTACTGGAAATAGGATATTCAGAAACAACTTATAAGGGGACTACGTGGGATGGTGCTTAGAAGACAAGGGGGTATGCAATAAGTACTTGTTTAAATGCATCCTTTTGGCGAGGAGTGAACAGTGGCATCCACAACAGGAGGGGAAGTGTGCTCGCAACGAGCATAACCCTGATGGTAACACCATCAGAGAGTGCCACAGTCTAGTCAGTTTGCCCGCTCCAAGGGAATGAGAGTCGATGCGAAAGCGATAAACGCCTGACTAATTAAAAAATCTAGCTGCGATTCAATTCTTGTACCAAATATTATTTGCGAAAAGTTCAGTTTGTTTGCGTCCATGATGGGAAGAAATGCCAGTTTTGCGTAAGAAATCCTTAATTCTGAAACTAGCTTGGTTGCAAGCAGTGGTACGGTTACTCACCAAATTTGAATTAACAAAACAACATTGAAGGAATTCCAGTTGATAATGCTTGGTATACTCTGTGCCTCAATTCAAGTGATTTTTTTATTACTCTATTTATGCATAGCTGTTACACGCATTGCATCAAACATACTTTGGGGTTTCCAGAGTTAATTTAGCGTAGACCAAACACGGGGTAACGTGTGTAGTACTCTGTTTGTTAGAAGTGCTGGTTTCTCTCAAGGTCACAGAGGTGGCCATATTGCCCTAGCTGCGTGGGCTGGCCTCTGGGCCACGCCAGCAGCCGTTTTCCCTCTGTCCGGTGAATACATATATTCTATGCTGCCACCTTGCCTTCTTTTGCCTTAAGGGATCCTCGGGACGCTACAGCCCCAGCTGCGTGGGCTGGCCTCCGGGCCATGCCAGCAGACTTTTTCCCTCTGTCCGGTGAATATATATATTCTACCCTAGCATTCTGCCTTCTTTTGCCTTAGAGGGAGCCTCGGGACGCTACAACGTGTATGGTCCTTGGCAAAGTGAAAGAGTAACACTACCATCTTTGGATTTCCAAAAGCAAACTTTCCGCTCACTGCGGTTGCCACCGCCGAATGACTGGTAAGTTAAAATCAGTCGGACTCAGCACTACGATCAACTGTACAGAGATAATATGCTCATTATCTTACAAAGTAGTAGAAACGCTTAAATGAAATGTGCAATTCCATAAAATAGAGGAGTGAGATTTGCTTAAGAATCTATCTGCTTTATTTTAAAGGAGTGAGTTCAAACTCTTGATATCCACATTTTAAAAATAATGGAAAGGGGTGTTTATTGAAACTATTTGCTAGGAGGTTAAGAGAATAAATTAAAGCGTGCAACAGTGAGGCAAGGCAGCAGCATGTTGCAGGCTAGGCTCATTCTAACTACAGATTTGTGCTCATTTAGTGTTTATGGTTGCTTTTTAGAGCCTTGAACTTTCGTGGACTTTTAATGAGATAAAAGACTATCACCTGCGTTTTGTTTGAATACTCAGATTTCACACAATTAACCTCTGTTACTATTGTACAAAGAATCGCGACTTTATAAGAGCTTGGTAATAAATGACATTCATAAAATATGTGACGAAATTACTCCTAAAAATGTTATTTTTTAAAAATTTGCAGCTGTTAAAAGTTAACTTAGATCTATACCTGTTCCCCTTCAATATCCAACTCCAAGTTCGGAATGTCTGTGGAGCATTTGGGCTATGAACAGATAAATCTTAGGGGCGTTATTGGATTCAATGGTTAGCTCTAAACAGTCTTATCTATCCTCAAAGGCTCCGTTGAAGCTTGTTTGCACATTCACCCGGACCGGCAAAATTTCGTTTATGCACTGGGATGTGCGGTAGTGGTTGAAGATATAAACAGTCGAAAGCAAAATTTATTGCAGGGACACACAAGCAATGTTGTATGTTTAGCCGTCTCCCGTGACGGATGTTACGTGGCCTCCGGACAAATAATTCATATGGGTTATAAGGTGACACGTATTATAGAAGATAACAATATTCTCTAGGCTGATATAATATTATGGGATTATGCCGAAAAACGGGAGAGGGCACGATTCGTATTGCACAGCGTTAAGGTGCAGGCATTGGCATTCTCTCCAAACTCAAAATATTTGGCTAGTATCGGTGGACAGGATGATGGGAGGTATGCAAATCTAACTACTTTTATTCAAATCGCAGTGTCGTTTTATGGTCGTTAGCCAATAATGCTGCCATTTGTGGTAGTCCTGCACAATTGATGAATGCAGGGATAACTAGAGCACTAGCCTACGCAAATCTTACTGATGACATGTTTTTCACTGGAGGGGAGTAAGTTCCGTCCATAAAATGCGTTATTAAAAGTTCAATCATACGAATATGGAGAGCAGATGTACAGAATCGAAAAATTCGTCCAACTGATTGCAATTTCCGCCAATACAAACGGACAATTTTGAAAGTGGTTGTGAGTCACTCTGCTCTGCCTTTAAAGTTTTACGGTCTCACCCATGCTAACAAATTAGTCTTGCATCTGTATTTGACCATAATTTAACCAAACACTTGCATGTAGGTGACGAAAATGGCCTTGCTCTACTTCTCTCATTCCCAAATATTTCCATAGATACATACAAATTTATCTTGTTGCTATGATTTGTTTTATTAGTTAATGATTTCTTTTAACTACCTTGCAAAACTGGTCGATTTGTGCTACATAGCCACCCACGTGGACATGCGACTCTTGATTTATTTATTGAAAAGTTTAAAGATACTTCTGGGTTCAGTGCTTTTTTGTTAGTTAATGAAGCTAAGAAACCACTGAAGAAATTTACTTGATTCACCATTATTTTGCAAACTAAAATGTTGCATTTGTTTGTGGTTCTTCTGTGGCTGTAGCCCAACAATCAAGATGAATTGCTCTTCTGTGCCACAACATCTGGCGACATCTTAGCGGTTCGAATAAGTTCCGCCTTGGTGCAGTTAGTTTTTCCGGAAAGAGACAAATTTAGTTTGGGCATTACCTCCCTCTGCCTTGTCGACGACGCCTCCCTAATAATTGGAACTGGTGAGGGACTAGTGCAAATGCTAAGCATTGGACACAGGATTAATAAAAAGAACTGTGAGTTAACATTCCAAAAGACACAGTAAGTGATGCTTTTGTCCTTAAACTTGCTTATGGATGCAGACTGAAGCGCTCAGTGATGGGCGCTGTGACGGCGATAACATTGCGAGGCGAGGGCCACCAATTCTTCGTTGGAACAGACAAAAGTCACATCTATCGATTTGATGGCTCAACCTTCGAGCACGAGCTCATCAATTCTTGTCATTATTCTCCAATCAATGATATCAAATTTCCCGAGTACCTTCACCACCTACCTCAACTGCCTTGTTAGACTTCTCCTCACCGATGTAATTTCTTTATCTAGAAGCTGCTCCGACTTATTTGTGACAAGCTCTTTTGAGGATATCCGAGTCTTTCACACGCCAAGTCAACAGGAGCTGTTGCGAATCAACATCCCCAACCTGGTCTGCTTTAGCATTGACATCGCAAAAGACGGAACGTCCATAGTTTCCGGTGAATTAGTTTGATGGTTTTTGTGCATATGAGAATTATGCTTTCCTGTCTTACACAGAGCGGCAACAGTGGTTTTTGGGTGCTTTTGAGGGCTAGTTCAAACTCATACCTTAGTAAATGCTTATAGAGCTGCCTCTATGGGATGCTCGCCCCATACCCATTCTCGTTTTCTTTCGAGTGTTGGAATGGCATTAGGATGCGCATCCACCAAAAAGGAAACAAAGTTTGCTTGCCACCAAAATATTTCTGGATGTACTGCATTCATATTTTTACTTGGTAGTGCAAGTTAAGACGACAGGAAACGCGTTGATGCATGCTTCTCTTACAAAGCGGTAAGCAAACAGGTGCAGCGCATTCATGTTTCTACATGATCCCACATCACTGCAGATAAAGATGATAGTACACTTTGCTAATTAAAATGTAGAACCCCTGATTTAACTGGTGGGTACTTCTACCATGTCCTTAATATGTGTACTCCGCATGAATGGCTTCCGACGCCTTTTACTTGCTACCATAGGATGGGACGACAGCAGAATCCGAGCTTTCTACCCAGAGACGGGTAGACTGATGTACACGGTGAATGATGCGCACAAGAAAGGCGTGACGGCAATCGCAGCAACATCGGACGGCGAGCGCCTCATCTCAGGTGGCGGCGAGGGCCAAGTGCGCGTCTGGCAGGTTCGCGAGATCTTAAACAAGGCGCCTCGCAAGAACCGTTTGTATGCTCATCGCTGTCGTGGTAATGGAGCGGAAGGCGATTCGGGGACGGAGCAGTCCGTGTTTGTCACCACCCTCCTCGCCACATTGAAGGAGCATGCCAACACCGTTTCCTGCATCAAAATCACCAAAGATGACAATGCTTGTGCTTCCTCCTCTGCTGATGGCACGTGTATTGTCTGGAGCTTAGTGTGAGTCCCTATCGTGTTTCTGCACGGCTTGAATTATCCTTGAAGATGGGATAGGGCCGAAGAATTGGTCTTTCACTAAGACCAATATCTGAGACGATGTGCGAATCCATGATATTTACGTGAAAAAGTTTGTGGAGCCCCATAATTTTCAGGGCCTGAATTAAATTGTTACCTCTCTCCTTTTACTCCTTTTATGCGGATTTTCTGATAAAAGAGAATTGTCTTGTGTAGGTGGAATCGAGGATTTTGCAATTCCTACTCCTTTTAGTGATTACCCTTTAAAAATAAGTTGCCTAGAGGCAGGTAACTGTGGCCCTTTTCCTTCTACTCCTTGAGTTAATTATTTCAATTTCTTCACACTACCATAGGGAAGAGGTTTAGTAGTCATTCCCTCTCCTTGATGGACTTTTTTCTGCAACTTGCTTCCCTTATCTCTAGAGCTTAACCGTTGCCAAGTGCGCATAAATGTCTGGGCGTTTACCTTCATGCAAGACTATAAATGTCGACAACTGTTTCAAATGAGATGCAAAAGTACATATTACACGGCGATTTATCAGAGGGTAGAAAGCCACGTCGCCTTTTCTGATGTCGATGATGCTGCCGGAAAGTCTTATTCCCTCCTAGCCCCCATTTATGCGGCAAACGTTTCAAAGAATTTGATACCAGCCATCATCGTTATCATCATAACAATACGGCAATTTTTTAAGGATATTTTTAAGATCTGGATTTTAAGTATAAAGCCCCATCGGTACATTGCAAAATATAAATCCTCCTCAAATGATATTATGCGAGGCTATAAGTTTGGCTGTTAATTCATAATACCTAATATTACCCCAAGTAAAAATCTGCATTGGCCATGGAGTTCTTCTACGAGGTAACGAAAAGAACCGCCCCATCTTTTTCCATCTAAACATGAAGTTGGCCTCAAAACTGCAATCTATAGAATTGCTTTACCTTCAACCATCCATTGGATGCTTTTCTCACTTTTTTTTTTATTCAGAGAGTTCACGCGGTTGCAGATAATATTTGCGAACACTCTCTTCCGGGTGGTGTGCTTCCACACCAGCGAGGTGCAGCTGTTGACTGCTGGCACAGACCGCAAGATCGGCTACTGGGAAATGTACGACGGTTCGCAGATCCGCGAGCTGGAGGCCTCCCGCTCCGGCTCCATTAATGGTATGGACCTCACCAAGGATGGCACCATCTTCGTCACCGGTGGTGACGATAAAATTGTCAAAGTGAGCCAATCACACCTCAGATTTCTTTTCAATTACTCGACCTCGAGATTTTGGATAATTAAAGTGTTATTAAAACTAAGTGAGTAGACACCTTTTTAAAAAATAAACCAACGTGCTGCGATCGCGCACCATCAGAAGATCTCTTTACTAATGGAACGTTATGAATTAAGGCGTGCACCTAATCAGAGTGTGATGAACATGGAGCCCTGTGCAAGCCATGATATGTTAATGTTATGCTACTGAAAATTTGTTAGTAGCAAGTTATTGTTGTGCATATTAAAACACCGCCCTGCTGTGGACAATAAAGCGGACATAGACAGTGCAGTTCTGGCATGGTATTCGGCTCATTCAATTTGATTTGAGGTACCCATGCTCATATCATAGGAAACACGAAAGTTTCTGCAGCCTTATTCATTCATATTGACAAATAAGATGTTTGTTCATCCAAGCGGTCGACATGCATTCAACTGAACAGTATCAAACAAGGCATCCGATATTTGAACATTCCTTTTAACAATATTCCAAAGTAAATAGTAAAGCCTCACTGACTCACTCGCAGCTAACAAGGCTCATCAATATTTGGTTGCGTTTAAGTTTCAGTTTTTGTAGCAGATGCATTGGGGTCTCCCCAAGATAACCAAAGTGCTTTTGTTTAGAAATGCATTTGGTGTTGATGAGGTGCATTAAACGCATTAATTGGCTGGCATTGTTTACTCCTAGACGTTACGATCGCTAGTTATTCAAAGGGTCATTCATCAACACCATTTTTTTGGAAGTACAACTATGAAGACACAAAGACGGCTATGCAGAGTACTTCCGGGTAGAGCCTCATCATTTTGTGGGATTGCGTTCAATCATGAGTGGAGAAATCGAGAGTGTTATTTTGCTTCAGCCGTATGGGCAGCTTTTGTGTTTCGTAAATAGGGTTTTCCTGATAGAAGCGGCGTGATTTGCTGGGCCTTAAATCGTACGACCAGCTATTCGTTTAGAGATCTCAACAGGTGTTGCGTGACAGGATTGATGATTGGGAGTTAATGCAGCCGATATTAGCAACCCTAGAAATCTACCCACTTATTGCATGATAAGTTTTGTCAGCTGAAGTAGCCGTTGAAGGGCGTAGTTACTCCTTTTAACCCACCCCTCCCTAGGTGTGGCGCTACAACGAGGGTGACGTGACGCATGTGGGTCTCGGGCACTCCTCGCCCATCACGCGTCTCATGATCTCACCCGACCAACGCCTCGTTGTCACCGTCAGTGAGGACGGCGGCATCTTTCTGTGGGACATGCCTCCGCGCTAAACCTAACTTTCTATTTTCTCTTCTGCTTTATTCCTCTTCATTTCATTCCAACGCTAACCTCCTCCCTCTCCTCCTTCTCCTCCTCCCCTGTGTCTTTTTACTCACCTGCCTCCGAATCTACCTGCCGGCGGTGGACAACCGGGAGTTATCCACAATGACTATACACTTGAGACTGCAACTTACAATGCATGTAGGATTCTTCCTCACCTATCAAAGCTTTAAATTTTAATGATAATGGAATGGCGTTATCGGGTGAAGGATGCGATCAGAACAGTTAACCCATAGGCGACGTTTCAAACAGAGCTTTCGGCAGGCCGAGATCTGCGTGAACGTGACCACTGCGTGTGTATGTGCTTGTCAATGCGTGTTTATGACATTTAGCTGGTTGATGTGTTGTTCTCTGGTGAAGCAGGTGCCTCCTATGCAACCCTAAAGGAGCGAGTGGGAGCATGTCAAATCGACAATGAACAGCCGAATCGCCCTGTAGATGTATGCATTTATGTGGTGGCCACCAACGTTGCACCATTTGGCACGCCAGAAATAATAGCTTTGGCAGAAATAGCATCTTAGATGAACTAAAATTGGGGTTTCTTTTAGAAAGTCAAGTGATTATTTTTACTCAAGTGCCTACGATGCTTTAGTTTGCATTAAGCGTCTGAGGTCATCGCATTCTCTGGTGAAAGAAGGAAAGAAAGTGATATTGCAATAGCTGGGAGGGTTCAAGGTCCTAACCCGATTTGAAAGAGGTTGACATTTGGACTGGTATGCGACCTGGCAATGGAAGACCCTTGCCGTACGAAGAATTGCCAGAGTTGGGACGCACATTCCAGCTCCACTCAAACCACCAATCAGCATCGATCACGAGGTCAAGGTACCCAGTCGAATATACGACTGTAAAGTCTGTTAGACGATTTTTTCCCGCTTCTTTAACAAGTCTGTAATATTGCTAACGCGGTGAATTGCTTTCTTTCTAACAAGTTTTTTGCTTGTATTGGTTTCCACTTTCCTATCCACACTAGTGGATGAGTGTTTGGCTTGATGGTATTGTTCCTGCTGTAAGATAAGGCTTGCGTTGAAAGGCAGAGGCTACCGTGTTCGCACGATCCACTGGATGAATTGATAGACCTCACCCCGAAGTCTAAATCAACCAACTTATTGGAATGCCTGAGGATTATTTCCTTTGGTCACCTACAAGTTGCTGGACAAACGTCAATGAATGCAAAGATTGACCTAGAAGTTTGATATAAGGTATTTTCATCAATCTGTCAATGGTAGTAAAAGCTGCGACTTGGATAGGGAAGTAGGGGCATTAAAGCAGCATCATTCACCTATTCCTTCACTCATGCGTTTGGTTTATGTATGATTGGCACACTTGAGATGTTAGCAATTGTATATCCACCAGTGTGCATTCGATGTGTGGAGTGTGAGAGTCCGTTGCACTGATGAAATAAAATACAATCATTCACGCATAAATCAAGGCTTTTGGGCGTCACAGGGTGCCACCGAGTCCTCCTCGGAGCTGTAGTACTCGTTAATGGTGTTCAGAGGGGCTTGGGTTATCCTGCCACTGCGACAAAGCCACAGGATAAGGGGAATAATGCGCCTGTGTAAGTTGGGGCAAATTGAAACCGACGTTGTTTGTTGCATAACTTTGAAGAAACGGTCACTGACTGCGTCTGGTTGCCAAAGTTGCATAGTTCATTATACACACACGAAGCAAGTAAAATTTAATTTAATATCTTCTTAGACTCATCAACTTTATCGCGGCTTGGTGCTTACACGCAATTTCTCCACGTATTAGTCAAGAAATACGGGATGCCTGCCAAAATGCAGGCTAAAATTGCCAATGATTTGAAAGCGAAGATAAAATCATTGCCCTGGCAAATTCTGAATGGGAGCTGTTGAGGGTGATGGAGTTGGCAACAGAGACGAAGGCTTCGACTACGTGCGTACAGACATCCGAAATATCCACACACTCCATGATCCGGAGAACAACACCACGTCCGATGTATGATTCAAACGATTCGACGACTTGCTTAACTTTGATCTTGCTACGCTGGATGACGCCAGAAGAGGTCGTCTCCCGCTACAAAACCTGGTTTTGGCTTTCGTTCATTCAGTACTGCAACGTGATACTGCCACGAAAGCCATCGGTACTGCACTTTCAACGAGACTCTAAAGTCTCCACGAAACACTTCAGTGCGCGTTTGTTAAGCGAGGATGACGATTTCTCATTGCTCAGTTAGTGAATGCTCCAAATTAGTCGTCTTCGACAGCAGTTCTAGTTGTCAAAATTCGTATGTCCACCGAACGGTCTGGAAGGAGACCCGAAAATCACACTCGAAGCAATCTCTGAGGGGTATGAGAGCCTCATTATTCTGTAGCGCGACACCACTTTGATACACTCTAAAAAAGGCTTGACACCACTTCCATTAAAAGGGTTGAGACAGCCAAGCCACTGCTCGTGGACACAGCTCGTTCAAGGCTAGACGACGACTCGACCAACATATCGGCTCCAAGGAAAGAAAACACTTCAACTGCTCTTGGGGCCACCACCGCTGACGCCAATTTACCACCTCCTGTAAGAGAAATGGATACGGTTATCCCATTCTCTCCCGTCCAGTTCCACGAAAGACGCGAAAAATTCAAGGAAACGCAGTAAAAATCATTCAAAGAAAGCCTGTTACACACTCATTCTGTTAAACGTTTCCCAGAGATAAGGCTAAGGAAAGGCTCGGATACCGCTTAGACGGAGAAACCATGGCGTTAACTTAGTAATCCATCGGTCCATCAACACTGCTGTTAGTGATGACCAACTGAAGCTTTCCTGACTTCCACACTGAGGCCTGTCCTCCCGCAATATCACAGGGACGAGCTATATTAAGAACAACCGCAGCCCATCTTGCTTCACCTGATTTGACAACCTGGATTACAATTAAGTGTTGGCCAAAGTCCTCTGCGTTCTGACAATCTCAAATGGCGTACTCTACCAATGATCGCTGCTAAAAATCGAAAGACAACGAAGTCCAACAACGTAATTGCACTGAAACTGCTGCATTGCTTACCAGATGGCGCGATTACCTCGTCAATTTCACATTTTGTCATCACATCAACGTCAGTTGCATGGATGAAGACATCAAGAATTTTGTTAAGACTTCTTGACATTCCAAAGGGTGGCAAAAAACCTGCAGAGATCCCCACCGGTATATTGGACTCAACCATCCATCTCGACTTCAGCGGCCACATCGGTGGTGTCTTGTTCCCCGTTTTGGTGGGTGCTCTTCAACACGAAGTCCCAGACACGTGT
This sequence comes from Taenia hydatigena, assembly GCA_036345935.2. Taxonomy (NCBI): domain Eukaryota; kingdom Metazoa; phylum Platyhelminthes; class Cestoda; order Cyclophyllidea; family Taeniidae; genus Taenia; species Taenia hydatigena. Next base: position 18,454,754 of record JADWOT020000003.1, read on the forward strand.
TAACCAGACAATAGAACGCTGTTGACTTCGCAAGAGTTCCATTTCGCTCTTCACCGTTTCAAATTTATTCAAGTAAACGCTACTGAAGTTGCGATGGCAGAAGGCGAATGCCGGCTTCTTACAATAACTTCTACTGACGTGCCGAGCACACGAATGGCTCAAGATCGACCAAATGCTGCAGATACGCAAGACTGATACTACTCGACGTAAACACAGATAGTGACACTTTTGGCTACCCATTTTTATTGCAAAGACATCTATTGAGCACCCAGTTATGGAGTTTAAAAAAACTCCGTGATCAAGTACATATAGGAGGTGCTCTTAGCCCAATTTCGACTTCTAATGAGACAGAATCGACTGACATTCATGAGTGGGTTGAACATCCGTGAACTTCGAGTTACGCACCATGGCTTTCATCCACTTGAATATCTATTAAGGACGGTCAGTGTTAAAATTTGTGTTATCGCCATGCTTGCTTGTTTACTGGTCTTGCGTATTTGGTGGTGTCTCAAGCCCGTGGCGCCTCCAAGATGTGGAGTGGGGGACGCCTTCGAAACGCATTCCTCTTTTATGCAGATTGATTCTGTTGAAAGGTAAAGAAAGAAGGATGTTTCTCCACGTGAGAGTGGCTAGAAGAGATTAGATTCCCTCTAGGCTACCATTGTTCTTAAGCATCGCCAAACAAGATCCTACGTGTTCTCGTTAGTAGAATTAAATAAGTGGAGAAGGCGTTCTAAAATGCAAACCTTAATTGTTGAAGCGGCCGCTATCATTCGTACACTAAGTGGCTGCGAGCTCAGCTTTAACAAAGCACTTTGTCTCTGAAAGTCATAAACCTGGGACTCGTCAAATCCGCCTCCGCCTCCTTTTTTATTCTTGAATAATCTGTTCCCCATGTGATTATGTGATCGCAAAGTAACCAAAAAGGGTGCTAATTATAACCTGGGGAAAAACCGAAAGAGAAATACGAAGGATAAGAAGAAACGTATGCCAGTGCCTCCTCCCCATCCTAAAGTACAAATCTTCGCCTGGGTCAGCTTTGCAGCGTGCGAATTGAGGTCCTGCGTTGTCTTGGCTTGTCACGAACCGATTCCGTAAAAGATTTAGTCTTCTACACTCGTGTTTCATTGGATCGAATAGGCGAGAACCAGTTATGCATGCCTTTCAGACCTTAGCGATCAAAATGCAGCGTGCCGCGACTCCCCTGAAGGGGCACAGCCTAGAGGCAGGCTCACTCGGTGGAGGTACAGTAGCAGTGTCCCTAAGTGACCCATTAACAAAATCGAGTTAAATAAACAATCAAGGTGGTACAGGGTCCTTCCTGCCCTTCAGTGTTCGCGCAACCAAAGTATTACACAGTTCCTCCACCTCCGTGGCTAACCTCCCGTGTCGGCCATCACTATGTGGTCGGTTCTGTCACAAAAACACGCACAACCCAACCGCATCAATCATGAAATTGCCAAGTAAAATGCGGAGTTGCTTGATCGATGAACCCTTTGGTCAATTCTGTCAGATCTGCAGTCTTGTCCAGTTTGAAGCTTGACGTCTAGAAAGTCGTTGGCTCATTGTAAGAATCCCCAGACTAAAAGCACAGCCAAATAACAAAGATAGGGATGTAACATTAGAAATTTGGAGTTGATTTTCGTAGCTACTTTTCCTTGTCGCTTTGTTCTAGCCTTAGTGCTGTCCTGTTGGCTTCCTTCCAGCTGGTAGGGAGGTAAAGGAGGTATCGCCTATCCACTTCATCGACATTTTCATATAGGCGCCATGGATATCTGCATTATGGACGCTTCCAGTCATAGCTACCTCCGTTCTATGCAGCTTCATAACGAACTTCTCCAGATGTTAGGCGTATTCCTGCAGATTGCGGTAGTTGCTGAAGGTGGTCATCACAGATTCTCCCACCTGGAGCATATTACCTCCCCCAGCATTTAGAGCTGGAAAGAAGGGTAGTTGTTTTTTACGAGGGGGTTCGCATTCCACTGCTACCACTGCCTGGAGGGGTGGTGCCACTGGCATGGCGAGGAGGACATGCTGTCTCGCATAAGCCCAAAGGCTGGACCCTTAAGGGCTCGCAAAAACAACAACACAGAGGCCGAACAAACATCTATATTTTCCACTCTACGCTAGGATGAACCAAGTCACATTTTCCAGGCACAGTACCACTGATCACCCAACTGTTTATTCTGTCTCGATCACAGTGGACGAGGCAGGGAGACGCCGTTCTTTTTGAATTCGTAATGAAGTTATTTGTTTATATCGTGGCGTGGATGGCACAGTAATTCACATTTCACGGAAGTGACACCACCTTCGGTCTTGAACTGATGAGAAGATTTAATGCCACTCAAGATAGACGAATTTGTCCTAGCTTCAAGCTTCACTGAAAAGTACAAATATTGGTTCTTAGTGGATCTAGCATTCGTGTAAATTTAGTAGAACTGCAAAGTCTCAATTTTTCTGGTGAACCCCTCGGTTTAGCATCGCGCGCGTCTGGGACTTCGCATTCCATGCCCTCCTCTTCCACGAAGGCAATAAGGGTTTAAGGAAGGCCCGAGGCACTGCATTAATGACAACGGAAGGAGAAACCGTTCCAATAGGCAAACACCCAGATTTCCATTGCTGAATGATAAGCCCTAACGAGACGGAGGAATGGAATATGTTGAGGATAGGAGGAGCTGTGACCATCTCTAGCAGAAGATTTGAAAATAAATGGAATCCTCTTTCGGCTGCTAACCCAGTCCTCTGGGTGTAGACAATCTGGAGAAATTCGTTACATAACTTGCTACCGCACCTGTACAAAGATGGCAATGAAGTGAGCACACAATACTGCCTTTACTAGCTTGATGGTACCCACATCTGGGCAGCACTGATGTGGAAACAAGACGGCAATGAGGAAAAGCCGTGAAACATTATTCAATGGCTTCTTTTGGGCCAGTGTTTCTACACCTAGCGTTGGATGCACTTGATGACCAAAACGCTCCTCCTTCCTCCCGAAACAAGTATCAAGAAGTGGAGGTCCAGTTGAATTGCCAAGGGAGAACATTGGCGTTGAAATCATGCACCGTCCTAATTACGTGGAAACTCGATGGCTGGCGAGGTTGGCTCGTGAATGCTTTTCATTGCAGCGTGGACTGGATTACATGATGGCCGATGCGAACGTCTGACCATGGAGAGCGTTGGGATCGAAGCACAAACGGAAAATATGCAATGCTTGGGTTGTTTGTTCAACTCTCTTCGGTTTCGCGATCACTTAAGATTCCATCTTAGAACTTCTACTGTGCGAAATGACCCCCGAGCCAGGACAGCAGCTCCACATTCCAACCCTCTTGCACGTTGGCAACACACGTTCGGGCCCTAGTTTTATGCCTTTCAAGAAAGAAACTACTGTTTGTCCATGTCCCAAATTCCGTTCTGTTGGAAGAAGGAAACTGCCTGAGAAAATAAGAAGTGGCGAATATAATTAAGGATCTGACATCACTAAATTCACCAGCTTTAATTATTACCTTCACAGATCACAAAACCGGTGTTGTGTAGCACCACATACAAACTAAAAAGGACCATCAGTTTGGTGGATCACATTCTGTAACAACAAAAGCAAAAATTACACTTTCTTGAACGGTAAACAACTCTACAATTATCTTGGAGGCATTAAAAAATGCAGAAAATACTGTTTATTTACTTGGAGCTGAATAAACAAGCTGACTCGCGATTTGTCAGAAATTAGGCAGACAAAGGAAAGAATAAAGATTGGCCTACACAGCAGTAGGCATTGGAAACATCAAGCAAAAAGAACTAAAGCGGGACGTTGTTAGCGCAGCAGCGTACATTCGCACTAATGATCTTTCCTGTTGTGCTTGATGAAGGCAATCAGACCGTTGGTTGATCCGTCATGGGAGGTCACCACATCGTCCGAGTGAAGTTCAGGCTGCAGCTTCTTAGCCAGCTCCTTGCCCAACTCAACGCTGAATGTTTAGGGATAAGACAATCACATTAGGATTTGCGTGGCAAGCGGACAAAGACGAGCAACTCTACACTAATCATAATTTCGTCAAGATAAGGAATTGGCCATTTTACAGGGGACTGATAGCATAATATGGTCTCGTGTTGACAAAGTCGTAGAAGTGGTTTTAACTGTCTGCCTCGAGTAACTACTCAAAGCATTCAAATTCAAGAAGAATGGGTGTTATCATGAATTGGTGGCGAGAGACCAGCAAATGAGACTTACCCCCATTGATCGTAAGAGTTGATATTCCAAATAGCACCTTGTGTGAAGATTTTGTGCTCATACATCGCTACGATGACGCCCAGCATGAAGGGATTGAGCTCAGTAAAGATAATTGAGTTGGTGGGTTTGTTACCACGGAAGGTCTTGTGTTTTACTAACATCTCTAGCTTGTCACCAGACACGCCCTGGGCTTCCAGCTCCTTCCTCGCCGTCTCCGGTGTCTTACCTAGCATCAGAGCTTCTGTCTGAGCCAAGAAGTTGGAGAGCAGAATCTGTGGCAGTAGCGAAAGAGAAGTGGTGAATCACTGGGTGCCTAATTAATCAAATGCGAAAAAGAGAAGGCGGAGGAGGTAGAAGCGAACCTCATGGAACTCTCCACTCTTGATGGGATTGCGGGAGCGAACAGGAACAAGGAAATCACAGGGGATGAGGAGAGTGCCCTGGTGGATGAGTTGGTAAAAAGCGTGCTGTCCGTTGGTGCCCGGCTCGCCCCAAACAATGGGGCCAGTGTGGTAGGATACAGCGACACCGTCACGGGTAACGTACTTGCCATTCGACTCCATGTCGCCCTGCTGGAAATAGGCCGGGAAGCGATTCATATACTGATCATAGGGCAATATGGCCTGAGTCTCTGCGTTGTAGCCGTTGATGTACATCACACCGAGCAGGCCCAAGATCATTGGCACCTGATGAGAGGTAAGAAAATCTTGTTAACACAACTTAAAGCTTACGCTCAGCTTGAACACACGCGCGGCCAGTTGAAACACATTAGTGCCAGTGACCTTATTTGCTGGGTTTCCTTAAGTTTATTTACCATACAAACAATCTAACGCAACGGCTAGAGGTAAAGTTAAGGGTCGCAAGGTCGCGAATGTTTAAAACCGTACGTTTTTTTCAATGGGAGCTTCTTTGAAGTGCTTGTCCATAGCGTGCGCACCAGCAAGGAGGCGCTCAAAGTTGTCCATACCTGGAGAGGGACAGTTGTAGTTTAAAAAACCTCAATCTGCATCCAGAAGTGCAAATTTTGGTTTACAAAAATATACGATTCGAAGTACCAGAAACATAGTGAGACTGCACATTTAAAACAAATACGAACCGATATAAAGAGCAATCGACAATCCAATCGCAGACCACATAGAGTAGCGACCGCCAACCCACTGCAAGGATAAAATGATCCAATATTTTAAAAGCCTTCTAATTTTAAATGCAACACAAAAGTCGGTCTGCAAGTATGTTAAACTTCGAACCTTGAGCATAATTTCAAGTAAGAGGACAAAAAGAAACCGAAATTTCAATGCTACCTACATCCCAGAATTCAAACATATTCTCTTCATTGATGCCAAAGGCTTTTACCGCCTTGGTGTTTGTTGACAAAGCGACAAAGTGATTGGCCACGGCTTTGGGCTGAAGGAAAAGACGCAAAAATAAAGGTGTTGTCGCAAAAGAAAATTATAAACATGCGATAGCAAAATATGAAAAAAAAATAATTGCATTTAACCGATAAGCTTCAAAACGATGCTGTTGACAATACCAGAGTAAAAATGTAGCACATTCAATTACAAACCATAACGTGTCATGGGATAAATGATAACAAGGAGAGAAATAAGACCTACATCTTTCAATTGTTCCAACAGCCACTCTTTTGCATATTGCGCATTCGTCATAGTCTCAGCGGTGGTAAAAGTCTACAATGACAAACCGGTTGCATCTCGTTTCCAAAAATACTTACCTTGGAGGCAATAATGAAAAGAGTTGTTTCAGGTCGAACATGTTTAAGAGTCTCAGCGATATGCGTCCCATCAATGTTGGACACAAAATGAACTTTCAATTTAGTGGCATAAGGTTTCAAACAATTTGTAGCCATAACAGGTCCCTAAAAACAAAAACGTTATTTAGATAATCGCTTCGACCGCAAAAGGGTGACCAGTCAAGATGAATTAAGCAATTAAGGACCGCAAGATACGCAAATGTTTTACCAGATCAGATCCACCAATACCGATGTTTACGACGTCTGTGAACGTCTTTCCAGTGAACCCCCTTAGTTTGCCGACAAGCACACCGTCAGTAAATTGACGCATATGGCTAAGTACTCTGTTGACTTCAGGCATAACCTATCAAATACTTATGACCATATAAAGTGGAATATCTACGTCTTGGCCATCAACGAGAATTGGTGAATTCGACCGGTTTCGAAGTGCTACATGCAATACCGCGCGATTTTCCGTAAAATTAATTTTCTCTCCTCGGAACATGGCATCACGCAACTCCTCCACGTGTGACGCCTTAGCTAGTTCAATCAATTTCTGCATAGTCGGTTCATCAATGTAATTCTTTGAGTAGTCCACGAGCAATTTCCCCTCGGCGAAATCGAGCTGCCGACTGCGAAAAATAACAAGTTTATCCAAAATATTACCTATATTTCTGAAACCTTTGAGGGTCGGCATCGAACAATGCCTTGATCGTGGTATCTATAGGTTTGAAGTTCTTGATAAAATCTATAAGAGCCGCCATTTTCAGGGACACAAGCGTACGTGACAATTGCGCTAAAATTAATCGCGGTACCCAGAGAGGGTAACTTAATTTATTAATGTAAACAAATTGGTAAAAAGAAAAATCTAGCAAAATAATACAAATGAAGCCTTCATTGAAAAACAATTTATTTCTTTATCGACATCAAAGTTAAGTTTTTTCAGCAACGCTTGTAATTTGTTAAATTCTTCTCAAATCCATAACTGTCTTTTTTTTAAAACACCCCAATTATCACAAGCAAACCATAGCTTGTTTTGTATCTTGAATGCAATGCCTTTGTATGCTTTATCTTATCTTGACGTACTCCACTTAGCTTTCAGAAATCAAAAGAATTTACAATGCCATGATGGATGAATCCACTTGTCACACTAGGGATGTAAGGTGCTAATGTGGCTTCCCGAGGCTCCCTCGAAAGCAAAAGAAGGCAGGATGCTAGGGTAGAATATACATATTCAACGGACAGAGGGAAATAGGCTGCTAACATGGCTCGGAGGCCAGCCCACGCAGCAAGGGCAGTACAGCCACCTCTGTGACCTTGACCTAAACCGGCAGTTCCAACAAACAAAGTACTACATTGCCTTTACCCTACTTCGGGCGTCGTCCCCGACGTGCCCCTTGGCACACCTCCCGCTTCAGCCATCACAACATACTCAGTGCTGCAAGAAGCACCCTCGAGCTAACCATGCCAGTCGCCAACATTCGACGCGATCGAGGTGATGCTTGACACCAACGTCAGTGATCCCTCTTGACAGAGCATTGCACTTTGAGTTTCGTTTGGCTTAAAGAAGGTCCAGAATAAGTGGTTCTGCCGACCATCAGTAGGCCTGTAGGGAGGCGTTAGCGCGCCGATCTCCCTAAGCAAGTATAATAGGGGTAATCTTCGAAACGAAACATTCCAGATGGTCCATGGCTAGTGTCGCTTCAGTTGTTGATAGCCGGAGGTGGACGTCGTTTTTGGCCCGTTCGTAGCACATGCACTTCTTTCGCACCGCTGCAACATGCCGCAGGCGGTAGAGATCTGGATTTAAAAAAACCCTATAGAGTCGGGTCCGCTTTCCGCTGCCACCAATGTAGCGTCCCGAGGCTCCCTTAAGGCAAAAGAAGGCAAAGTGGCAGGGTAGAATATATATATTCAAAGGACAGAGGGAAATAGGCTGCTGGCATGGCCCAGAAAGCAGCCTACGCAGCTACGGCAATATGGCTGCTTCTGTGACCCTAAGCGAAATCGGTAATTTAAACATAAAAAGTACTACAACTTCTTAAATTAATCGACGAAAGCATTTGAAATTATTCGATGCAGATTAATTGACTTTGTAGCGTCCTGAGTCTCATTCAAAGGCCAAAAAGGCAGAATACTAGAACAGAGTATATATACATTTAACAAGTGAAAGGAAATACTCTGCAGGCAGATAATGAATTATGCTGAGAACATGTTTAATTAGTGGAGTGTTTGATAAAACCGGGGTCCATCACGGTAGTAACATACCTAATTCTCTAAAATGACTTTTATAAGGACCTGCTTTATTAGTCTGCAAGATTAGTCTTAAGATAGGAGGCATCGAATTGGGGGAGAAACGTTTTTAGAATTGCAGTACAGGATGCTTTGTTGGTTTATATTAATATCGTTTACCAAATTACTTTTTGCTGCATTTTTAATTTTGAAATTAAGCAAAGTGCTAAACTAGACATATTTTTGTGCCTTCATGTTAGCACACTATGTTTGAGTCAATTCAATAATGTAAGCTAACTCAGCTGCCTGCAAAACTCGGGATAATCGAATTTTTTGTGGCTGATGTCGGCGATGCAAGCCTCACAGTTGTCGAATGCGATCGACTTGAAGGGGTCCGTTGAAGTAATTGCGGATTATTTCCGTAAATTCTGGCAATCCTAAGTACTGTTTCCTCGCAGATGTGGCAATTAATAATATTCTTTACATTCGGGGCATCTATCCAGAAGCCTCTTTTAAGCAAGTAAAGAAGTTTGGTCGTTCCGTCCTGATGACAACCGATGAAGAGTTAATTGATTATTTAGACTGCCTTGTTAGCCAAGTAAAAGGTAGTATTTCTTTACTTTAACCAATTTCATCACCCTTAGCATGGTTGACAAGTGGTTCTTTGAGAAGGCTTGTTCTCGTAATTAAATCTGTCAAAACTGAGGAGATTCTGGAGCGTTGGCAGTTTAATATTGTACAGGAAGAAGAGTCATCTAGGTAATTTATGGTTGGTCTGAACCGTCATTAGTCGGCCAAAAAATATCGAGCAGGTGAACAACGAACTCAGCGCGATCATCCGTCAAATTGTTTCTTCTTCTACATTTTTACCTCTCTTGTCTTCAAAATGTAAGTAGTTCTTTTGCGTTGACTTCTGCTTTTGGCGGTCTGATTCCTATTTGGCGACATACTTACAATTTGCTGCATGTTATAAATAAGCACGTCTACCATTTGTTTTCTTTTACTTAGGCACGTTTAATCTGCTGGTTTATATTGACAAAAATACTGAAATTCCAGAAGGTTGGGGCGAAACAGGACCTTGTTTTGTACCCAACTCAATGCATGTGCAGCTGCGATCCTTTTCTACTCGAATTCACAAAGTGGAGTCGATTGTCTCGTACCGATTGAACTGAGCTTGTATATACCCTGTCGGAATCTTCCATTTTGATATAAATTCTTCGTATTTTTTCCTGTATTGTGTGTACTGATTTTCAGCCTTGTTTTGCCTGCGAGTTTTTATTTATGTCAGTCCAGATGTCGCTCGTGTAGTCTAGCTCCCGTTTGTTACTCACGTAAGTATCTGCAAATGTGTTTGCTATATTCCATTTTTCACCCTAGAGTACGACATCTTCGCTCGGTGAAATGCGCTGTAGTTAGTCCCCTTGCTTTCATTCCTCGTGCTTCTAAATTCATACTGTAAAGTAGAAGTTCGTAATGGTAGTAATGCGAAATGCAGACGGCCATTCTACTGCCATTTTATGATTGCTTTGATGTCGGATAAGAGTTGCCACTAGAGAAACGTGGCTCGATCTCTAAGTTTTACTAATTAGTCTGAAAAAGGCCCTTGAGCTGTTCACATGATTGTGACTGAATGAATGCCTTGCTGATGATGTCCCTTTTGGGCGCCATCTTTGGTCGTCTTTCGTGCGATTATCGCGGCAGTAATCACTGGCTTGAAGTCAAAATGTGAAGCCGGATTAATTCTCATGCGACAACTCTAGGCTCCGTAGGTAGATATTGTCCGCTGTATTGTGCACGTAAGTTGCCCCCCACAGAGCTCTTTGTCTCAAGGAAGTTCAGTTAATACTAAAAATTTTTTCCTGTGATCGCACCCTAATTTGATCTCATAGTGATTATGAGTACCTGGCTTATTCATATACTTCTCTGCTTCGTACAAGCGACTTCAACTCACTCACCCCACTTCTCAGCGTGTCACTGCTCATGATGTCAAAGTTGAGATCGAGAGTTGTTGTAACTGTTACGTAGTTTTAACAGCTCTTGGTTACGAGCCTTAGAATCTTCAAGCCTTCGGATTGCTTACAGTCATAACTTGAATTAGGAAAGGTTAATAATCATTAGGCTAAACGTCATCGTTGTGCCCAAGTCACTCCCTGAGGTAACTATAGCTCCTTCATCACCAAGGAGCAAAAAGTTTGAGAAATTTGGAGACAAAAGCCTAGCCAGAGCTCTGCGTCGCAATATAGCTGATCATGAAGTGGCAAAAAGAGGCTTGCGCATCTGAGCGCATCGCAACAACAAGTCTCACATTATCTTCTGTTCGGATTTGGGATTTGCTGATGCTGGTGCGTTATTACAATGCTTGTGTTGTTTTAATGCACCTTTTGAGACGAAAAGCGAGCTACTCTTTCTAGTTCCGTAGTTGCGGAGGCGTCAAAATCTTCCGAGACAAAGAAGAATTCAGCACCTGGGTTTCCTCACACTGATTCCCGTTAACTGTGATCGATAAACACGTCCCAACCAAATCAACCTCGTTGTTCAAAGGGTTTGGAGGCTAAAGAAGACGATATAGAAGGGGACGTTCTGCAATGGTGGTAGTGGCGGCGTCTGAAACGTGATAATATTATAAAATTTTTAACATCGCAAGTGGACACCTTTAGCTGTGTTATAACTGATAGAAGAAATTACACGAAAAACAGTCGGGGTGACGTCTACCAGGAGAGGCTTAGTGCAAGTGTACAGGCCCATTTCCTCACCATAGGCACCAGTGAGGTGCAACCCTACAAAGGCGCACCAGCCGTGTGTGCAGATGAAGTTTGCCAACTAATGGAAGAAAGAAGACCAACTAATGACCCATTTGGGGACTATTCACAGATGGAGCAGTGTTAACGTTGCTAAAAAGACTTAGAGTCTGTGTAATGCGTATATTGTTTAAAGGAAACTTTTTATCAGGTAACCCAGCAATCAGAAATAATCTTGTGATAGTAAAGTCGTCCGAATTTTCGGGGACTGGAAAGGCTTTGCAGAGCTTGCGCTGTAGACAATTCTCCCCCCCTCCTCCTCTTTCCTTCTACCAGCACTGCCATGAAAAGGTTGGTTGTTTCTGGGCATCGAATGGTTCTCTTTCTTCTACAGTTGGTTAACTAACTGGCGGAGCACCTTTGTAAGGGTGAACCTTATTGTGATGGGCGGTTATTGGCTGGATACGAAGTTGTGCATTGCGGACGAGGAAGTTCGTGGGGGAGAACTTTCACTACACGACAGGGGCCTCTATTCCAAGGGTGGTAAAATTTGCGATGAGTTCTGGGTGGCAAATCGGTATGTATGTTTGAACGTGATCTCCTTCGTGGTAGACGTCAGGGTGGCTGTGCTTGTTGTAGTAATTATTTTGTCTACTATAAGGTAATTGTAAGTGTAGCCAGGCAATATTAAACGTCCTTCGCATCCATTCTTTAAACTGAAGTATGCGCTCCAGGGCATTGTCGGTTGCCACTTCATTGCTCGGTAGGAAGAAAGCGGAGGGCTCTCATTTCGCGTCCAGTTGGTATGTAGACTGTAGCCCTATACGCGATATGGGTGCGTCCCAGGCCTAAATCCCAATCTTCAGGCTGTGCCTCTTTAGTAATAATTATGTTTAATAAATGTGCTTTTTAGGCGAGAGGCGGGAGGACAAATTAAACGTATCCATGGATGATTGAGGTCGCTCTCCTTAGCCCAAGACGCCCTTGTCTACTTCGACTCCGCTACCTCATATCCTCTCTGTGCTTCTAACTAAAGTGTCTAGAAACACAGTCTTCTCATAGCAAGGCTGGTAGAAGGGAATAATCGTCTACACTGGTGTCTGCGTTGGCTAGCCTTCCCCATTTCAAGGAAGGAATGAACGTTAGAGGCTGGATGAAAAAGTTGGGTTTTTCATGCATTTATATCCTCAGCGGCAAGGAATCGCTTATCCTCCGCACACTTCTTCAGGAGCTATTCTTGGAGGCAATAGATGCAGGAGCCTCTCCTGACTCCGACATTGACCAATGCTGCGAGACACTAGCTCAACTCATCGTTTACCAGCGAGAGAAGTCGCTGGCCAAAAAATTCTTCCACCATGATCAAAAGTATAGAGAGTGTAGCGTCCCGAGGATCCCCTGAAGGCAAAAGTAGGCAGAATACCGGAGCGGAGTGTATGTATTCAACAGACAGATGGGGATGAGCTGCTGGCATGGCCCTTAGGCCAGCCTACGCGGCTGGGGTAATATTGGCCACCTTTGTGACCCTCACCGAAACCGGTAACGGACACAGAGGTGGCCATATCTCTTTTGCCGCCTGGACTGGCATCCGGACCAAGTCGATAGCTCCAATCCTTCTGTCTATTGAATACATATACTCCACCTTGGCGTTTCGCCTTCTTTTGCCTTCAGAGAAGTCTCGGGGCTCTACACATGTTCCAATCAAATCAGCCCATTCCTTTATAAGGGTTCGGAGGCTAGAGCGGAGGAGACAAACGAGGGGATAAGCTACACTGATTTTTGAAAATTCACCTCTGAATTCGGTTATGGATTTTGATGTTATTTTTGACCCGCAAAATAACTCACCTAGAATGTCCATCTTAGCAATTGGTCACACGGTTATCCTAACCAGTTTCTTTAATGATATCAAGCAGTTTCATTTGTTACATTTAGTAATAAAAGCTTATAGATACGCAGTTTGTATAAATTACGGTTGTGCACATAAATCATGAGACACTCGCATTTGATGTATGGGTTTGCAGGTGGCCTTTACGTGGGTGCCCAGTTCGGTTGCTTTGGATTTGGTGTTGATGGTCGTCTGTCGGTGCTTCAAGCGGTAAAATTCAGCCCCTTATTTTACCGCTCTACACTATTACAAGTAAATATAGACAAATCGGTTTTGAATTCATTGACGTTCTTTTCAGCAAGTGATGATGTATAGTTTGGATGTCTAACGTTTGCGTTTTCCTTTGTGTAAACTTACGAATAGCATTTTATTTGAAATGAAACTCGGCTCTTTGACCTTTTGGACTATGCGACACTTTGCTCAGTGCTTTCGATGGCTATAAGGGACCTCCTCGATTGATCCTTGCAATACAGACCGAACTCAAAGTTTTGCTTCCATTTATCACAAAAAAACATTCTGCATTCATACCTTGGTTTTTTTCAGTGCTGGCTCTTCGCCTATTCACCGCCATCTTTGCGCAAATCAAAGTGGCTATTAGTTTCAAACACCACTTTTCTTTGTTCTGCACACTACCTGTTTCCTTAGAATTGCGTGCAAATTTCTCGTTAGCGTATCCTTAGCCGTCTACAGGCGTTGCCACCCGTAGTACTCATACTCTAATAAAGGAACAGATTCGCTTTACTTTCTTCTTCACAGACTTCCTTTGGACAACTGAAAATTTTATTTTATCATTCAAAAATATAACTGTCCTTAGCAGATCTCCAAACCTGAGCCCACTTAGTTTGTATTTCTTCCCTGTTGTACTGAGTTCCGTTGTGTATTTAACGGCCTCTTAGACTGAAATATCAAAAATGTAGATATTTTATTCTTGAAGTCAATGCTTTAATAAATTTAAATGTTCTTTTGGTCTAGAGACTATAATGTGATGTTCTGACATCATTATTTTGTCAGGAACATTTTGTTTACTATTGGGGAAGAAAGATTTGCTAGAATTCCAAGTTCTGCTTCATGCAGCAGCATTTTAATAGCGTCATTCTTTATTTCTTGGTTTTGGCATTTTGTGTTTTAACTGATTTCCGTAACTTTATAAAGCATTGTTTCCTCCACCGCAAGTTAATATCTGAACGGCAGTACCACTTCCATTAGGGCTTGTCAATTTTACCTTGCATGCCACTCGGACAATTTACGACCCTCTTTTTAGTCTAGTGTATGCCTCCAACCTCAGTGGTACTTTGACGAATTAGATCATCGCCGCTAAGACAGAGGAGTCAGTCCGATATCACCAGAGGACAGTGATAACAGAGATTTCCCTGCCATTGAAAGGTTGCTTTCAAGCCCCTTGTCAGCCAAGGGCTCTGCGTCGCCAAGCACAGATTCTGCATCTTCACCCTCGTCGTCATCCTCGCCCACCCTCTTTAATTCAAATGTCCCCTGGATTTTTGTAATCCTACTCGTCAGCCGGATGCAGAATCCGCATCGAATCTTACCACTGGAACGTATGTTCATATACTAGATTTCTATCTTTAAAAAATGGACACTGTAAAAAGTACGATTAAATTGTTTGCATTGTCTGATTTAACTCTCCTTAGTCGTTATCTCCTTTAGTTCCTTTTATGCTACTCCATCAGAAACGTTTCGCTGGACCGTGATGAGCATCCGCGTGGCGCTTCATTTGAGCAGTGGTGTCATTGCTTGCTTGCTTCCTTCCTATTTTGTCTCTCTGAATCAATGCATCAACTCTGTGTTCTCACCTTCTGGTTCAACTTTCCATGAATAGTTCCTTCGTTTTTATCCTCTCACGTCCCGCCTCACCGAACTCCCGATGCTTGCTTCGACTGTGTTGAACCGCTGCAGTTACCACAGGACCCGTTTGAAGCTCCAACGCTTGGAAGTCGTTTATCCCTCTTTACTATCCACGTATTTACACGAACCAGGCGTCAACAGTATTGGAAGTCTTAATGATCTGGGCCTTTTAAAAACATGTATTTGGAAATAGCAGTTTATTTTGTCATGCAAAAAAATATGTGATAGTAATAGTAAGAGGTAGATTTGTGCGCAAATGCAAGCGAGGCAAATTTTCAAAGTCGTGAGCTCAAGGGCTGTGAACAATGGGGAGCAGCAGACCTGTGCAACTTTAGATCAAAGAAATCCAAGACGGAAGTCATCACGTAGGTGTGAATCAAGTCATTCACCTTGGTGCCTATTGGGGAGAGGGGAAAAGTAGACAAGGAGAAATGTGATGCGAAATCATAAGAATAGCAAAAATGAAACGAAAGCACTAGTTGTAGAGGTCAAATCGTACTACCCTAATCCAATATACAGGCTAGCGAGTAAGTATCGCTGCGCTTTTAGCCAAAAAGTTCCTCGTTACGTCCCTTGAGGGGGGGAGACAACATCAGCATTCTGCAGCGCCTCTGAGCAATGCTCCAAACAGGTAACTTCCTCAGCGGGTGGTTTATTATCGTCAAAATTGGTGCCAATAGCGTGGATCGTCGTTTTGTCAATCAAAATGACATTCCAGTCCTAATCACGGTGGCGCTCTCCAGTCTTCTGTAATCATTTTTATTCCTAAATTTACATATAATATCGTATCTATCGGAGCAGTGCCTCAGAGGCACAAATGATCCAATTCAGTCCCTTAGTGCAACGTCATACCTGCTGAAAACGTAGGAAGATTTCTCGGTCTGAAACGCTGAGTGGGTAATGGTTCTCCTACTGCCAAGTTTGACTCCACAAATTGAACGGCATTCTAAAAGGGAATCGATATCATTGTTGAATGAGGTTATTCATAGATAAAACAAATATTAATGCTCAATTTAACGGTCTAGACGGAGCGAGGGTCAAATATATGCCCAACGTTGGTTATCACTAGCGCGTCTTGCCTCTGCGAACCACTTCCTGACGGCATTAATGTCTTTCTGTGCCGATGAGTGTGCAGGCATTGTTTTCCCAGAAGTTGAAAGGCCCCAGCCAACACCACTATGCGAAAAATCCATGAACATCGGAGAGGGACCCACGAAGGCCACGGCCTTGACCCTCGATTGAAGACTCGACCAGTAGGCCCTCGCGCGGTCAGGCCAGGCGATCATGATTTTACGTTTATACATACCCGTTTGAGAGGTTGAGGCGCCGCCTGAAGGAGGTGGAGAAGGGCGGAAAGATTATCGGGAGAAAGGATGCATATGATCATCTATATCCCTGTAAAGAGAGGCACGTTCCATACCCGGGGATTGCTGCGATCCCGGCGACTGCGTCATGAAACCTTGTTCGTGAGATAAACCGCTGCTATTATCGCAGTTATTTACTCTAAAACATGAATAAAATGAAAGTTTTTCACAGAAGACAGTCGTGTATGGTGTAGTGGTAACAATAAAATACCAGCAGACGATAGGATTCGCCAGATTTCAGACAAGTCAAAAAATGTGGCATGAGGATTGCCTAGGTGGAGAGTTAATAATCTCACTTCATCAATCAAGCTTAAATTAGCCAGGTCACAGTGAAATGGACTGGGTTCAATAGCTCCACAAGCAGATGGCAGCTAGGGTCTGAACACAAACTCAGCTAACACTGACCGCAAGAGCCTTTGAATAAGATATTCAGGGTCAATCTCCAGCCTATCAGGTCTCATCGCAAGGACCTTTGATTTCTCCTCTCTGTGAAAATCAGAAAAAGTTGTGAATAAGGCCAAGTGTTTGTCGATACAAAGCAACAATACGTCCTAACACGCATTGAAGGGAACGAACATGGTGACGTGAACATTCACCGAGGTCATTGCTAGCACAGAACAGCAAAGAGCAAATTTATCCAAGATCTGTGTAAAAGAGAGAGGCAGAGCCCATGTAGCCCCCTCTTAAAATCAAGAACGTCACTACTTCGGAGAGGAATGGGAGATCACACGCAGACACCGATAGCCGTTTGATTTCATCAATTCAAAAAAGAAAAACAAAGGGATAGCTACTTACAACTCTGAAGGGCTAAAGACAATTAAGAAATATGCCATGGTGCTGACTTGAAGGAGTGATATTTTGAACAAAAAAGCCCAAGGATACTCAACAACGGCAGTGACGTATGATTGACTTGAACTGTTCCACCAAGGCGACTGTGGAGTTGCTGCATCCCTATAAAATCATCCGAAGGAGGGAGAGAGAACATGAAGTCACAGACACAGAGACGACAAAAACCGTTTTTCGCATTGCCACCCATGTGGGCCAAAACATGGGTACAAAAGTTAAAAGGATGAAGTGAAAATGCACATCAGCGAATTAGACGGTCTCATAGTTCTAGTTCCGTAGAATTCCATAGCCGAAGTTATGCTGGATTGTCGACAACTTTATTTTTAATTCCTTTAGGTGACCATTAATGAGACGTCACACAGGATACACGCATCACAAAACGGGCGGCCAAGATCTGTGGTGGCAACGCAACAGTGCGCTCCGTTTCCACTGGGAATTGGATCCACCTTGACAGGGCGTGTGTGTAAATGTGCATGGCCCTTCTATTAGCGCCTCGGAAGCAGATTGAAAACCTCAGAGCCCTTAACTACAACGAAGTAGTCGAAAAAAATGACGACGATGTTTTCTCCACAGACTTCCACCAATGCAATGGAGAACGTGTCAGGCTGGCGCATGTTCCCAAGGTGGAGGTATGGCCTACTCCAGCGAAATATGGAGCATTCATATTTACAAAAGAGTCTTCTATTCTCCACTCAATGACTGCATTGACCAAACGAACAAGTACACTTACTCAACGGTCCTCCTGGTGTTGGGAATTCGTAGACCTAAGCTTGAAATACAAAAAATCGTCAATGATAAGGGTGACAAAAATTCTTAAGATGTACATTAGCAACCAGTGCAAATCGGATTCAGCTGTATGACATCCACCTGACAAAAACAAAGCAATATTTGCGTTTTCTACAAAATTATGTTTAAAAAAATAGGCGCATTGATGCATTTTGTAGACGAAAAAAATCTGGAAGACACCACCACTACCACCTACTTGACTCGCGGCATCGACGGTTGTTTGCTGCGGGGTTCGGGGGCGGGACAGAGGAGGTAGAGGAAGGACTCCTCGGCTCGTCGGTGCACCCACACAACGATGTTAGAGGAGCTACAACGCGCCAACAGGGCCTCCCATCCACAGGCCAGCCTCTCCTGCAGTGTCACACTGGACTGTTGCGTTTCAGGAGGCAGGAAAGAAAAGAAACACGCTGCTTTAAATGTTCGAAGAAGACATGCCACATGAACCGTTTACAAGGTTTATATATTTCGGAAGCGGTTACAATGCAGGCATGAAGTCACAGCAGGAGGTGATGCAGTTACTATGCGAACCAGCAAGCCGGAACAAGTGAAGAAACCGACTGACGAGTTGAAAAACCTGTATGTATTATTTAATCGCACATATTAGACGTATCATTTCATTGCCTGAAGAGAATATGGCACAATATTTACAAGATTGCTCGGTAGACCTAACACCATCAATCGGATTGCATGGGACGGGTGAGAGTCTACGACTTGTTGGCCGACCAATCGCCTCGCACGATCACGCTAGATCGCATTTGTTTATCACAGGTAATGATGGGCTTCTAATCCCATCAAACCCTTCACCGTAATACATTGACCGCCTTTTTTAACGCGTGGTTTTGATAAATGAGCTAATAAGGTGCACTGTGCATTTCTGTTCTGGGATGTGATGGATGAGAATATCAGGTAGAGAGAAAATTAGGTTTTATCAAACTCCCCTTCTCTTCTTACTAAGAGGAGCCAGTGAAAAGTGACCGACATTTGTAATCATTCTGCAAATAAATGCACAGTTAGAGAAATCAAGCATGTAGCAAGAGAAGCTGCATACCGCATCACATATTAAGGCAGGAGATCGCTGCAAGTACACTAATGCAGAAAACCGATCAGACGACCCGGAGTGGGACTGAGAAGCTCCGTGTGAAGGAATGATATCGCAGTTTAAGTAGTTAGCATCTGCACGCGCAGAATATTTTCCCCTAGGAGAATAGGCAGCCAAGCTGGCAATACAAGATGCAAAAGTGGAAAAAATTGCGAGGTGGAAGAATGACAGACTTACGGAATCGATGAATCAGCTGCCAGACAGTTGAGATTGAGGAATGCAATTTGATAGCCTCGATTATGCGCCAATTTTACAAATTCAATCTGACTGCCAGTTTTGAAGTTTCGCGAGAGGGCCTCGCTTCCCTCCTTCAACAGGTGAGTGGGCTCCCACACACCCAGAGTGCTTTCATTACAACCTTGCAACACTATTAGAAGGGGACCGGTGTAGCTGAAGAATTCTCTTGAGTGAAGAACCTCCAACGAAAACCCACGAAATGGTGCGAGCTGGAATAAAAGCGCAAGGCAATAGTGATTTACATTTAGTAGGCTCAAAACCGTTGCAACGTGCAAATAACATTAACTTCGAGTACAGGTTTGTTGCTAATGCTGTTCCCAAGGGGTGAAGACGTACCGGGACCCGCGTGAAGGTCATTCCATGGTGCAGAGTAAGGATCCGCTGGATCAGCCGAAAAGACATCTGGAAGGCAAAAATGAAAGGATCGAATTCAGCCAACCTTCTTTCAGTCCTTTAGCAAAGCAAACTTTATGGTTAAACACCTTAAGTAGTCAGCTGGACGTTGAGTGTTGATGTGGGACTACTGGAAGAAGAAAAGGAGGCTTTGGATGAAGGTATTGCCTCCAGTACGATCATAATGCTCTTAATGTTTAAACTTTCCAAATCAAATATCCGGATGCGTCCCAGCAAATCACGGTTGAACAGCAAGAGTTGCGGAAAAAGCACACTGTTTTATCACTTACAGCTTGATACAACCCGTATTCATACGAACTCATTTTACGTTCGGGGAAGTTCTGTTCTATAAATGGAAATTAGAAGAAGTATAAGCATTAATGATGACAACTGCGTTCAGGACCAAGATTAATAGCAAAGCTAACAAGGAAAGTTTGACATGGGAAAACATTAAAAACCTCTTCTGAGGGATGTAACACACAAATAGTCAATTAGTTATGCTACTGGCTGTTCGCTTCAGACGGAGTAAAGATGGAAGAAGTGTAAGTGGACAGAATTACTTTGACAGGAACTTGCCTTCATGTGCAACCAGTTCCAACTTGAGGGGTTCGCACAGCTCGCACAGCTGATCAAAGATGTACTTCGGAATAGGAACCATCTCCATATTGAACTCGTCATTCGATTGAACTGCAAAAGGGAGGAGACCGAGTAGAGTACCATTAATGAGAGGGGAGCGCTGAGTTTCTGGTATAGCATTTGGATGTCAGTTGATTAGGTAAGTAGCATTGAACTTTATCGAGTTCCAGGAAATGATCGGACAACAGAAAGCACACAGCAATCTGTTGTGGAAGGCTGCTTGATTACAACCGGGTGTAGGAACAAAGAGCAGAATTTTAAACGTACATATAAGGCGAGCATTTGGATACGATTCATGACAGTACACACTAGAGAGATTTGTCAGTTTAACTGGATTGGCTGCAAAGTCATGGAGAGACCACATAGAATAACTGTTTCCACGTGAAGTGGGAAATCACAAAAGGCATTCACAAATGGAAAAAGGAGGCGCGTAAATGGACTTACCAACTACAGTGGCTTCTAAAATTCACGAAACGTCTCGCGATTATTGAGCGCATGGAGACAGGTCTATCATTCATAGCATCCCCGCCACAGCGCTTGGCAAAGCGCTGTGAAATTTTACCAGGCCCGAAAGTTGTTATCATGCACCAAAGTGGATTTCAAATACCACAAAAAGCTAATTAAAAGATTGAGAAACGAAGATTCCACACCATAAATAAACATACCCAATGAAGCGATTGCGTCTCTTAAACTAGGGCTCAGCCACCCCAACGGCTTAATTGATGTTGAAGGGGACGCCGGCGTTTGGGAAGGTTCTAAAGGGAACAATAAGCAGATACTCCATGACTGGAAATAAGCGTCAAGTGCGGATGCAAGGGACCCAACAAGAAAGGTGGGACACGTGGTGGTAAAAGATAAATGCTTAAATATTAGATTAAAGAAGGGAAGAAATCAGGCTACAAGGAAACCTGCCAAAGTTGTCATATATAGAAATGATGAGTGAAAAGAACTATGGTTACTGAAGGAAACACAGACCCTTTCCCGGTAAGTAAAATAAATGTGAGGCTGAGATATAACTGAATGAACAGAGATGACCCAATGAATATGGGTTGCATAATATGAAAAATCCCTTTCCCGGAGAGTGGACGGCACGCGGACAAAGCAAACCGCCGACGAAGAAAAGTATAACATAGGGAGAAGTTAACTAAACTATACGGCAAAAAATTGCCACAAAGAAAAAAGGAATGCTTTGGGTTGTAAAAAACGTATAGTGGAGGGAATGGCGTGAGCACTTAAATCAGATATTTTACAAGATACTTCGCGCGTGAAATCCTACTCAATTTCGGCGATTGACCCATGCCAACGGATTTTACAACAATAAAATGAATGCTTTCGTAAAAAAAATTAACAGAACGCAAAATAAGGAAAATAACTGGGATCGCAGGAAATCCAAAAGCCACAAGAACCAATTCAATCTGCACCCCATATGAGTGGGACGGACGCTGAGTTAAACATTCGTCCATCGAACAATAAAACATAGCAAGAGGGTTTGAGGCTATGAATCCACAAGTGAAACCTTACTCGAGGTCGATGGCTGGCCCGCGCCTACAGCTTCTATAACATCAAAAATGAACATTCTTGTAGTGAATAAACATGACGGAAATGGCTGAAAAAGGAAGAACCAAGCAACCTCTAAACCTCCGCTTCCTAACTATGTCGAGGAGGCAAGGCGTCAAACATACGTCCACCGGAGAAGGACAGCAGGTGGAACAGTAAAAGTAGCAAGAGCATTTCATGCCACAATTTCCCAAGTAAAACCTTACTCGATGTCGATGGCTGATCCATGCCTACGGATTCTGTAACATGAAAACTAAATTAAGTGGTCGAAAAAGGCAAAAAACCACAAGACTCCACCACTCCGCATTGTGAGGCGCATACATGTGAGGCCAAACATGTGTCCATTAAACACCGACAACAAGTCAAACGTGGGAAATAGTGAGAGCATAAAAGATTCTACGATTCCATCGATTCGATATCGGTGGTTGCCCTGTCCTTGCAGGTGCTGTGACATTCAAAGGATAGAGAGCGAGATCAATACGAGATACGAGATACCTAACACTGCACCACTACTGATTCCGACGAATACGACTAACACTTTCGAGAACAGAACAATTGGACATTCAAACAGTGAAAACTTATGTGGACTTAATGGTTTGCTCTCGACCACGATTTCTGCCACATCCAAACACAAAACACTTTACACCTCAGCTGAGTCGGACAGAAGTGACCAAGCATTAGCACCACAGACAATAGCATGACGAAAGGCACGGAAAATGGATAGCATTAAATGAGCTACACTTAGAGGAGTAAAATCTTACTATTTAAAAATGGTTGGTCTATGGTTAAAGGTTCATAAAAATTAAAAGAGAAATTTTTGTACGGAGGGTATGGATATTGAAAAAGTAAGAATAAGACGAATCGCAGGAAAACGGAAGCCACGCGAACCATTTTAATCTCCGCCACATCTGAGTGGGTCAAGCATTCGTCCATCAAATAATGAAAAGCCGTGGAGCTGCGAATATAGCAAGAGCACTTTCAAAACACATTCCACAAGCATATTCCTACTCAATGGTGACGGTCGGCTCCATCCTGGTGATTCTGCTACAATGAAACGGAAAACATTATTGCGAGAATTTCGGACGCTATCACGTCGCACACCAACTGAGTCAGACACAGGAGGCCAACAGTATGCCCATCAGAAAAAGTACAAAGTGTGGAATAGAAGATATAGCGAGATCATTTCATTCAAGCAGCCCAATGGCCAAAACTCACGTTGACTTGATGTTTGCCCCACGACATAAATTTCTGCCCATCGAAACATAAATTTGACATTAGAGAAAACGCCACACAAAATAAAAACAATTAACTTCTATCGACACGAATAGAAATACGGCCAATTCCATTCCACTTGGCACCACAACTGGGTGGGACAGAATGGACTAAGCTTCCGTCCATTGGACAATGTCAAGTCGTGGTGAAGAGGAAATGCAGAGCATTAAATAAGCCACAATGGCATGAACGAAGCCTTACTCGATGGTGATGATGGTTCGCCCACGCTTACTCGTTCTGTAACATTAAAACGGAAACCTTTGTAAAGAGTGTATGAGATGTGAAGAGCGGTAATGACTCAGATGTGGGGTTAAACATTCGACCATCGGATAACAACAACACGTAGAGCTCAGAATATAGCAAGAGCACTTCCAAAACACATTCCACAAGCAATATCCTACTCAATGGTGATGGTCGGCTCGATCCTGGTGATCCTGCTACATTGAAATGGAAAGAATTATAGGGAGAATTTGGGACGCTATCACGTCGCACACCAACTGAGTCAGACATAGGAGGCCAACAATTTCTTCTTTCGAAAAGTACAAAGTGTGGAATGGAAGATATAACGAGATCATTTCATTCAGACAGCCCAATGGCGAAAACTCACGTTGACTTGATGTTTGCCCCACGAGACAAACTTCTGCCGCATCAAAACATTAGAGAAAATGCGACTTAGAATGGGAAGAATAATTTGCATCGACACAAAAAGAAACACGGCTAAATCCATTCCACTTGGCACCACAACTGGGTGGGACAGAATGGACTAAGCTTCCGTCCATTGAACAATGCCAAGTCGTGGTGAAGAGGAAATGCAGAGCATTAAATAAGCTGCAATGGCAAGAACGAAGCCTTACTCGATGGTGATGATAGTTCGCCCACGCTCACTCGTTCTGTAACGTTGAAAAATAAATTTTGAAACGCGTGTATGAAATATGAAAGAGCCAGGATAACTCGGATCACAGAAATCCCTAGAGCCACGTGAACCATTTCAAACTTAGTGGAGCAGATGTGTATTCAAACATCTGCCCATCAGACAATGACGACACACGCAGCTCAAAACATAGCAAGAGCACTTCCAAAAGACATTCCACGAGCAAAATCCTACTCAATGGTGATGGCTCGCCCGACGCTTGTGGTTCTGCTACATTTAAATGGAAAGTGTTATAATGCGTATGTGGGGCGTGAAAGTTCAAGAGTCCACTAAAGCGCTATCAATTTGCACCCCCAGATGAGACAGACAAACAAGGTCAACAATTCGTCAGTCAGGAAAAGTACAAAATTTGGAATCAGGGAAATAACGAGATCAATTCATTCAGGCAGTCTAGTGGTGAAAACTCGCTTTTACTTGGTGGTAGACTCTGGACCATGACTTCTGCCACAACAAAACACAAATTTTGCATTCGAGAAAGCGCGACATAGCAGAGGAAGAATAATTTGTATCGACAAAAAATGAAATATGAGTAAACTAGAGCCACTTGGCACCTCAACTAAGTCGGGCAGAAGTGACCAGGTGGTAACCCATCAGTCAATGGCTGGTCGGGGAGCAGAGGAAATAGAGAGCATAAAGTGAGCTACAAATGCAAGAGTGAAACCTCACTCGATAACAATGGTTGTTCCGTGCTTCTGGGTTCTGCAATATTAAAAGACAAGATACATTAATGAGTATATGAGGCATGAAAGGGGGAGAACAACTTGGGTGACTGCAAAACCAAAAGCCCCTAACATGCTACCGCTTTACACCTCAACTGAGTTGAGCATGTAGAGTCAAACATTTGTTGATCAGGCAATGACAAGAGGAGAAGTGGAGGATCTAATTAGAGCCCTCCAAATAAACCTTTTACAACAAAATCCACAACTGAAATCGTATATCAAGGCAATGTTTGGCTCATTTCTACTGATTCCATAGCATTAAGAGGACTAGTGTTATAGTAATCAAACGCCACAAGAGAGATCAACTCGAATGATGGAAAAACGAGAAATCAAAAGAACCTCATCAGTTCGGACTGTGGGCCACACAGATGTGGGGCCAAGCATGGCTCCGTCCAACGGTGGCATCACGTCAAGCCAAAGAAATGGTAAAAGTACAAAAGTCAGCGACTTAAAATGTGAGACCCTAACCGGTGTTGGTGTTTTTCCTATGCTTGAAAGCACTGTAATACTGAAAGTGAAGGTGCTAAGGTGAGTCTGCAGGACGCGAACAACTCGGACGACTTGCAAACACAAAACCACTAGAACCCGCACTTCACGCCATAAAAGAGTTGGACAGATGGGGTCAAACATTCGTTAATCACAAAGTAATAAGACGAGGAGATAAGGGAATAGTAACAGCACCTCAAATAGGCCTTTCATAGGCACACTCACAAGCAAAATCTTACCTTGAGTTAATGGTTGCCTAACGACCACGAATTCTGCCACATTGAAATACAAAGTTGGCATTAATGGAAACGCAACATAGAAGAGGATGAATAACTTGTATCAGCAAAAAATGAATTATGAATATATTAAAATCACTTTGATTCCCAACTAAGTCGAACAAAAGTGACCAAGCATTAGCCATTGGACAGTAAAGAGACGTGTGTCGGTAGAAATGGATAGCATTAAATATGCTACATATGCAAGATCGAAACATTACTAATTGGCGATGGTTTGCCTATGGTTACCGAACCTACAACATTAAAACGAATAGTGTTGTAGTGATTGCATAGGACATGAAAAGGCGAGAATAACTTGGACCATAGGAAAAGCTAAAGCCTCGAGAAACAATTCAATTCCCACCACATCAGAGTGGCACAGTTATGTGGAGTGAAACATCCGTCCACTAGACAATGACAACACACGGAGCTGAAAACATAGCAAGAGCACCTCCAAAAGACATTTCACAAGTGCAATCCTACCCAGTGGTGATGGCTGCCTCGACTCTGGTGGACCTGCAACATTTAAATGGAAAGATATATAAGACCAATGATTCATCTGTCAGAAAAATTATAAAATGTGGAATAAAGGAAGGAGCGAAATCATTTCATTCAGGCGATCCAATGGTAAAAAATCACTGCGAATTGGGGATCGCCTGAAGATCAAGAATTCTACCACATCGGAAAACAAATTTCGTATTAAGAAAAACGCCACATGGAAGAGGATAAATGGCATGCATGGACACAAAAAAAAAATATATCCAAGTACATTTCACCCGCAACCACAATCGAGTCGGACAGAACTAACCAAGCCTTAGCCTCTCAAACAATGACGGGGTGTAGAGTAGTGAAAAATGAGGGCACAAAATGAGATACAAATGCAGGAGTGAAACCTCGCCCTTTGGCGATTGTTCGTCTATGGTTACCGGTTATGAAACATTGAATAAAAAAATTCAAAGTAAGTGAATAGAACAATAGAAGGGCAGAATAACTCCAATCGCAGAAAAAGCAAAACCCACGACAAGCATTTCTATCTCCACTACCTCGAAGTGGCATAGTTATGTGGAGTCAAACATCCCACCATCAGACTATGACGACACACGCAGCTCAAAACATAGCAAGAGCACTTCCAAAACACATTCCACAAGCAATACCCTACTTAATGGTGATGGTCGGCTCGATCCTGGTGATCCTGCTACAATGAAACGGAAAACATTATACGGAGAATTTGGGACGCTATCACGTCGCACACCAACTGAGTCAGACATAGGAGGCCAACAATTTCTTCTTTCGAAAAGTACAAAGTGTGGAATGGAAGATATAACGAGATCATTTCATTCAGACAGCCCAATGGCGAAAACTCACGTTGACTTGATGTTTGCCCCACGAGATAAACTTCTGCCGCATCAAAACATTAGAGAAAACGCGACTTAGAATGGGAAGAAAAATTTGCATCGACACAAAAAGAAACACGGCTAAATCCATTCCACTTGGCACCACAACTAGGTTGGGCAAAAAGTACTAAGGTTCAGTCCACTGGACAATGCCAAGTTGTGGTGAAGAGGAAATGCAGAGCATTAAATAAGCTGCAATGGCATGAACGAAGCCTTACTCGATGGTGATGATAGTTCGCCCACGCTCACTCGTTCTGTAACATTGAAAGGCAAATTTTGGAATGCGTGTATGAAATATGAAAGAGCCAGGATAACTCGGACCACAGAAATACCCAGAGCCACGTGAACCATTTCAATCTCAACCACATCGAATTGGCACAGTTATGTGCAGTCAAACATCCCACCATCAGACTATGACGACACAAGCAGCTAAAAACACCAAGAGCACTTCCAAAACGCATTCCACAAGCAAATTCCTACCCAATGGTGATGGTCGGCTCCATCCTGGTGATTCTGCTACAATGAAACGGAAAACATTATTGCGAGAATTTCGGACGCTATCACGTCGCACACCAACTGAGTCAGACACAGGAGGCCAACAGTATGCCCATCAGAAAAAGTACAAAGTGTGGAATAGAAGATATAGCGAGATCATTTCATTCAAGCAACTCACGTTGACTTGATGTTTGCCCCACGACATAAATTTCTGCCCATCGAAACATAAATTTGACATTAGAGAAAACGCCACACAAAATAAAAACAATTAACTTCTATCGACACGAATAGAAATACGGCCAATTCCATTCCACTTGGCACCACAACTAGGTTGGACAAAATGCACTAAGATTCAGTCCATTAAACAATACCAAACCGTGATGAAGAGGAAATGCAGAGCATTAAATGAGCTGCAATGGCATGAACGAAGCCTTACTCGATGGTGATGATGGTTCGCCCACGCTTACTCGTTCTGTAACATTAAAACGGAAACCTTTGTAAAGAGTTTATGAGATGTGAAGAGCGGGAATGACTCAGATCGCAAGAACACCAAAAGCCACGAGCATCAATTCAGTCTCCACCGCATTTGAGTGCAGGAGAAATGTGGAGTCAAACATCCCACCATCAGACTATGACGACACACGCAGCTCAAAACATAGCAAGAGCACTTCCAAAACACATTCCACAAGCAATATCCTACTCAATGGTGATGGTCGGCTCGATCCTGGTGATCCTGCTACAATGAAACGGAAAACATTATACGGAGAATTTGGGACGCTATCACGTCGTACACCAACTGAGTCAGACATAGGAGGCCAACAATTTCTTCTTTCGAAAAGTACAAAGTGCGGAATGGAAGATATAACGAGATCATTTCATTCAGACAGCCCAATGGCGAAAACTCACGTTGACTTGATGTTTGGCCCACGAGATAAACTTCTGCCGCATCAAAACATTAGAGAAAACGCGACTTAGAATGGGAAGAATAATTTGCATCGACACAAAAAGAAACACGGCTAAATCCATTCCACTTGGCACCACAACTGGGTGGGACAGAATGGACTAAGCTTCCGTCCATTGAACAATGCCAAGTCGTGGTGAAGAGGAAATGCAGAGCATTAAATAAGCCACAATGGCATGAACGAAGCCTTACTCGATGGTGACGATGGTTCGCCCACGCTTACTCGTTCTGTAACATTGAAAGGCAAATTTTGGAATGCGTGTATGAAATATGAAAGAGCCAGGATAACTCGGACCACAGAAATACCCAGAGCCACGTGAACCATTTCCATCTCCACCACATCGAAGTGGCACAGTTGTGTGGAGTCAAACATCCGCCAATCACACTATGACGACACACGCAGCTCAAAACATAGCAAGAGCACTTCCAAATGACACTCAACAAGCAATGTCCTACTCAATGGTGAAGGCCCGCTCGATCCTAGTGATCCTGCTACATTGAAATGGAAAGCATTATAGGGAGAATTTGGGACGTCGTCAAGCTGCACATTAACTTAGGCAGACAAATGAGGTCAACAATTTGTCCGTCAGAAAAAGTACAAAGTGTGGAATAAAGGATATGGCGAGATTGTTTCATGCAGGCATTCTTACAATGAAGACTCAACTTGGCTTAAGATAGCGCCACACGGAAGAGGATAAATGACATGCATCAGCACAAAAAGAAATACGGTCAAATCCATTCCACTTGGCACCACAACTGGGTGGGACAGAATGGACTAAGCTTCCGTCCATTGGACAATGCCAAGTCGTGGTGAAGAGGAAATGCAGAGCATTAAATAAGCCACAATGGCATGAACGAAGCCTTACTCGATGGTGATGATGGTTCGCCCACGCTTACTCGTTCTGTAACATTAAAACGGAAACCTTTGTAAAGAGTGTATGAGATGTGAAGAGCGGTAATGACTCAGATGTGGGGTTAAACATTCGACCATCGGATAACAACAACACGTAGAGCTCAGAATATAGCAAGAGCACTTCCAAAACACATTCCACAAGCAATATCCTACTCAATGGTGATGGTCGGCTCGATCCTGGTGATCCTGCTACATTGAAATGGAAAGAATTATAGGGAGAATTTGGGACGCTATCACGTCGCACACCAACTGAGTCAGACATAGGAGGCCAACAATCTCTTCGTTCAAAAGGTACAAAGTGCGGAATGGAAGATATAACGAGATCATTTCATTCAGACAGCCCAATGGCGAAAACTCACGTTGACTTGATGTTTGCCCCACGAGATAAACTTCTGCGCATCAAAATATTAGAAAAACGCGACATAGAATGGCAAAAATAAGTTGCATCAACAAGAAAAAGCAAAACGTCAAAGTCCATTTCACTTGAGACCACAACTGCATTGAAAAGATGCGACTACGTGTTACTCCATTAAACAATACCAAACCGTGATGAAAAGGAAATGCAGAGCATTAAGTAAGCTGCAATGGCATGAACGAAGCCTTACTCGATGGTGACGATGGTTTGCCCACGCTTACTCGTTCTGTAACATTAAAAGGGAAACCTTTGTAAAGAGTTTATGAGATGTGAAGAGCGGTAATGACTCAGATGTGGGGTAAACATTCGACCATCGCATAATAACAACACGTAGAGCTCAGAATATAGCAAGACCACTTCCAAAACACATTCCACAAGCAAATTCCTACTCAATGGTGATGGCTGCCTCCACTCTGGTGGTTCTGCAACATTAAGTACAGAGCGGGATCAACTCGGATTACCGGAAGACGAAAAATTAAGGGGAGCCTATCACGTTGCATCCCCAAGTGACACAGACAAATGAAGTGAAAGTTCTGTTTTTTTGTCAAAATCCAAAGTAGAGAATCAAGAAAATAGCAAAAATAATTAATTCTGGCGGCCCAATGACCAAAACTTGGAGTTAATGGGTGGCGCACGAAAAAGCGTTCTACCGCATCGAAATACAAATTTGACATTAGGGAAAATTCGAAATGGAAAAGAAAGAAGAATTTGTATCGACACAAAAAGGAAGTACAGCTGTGTCCAAATCACTTTGTCCTCTGACTAAGTTGGACAGAGGTGACCAAGGGTCAGCTAATCAGTCACTTACATGACGTAGAGCAGTGGAAATACAGAGTACACAAAATGGGCTACTGCTAATGTAAGAGTGAAACCTTACTCTTTAACGATGGGAGGTCTGCGGTCATTGGTCCTGTAACATGAAAATGGCTAGTGTTATACCAATTAAACGCCACAAGGAAAAGCCAGAGCAGCTCGAGCCATCGAAAATGAAATGCCACAAGAACTCTACTACTCCGCACTGTAAGTCGGAGAGATATGAGTTCATCCAACAGCGACAACACGTCAAGCATAGGGAATAGTGAGAGCGTATAAAGATTCAACGATTCTGCAAGTGAAGCCTTACTCCATATTGTTGGGTTTCTAGCGCTTACAGGCACTGTAACATTAAAATGGGAGGTGCTGTATCGACTGTACAGGACATGAAGGAACGGGAACAACTCGGATGGTAAGGAAACAAATTTCCGCTAGAGCGCTGCCAACTCGCACCCAAGCAGAGTCAGTCAAATTGGACCATTATTGGGTTAGTAGGAAAAAAAGTAAAATGTAAAACCAATAAAATAGTTAGAACATTTAAATCAGGCATTCCAAATGTGAGAAATTACTTGGTGTTAATCGTCGGCGTATGCTTATAGGGTCTGTAACATTAAAACGAAACTGTAGTGTATGAAGGAGCGGGAATAACACGGATCGCAGGAAAACTAAAAGCCACGAAAACTAATTCAATCTCCACCGCATCTGAGTGGGACAGATATGCGGTCAGACACCCGTCCATCAGGCAATAACAGCAGGTGGACCTAAAAACATAGCAATAGCACTTCCAAAAAACATTACACAAGCAAAATCCTACTCGACGTTGATGGCTGGCCCGACACTGATGGTTCTGCAACATCGAAATTGAAAGTTTTTCATTGAGAATATGGGGCGCGAAAGAGCGAAAACGACTTGGACGACTGGGAAACGAGAGACCACTGGAAGTCTCACTTTGCACCTCCTAACTGAGTTGTACAGGTGGGGTCAAACATTCGTTAATCAGATGATGATAAGGCATGGTGCAGGGGATTTAGTAAAAGCGCCTTAAATCGCCCCGTGGTAAGCGGTCCAGAAATTTAAATCTTACTTATTGTTAATGGTTGGCCCGTGCCTACTGGTCCTGTAACGTTAAAGCGGGAAGTGTTGTAGTGAGTACAAATGGGACATGAAAACGCGAGAATAAGTAGGATCGCCGAAAAACCAAAAACGGGATGAACAGATGCTGTCAAACGGTTGTCCCTCATACAAACATTGCACGTGGAGCGGAAAATTTATCAAGAGCATTTTAACCAGGGATTTCACAGAGAATATCGTGTGAAATCTTGGAGCTAGTGGAGGGCTCATGACTACGGGTCCTGTACCATTAGAAGGGAAATTTCGCGTTAAGTAAAGGCGACTTGGAAGAAACAGTGATAACTAGGATAGATGAAAAACGAAATACAATTAGATCCAAATGGCCTCTTACCTTAAGTACGTCTGACAGACGTGGAGTCAAAATTTCGGCCATTAGACAGGGACAACACACAGAGCAGATGAAATAGCGAGAGCACCTCAAAAGGTTATTCCACAGGCAACATTACAAGTAAAACATTATTCCATGTAGGGCATTATAAAGCGAGAATAAGTCGGATCGCAGGAGAACAAAAAAAATAGGAGAACCCTGTTAAAGAGATGGGATCAAACACTTGTTGATTCGTAAAAGCCCACTTTCCTTTCCATGAGAGCAGCGCACAAGCCAGAATCAGTATCGAGGGAATTTTAAGCAGGGTTTTTGAAACGCATTGTAAGGAGGAAATCTTACCAGATGCCTGAGGCTGGACTGGCACACGATTAAAATAGAATCGTTTACACAGGTGGGTCAGAAAGTCACCAAAATAAATTCAAAGAATGAGGAAATGATAGCTGGGCGGCTGATACTATGGCCTCGCACCGGATAGATGAAACGCATTTAGCATACGGCCTCGTTCCACAGTAAGAGGGACAACCAAAAGTGACTCGTTTTGGAAGCGTGTAGCATGAATGGCAACAATATCTACACCGTAAAGACGTCTTAAAACGAAAGCTTACTGCAGGTGGATGGCTGGGATGGCTTTGCGACTTGCGCAGCATCCGGATGTGTCCTCCTCCCTAAATCAACCAGAGCATATGCTAGAAAATAGTAGTAATTGCAAAAAATAGGCAAAGCGAGCTACTCTATCTTGCGTACTGCAAAGGAGGGAGGCTTAACTTAAAGCGCCATAACCGAAGGGTAACGCTCCAAAATCAAGAACTACGCAGCTAGCATAGTTAAGCTGGACAAAGGTAGAAGAGCAGTGCTGGCGATACTTAGAGCGCCTTCAATGGTGCATCCAGTTGCGGTGGCAGCAAAAGCACTCCAAAAGGAGGAACGAAAACTGAACCGTACGGGGAGCGGGTGGTCCGGGCACTTCTACAGTGTTTGAGAGATTAAAATGCAACTTTCAGTTAACGTTAACTAGGACATTAAAAGAAGTAAATGAAGCAATAAGAGTGATTTAAGCCTACTGAAGTGATAAAAGGATTTCAATGGTAAGACAGGTAATTTTGAAAACAAGGTCTTACTAAACGGAGATGCTTCCGGTTTTTTGGCGATTTCTGTAAGGTGGAATCAAAGTCTTATTTGAGATTGTTAGGACGTAATCGCAAATGCGGGAGGACCGCACTTTAAAAGAAACAAAAAGGAACAAAAAACTAAACCGGTGTTTGATGAAAGAGGAAGTCTACAGAATCCAAGCCACCGGAATTGTGTGTTTATTTGTGGCGAGTATAATCACTATGGCGTCAAAATTTTAGCTAGCAGAGGGTCTGAGCTGAAATAGCATCAAAGCAGAAGCGAATCATCTAGAGCATTCTAACGAGATCTGGACAGGTAAGCTGTTGTCCTTCAGAGAATTCAAACGGGTTGAGTTACCGGGCGTGGGGGGTTTGGGTGTTCCCGCGACGGCTGCAAGATTGAAGCATATTTTGTTTTACTAGCGTAAATGAATGAGGTCAACGCAACGGTCGAACGGAAGCGATGTCATATTTACGGGCCATTGACGACACAAAGCAAAACGTGAAAGTATAAAAGTGGGCACCACAAAGAATCTCAAGCAGGATTTGTCAATTATTCCTGCGAAATTGATACAAGTGGATTGATGATGATGACAGCACAAAATACGGCTCCAGAAGCAAAGGTGAAGAAAGGCGACTAACTGTGATCTTAGATAGGGGGACACGATAGGGGGATAGGGGATAGCACAAAAAGCAATGAAATGGCGAGAACATTTTAAGTGTGCCTAAGTAAAGTAAGATTTTGCACCAAAAAGAATCACAAAAATCGAAATTTACTGAAAATTTGCGATTCCTTCACAACTTCTGAAAGAATAAAAAAAATAGGGACAGTAGGATGAAATTTGTAACAGGAACAGTAAAGGGAGAAACAATGGGAGCTGAAGGATGATAACTCATGGTGCACCAAAGATTAGAGCTACCTTAGATGTCCATTTAGCAATGTAGGTCATAGCTAGGCTCTAGCAGCAAAACAGAGTAGAAGCAGTGTCAACACCCAGCCCACTGAATCCAAAGCATAAGGAAAAAATCGGAATTGCAGGCGAACCAGGTTCAGGTATGAGGCGAAGAAAATTATCCAGAATGCTTTCTGACACGTCATCTACCAAAACATTGACAACACAGGGATAAGAAATGAACTCAGTGATACAGTGGAGTGATAGACAATTAGCCGATCTCGCCTTGCTTTAATTTGAATTCAGTGTTCATGTATCAAGATGAAGAAGTCTTTTATAAGGAGAAAGCGAGTAAAACGCACAAGGGTAACCAGCGCTTTCCGCATCACGCACGAAATGCACAACATCTTCCACGTCCGTTTCCCTTGGCATGACTGCAAATTTGGACGTGTCTGGGTAGTAAGAGAGGATAAACACCGTAAAAGCCGGTTAGTTGGCTTTGCAAGGAAAAACGAATGGATTCACACTAATTCGAAAGAATGTTTCAAAGTGCAGAATGCATCGGGTCCTCAAGGCAGTGACAGAGGCCATGGGACCACCGAACGCTCATGGGAAGACTACCTAAAGAATCAGTGCGTCTCTGACATGCACGGGCGGTAAAAGTGAAAACAAATGGCACTATGCTTCCTCTAGATATACAAATAAGTAGAATTGCCTCTCGGTTAAATCAGCGAAATTCTATTAACCTTCAACTAGGCAGTAATCAAATGGTTTCTTAAAGCGATGACACAAACAAAAACACGCAAGCCGGTGAAATTGGGAGATTTGAGTTTCACGAATCGTGTGCATCCACGTGAGCATAAAAGTTGGAGAAAAGAGGAAAATAAACCGCACGGTAAAGCACGCAACTTTACCGTTTGGAGGTGTTGGGCCTTTGAATTATTTCAGCTTAAAAGAGAGTGAGGGAAAATTGCAGTCATGACAGCACATTATCGGGCGAGTAACAACTAGCTCAGCTTTACTCATTACAATAAGATCGTTTCTTTTCGGAAAAAGGTGGCGGCAATTCTAATGAAAGGAGCCACCTAAATGCTATCGGACGTGTAACACGCTAATTGTTTGTTTAACTCTCGGTTTTGGTAGAGGGCCGCTGAGGGAAACGTCACCCTAGTGGCACGCCAGTGGCTCCAATCCCTCCTAAATGTCAACAATGCCCGAATGCTACGTCTCCTCTCGTTGTCAGAGGAGTCTCGAGAATGGAATTTTGACTCAATTCCTCTAAGCACGATGCAACAACAAAAACACATCTCCGAATTGTAGCCACCGTACCTTCTTAAAGATGATTTACACACACTCCTCAACTTCGCCGTGTTTCTTTTAAATTTTGGGATTTAAAACACAAACCACACGAAAGAACCACGCTACATTATTTCCAACTATATGAAGAACAGAGACACCACTTCTGACCTGCATGAGAGTTTGAAACCAACCCAGGTAAAAATAATAGTGCATTTCACACAAAAATTATGCATATATGGGGACTATCACAGCACCATTCAACCCCGTTTCCATGATTACCTTCCAGAACTTTGCTGTTACCTGGTCGTGGCTTTTGTCACTTGGATTCTCAGTTAGACATTAGGTTCGCAACTCAACGAATCATATTGTAAAGGATCGAGGAACGGAAATAGCTCAAAATTTAGCAAAACAGCTCGACGAGAAAACTCACCGCCTATTCTGTAGTCAAGTTTGTTCCCAATTTTCATGACTGTGAGCTTGTTTACTTTAAAAAAACGCAAAGAGCGGTAGCATAGGTCAATTTTTTATTCAACCCAAATCAAAGAGAAAGCAACTCAGAGCAAGTAATCAACAAGCAGATATCAGTGTGTCCGCTGGGCTTCTACTTCTCAATAAGGATTTCCACACTCGTGACTCCAGTAGTTATTAATAAGCAATGATATTCAGCATTTGGAAGTCAAAATGCTCCCAATTTCCTTCCTTAAAGGCGATTCCCCACTAGATATGGAAAAAGAGTTGGCAAAACCGTCCCAACAATCGTTCAGGACTGTCGAAGCAATTCTTTCGCAACGAGCGATCGACTGATCAAATAGATGGCTATCAAAATTTTGCAATACCAGTGGAAATGGGAATGCATTTAATTACCTTAAAGTGTAAAAGAGCATGCAAAAAGCCGACATGCGGGGTCGAAGCTAAATAAATAGCTGGAATGCAATTAGAAAGTAAACACTGAATTGTAGAGCTTCAACCAACAGAAAACCCGCGAATTTCTGCATTAGCAAAAGCCAAAACCTACTCATCGCCTCTGGAACAGAGGGATATGGAAATAGAATGAAATGAAAAAAGTAAAACTTAGTGTCATACACGCCATGGAAATTCCAAACTCGCACAGCACAGCCAAACAGGCTTTCAAACCCAGAATTCGAAGTGTTGGTAAGAGCTAAAGCTTTGAACATTAAATAAACGGTGTCCCCAAACTCGGAAGCCAAAACGCCAAAAAATCACTTTTAAATCACCTACTAGTCTAGAATATCATGCTCACTGAACGCTGGAGAGTATACAGGTGTGTTTAAGTGTGAATAAATACCGCAAACCGTCACATAGGCATAAATCTGCGCATTTATCGAAACTTACCAAAGCTGCAAGCCTCAGCACGGTTGATCCCCGTCGATTGGGTCGACTCTTGACTCTGCGGTAGGCTAGGCGAACAAGTCGATCTTTCCTCCACTTGGCCTAACGCAGAAACGGGTGATGTGGCACTCTCCGATCCCTGTTTAGTGGGAGTGACCATTCGAGCAACTGATGGACAGGGGCCAGAATGCGGCTGTTCCCCTGCTTCTCCCGAGGATGAAATAGGTGCTGAGGCACTTTCAGGTCCCTGTTCCATGGAAGTAGTTACTTGGATGTTTGACGGTCCCAGAAGTGGATTCGACTGCGCAGAACCACCCACTGTGCCGCCCAAATCGCCAACATTAGACAATGGGGCGGAAACACCGGAACCTTGGTCGCCTGGATCTTCCGAAAAGGTATCCATACTCCTTCGTTATCAGCACGGGAAATCGTTGACTAAATTTAAGGCAATGTAGCATATATAGGTCGTTCAACGACCACCGAATCTCAAGCATTTTATTCGAAAGTGCACCGTTGGTATGTCCACAGTGTCAAAAGCCGTTCGACAGCACATAGCGACTGAAAGAAAAACTTAATCAAATGACGCCGATTTCATTCAGTAGCAAAAAAGATCACAAGGGAAATGAAATAAAATAGGGGATGTGGACAGACGGGATAAAATCAAGGGCTGTAAAGAAAAAGTTGAGCAATAGAAAGACTAGATATGGGGCGAGACGAAGTAGTCAGTAATTTGAGGGAGATTAAAGAGAGCCTTTGCACCTCCCTTGACGACGCAGACGCGATCGATGGAGCGTTGAATGAGACTGCAGGCGAGTGTGAAGGCGGCGTCATCACCGCTCTCAGATTCACATTCGCCATTTGCACCATCGAAAGCAGCGCTGTGTTGCAGAAGCATCACCAGACCGGGAGAGTGCGCTGGGCCGCAGCCACGAGGGCTTAAGGCGTTGCGTGCGGCCGTGGCCTCCAGCCACAACTGACTTCCTGTCAAGTAGGTCACGCCCGCTTGCACCTCGACAGGGTAGTAGTGAATGGACTGCATTAAACACCCACTGTAATAGGAAAGTCAGTTCAAGTTATAACAAGAGAGTGCAGTCCAAATGATGGCTCAGGAATACCCGACTCACCTACTGTACTCCTCTTTGCTCCTCATATCGACGAGGACGCAGTCACTGCGAGAGAGCTGTTGAAGAGCATCATTAGGATCAATGAGGGGCACCAGGCTAGAGGTGATACTTCGGTAGTCCAACTCGTTGCGTTTGAAGCTAACGGAAGGGGAGGAGGGTTGACCACCAGCACTCGTCGAACCGACATCGCCTTTCTCTGTTGCGCTTGATGCTACTACATCCACATGTGCTGGCAACGTGGAGAGACAATTCTGCAATGAATACAAAAAAAACTACTTAAAAAGGAACCCGTACGATTTTCTTTGTCTAAGGGCCATGCACACCAACCACGCAATAGCTGCCTCGTTGATGCAATGGGCCTGATTCCCTGTGCGTCTGATTGAACGCACGGAGCGAGCGGGCAAGAGAGTCCATCCAACCACCTGGTGTGCCTCGACGAATGGACTGCGCGGTCAAACTGATGGGTGTGGCGGCTGCGAAATTGACAGCGTCCTCAAGGCATTGGTCGAGATTGAAGTCGGGGAAGTTGGAGAGCAGAGTGCATATGCTCTCTTGATTAAGCGACTACAAATGAGAATACGCACCTTGCCGAATTAAATAAGCTCATATTAGAAAAAGCGATTCACTTTGAGTGATGTATACATCGCACTGATAATTGTGATGCTATTACCTAGTTAAGGGCCGTAGTACTAAAGTTGGAAGAGAATATTGGCATTCTTGGATTTTTCAAAGATAATAGTAGATTCACTACTCCTCTGTAGTAGATCTGTTTTAAAACGAAATAGACACCATGGACAAAGGTGAAGCATGGGGATGAGTTGATGCGAGGGATGGAAAGTCGGCCAGGTTTGGGTGTAACATTGAAATCTCTCAAATTTGGTGACTAGGCTTGCACAGCATTTTAATAGGCAAACTGCTGGGATATAGTGACCCTCAAGGACGAGCAAAAATCCCTTCCACATCGAGTTTGATTAAAAGTCAATTCAAAATTCCTAATAGCTTGAGCATATTTCAATTGAACACCACCCAAGCGATTGGGTATGGGAAATTGATGCATATAGCTGAGTTTCGATGCCCCTTTGGTGGAAAGGTCAAGCCACAGACTACCATATATAGCAGAGAAAGTATTCAATTTTGGATATTCGTCCTAATAAATTAATGGATCTATGAAAATTCAATGTAAGTGGGGTTACAGTAAGAAATAAGGTAATTTCAAGGCTTTAAAACCAAAGGAAGGAAACACTACCATTTATAGGTTGTCTTCTGGATAAAAAATGCAAGATTTCCACCTAGGAAACCCATTTAAACACGAAAATCCCTTCCCATGGATCAAAGCAATCCACTGACCCAAATTATTATAGGATAAATTTTACCCGTTCTTAACAATTGGCACGCAGGCTTGATGCAACCATCTGCATCTTCGAACCTATCACTACCGGATTCATCTCCAGGCAATCGCATATTGCGAAAACCTTAGGAATGGTTCGAGGGAGGAAATGACTAATCCATGAGAAGTGAAATAACATGAGCCAATGAAGAATGTAACTATATAATCGCCATACAGAGGAAAAGGGGAGTAGCCTACCAGTAATCGACATTGTTGATTGACTTGATGGAAGATGGACACATATACAAGCATGGGGAGAGAAGGTGATGCAGCGAGGAGGCTGTCCCACAGAATCTCGACGCGATCTAGAGGCATGGAGTGGGCAAAGAGGGTGTAAATCCAGCCTGCAGTGAGTCCGGTGAGGGGCACGCCGAGACGGGCAAAGTGCGCCGCCACCGCAGGCACGTGGAAAGCAAGGAGGCGCAAGAGGAGAACGAAGTAAGCCTGCAGACCAGCAGTGAAGCGACGCCGCGAGAAGAAATTCACCAAGCGTGGCGAGGTCAGGAGGTTGGAGAGGCAGTGTGTCGCCACCTCGGGAGCGGGAAAGAAGAGACGCGTGAATACGGCGGCTAGTGAATCCATTCCCTATGAAAACAACAAAAACAAACCAAATGTAGCTAGTTGGTTTACTTCATTTGGTGCGCATACACGTTGTTATTGCGCGATAACCAAGACTACGTTTCCAACTAGTCGCGTTATCCAAGAATTATCTCTGAAAGCCCATAGGAACATGAGAAATGGGAACCACGGAAACTCATTCCTACGTATAGATACACAATTATTTAACATACCTGCGTGTATTCAAAGCGATCGTCATTAGCCAGCAATGCGGCCACCAAAACAGAACGAAGTCGTTCCTGTCCGAGCGGTGATCCAATCAGCAGATCGTAGGCATGACAACGTGGTAAATCGACACCGATCTGCCCCATTACCTGATCGGAGAGACAAACACCTTCATTGGGGATTTTCGAATGGGATGAACTCGCTGATATTGCAACGGAGAGCGCTGCCTCTACTTTCCGTCGACTGGTATCATCCTGGTAGCCCGATTCAACACCCAGAAGGGCTGCCCAAACCTAGAGTAATGAACGCGATATTTTCTAGAGTTGCTCTTACAAAATTTCCATTTTCCTAACAAAAAAGTTCAGGCATTGAAGGGAGTTCACCTCTGTTCTGAGAAATGGCGGAATGTCAAATCGGGCCTCAAGAAGCAGCCGTGTGGCGGTGGACGGCATCCCAGCAAGAAGACGTCGAAAGAGGCACACACGCATCACCTGATATTCCACATCAGCCTGCTTCACTAGCACTGGCTGGAAGATCATCGCGTCACGGGAGTCGGCAACACTAAGCTCGTGTTTAGGCAAGTGACTCAAAAGCGAAATGCCCTGATTCTGCTGCTGTTGCCAACAGTCCTCAACACCAGTTAGAGCGAGACCATCAATTACGCTAAGTTTGCCCCCATCATCCCCATCAAGGCAGGAATAAGAGTGGGGGAAGAGAAGAGGATAAAGGTACTTTGGTGGCATACGAGCAAGACGCTCGAGAAGACGATCAGCTGGAAGTGGTACGACTGTGGGGCAAAACCTGTAGGATAAACGATAAATTTCGTCCCCAATCGGGAGAAAACATATAGAGACAAGGCAGAATCATCTCACTTTAGTCGAGTGGGCTGACTGTCAGATGACCAGAGCTCGGAGAGTCCACACCGAGAAGCATGTTCGGAAGGAAAGAGGCCGGTGAGATATAGAGGTAGACGAAGAATCGGCGGTCGAAGGCAATCGTTGCCATTGACTCCTTTGAGGAAGGTAGGAGCTAAATCCACACCACCACCAGCTAACTGCCAATAGTAGTAACTCTCAGCGGGATCATCTCGAGTCTGCAAAAAGTGAAGCGCCTTTTCACAGTCATCCGAAGATTCCCCCTCTTTGTCCTCCCTATCTGGCTTCCCGTCTGCGTCTTCAGTCTTCCAAGACGATTTATTTGAAAAGAGGGGTAAGAAAACAGTAAGAGACCTTCAAAGATCAAATTGTACAGTTGGAAGGCAGTTAAAATAGTACAGTGCTCACAAAACGAAAATTGGCCCGATTTTAAAATGGGAAGGAAGGGCCACAAGCTGCAAACGGGAATACAAGGTACTTGGCTGGCAAAACTCAAAACATCCGAGAAATGGACTAGCCTAGATACATGAACACTAGTCTACGATAAGGTAAGGATTCCCTATTAGAACTACGGCTGTTTTCACTCACCATACTTGTTGAATCAAAATCAATCTGGAAGTCATTAAAATTTTCTGAAAACTTGGATGCAATTTCTGCCAATGGGAGCCGATGGCGAGCGTCAAGTACAAGACATAACTTGCAAATGTCGTCAAGTGTGCTCATCCATTTGCTGAGTTGAGTTAAATTTTCTCGATTGGACGAAGTAATGTGAGCGAAAAAAGAGTGGTCGGAATCTAGGGCATTAAATAGTGCCTTGAGCAGTATTTCTGGACTGAAGATTTGTAGTGGGAAATGCAAGAGTTCGGCAAATATCAGTGCTAATGACCAAAGATCAGATCGCGAGTCAAGGGGACAAGGCGGCTTAGCAGATTCTAATAACTCCGGCTGCAAGCACGACTTAGAATACAAAAGCGCTTCGGGCGAGGAATAGCGTAAATCCACAACGGGAAAGTCGACGTCTGACCCCCATCGTGAAGCGTAGAAGATTCCATAACCAGCAATCTTAACTTGCTCAAAATTATCGATGAGGATGGATGATGGGTTTAGGCACCCGTGCACAATCCCATGAGATTCCAAATAAGTCAGGCCGTTTAGACACTCATGAAATCGCTTCAATAGCCAGATGAAATCAGACCGCTTTGTGACTGGGGGATTAAGCTGACTGAAGTCAGATGCATAATGCTCGGTAACAAGGTAGACGCGTCGATGTTTGTCGCATTGGGCATCAAGGTAGCGCACGATATTTGGATGGCGCAAGCGGCGAAGGTCAATTAATCGGGAAACACAGGACACTGTGCTAGGAAGGCGGGAGGATTCATTGGAAGAGGGGACTTGGATAAAGGCCTCACTAGCAATAAGGCAGGAAAGACCAAGATTAAGACGTGTTGTCCGAAGCTTGTAAAAGGCGTCCTCAATGCCCATGACTGGAAGTGCAACATACAAGAATATGGACGTAAAACCAATGTGACTAATCACTTGCACACATACGGATTCGAGGACAGCCAACAGAGAGGTGAATTTAAGGTGAACAGAGATAAGTCCTTGTATACCTTAGTGCAAAATCAAATGACGAAGTGAAGAAAAATAGATACACAATTAATAATGAGATCACGGAACAATTCATTTAAAACGTGGTTTAATAATAATAGCTGCGACGACTTCTGCAGACGAATAACTTCGTACACATTGAATAAACAAACCGCAAAGTCCCAACAGTCTAATTGGCTAATAAAGTCCTAAAAACTAGGGCACTATCACCTTGTCGAGTCCCCTTATTAGAAGGTCACGCACTTAAGGAATAGGACAACATCAACGATTATTATTTTAGTAAATATGAGGTCTGTGATGATAGGCCTGTAATGCAGCGTGAAACTACAGATGATACTTCTTTAATAGCATGGAGGAGAAAATTGTTTTAAGGCTTAAATAAGCAAATAGTTTACTTCATCACTTTGCGAACGTCACCATGATCTGCACGCAAATGAATCGTTTTAGTGTTTTGCTTTCCTGAGTGTTTTAAACAGTCATTTTCTACCCGGCCTTTATTGTTTGGTACGTTGGTGAGCTGCGCTATGTTTCGGTTGGGTTGTGCTCACCGACTCCTCCGGCCAGCCATGCAAACTATAAAGCGCTGCTCTCATGACGAGATTAAGTAGGTCATGACCCTTTTTAATATCTAGGGTTTATTATCGTGATCACACACATTACGACGAAAAATCCGAGAGGGCTTTTCGCATCGGCAGCACGGTACTTTGGGCCTGGTTATCGTATCACTTTATTAATAACTGGAAAATGTTAATTGTAGGCTTTACTACTCACTCTTAACCATTTAGGGGCACGATCCATACCCAGAAAGAGAATCCTTTACAGATGCCGAACTCGGCGTGGAATGACTGTTAAATAATAGAAGCTAGCTGCTGCTCTAGTTAGCAAAATATTATTTTACAATGTGCAGCTTTAATGCCTCTACTGATTGTTTACTTCTTTTAATGGGCCGAG
Source organism: Taenia hydatigena (assembly GCA_036345935.2). Taxonomy (NCBI): domain Eukaryota; kingdom Metazoa; phylum Platyhelminthes; class Cestoda; order Cyclophyllidea; family Taeniidae; genus Taenia; species Taenia hydatigena. The sequence goes on from JADWOT020000003.1 coordinate 18,497,871, forward strand.
ACAGGGGAAGCACCGAACCCGAATTGTCATACCATCCCAACAAGCTCTTTTTACGGTCGATGGAACAGTTCCTCTAGGTTTTTCCATAGCCGGGAACGACTTGTCCTAAATCCGAGCACCCAGTCGCCCTATCACTGTTTTTCGCACCTGCTTTGTCCTCTCCTTTGACAGTCGAGTTGCACAATTTGATCGTCGAAGGAGCCCGCCATTACTTCAACCCTTTCCCGAGAGCAGTGAGTGAGGTCCACATGGACAATGTTTATTGCTGGTAATAAGGTAATTATTCAGATATTAAATTCGAGGTCAAGATAAAGTGTACAGCAGTTGGTTTGCCAATGAACGCACTAAGGGGTCGTCTAATGTAGTATTTCGCGGGATGAACAGACTGAAACCGGGTTTCTGATCGCATGGAACGATTAGGTGCGGCTCTGATCGCAGATTATCCTGGAACGGATCGTTGCGAGGCGATGCGATACCATTCCCACTCCCGTCTGTTACACCGTCAAGAGAAGTCTTCTGGTTCTGGGCATGCCTCTCCGTGTAGCAGTCACGGTCTCGCAGGGTTGAGATAACTTGACCTACGTGTTGAGACGGAAAGAATTGTGTGATCGCAGCTGTTGATGTGCATGTGTCTGGAGAAAGCAAGTCAAGTACCTAATATATTAAAGCGGCGCCACCGAGGATCCTCATGTTGAGCCAGGAGAGATAGATCCTGATCCGTACGGAAGGAGTGGCTATGGCAGGAGTCCTGTGGCAACGCCCCATCCGAAGTCCACAGCTTGAGTAGATCAGCTTTGGGAACACAGATGGTGGTCTCCACATTTAAAGCGGCCTTCAAGGATCTCACATGTACAGTCTCAATTGGATTCGAGAGATGAACGTATGCTGTTGTGAGAGGAAAACGGCGTTGTAGTATAGCTAACTGCCGTTCATGAAGTTGTTGAAGACAAGGATGTGATTACGTTACCTTTGCAGTCACCATGATAAGCTCTATTTGTATGTTGACGGCAGTTAACATGATCTATGTCTCAAACTCGATTCATGTCCGGGTGACTTACAATAGCCGGTGACGCCGTATACCAACCGATGTCGCCAGGTGAGCTCACAGCATCCACCACTGCCATTTGAGGTACTTTGACACCTCATGGAAGACGAGCGAGGATCTCTCTGAGGTGAGTCAAGTTGGGCAAAGAAGACCACGGCCCCGGCTCGAATCCACTCAGCGAGCCAGCGACCAAGGGAATCTGTACGAGTTCGAAAGCTGGGCGAAGCGCAAGACTGCCAGTCAGTGACAAAGCGGCCCACCACTCGGAGTCCGACAGAGCGCGAGGCGGTCGCTAGACATACAAGACCGTCGGAGCGACCGCGACGCCAATCCAAGGGCAGCAAATGTATGCGGCCGGTAAGGGGAATATCACCTTCCAGAGGAAGAAATTCGGCAAGAGCTGTAGAGCCCAGATGAGAGCAGGTGAGGAGATAGTCCACCAGTCGGCCTCCGCATGGGGCTAGCGGGGCAAACGATGACGTCACTTCACCAGAGGAGGAACAGGGTAGGCGAGGTAGCAAGCTGGACGACATCTTTAGGACTTGCTGACGTCTCTCGTTGAGAGTGGGGGTATTGGAGGGTATTGGGGAAGGTAAAACAGTGAGATTGGAGGTAAGCGGTGGATATTTGCGACGCAAGATTGGGAGATAGTTACACAAATCTTCCAAAGTGTGACTGTCCAGAAGATTACAGCCGCGCTGCGAAGTTGGAAATAAAAGCCCACTTTGAATGTCAACTGCTCGCGTCTAATCAATCTGGTCCAACTATTTCGACCACGATTTATTTACCAGATTTTGTTCAAGCAAAGCTACTTGATTCAATCTTGTCAAAACCCTACATCGAATCTCCTCAATGGGGAACCGCTAGACTGTAATCCTGTTCAGTGAAATCAGATTTTTCATTAAATCCAGAATTTGGCTCACCAATAAATTCACCACAGTGCTAGTCATCGAGTTGCCAGGGGCAATGTCGTGCTCACGCATGAGAAAAACATCACAATCGGAGGAGAGGTCATCAGATGCAGAAAAATATGAGGATTGAAAAACGGTGCAGGTGGGGAGTGAAGAGTTAGAACCATTTCTATCGGACTTCCGGGGTAAGGCTTCTTCTAGACTCGAAGACGATGAGGCCTGAGGCATGCCATTGAGTGGATTTTCCATCTGAAAAGTTCATAAATGAGGGTAAAGTCTCGACTCACTTAGAAGCGCAGAAATGTTTCCAAAAAAATATGAATGGTTTGGGGATTAAAAACACATAGCTTAAGCACATTCCTGCGGAACACAATTAGAGTCCAGTAAGTTGCTTTCAGGTTGTGGCGGAATGGATGAGGATATAAGGTTTCCGACAGCATCCGTATTCTGTTGTGGATTCGCAACCGAGACTAAGGCAGTCGATGGATGGTTGCTAAAATAATAAGAACGCAAACTAAGGGGCAAAATGAGCAAAATTCTGCACTTAAGATGAGCTTCAAGTTATGTCGAAGAAATGGAATAGTAGGGCGTTTGCAAAATCCTATCAAAATGAATCTTACTCAGTATAACCATTTTGAAGATCCAATAAAGAAGAGACAGGGGGAATGTCAACAAGTATGTGGTCATCCGAATCGGCATCAGATGAAGTGGGCGCAGAATCAGAGCGTACATCTAATTCGATAAAATCTTCACTAAATGCAAGTGGCCCATCACTTGGAGTAATGGGCTGTTCAGTTTGATCGCCGCTTTGAGAACTTCGCCGAACTAAAGCGGACGGTGCAAGTAGAGGATGACCAAAAAGAACATTGGTGTAATACATATCCGTAGAAGAATGATCGGAACTTGGCGAAGAGGATGACGCTTGCATAGCACTTTTCACTTCATTGAGCATTGGAGAAGACAAAACGGATAATTTTTACATCACAGATGGACAGAAAAGATACCAAACAGCTTACTAATAATCAGACATGCACTAAGGAAAATTCAAGCTAGTGGACCCAAAGGTAATCAACAAAACTTGATCGACATTGCGCATAGCAAACGAGAACTGGGAAACGAAGAAATAACAAAACTACTCAAGACGACGTACACGAGGTTAAGGGAAGAATTTCCAAACCAGCGCATAGCGCTCGCACAATACTTACACCTTTAACATGGCATCCCAATTTAGTATGCAGGGAGGTAAGGTGGATAAAAATAGTTTCAGACGCAAAACTTTACAGAAGAAAGTCTAGCAATGTTATGAAAATGTACGGCAAAACGAAACGAGCGCGTCTGCCGGAGCAGGTAAGAAAATTAAGGGTTTTCATGTTTAGCAACAAAACTTTCGTATTTCAAGAAGTAAAAATTTTCGCTCTTCGTGCTGGATGTTTCTATTGCAATTTTCTGTATATTCTGAAGATTGTAGGGGCAGTTACTGTAGTATATATGACAAATTTGACACTTTTGCAGAGTTTGCCAGACTACGAAGCTTAAGAAACAAGTCGACAACCTGATAGCTGCATTTTCCTACTCAGAATGCTTTCTGTCTTGCTTACAATCCTTCATTCTGCATGTGCGTATATTGTAAGCCTTCCGATGTAACACAGGCTTAAAAATATAAGAAACGCGGCACGACTTTTAAGCGACCGGTCTTAGCTACGTGTGCTTTCCCTTAGCACGACGACCTTTTGATGAGAATGCAGTTCTTAAAAATATTTAAGTTGTATGCCCTTGTATCGCTTAAGCGAGCACAACTTATCTCGTCATTGCTAATTTTGTGCTTTTCCTAATCTTGTAGCATTCTTTTAGGTATATGACGCTCAATTTTTTGTTTAGATTTTCCTAAATGTCTGCTGAGCTTGCAAATTGGTGTGTAGTCTTGTCCATGTGGTGGAGTAACTTGTGCTGTGTTTTTATGACTAGTTTGGGAAGAAATGTAGCATTGCGTGCCGGCTTCCTTCTCCCTTTTTTTCTGTTTTTTGCAAGTGTTTTTATCTGCTCTTTATGCTACTATGCCTCAAGCTTGTGAAGACAGTTCGTGTCTGTTATTTTTAATCACTTTTAGGCATCATATGACGGGGGTTCAACAGTTGGCCGATCCTCCGATCACTTCTGCAGTGGAAGCTTGGCAGAAAGTGATTGCACTTGACGTCTCTTACTTGCATAAACGTGCTCAGGCTGCAGTCCATCTAAATCCTGCTCGTTGGAATCTCTATCTACGCAGACGATACCAGCTCTCACAGAATGCTGCCACGCCGTTTTCTGTCAATCGCTCTGAGTATCTCTACATTCGACAAAATCTTCTCACTCAAAAGCGCGTCAAATTATTCATGAGTTGCCTCGGTTACCAAGTCGTAGAATATTTTCTTCCATGGTTTATTTGTAGTCATCCCTATTGATTTATTCTTATTGAGTAACTCATGGCTGCTCTGAGACTGATCACTAGCATTTGAGATACATTCTCTCGTAGTTAGGGAAACGGCTACAGATGAGCTCTCATATGTTTTATTATCTTTGTCTACATAGCCTCAGTTAATACATTGTTTTAAAAGGAGCTTCTCGTGTGAACTCCATCAAACTTTGTGTCTTTATTCACACAGTTCACATGTTTGCTCATTTAACGCTTTTCTGGGCTTGTCACTCATGATTGATTGTTTCTCCTTCCCCTTTTTATCTCATTCACTTCTTTCTATGCTGATAACCTTGGTCTATCGTTTCGTACCTGTAACCTTGAAATTGTTTGAATGTCGACCAAATAAGGTTTTATCAACCTACGTTTGGGTCGTCTTATGGAAAAATCAGTCCTCATTTACTGTTGGAACTACCTGTATTTTTAGGAAGCTTCTATGCACATTTTTGTGCTCTTTTCCCCACCTTCTTTGTTTTATTATCTTTTATTAACATTCCTGTTTTTTGGATCACAGATATGGGCCCAATTCGCGGTCGCCTTCCAACGCGGGCACAGTCACACCTACCATGGGGGCGACGCCCTACGATCTGCTCCATCTTGATAGCCATCAGCGTCACTCACTTTCCCACTTCTCATCACCATCATCTTCGACTTCTCAAGTACGCTCTCCTTTCATTTTTAATGTTTATTAAGAAAAATAATTGCTCCTTGTACGATTTGTCCGTTTCTGGTGTCTAGTTGAGATGATACTTTGATGGATGCAGGTGCGAGTTTATAATCGCCCACTACGGCTCTCAACGGCTTTCGGTTAGCCCTTAAGTGGGGGTAGATGCAACCCTTCAAAATAATCTGTTTCGGCGTGCATGGTACGCCAGTTTTCCTCTTCCGTTTTCCGGATTTTAGCTACCCCTCACTGAGACCTCTCTACGACGAAGGATTGAGAACGAAACTCCCGTCAGCAAGGGCTACGCTTTTGCGGGAATTGAAACCATCTTTGATCACCACAAGGGTATGTAATCCTTGCCTGATAAGACATCATGCGGCTCACTATAGTACAAGTTCCACCTCCTCGTGGGGTAAGCTGTCATTGTCGTTAACATACGTAGATTCAATCACACGAATCCGATTCGCTCACAACGATTCGCATCGGCTGGCTATCGCCTCGGCTGATGGGACAGCATCAATTTGTTACATTTCGGAGTCGAAAGGGGAGGAAACGGCGATACCGCACAAAATCAACTACCTTGAGCCTCCGGTTTCCGATACCACGCCACCCACAACCCTGACGCCTCCACCGGCGGCGCTGATGGACGTGGCATGGTCGCTGGCCAATGACTTTGTCGCTACTGTCAGTCTGGATGCCTCGTTGTGCCTTTGGGACGTGCAGCGTCAGGGCTGTCTTACACGACAATTCCGCGACGTTGCCTCGCCTGGGGGAGGCCTTCTCGTCTGTGAATTCCATCCTGTTAATAACAACTACCTCGCTCTTGGAGATACGCTGGGTCTTGTGCAGGTATGCGCCTTCTCGCTTGGATGTACTGCCCATTTGCTCTAATCAGCAAGAAAATAAGCGATGGGCTCAGCTGGTGGCGTCTACACAATCTGTTGAAACCCCGTCTGCTCATTGTGTAGGTGCTGAACCTCTCAACTGGCCGAGTTGTAAAAAATGGTCGTGACAAGTTACACATTCCGCCGCGAATGCGAATAAGGTTGCCACCGTGTCGCAACCGCACCGATCTCTCGCACTACTTGGGCCGAGGATGCGTCACCGCCCTTGCCTTCGATCCACACTCATGTCGCTTGTGGGTGGGCACCGATCTGGGCGTGATTCAGGCCTACAGTTGCAGCGAAGCCACCGGCGCCCTAGCTCGCCTCTCCCGCCTTACTGTCCCTCCGCCTCCCTCCACACCCCTCCTGCCCAGTGTCACCAGCCTCGCTTTCTGTTCCTGGCTCAGCTACGAGGACAGCTCCTGCTACCTTCTCGTCAACGCCGCCGGTGTAGGCCTTCTGCTGTACCACGCCCAACCGGACAGTGGGGAACTCGAACTACACCAGCACTTTGATTTGCCGCATTCACCCCTCTGTAACCCCCCAGTCACCAACTATGGCCTCCACCTTCTTCACTCCTGCTTCGCCCCACTCATCTCCTTCCGCGCCTCGGGTACTGCCTGCGTCATCTCGGCCAGTGAGGACAAAGGCAGCGTATACGTCTTTGAGGTGCCAACAAATGCCACCCACATACAAGACAAGAAGCGGAGCGGCGCCGTTGTTACCCGTTTGCAGGGTCACGATTGTGAGGTCGGCCGGACGGTGATTGACGTGAACCTAAGCTGGGACGAAAGTTTCTTGGCCTCGGCGGACGAGGCCGGGATTGTCATCCTGTGGAAGCGTCAAGCCGCGACTTGACCGTTGGCCCTGATTGTTTATTCTCGTTTTAGCTCTCCCCTTACCTGTTTGTTTTTAACCGCCACCTCCGGCAACAAGAGAAACACTATTAGCGGAAGGGTTCATCCGGCCTAAGCTTGCAACCAGTACTCACCTAGCATGTCTCAAGGAGACACAGGCGCCGCAGTCAACCAGCGCATAGCACTGCCACAGTCACCATCACATTTAATGAGACAGGGAATCGCGAGATTAACCAGAGAAAAATAGGAATCCTCGAGGCCGCTGTGCGCATTACAACTCGTTTATTGTAACCTTTACAAGCACCAGCACACTATAGCCAGTTCTCCCTCGAGCAACCACAGTGGTATATACAAATACGGGAATCCGATGTTTGAACACAGAAACTAGACTAAAATTCGCGCCTGTGATACTTGTTCGGGTCGTAGAATGAGGTGACCACAAGACGGTTGTCGAACTTCCTTCCCGTCAGAGCAGTAGCCGCCTTTTGACAGTCGACCAAACTGGCAAATTGAACGAAGATCTTGCCAACTCCGGGAACCTCCACACCAGGGATGGGTCGTGGTATTTCCACGCTACTAACGATCCCGTACTTACTACACTCCGCTCTGACATCCTCAACGATGTCTTCATATTCCTCGTCATTAGTCAAGTCCTCCGGGTCAACCATATTTAGGAGACACAAAACCTCCGTTGGAGGGCCACCGGAACGGAAAATTATGTTACCGGAGCCGGTCGTATTCTGTACTAGAGCATCGTTAAGACCAGGCACTTGAATGAGCGGTGGAGGCATGGCGCCACCGGCGTTCTTCGCTCCCACACTGGCGCGCTGGACAATAAGCTTCTTGTCACCAAGCTGCATCCCATTCAGACCGGCGCACGCGTGATCAGTAACATTTGGATCGACATACTCACAGAAAGCGTAGCCCTTTGAAAGACCAGTAGAGCCATCTTTAACTAAGTTAAATCCCTTCAACGGACCGAAACTCAACAGCAGCTCCTTCACTTGATCTTCATTCAGATAGTTCGGCAAACCTCCAACAAATATTTTGTGTGGGGAATCCTGCACAACTGTGCTTACCACTCCAGGAACAATTATGGAAGGAGTTTCACTGACACCAGGCAATGGTGCATAATCGCGAGGCCTTCGTAGCTTTAAAGCCTGGTTATGGAATAGAATCCCATCCAAAGCCAGACCTTGAGTAGTTTCATCCACAGACCTGAATTCCAAGAAGGCAAAATTCTTCTCCATATTAATCTGAACGGCGATGATCGGATTCCCTTCCGCCTGGACAAGATTTTGCGCTTTCATTTGCTTGTTGAAGAAATCCATCATATTCTCTTCCGTTGCAGTGAAAGGAATGTTACCCACGTACAAGCGACGAGCCTGACGACATACAGCGCTTCCAGCGAATGGTATATTGGTGTTAAGAGTGAGAGGCGCATTTGGCGTTGACGCAGGCATTGGCACTTGACCGGCTGCATACACATTGACAGGGATCTGCCCCGAGGCTTGAAGCGCTTTATATTGTTGAGGTGTCATATGTTCAAAGCCAGGAGGAGGGACGTCCCAATACTTGTACACGATGCGACGGCCTGAAGATCCCGAACGATCTCGAGAGCGATGGCGGCGTCGATGACGGTCACGCGAACGACTACGAGAACGTCGACGACGCCCTCGACTACTGCTGCGAGATCGGCGCCTATCCCTTCTGCGATCACGTTCGTAGCGCTCCTCCTCGTTCTCATCATAATTTCGTACACCATCACGATCATCGTCGTGCCTAAAATCGACGAAGCAAAGGTTGTAACGTAAAACCAGACCAAGTGTAACAAGTTAGGTGAAAAAACTGAGGCACCTTCTTGGTTCCTCTTCCTTCAAATTTGATCGGGAATCATCCAACTCATTTTCGAACGAAGGATAAGATCCGTTACCCTCCGGAGGTGGAGCCTCGGAGTTCGGAAGAGGACTGTATTCCCCCATTTTTCAATGTAGAAAAACCTAAAATCAACATTTCAGAAAGTGGGCTAAAACAGAGAACAGAATATAAATTGGACCACTGCCTTTGCGCGAATTCTGAAGATCCTTTAGGACAACATAAATCTCAATCTGTCAGTACCAGTGTTATAAGCGTTTGTTTGATGTGAATACAATGAACGTGAAATGGTAACTGCTGAACTAGAAGACGACTAGTACAGGTTCGAGCTTTAGTGAATCGCAAAAAACCTCGAATAGACCAAACTCACTGGACAGTGCGATCAAGAGCGAAATTGAAACGACCAATATGGCACTGTCATCCGACTTAACAAACCAATTGAGTTAATAAAATCAGGTAAATATCATTCTCTGTCTACAGCGTGTTTGTGCAAAACAACCATTTACATACATTTTCGTGAAAACTGCTCTTTAGAATATGAGTAAATTGCATAAAATCGAAAAAATTTTTAATGCATGGCAGCCCTGTTTCCAGTTTTTGAATAATTCACTTATTATTCTTTTATATACAAATATTTTTACACGCAATATTATCTAATCAAAGCATTACGTGCTGAAGCACTTCGAAGAAAAATCATTTACATAAAGCCCCTCGCATCATATCGATTTTTGTTCAAAGCTACAAACACTTTTCTATGTCCTGTTTTACCAATATTTCTTTTATCGTTTTAGTGATGCAACTGCGGTAAAATGCACGCCTAGTTCTCGCTGTGGCATGTTTTAAGCTTTAAGATTTGACGGATACGCAATTTTATGGTTATCTTATCAAAAAGTGGTTTTCAGTACGAAAAACGTTTTTTTTATCACCGCTCTATCTATGGTTGTAATACTTTGGTTGTTAGAACTGCCGTTTTCTGTCAAGGTCACAGAGGTGGCCATATTGCCCTAGCTGCGTGGGCTGGCCTCTGAGCCATGCCAGCAGCCTTTTCCCCTTCTGTCCGGTGAATATATGTATTCTACGCCGCCACTTTGCCTTCTTTTGCCTTAAGGGAGCCTCGGGACGCTACAATGGTCTCTTATAAAACAGTTAGCACGCTAATGCTGCATAGCCTTTTGCGCAATGTCAGTCCTTAAATCATTTGTTCCACACATCTGTGTTAATTTATTAGACGTAGTTTATTGGTACGCATCACTTCGACTTGCTATGGTTTGACGTTCGCGTCTTCTTTATGTATGGTTACCTTATTTCATCCCATCATAACAGCAGTACGATTACCATACAATGATTTAATGACCTACTTAATCGTCTCTTGAATCTGTGAGCACTTTGCAAGTGCTTTTGATCAGTGGCAGTATTCCAAGTCATGCTACGGCTTTCAAACTACCTTGCATATCAATACTAAATCTCCATGCGTGTTTATATGAGCGGTTCTTCTGTGTGAAAGGCTGAAGGCTTAAGTCAACCAGCAGACGTTCTTGCACACCTAGGTCTCTTTATTTCATAGCTTTATCTGACAGGAAAAAAGCGACATGGTCGAAAAGACAATACCTTTGTGCAAGAGGACTAGGGTGATATTGAAATGGAAGAGATTTCAGCGCATGTGAAAATTGCGCTGGATTCAGGGTCACCGAAATTTAATATCTGTTTAGTTATCTACCACACTGTTATAGTAAACAATACATGAGAATAGATGGACATTTGTTCCGACATAAACGCAAATAAGCTGCCAACTATATCATTTTGCACGAGAAGTTGTACCTCCATAGTTCGAAATTCATGTATCAAGGTCATGCCACCAGAGGAGATAGGGTAAAACACAAGATCTTATCGTACTACTTTTGATTGCTGGTTTTGGTTTAAATTGCCTAGGTGGTCACATTGCCCTAGTTCCGTGGACTGGCCATCAGGCCATGCCAACAGCCCCATTCACTTGGTTTGTTGAAAATATACTTTGCACTAGAGATATGCCATTTTTTGCCCTCAAGAAAGAGTCGGGACTCTACAATGTTTTCTTAGTCTGCTTTGCCACCTTATGGTTTAATGGAAGCTTCAAAACACAAGGTTCAGATAACATAAAATCAAAGGCGGGCTTAAGTGCGCAAATTGGAGGCGATACTACAGAAAATAAGCCAGTTGTTTAATGAGAACCTTGTTCACAATCTAAAGAAGCTCTTTGAGCTATGTACATTTCATAAATGTTTGCGATGTCGTTTAAGGTTAACAAAAATTTTGTTGAGCCATGCAAAATGAACAGGCGAAACATTATGATGAGATAGCCACTTGGTGTAGTACTTTGTTTGTTAGAACTGCCGGTTTCTGTCAAGGACACAGAGGTGGCCGTATTGCCCTAGCTGCGTAAGCTGGTCTCTGAGCCATGCCAGCAGCCTTTTTCCCTCTGTCCGGTGAATATATATATTCTACCCTGCCACTTTGCCTTCTTTTGCCTTAAGGGAGCCTCGGGACGCTACATTGGTGGCAGCGGAAAGCGGACCCGACTCTATAGGGTTTTTTTAAATCCAGATCTCTACCGCCTGCGGCATGTTGCAGCGGTGCGAAAGAAGTGCATGTGCTGCGGATGGGCCATAAACGACGTCCGTCTCCGGCATCTACCCCTTCTCCGTGATCTACAAGAAAGCTATCAACAACTGAAGCGACACTAGCCATGAACCAACTGGAATGTTTCGTTTCGAAGATTACCCCTATTATACTTGTCTTAGAAGATCGGCGTGCTAACGCCTCCCTACGAACATACTGATGGTCGGCTGAACCACTTATTCCGAATTTTGTTTCCAAGCTAGCCGAAACTCGAGGTACAATGAACTGTCAAGAGGGATCACTGACGTTGGTGTCAAGCGTCGCCTCAATCGCATCGAATGTTGGCGACTGGCATGGTTAGCTCGCGGGTGCTTGTTGCAGCACCAAGTATGTTGTGATGGCTGACACGGGAGGTGTATGAAGGGGCGGGTCGGGAACGACGCTCGAAAGAGGAGAGGGGCAATGTAGTACTTTGTTTGTTAGAACTGTCGGTTTCTGTCAAGGACACAGAGGTGACCGTACTACACTAGCTGTGTGGGCTGGCCTCCGGGCCACGCCAGCAGCTTATTTCCCTCTGTCCGGTGAATATATGTGTTCTACCCTGCCACGTTGCCTTCTTTTGCCTTAAGAGAGCCTCGGGACGCTACACTTGGACCGTTAGAAGTAACGTGTAATTTCCCAATTATAAAAAACATCGGTAACCCATTATACGTTTTTTACGATTAAGCTAATTGCAATAGTTTGCTTGATTGATTGCCGGATTGAGTTACGATCCCTTTGGTGACCATGTCGCATTTGCAGCGCTGGCTGGCATCTAAGCCAAAACAGCAGCCACTATCCGTAACAGTTTGCTGAACATACATACATATTCTGCTTAAGAATCGTGTCTTTATTCGTCTTTAAATTTCGTACTACAAAAATTTTAGGGCACTATCATTTATTTAATGCGCTACAAAACACTGATTATGCCAGTTTTCGCACTTTTTTGTCGCGCGTGTTTTCATTCAAGCAAATTGGTATGCACTTATAATCCGTTTTTACCAGAATCGCGAATATTACAACAATTACGTAATGCGGCAAAATTTTGACCTAACCAATGACAAAATCTTGCCTTGACTTGTTAGTTTTAAAATATTTTAAAAACACGGTTTTTTTAGGGAAAGGCATTTTTTGCGATTCTTCCCTTTTCAGGATAAGCTTGAATTTTTAGACCAACAGTACTTTTGTTTGAATGGGTCGATGGCAAATAGCATTTTTCTGAAAAGATGTCGCATCCCTGGTCTTACTTCGCTGCCTCTGGGTATTATCAGTATCCATACTATGGCGTACGTTGGTTCGTTTTTTTTAATCGCTTATAGGCGTTTGGATATAACGCTCAGACAATCGGTGACAGTCGGTCTCAACAAGCCTCTGATGGATCTGGGACTGCCACTCAAATTCCTCAGCCACCTGGTGCACAAAGCGATAGTACTGTTTCATCCGCTCCATCGACAGTTACAAGTGTGGCTCCTCAGTATTCATATGGCGCTTATGGCGCCTATTTTCCTTATCCTTTGGGGACTTATTCTAGCGATCCGGCGATGGATGCTGCTCAACGATGGAATGCCTTGAACTGTCCATATTATGGTTATTACTCCGGGACAGGTACTGCTGGGTCTACTTCAACCACCATGAGCAATCTAAGAGCAGATAGCAGATTCAGTAGTCAAAGTACTGACATTTCGAAGAAAAATATTTTTTAGATGGGGCTGTGAATTCTGCAGGGTCTGGAACTGCTACTGGGGATAGTAGCGCGTCTGCTGTTGGTGATGCTTCAAAACTCTATGAATCGGGAGGTGGTGAGAGTAAATGGAGCCCTGAGTTAAAGTAATCCGCATAATATAATAATACGTTAGGAATTACGTTCAAAGGGCCTTCCTCAGCACGGAGACGCCCATTGAGAAGGATCAAATGGAAAGGATACTTCGGCAGAAAATCGAATACGTGTTTCGTAACAACGTTTCCGTTGATTGGACCAAGGAACCCATTCCGACCATACCCACTAAATGTCTCGCAGCAGCTACCCAGTCTACGGCGAAGAAGTCATCAGTAAAGTAGGTTGTTGTAAATTATGTGTTTGACTTCTCATGCGTATTTGTTACCATATAAGTGCTGTAGAGGCGGTTCCGTAAATATTTTGAAACCCCGCAATTTTATTCTGCTAGTGTGGTGCGCCCAGTTCCACTTCAACCATGGCGGACACGGGGGCGAAACGCTGGAGCTTTACCGACTGGTACTTTGGTTCGAACTCAACAGACATCGGTTCTTTCTGGCAAAGCCGATGTTGAAAAGTCTAATGTGGTGCCTTCACCCCTTAGTTCTAATAATCGCGCGACTGAACCACTACCAGCACCAGAACTTGCTGAATCTACAAAGAGAAAAAGGTATTTTCACCAACGAAGTGGGTCTTCCCGGTCGTCATCAACCTCCTCGTCTTACCGAGATGAGAGTCGCCAAAAGCGTATTTCTAGAAAAAGATCGTCACGATCGCCTGTGAGACCCAGTAATAAAAGACGGAAATATCATCGGGAGTCTGGTACCGACAGCGATCATTTAACAAATGACCGGTGGGTATCTAGCGAAATTTCATATTCGGTATCGAGAGATTCAGTCTTCGTTTAGGTATTTATATGTCTGTAGGTTGCTCGTTATTACTCCGTTTTCTACCGCCCGCCTATTCTGGGTATTAAGCTCATGACTGGCTGATTTTGCAAATCCGTAAACTGTCACGCGATCGGTTCTTCATGTTTGATAGGTTCGGGGGTATTATCACATCGCTTCGCTCGAATAGTTCTATTTTTTTTTCAGAAGGTTCTCGTAAGCTTGCACGTGCCTTAATTGTAGAACAAATTCCGAAGGATCGGACACCTCACCGATCTCAGGTTCACCAAAGGCTAGACGAGGTCGCAACAAAAGGCGCGTCGGTAGTGGTCGAAGGAGGCCAACTCCGAAGAGAACTTCACCTTCGCCCTCTACTGGTCGTGGGGGAAAGCGTGGTGGTGCTGTTTCCCGCGGTCGTGGCGGCAAAACTGCTGCTCAACAGAAACGGTGGGTTGCTCCTGATACGTCTCACCATCGGCTAAGCCAACGTGCTGATCGCTTTAAGGATCACCTAGGTGCTGGGTCTATAGCCAAATCAACTAGGCAGTTAAGTCTACTCGCTAGTGCCACGGACTCTGATATTTTATCGGAGAAGTTGGAGCAATTTAATATCGTTGGTACTATGCAGGAACTTGAGAAGCCCTACCTACGTCTCACTGCCGTAAGTTTTGGTTTCAATAACTTATTTTACCATTGAATGCAAAGTTTTATGCAGAGGAATGTGTATTATGTTTAGGCTCCCGATCCGGCTAATGTGCGACCTCCAGATGTTTTGAAGAAGGCTGTTGCTCACGTCAAACAGCGTTGGAAGGAACGGGGCGACTACCTATGGGTATGCGAGCAGTTCAAGAGCATTCGTCAGGATCTTACGGTACGTGTGCATTGCTAATGTTATTTTGCGTAAGCGGTCTGCCACTAAGGCGATCAAGGGATCTCACTTTCATTAGGTGCAACGCATTCAAACGGAACTCACTGCTGAAGTTTACGAGGCTCATGCTGACATCGCTCTTGAAGCTGGTGACTTGCAGGAATTTCACCAATGCCAATCGCAGCTCTCTCTTCTCCATGCGGAAGGTCTTGGTTTATCTCGCCGTGCGGAATTTACGGCCTATCGTCTACTGTACTACATATTTACCCAGGATTTATTGGGTACATTAGCGTAGAATTGCCATTTTAGTCAGAATTTTATCCATCTCTGAGTCCAGGTCTCGTAATGTACCTTAGTGTTGAACAAACAACCTAGTAGAGTTAAAGTCAAGTTTTTACGAAATCGCTCTTTTTCCTTTTTAGCCATGAGCACGCTCTTGGCGTCATTGAAGGATTCACAGAGAGCCAATTCCTTTATACGGTTTGCTCTGAAAGTTCGAGAGGCCTGGGCTCTTCGTAATTATAAGCGCTTTTTCCATCTCGCCTGCGACCCAGACGCTGTTGCTCCGTTTGAGACGAAAACGAGCAAGATGCGTGGTTGTCGACAGATCCTCTCCTGGTCCCTTGATCGGGAGCGCAAATTCGCTCTTAAAGCTATTTTTAAGACGTGCGTACTCCCACGAGATTCCTTTCATATTCGTTTTACGTAGAGGTGTATTTATGCAGCAACTAATTTTCTAGGGTAGGTTTACGGTCTGTAAGTTTCCGTGCATTGGATTGATACGTGTGGCTTCCTGTTCCATTTATGGGTTCCCTTAAAACATTTCTTAAACTAGGCTAGCGCGCTTCTTAGCCTGCACCTATGGTAAGTCACATAGTCAATACCGCTGCCCCTGATTGTCACTTAGACGATGCCACAAGGCAAGCACAAAAAGTCTTACACCATTGTCCATAATTTGTGTTTCTCTTCTGACAGGTTATTTGATTACAGTGAAACCTCTCATTTGCTTTCGGCTACTTATTTTACCATTAATTGGCGAATTTTTTTATCTCCCTTTTTGGTGGTGAATTCCCCTTTTTGGCCTGTCCCCGTTCTGCTCGCGTTTCCCCTTGATCTCTCTCGTCATTGACGTCTCCACCCGCCTTCGTGTGCGCTCCTCCAGTTATCGTCCGTACTTGAGTTTCGACTTTGTCACCAAAACCCTTGGTTTTGACGATGCCAGTTCGTGTGCTGGTTTCATTACTCAAGAGCTAGGTGTTGCTGCTACCACCTTGGAAAGTGTTGACAAAATAGACTGTAAGGAGATTTGGTCCCAGATGCGCCAGTTGGGCGCTGCGGATACAGTCGACCACTAGAACCGTGATGCTGATTTTAAGTTTTGAGCTGTCCTTTCACATGTATGTGCATTCTAGCCCTACGCCAGTACAACTTTCGTCCAAGACAGTAACTAATAATGGAATTTCAAAAGAGCAAAAGTATCAATGCCTCACGGAATGGTGCCACACTTGTCTTTCAAAAGTGTGCAGGACGTTCTTGTACATGCCTCGCATCTCCTTTACGTAGTTTTATACCCATTTTTTGAGTCAATAAACATTTTCACCAACCTTACCTTTTGCCGATTGACAGCTCAGCTTAAGGCAAGCGCATCAATAAGGCAGAAGGATTGTGCAAGGTTGTTTCATGCGTCAGCAGACGCCCTTGTGGCTCTCGACGTCGACCTTGCGGCTCTGTTTGAATCAGTCGAACTGTCAGGCACTGCGTCGTTTTGATCACGGTGGTACTACGCCATTTATTAATCTAGCTGCCGGAACGAAGGCTGACTTCCGTTGGAGTTGCGCGACATCGGAATCAACCCGTGCGAAACAAACGAGGCGTTCCATCCGCCTCTGCCCCCGAATGCATGGTGGGGCGCACGAGGGAGATTTCGCAGTAAACTGATTTTGAGGGTTGTAGGGCGTGTCTCGATTGTTTGTTTTGATTGGGTTTGTGGGGTGGTGGGCACCTACACCCAACTACTACATGGTCATTTTTCAAGCATTCCTGACCGCGGCATCCCTAGCTAAGCCCTTGAGCTCCTCCATCGTGGAACACCTTGCATTTTTAACTACGTGAAGTACATGTGCGCAGATAGCAGACAGAAGGAATACAGGGCTATGATAGGCCCCGAATTCCTTTCCTGTGATACACTACAATGAATGGCATTGAAGCGCCTAAGGGTATAAAAGTGACACGCGAATAAGAAATACTGCTGGAGTCTATCAGCCTACATCTGTAGCACAATCCGACGTTCACAACCCTTCCACAAATGCGACGAATTCTACATAACTGTCGGCCCTGGTACCACTTTACAGTGGAATTGAGAACACGTAATGCTGAAAGCGAACCACGTCGGCCGCATCGACCCAGCATGCAGGGTGCGACTTAGGCCAAGAATAAAGGTTCCTGATGGCCTCATAAAGTGCAATTGCTGCGACCAAGGTGTGTGGAATGAGAGCCGCAAGAACTGTACCCAATGACGAAAACTAAGCTGGCCACGCTTTCCTGTGCGATGAATCACGCCACACAAACATGTAAAAGAGCACATTCACATTTGCACCTAGTGGTTACGAGCGCAATGAACCTGTCACCATATCTGCATCAAAGATACGCGTAGATGTTCTTTGGAAAAATACAAGCATAACATTAATGGGACCGCGAAAAGAGCATTTCTTTCCGCGGCATACCACAAAAAATCCACCCCCTACCGATTGCACAATTACAAGCGAAGGAAATTGACATAAGACATTCGAAATCGGTTACATATATTGGGTTCTTTACAAAGGGGACAGGCAGGGTAGGAAAACTAGGAATTCGATTGGCGATCTGTACAATTAAAAATGTGATATCTCCTACACATTAATGAAATCGTGGGTCAAAGAAACCTCCACTGACCGGTGGTGGCTTCTGGGGGAACGACCGATCGTTGACATTTCCACCCACGAGAGAGGAATTCTTGAGAATGCTCGGAGTGGTTCTTCTTGGAGCCTCATTGGGTGCAAACCCAGCACCCTTAGAGTATATTATCGGCGGTTCCCCGGACAAATCTGTACAGTTGTCTGCGAATTCGTAAGGCATCGATGCTCTCACAGCACCCATTGAGGCGTGAGAAGGTCCTGAGGGATTGTACTCGATAAAGTTCCCGCGTGAGGAAGGGCCGGGCACTTCTTCAATTATCCGGGATCGTTTGAATGGCGGTGGATGTGCCGGTGGCAATTTTGGTTGCCGCTTCACGTTTTTGGATTGAGGACGCCGATAGCTAGGAACACCCATGTGATGGAAATCATCGTCCCAGCCATTACTGAAGTCTCTATGCTAAAATAATAGAAATCAGTGCATAAAACCCGTTGCATAAAATACGCTCAACAGTGAATAGCGTTTACCATAGATTCAGATTCAGGATCCGATTCATCGACAGACATGCCGCCAGGAGGATAGGCTGTACAGAGGACAAAACTGTTTACAATATGAGAAATAAAGCAAGATAAGTAAAGTATGATGAAAAACACCTTTGGGACGTTGAATCGGTGGTCGACGGCTACTAGGTGCGGCCCTACTTCGCTAACAATACGAGAAAGTTAGAAAATGATACCGATACCTGAATCTGATTGCTACGATTTTGATGATTCGGAACGGCAGGTGATTTACCAGTTCTAGGAAATAATTTTGCTCAAATTATAAGCAAACTTTTTGTTATCCTGTTCAGCGTTATGAGCTGGTTTGGATTGCAGTGCAATCAACTTTTCCAACAAGAAGCTATGACGAGAAATGATGTTGATAAATGGAAATCATACGCTCTGTGTCTGGATATTTCTTGGAAGCTTTTGCGGAGACGATCTAATTCCTCTTTAAGGAGCTCGTTTGCCTAAAATTTTACTGTAGGAGGGTTGGGAAACGAAATACCATGACTTGTTCGCTACACAATAACTTCAGAGACTCATAACGGTCTTTCAGAGATGTATCTACAAACATATCAAGAAAAAGTGCATAGGAAGCTTACTTTCTTCCGATTCTGTCATTATGAAACCGAGAATGCCTTCCCGATCGTAGCAAATAATAAAGACCAGAAAGCCAGTTCACCGCGAATAGGAAGGAATGAAAAAAGCGAGCGATACACGCAAACACCAACTTATAATGGGTTGTATGTAATAAGAGCAGTCGACATGATGGCAGGCGGCAGCCATTATTTACAAGTGTGTCGCATGCAAAACACTGAACTAATAACATTTTTTATAAGTTTTTTTACAATTTTAATAAATATTTTTTTAATTATGTTTTGTTTAAATCTTCTAAATAGTTGTTGCAAATTATAAACGAAACGTTGGCCGGTATAAACTACTTGCGTGTAGTGCCCGTGATAATTTGGTAGATTGCTTCGCGATTTTGAACTTCTCAGTCCTAAATGCAAGTCTTTGGCGTTTGATGGCAAGCTGGAGAACTAAATACTTTTAATCCTATTTGTCTTTGAACTCGATGCTTTCCGGCATCAATGTCTGTATTTATGATTTCTTATCGGTGTTCTGTCCATTCCTAAGTTTTAAAATCCTTACATTTCATAGTATTTATTCGAAAGCATGCACTTGTCGTGTTTAAACTTGCTATTCAGCGTGTGCCCCCACAATTCCTATCCTAGTTGGGAATATTAAACTTTTACTTCATAGATGACACGGCACTCAAAAAATTGCACAGCTAACACGGTGTATACTTATCACGAACGTCGCAAAGATGCCAAGCATTCAGGATACGGTACTCAGACAGTTCGTTTAGGCAAGGATTCGATCAGAGCATTTGATTGCTGTTGCCTTACACTTCAACCAGCAAAAGATCCCGTCATCACTCAGGATGGTTTCATTTATGATCGTGCTGCTATTCTCGAGTACATTCTCTCTCAGAAGGCCGACATTAAACGGCGTCAGAAAATATATGCTAAGCAGTGCGATCGCGCTGCCCGTGAAGCGTTGGAGAAAAAAAAGGCTGCTCAGGACGAAAAAGCCCGTGCATTCATGGCCCTCAATACGCTCGATACGCATTCAAAGGCCTCAGCTCAAGCTGCCGAGTCGGAGGCCCTTGCTAGCGTCTCCAAGGGGACTTGTAAACTGACATCATTCGAGGGCGACTATAAACCAGGTGCGGCTGCCAGTTTCTGGACTCAAACTCCAAGCGTCAGCGATTCCTTAAAGCATGAAATCGATATTCCCAAACCTGATCCTGTGGTCCGTTGCCCTATGAGTGGCAAACCGTTGCGGTATAAAGATCTCATAACTGTCAATTTTACGAATCTAGATGTAGACAATGCTAGTTCTGGGAGCTGCAACACTGGAGCCAACGAGATCCGACGAGTTTGCGCGGTCTCAAAAGACCCTTTGACAAGCGCTACTCGCTGTTTCGTCCTGCGCCCATCGGGCGCCGTAGTGACTCGTGAGGTTGTGGAGAAGATCATCCGCAAGGAAATGGTTGATCCCATTTCCGGAGCGAAGCTCGTAGAGTCAGATTTGATTGAGGTGCGTGTCGGCTGCGGCGGCTTTGCTGATGGGCGCTCTGTTCTCACTGCCTCACGAGTTGCTCCCGTGATGCGCTCTTGATGTCGCCTTTTTTCACATCCGTTCCCTACCGTGAGCTCCTTCACTACTCTTAAATCTAACTTATTGTACAAATAAAAGTATATACACTACCTTGTCTAGTCTTTTCAGTATGTTCAATGCGTTTTTAGCTTTCATTCTAAGGGAAATTCGTCTCTTGCTGTGGTTAGGGGTTAGTTGAATTTTTGACAGGCTCGTATCGTTTTCACTGATTTCGTCACTGCTTTTCGCTTGGCCATTTTAATTATTTTTAACCAGACAAGAATTTGTGCAAGCTGCCGATTATGTAGTGCACTCACGTCTGTAGTTTGTACGTATCATATTCGACAGAACTAGCGCTTCTGTTGATGTAATTCTAAAACCAGGTAGAAGATGTTATCACATAACTCTCCTCGGAGAAGTTCGTTGGCAGGTACTTGACCAATGTTTCCCAAATTCGTTTGGACAGAGTCTATGGATCTCCTTGATCTAATCAGCGAAGAAGTTCCCTTGATCCCCTTTGAACTGAATCAGCTGGAGATTTTGGCTAATCCAGATACCTTTTACAATGCTCTAGAGGTAGGTATGGTCGCCTATCCGCAGCAGTTGCTTAGGATGGCGTCAAAACAGCTCGGCGTCGCATTGTTCTTGCAACCCTCTACCTCGGCACGGGAGAACTGGAAAAACGGCTCGTATGAACTGAATTGTCCTACTATTTACTGTTTAAGTAGCAACAAATGAACCTTATCTACTTTGTAGATCGAGGCCATTGTTATGAATAAAAACAATCCACGGGTAACCTTACTTGCAGATGCAACCCGTTCCACGCGTACAATCAAAGCAACTGTAGGGTTTGTGGATGTTCAGCAGCGGGGAGTGAACGAAGTCGCTTCCACTGCCACACAGCCCTCTCCTTTGTTCCTGCTTCAGCGCATCGCACAATTACCATCTTCCCGAGTGGCTCTCTACCAGAGTCATCGCTTGCGTGGTTGGACGCGCCGATTTTTGCCTGAAAGGTTAAACGAACTTTTGGGTCTTCAGCACATGAAAGTCCACATTTTTGACGACGATGTCATCATTAGTGGGTGGGTGTCCCATCACCGCGACTGAATACATTGTGTTGTGTATTCGAGGCAGGCAGATGTCTTTCTGGAACTAGGCTCACCTACACATTAGTTTTCGAGTTAGTCGAATAGATCATGAATGAGGTTATCCTGTTTCATCTTGCATGATATGTGTATTCCCCCTACCTTTTTGGTGACAAAAATTTGGATTAATCTTGGAGAGGCGGATTCACTATTGCCTTTATAAGTTGTTAGCATCTTCTCATTCCTAAACACCTTTCTTTGCCCAAAACAGAGCGAATTTGAGCGAAGAATACTTTAAGACGCGACAGGATCGCGCGTGGCTGTTCCGGGGTGTTCCATCTCTGGCAGACTTCTACTCAAATCTCATTGATATCATTGCCTCTTTGAGCTATCAGGTCACCCCAAAGGGAGAGCTTCGAGCCACTTCGAAAGAAACCGATCCAGAGTTGAGTAGGTGTTCTACCTTGACCATTGAACCGCTCTTTGGACCTCTATAGTTTCCTGTTTTATAATTTTCCTTTAAATGCTTGTTTTTTATACCTGGTTGATTGTTTGCTAGTAGTCACAATTGTACATTTTAAAACTGCTCATTTCATTCAAGCTCCCGACAAAAGATCATCCGGTTTGAAGCAAGAATTCTCGTGTCTTTTAGTCATAGTGCTGTCATTGGCATGTTCGCTTAAGTTTTGATTGAGATTTCCATTATAATGGTTAAGCATGCCTATCTCTTCCCTAGTATTTGCATTGCATAGCTATTTATCCGTATCTTCGAATAAAATCGTGACTTAGAATTAATCGCCTGGTGTTGGTGTCGCCAAATCTAATGTATCTCGAATCACTGACAGTTGACGGTGTCGAGATGCAGTTTCCCCCCTATCCACTCCCCGACACTTTTTGCCCCACCATGATGTCAGCTGTTATCGACGCAATTCACCACACTTCGGCTTTGGTGTGTGCGCTCCTTCAAAACCTGGCCTATCACATACCCGTACAACCGCCTTGTTTACTTCTTTTGCTTGAAAACGCTTCACTGACATCAGGGTGTCTGGAATTTCCCCAACACCCGTTGATTGCCTCTCCCGTCCCCTCGCATTGCGTGTTGTTGCGATGGGGAAAAAAGATTTATGAGTGTGGCGTTCGGGTCCGCCCCTGTGGTGGGGAATTCCTCAGAGGTCATGCGTGCATCCCTCTCTCTATCCCTCAATCTCTTCTTTGTTGGCTATTTTTCTCCCCTACTCCACTGGCCTTTTTGCACCTAGCAAACTTAATGTCGACTCTTCCCCTCTCCTTTCATCCAATCCTCCTCCATCAGAAAATCCTCTTGCTGCTGCTATAAGTTGTTTCATCCTCTCTCTTGCAAAGCCAGTACTAAGGCCTTCATCTGCACTTTGACCAGCCAGCTTGATTAATGAGTCGATGAGCCAACCCAAAAACCCGTTCACTTTCTTACCTAGCAAATGAAAAGGCCTACTGCAGCCTTTTTCGATCGCGCATTAAAGCCTTTATTACGGAGGCAAGGACGAAATGCGTTGCAACGAGCGCTCCAAGGGCCTGCGAAACTGCGGTCTTCCCGGTAGTGCAGATGGGCGCCTACGGAATACAGCAGGAGGTCCCTCTGTTGCAAAGACTCTTGCACTTTTTGCCCTCATGCGACCTCGCTTTCACCACTGGCTACTTCTGTCCCACGCACGAACTCGAGGTGGCAGTGACTGCCATTGCTCAGCGTTCTGGCCGTCCAGGCTCACAAGTTCACATCCTCTGTGCTGCACCTCAGGTCTGCCTCGGTTACCCTTCAGTGCCCTTTCTGTGCCTTGTCATGAACAGCCTCTGTGGCTGTATTAGCTTTGCTCCCTTGGAATACTAAGTTGGATACGTGTCGTCCTCCTCCCCCCAAAAGGCCAACAGTTTCTTTAATTCCAACGGCCTCTCCGGTGCTATTCCAGCAGCGTATCGTGAGATGCTGATCTCTTTCCTCCGACGCACCGCACAATTTCCCAACATTCACGTCCACGAGTACTTCCGTCCTGGCTGGACCTTCCACGCCAAGGGCCTCTGGTTGACCACGCGCGACGTTACCGCCACCACCCTCGCGTTCATCGGCTCCTCCAACTACGGCTATCGGTCGCGTGACCTCGACCTTGAGAGTCAGGTGGTAGTGGTCACGCGCAACGCGGAGCTGCGACGCCGGATTGAGGGTGAGCGGAGGCGGCTGTGGGATGCACGTCACATACGTCCAGTTGCATTGGAGAGGCTTTTGCGGCCTACGGAACCACGATTCAAGTGGTTTGCGAGGTGGACTCTACCCTTCCTTCGCCGCATCATGTAGATGTCTCTTTTGCCAATGCAATTTGCGCTCTAATCCTTTCTTATTTCGATCTGTCAGTCTATAGGCAGTCAACCGTGCCCTTTTACAAGGCCGATTTAATAGTTACCCTTCCGCAGTGACATTTAGCAATCGGGACGTTTCTGCTGGTTTATTAGTGGAGGTGGTAGTTGCCTTTGCACTTCCTCGCTCTTGACATCTAGCGTGTTTTAGTTATAGCGGGCTTAGTTGCTGAACGGGGAATCACGGATTTCTTTGTGTTTGTCTTCGTAAACACACACGTCTTCCGGCCATCTGGGTCGGCCGAATGTGTTACTTACTCTTACTAGCCTCTTTTCGCTCCAGCCGTGGTTTCGATTGTGATGTGGCAATAATCGGCTAGTAAAATCTATAAAGCAAGAAGTTTGCTCAGTTGTTTTAAGAAAACAAGATCCCGCTTTTTGATGTAAAACCTGGTAGATTGTTGGCTTATATCCAGTGATGACTCGCGGATTGGAAGTCACTAAAAGTGCTGGTAAATGTTTAGCTCTGGAATGCAACTCCAAGAAGGAGTTGAAGGTGGTTTATCTTTGGGTGAGAATGCTTTCGTTTCTCGCAGAGTGCGATGGCACGATTTGAATTACTTTCAAATGGATCCAAGTGCATGATCTGGTGCCTTTTGCTTGTGGAAGCGGTCTGCTTCGAGAGCGTGGACAGACGCACTGAAAGTCTCAGGCCTAGGAGGTACACTTTGAAGTGCACAGCAAATCTTGACGGTAGGATAAGTTTCAGTTCGAAAATTCAACAACCAGTCGTCAAAAACAGCCTTCTCAAAGCCGTCTTGTTTTGTCACTCCAGTCCAAATAATACCCGTACTGCTGCGCTGTGATGTTGATGCAGCACCGTGTCTCTCTGCGACCAGTAGGCACTAGAGTCTGGGAATAGCTTCATCATGCGATTGGTGCCTCCCTTCGGCGGTTCTAAGAGTTAGATTTGATGAGCGCTGGAACCAAA
The DNA here is from genome assembly GCA_036345935.2 of Taenia hydatigena. Taxonomy (NCBI): domain Eukaryota; kingdom Metazoa; phylum Platyhelminthes; class Cestoda; order Cyclophyllidea; family Taeniidae; genus Taenia; species Taenia hydatigena. The sequence goes on from JADWOT020000003.1 coordinate 18,522,660, forward strand.
CAGCTGCCAAGAGCCTTGGTTTACTGGATTGAAAAATAGAATACTGACCAGTGAGCCTAACACATTCGTAACCAGGGTCTGAGAGGGGATTCATCCACCACAATTCAGATAATGTATTTTTCTGCTATACGACATCAACAGTTACACTACCGAGCCGACCACAAACTGATAAAGAAGTGTCACGTATTTGTGACGCAGAGCCCAAGTAATAAAATTAGACGCTGTAAAGACTTCACAGCCATCGAAATCGGCGTTGAACGGATTCTCCCCAAAAAGCTGTGAAAATGGGAAGTCTGTGGGTAAGCCAACTACTTCCATTCGATGTGATATTAGCGAAAAGCCACATCAGAAGTGATTATTTCATGCCCACTTACTTCATGTATGCTAATGTCCATGCCAACTGAAGTGCAAAGGTGTGCAACCCTGCGGGCCATCATCACTCACAGTGGGAAGACGGAGCTCGTCAATTGGAGAAGGCGGACAATTGAAGTGGCCGTGTGCACCACGTCAGCGTCGTTGCGTTTGGCGTCGCCACGATTGGCTGCTCCTCGAGGTCGCAGGGCGCTGCACACACGCTGCCCCATCACAGCCGTAGTCTTGCCTAGTGTGGACACCGCCGCAGCAAAGCACCGCAAAATGAGATGTCTTCAATATCAGTTCCTCCTCTTGGTCCTCCTTGTACGTTTCCTTATTTACTGTTTTCCTCCCTTCCGCCCTTTTCCCATTTGTCGCCAGCCTCATTAGGTCACCACCTCCTTTGTTGCATCACAAATTAACACGGAGGGTTAGAGGTTAACTTAACTACTTCTACCTACTTTGGGAGTAATTTAGCATTTATGATTCTCATGATTTTTTGTCCCAAATTTCTCCTCCGAATACTTTACCACTTCAATTTATCAAGCTTGAAGGTACTTATGACTGGTCTACGTTCGGAAGGTCATTTCCGAAAACCGTGGAAGGTTTCGTTTTCTTGGCTAGAGGAAAGTATGAGGGTTTTGGAAGAAAATAAACTAGATTCCCCCTTGTCATTGATGCTCGCAAGGAATTATGGTTACTACAGCCATGCATTTGTTCTTTTTTTTTTATTGAAAACGTGGAATCCTTCACGCTGAACAAGAACACACGATAGAAGTGTGTTTTATGTTCACTGTCGCCATGCTTAAACCCTACGGAATTGTTCAATTCAAGCATTGTTAGGATCTACGTCGCCTGCCAAAGGTACAAGGTTGAGAGTCTAGTCCAAGGACGTGCGTTTTTCGGGCCACGATTTTGTTTACAAGACTCGTGTACTTCCCAAGGGACATGGTGAATTGGGCCCTGGTGCATGGTGGATTAGCTGCGGGGTAGAAGTAATCGTACCGCTTAATTTAGGTGTCTGAACAATCAAAGGCAAACGCACGGGGCACGTGATCCCCGTCTGGCGATGGAGCTGGTGCTTTCGCGGTGCCGATGGCACAGTTTCCCAACAGCGAATGCGTTACCTAGGACTGGGCTAAAAGAAGCCTTCTTTTTGTGGTAGACTTGCTCTCTGGCTAGTACAAACGGGATGGTCATTACTTAAGAATGCCATGTGTTTTTTTGGGGAGCGGCTTGTTTGGTGGCGATCCAAAACACATGACGTGTGCCTGGCATTCCACGCGGAAATGGGAGACCACTTGTCTATCGGGGCGCGTTTACTTGGGTGTTCTCCAGCGTGTTTGGTCAAAATCAGCGCCTGCACTTAAAGGAAGTTAGTTAAGTGGATGTAGGAGAACAGCGATGTGCAGGCTTTGGGAGGATAAAGGCTACGCGTCGTAGCTCTGTGTGCTTCCGAGGATTGCCAGTCTATTGATGGAACCTCTCCCTATTAATATTTTTTCCAAGGTAGCACCACTCTTAAGTGGTAAAGTGTTCACCAAATACTCACAGAGGTCTAGAAAAAGGAAATCGGATCGTATTTATACCTTTTGCGATAAAAGTGCGCCGCGCCAAGGGTTCCTCTCCTACCGAATGGCGTCCACAAACAACACTTTCCTCCATTACGTGTTCCCTTCCTTTTGGCGAAATTGCATGCAATTTTTATTTACTAAATACAGGGCAGTAAACTTCCTTACTTCTCATTGTAGGCTTTTACGGTCGTTCAGGTAAGGCTCTTTGACATTAAATTTACCCCACCCTTAGAATGTCTTCCTCCTTACTTAAGAATTCTCTAGTTATTGCCTTGTTTTCATGCACTCATTGAATGAATTTACCTCTCAATGCTCTAATTAAATGAGGAATAAGGGCTTTTTCCATCTACTCTAGTCCCAGCACACCTCCGATAATTATGGCTCTTCGTCCAATTCAGGTGTGTTTTCAATTCATTCTTTCACTTACTTTGAAATCAAAACCGGCTTATTTACGGGGACGGGTTGTTTGCTCCACTTTCCATCACTGAGATTTCGTTTTGGACTGAAGCATTTGTTTTCAGACTAGCGGTGTGCATAAAACACCTAGAGGATGTGAGGGACCGGCAGATCTCGCTAAAAGCGAGGTGTGAATCACTGTTTAACCCTAAGCACAACAATCCCATCGCATTGGATTTGCTCATACCAAGGGAAGACGAAGCTTTGTTCATTTCTGCCCACCAGTAAGCCATTCACCAACACCCACCGGCCTGGAAGGTCGACGGACCTAAATGCGCAGCGTCAGGTGAACTCTTGAGCAGAATGTGGGCATAGTTAAACGCCTCCCTCCTTTGAACGTAGTCGCAGTATGGTTCTCCATATTGGCTGCTCTTATTTAAGCCCTAAGATACTCCTCCACTCCCGAAGAGTTCATCAAAAGATACCAATCGTAACAGGGATAGTTCCTACCGTAATTTGCCTTGGCTCTATCAACTTTTGGCCATTATATCATGTTTCAAATGAGCCTCTATCTCTATCCAAGCCTTTGTTGCCGAGGCTTGTCATCCTACCGCTGAAATCTCCTGCTAACGCCTCAAATCTGTGTTTGGAAGGGGGGCAAAGATCGCGGCGCTTCTCCATTTCCAGGATTTGTCACCGCACTACCTACTGCCTCAACGAGGCATTTCTCACGGCAGGGCGATGCAGCCTTTAAAGTTAAATTTTACCTGTCCGACTTGACTGAAATTACGCCTTTTGAGTTTTCAGCTAATGAGGATCCGTGTGCGGACGTCAAATGTACTGTTGGAGAATACTGCAAGGAGGGAAAGTGTCACTGCTACGACTCCTGTCCCCCTGACTGGTTCATTCATCCGAACAAGGTGAGTAAACGTCTTGTTATGTTCTCTTCAAGATTGTGGACTTCGTTTTGTTAAATGTGGCCATAGTTTCAACCTCACATTGCGCCCGCAATGCTTGAGAGTGATCACGCAGTCGTCTTATTTGATCGCGTCCGAAATTGCAGTGAAGAACACTGTAGAGTCTCAAATGCAAAAGGAGGCTTCCGTGCTGTTGGCTAATGCATTCCCTAAGGGGTTCTATTGCCCTACAGCGCTTTATCCATCCCACATCAAGGTGTATGCTTACTCGATAATTGCCTTTGATTGGCGGCACCTCTATTTCATACCCTACCTTCTGATTGATTGAACTTTTGATGGGTAAAAACACTGCCTGTCTGACTAAATTTCTGCCGATTTGGGAGCCACATTTCTAACGAAAATTTGACTGGATTCGGTATAACTTTTATGGTTGTTACTAGGTTGACATTTGGAGAAGCACCCATAAATGGTCGACAAGCTTGACTATGGCTTCCTCTAGTTGGAAATTCGAGGAGAGCGATTTCGATATGAGAATTTTTTTGCCTCGAGAATCACTTCTATTTTTCAGACAACTTTTCTTTCATAAGACGCTTTATCAAAGGCGCTGTGGTACCCCGAGATTCCCTTAAAGACGATATAAGGCATAATACTCAGGCTGGTGGGGAGGGGGGAGGCTAATGGCATGGCCTGGAGGCCAAGTCGCCTGGCCGAGGTACGATGTTAGAGTACCCATGTGTCCTGTTGCCAAAAACGAGGCTTAAACAAACATCCAACGTATTACAGTGCCAGGCTTGAAGGATGTGATACCTGTGTTACATAGACTCTCTCCTCTCTTGAACGCCGGACCCGGCAGCCATCACAACGAGTCACCCACGAGTCAGTTCTGCCAGTCATGGAATTCGCGAACATGTGAGAGGATACTTGACTGCAGCGTCATCATTGATCCCTCTTGGCAATTCTACTTGACCTGGAGTTTCGCCCTGTTTGTGAACTGGAGTGAAGGAGGGTTAAATGTGCTGGCCATCACGGGTGTACATAACTAGTAGCAGTAACAAAAAACAAAGGATTTAATGCATTTCCGGGGTGGGTGGATGAGATTGTGCGTCTATTCTTTCTTGCTCCTTTTTTTCCCACCCCAGTGCTGCTCAACCGTATCTATCAAACTGGTAGAGGTGTGGAGAAGGTATCGCTTGCTCACACAAGTGATATTTTCATACGGGTACAATAGACAGCTCCATAACGGACTTTCCCAAATGGCTCACGGCTAGTTTCACCCCAGTTGTTAATTGCTTTCCTGCAGACAAGGTGACCGCTGTAGTTGCCAACGGTTGACATCACTTTCTGCCCTTCTGTTGGGGTTCATCACTGACTCTTCCATCCTCACCACGTGGACTTCTCCGCCTCGTTAAAGTTGATCACCCAGCGGTATAAATCAGACGCCCACGGCTTTTCATAAGTCGGATAGAATATGTATTGTCGAAGTAGAGAAGGAATTAAGGCTACTGGCATGACTTAGAGGTCAGGCCGTCCGTTTACGGAAAGTAAAATCAAACCAACCTAACGTATCACATCGTCTTCATGAAACACCAAGTGCATGCTTTTTAAAATCTGCTAGATTCAAAGTGGTAACCAAGGTGTTAGGACCGTAGTTAAAGAAACAGGAAAATTCTCCATCGGGAAATCAGAGCTTGTGGCATAGCATTCATCTTACCTATTGGTGAGTCGGTGCACAATAGGATGCGAGGGGTAGATGCCTGAACTTATCCGCTGCCTTCTCTAATAACTCAGGTAATCATCTCCATCAACAGTTTTGCCATTTAGAAGGATTCGTCTCTCCGTGATTAGTGGCAGAGACCGCTGACTACCAATGGAATACCTCCTGGCATTAGTAAAGATGACGAAAAGAAACGAACAGTGGCGCTTTCAAAGCGACTGGACTAATCACACTGGTGTGACTTGCAGATCTGCGTGGATGGGTACACGTACAGCCACACGTGCGACCTCTACCGCAACATCTGCTACTGCCGTGAGGGTGACCCGCGTTGTGGCGACGAGCGCTACTTCAACGGCCACCGAGCAGACAGCGACTCCATTATCCGCTATTTTGCCGAGTGTCAAGGTGGGTTTTCTTCCTCCCTCTGCCACCTTCTTCCAGTGCTCTCACCTTCTGGAACTTCTTCACACCTGCCTCCATGCTGCAGAGCTTACCACCAAGTGCAATTGGGCCGTGCAGCAGCGCTACTTCAAGTACCAATTCATTTTGTGGCTCCAACAGCTTCTGCGCTCAACGGTAAGAGGGGAAGCGGCGCCTTTCCTTTGTCTTTTTGCCGCCGCAGATAACAAGATTTGTGAGCATAAACACGCTTCCAGTCTGTAACTGATCTCTACATTGTTTTTAAGCCAACTGAGCCCAACCTTAGGGTTCAATTTGTGTTTGCCATACATTGACTAAATTGTAACCAATTCAGTGACTACATTTTGTCAGTTATGAGCTGAACTATTTGATCTTCAAAGCTCAAAATTTCATGTTGTTAAATCCCGAGCTTTTAAGATTTCGGTCCATTCAAGTTTATAACTTGGAGGCTGAGTAGGTTCCTATTTATTCTGGAAGGCCGATTAGGGTGGAGTAAACTCTCCCTTTACAAATCACAACAACATCGCGTCTGTTTACGGTAGCTTTCGGTCTCCTCCGACTATTTTAGTGCAATGTTTAATTCCCTTTGGGGAGTTATTTGAGCTTCGATTATTTCTTCTTGTTTTTATGGTCACGTCCCTATACAAATGCATAGACACTTCTGGCTCTTCGCCACTGTCAATTTCCTTTCATTTTATGGTGCAGTTTTTATGGTACCCTAGCAACCGTCTAAAGTATCATCGTAAAATTTGCTTTATGGGCCACACTCCAATGACCTTCAGTGTTGTTGTTTTTTTCCTCGTATACTCTTCCACGAGATTGAATGCCCCGAGTACAAAGGGCGCATCTTAAACATGTGGATTATACAATGTTTCTTGAAGGCATTCACACACTTGCTAGCATTTCTATGTTACTTCCGGTTCTGACTACTTAGATGGGCGCGATCCTCGTAAGCTAGCATCAATTCAAGGAATGGATGCCAGTACTTAGCAAAGTTATTTCATAGCAGCTGCAAAGTATCCCATTCGAATCTCACTAATTGTAAGATTTTTTCCGGGCTTGACTCCATGCAAGGCAAGGTTTTTTTAGAACACGTGGCCACCATTATAATGCACTTCTTTAGAATGCCGATCCAGTCCTTCAGGGAAGTCTTGTTGGTGTTACTGATAAGCCTCTTTTAAAGTAGCACAAAGGTACTTGTGGAGCACCGGCTGAAACTAAAACATGCTTCGGGAAATAAATGTCATTTAGATTTTTAGTGAAAGAACTATCGACTTCACTTCCATTGCTTGCTCCTCCATGAGGCACTGTTAAACCGAACGCCATCATTCTCGACTCGTTGCATCACCAGAAGTGTTTATATTTTAGCTTTTGTACTGTTGGATCCAGATCGGAGGTGTAAAAATAAGGGTAAACAGTGACCACCTGTTGAGCTGTAATCGCATGAATAAATTTTGGAAGAAAACGACAGTTTCGTATGTACCTTTTGTGTGATCATATCAACCACCTCAATTACCTTTGGCGCAATTTTTGAAACTGCAAATAACAACTCAAAAGCTGTAGTCTGACCCGGTAGACTAGATGCCCATGTATTAGCCAGTTTTGCCAGATTGTCATCGTGATATAGTCTCGGAGATGGAATTGAGAAAGTAAATATCTAGGGGAACGGGAGAAATAGGAGTTAGACAACTCTCAGGCATCGTCTTCTCTTGGACAGAACTACGGCACTGACCCGCGCAACGTGCTGCTGCGTCCGCGATCGGAACACAACTGGCTGGCGTTGGACAGCCTCCTGGCCAAGCATATCGGTCGCAACGGCGAGAACGCTGGACCACTTCTCAGCTTTGTCTTCTGCGAACTCGATGTCGATAAGAGTGGGTAGGCTATCCGAATCGTTTTACCCTTCTTCCACCTCCAGCTCTCAGTTCCTTATCTTCTTTCTCAAGTTCCTTGTTGCGGTTCCCTGATTCCTTGTCAATCATTAAAAGAATTTCTAATTCATTGCATGATTTAAGCAGGACACTGGAACATAAGGTTGATTTCAAATTCTCATTTCTCACGGTAGAATGATTGAGGAGAGAGAGTTGGCAATGCTGACGCAGGTCGCTCTGCCGACACTGGCTTGTCTGGAGATCTTCCTTGGAAATTGCATCAGCGGTCGAACGATTAGTCGCGATACTTGGTTCAACTGCTTTGAAATTGATTCGCGTGAGCTCCCACTTTACTTCTTTCAGCAGCGCCTCGCCTGAGGTCGTGTGTGAAGCCTACTTTAGTGCATTTGTTTCACCATCTAGTTTCATTACCTTCCTTGAATTCATTATTGTTGTCTTTTGTAATCAATGACAACTTGGTTAGGCTCTATCGAATTTGAAGTTATTTTTTGGCAAAAAAGTCATTTACTGTTCCCCAAAAATTAATAACGATTGGACTCTGAATGTATAGCTTCCGGTGGATGTGATCTTACAATGCAGCGTTGTAAGGCCTTTCAACAGTTCCCCAGATCCACTAAAGTCACCGCCTAATATCTCATTGCAGGTGATATGATAGCGTGCTCCAACTTTGTTTAACAGACCTACTGGATGCCTTCGCAGTCTCCTCTTTTTGGGCCGCTAAGGCTTTTTCTCTATGTTCGTCTCCCCTTTCTCTCCATATTCACCTCTCTCGCTAATTCTTCTTTCATATCGCTTACTCGTTCATCTGTAGTTTGCCCTGGCTTCATAATAAATGAATGAGAAAGGACGCTTTTTACTCACTGCTACCTTCTACTGAAGTTTTTTGGTCTAGAATGCTAGTAGTTTTGGAAAGGGGAACCTTAGCGACTGAGGTATAAGCCAGGTGTCTAATTTGTCAAGAAGTGTCCTCCATTTGATAACAAAAAATAATGGAACCATTGTTGAACAATATTGTAATCACACTTTTTAAGTAGGAATGAAGGCTCGTAGTGGTATTTGTTCAAAGCATTATGCGACCATCAAAAAGGCACCTTAGAAGTACAATTAACATCAATCCAAGTAAGTGTGCCCATGGTGTGGAAACGAGATTCACTAACGATCTAACGGAAAGGGAATGAAGACCTGTCACCCCGTCAGTTCAATTTCCCTTCTCTTTATGTCAGTTTGATGTTAGCAACTAGCGCTTCCGCTACTATGCAGTTTTTAGCTGCAGTGCCATCACAAGAATGTTACTTCCGAACACTCGATTCACTGAAGAGTGGGATTTTGAATTTATCACATTGTAAGATTGTGGAGCGTGCTCTCAGGTATCTTACACGTAAATGGTCTCTTTGACACAAAATGCCTACTTAAAGTAATTAAGTACACTTCAATATTTTGTTAAATAGCTTTTTAAATCGTTACGAGAATTAGCCAAATCCAAGCTATGAAAAATTTTTACGCAATTTTGCGCGCCAAGCTTTTTCATTGTGATTAGCAATAAATCATAAAGTCGCTTTTAAATCCAAAACTCGTATTCAGGTTGCTTCAACTTAAATATACGGCACGAACTTTGAAAGGTATGGATGCGCCACTTTGAGGTTTTTCGTTTACAGCACCAGCTTGAGTTGGCATTTTTATTGATGAAATAAAGCGATCATTTCGGTTTCCTTCTAATCATAGAGCGTTTCCGTTCTTACCCTGATTTGTTGCTACACATAATTAAATTTGCTAGCACCGTTAAACTTGGTGATTTGACTTGCTACCAATAAATGTAACTCACGAGGTACAGGTGAATAGAAAATTCCTTTTCCAAATAATGGTGAGACTATTTTTTTGTAGTTTAGTATAAATCGATGGGACTGAAGTTAAGTTATTCCTAAATCTCCCATTCTGTGGTCAAGCTCAAAAACGGCTGGTATGCGAGCGCGGAAACAGTAAAGACATGGATTGCAGCCGTGCTTACCTTTGCATGACGTAGATTTGGTGCCAAATTTGCACTGTTAGAATGTCATTTACTTCCTGCTATCAGCTCACCCGTTATACAGACTTATTTGCTATTTGGAGGCTAAGTCATCACCACTTGGAATGGGTACCTCTGTCCCATAGCTAATTGTGAAGTGATTGAGGTGAAGCCGTTGTAAGGCATTTGTGCTGCCGTTAAAAACGTGTGTTGTGCAAGTTCCTTGCTCTTTAGCTCAGCAGTGTCTCAGTGGGGTGGGAAATAGTTAATGGGATTCCTAAACGGCATACACACGTTCCCTTCTTCTCCACTATTCTTTTTTTACTGTATCGAATTGAGTGTAGCATCTTTAACTTTCTTCATCCATCCCCTCCCGTCTGGTTGCCCTCTACACCCAAGCGCTAAATGACAGGCGCAATAGTGATGGGTAGCAGTCCTGTCACCTTTGATGCAGTCCCTCTACACACCAATGGAGGACTTTTCCAGGCCAAATAAACCTCTCTCATGGGCCGTTTTCAGTCGCATGTGCAAATATGTCAGTGCATCAGGCGGAGACTCTGAGAATTGCTCTTTTTTTGCTTTTGAAAGAGATCAAAGAAAATTATTCAGGACTAAATTGACAACACAAGCAATGGAACAAAGGGGAAGGGAGGAAAGGTGAAGGGAGACAGACAAAACATGCTGAGTAAACCCTCTCCCTCTCTGTCCTCCTTTCTTTCCACTTCAGTGAGGCGATGGTGATGGTGTATCCTCTCATTCATTTTCTCTCTCCTTTAACTCTGAAGAGAGCGCGAGAAAGAGAGAGTTAAAGCTTCTATCACCAAGCGGTATCAGCGCGCCTCGCCCTGTTGCAGGACCTTCCGACTAAAGGAGAGGTAGAGGAAGAAGGAGAAGGAGAAAAACGAGTCTGCTTCATTATCCATATTCACTTCCATGCAGATGTGGCGCCCTTTTTTATTAATGGAGGAGAAAAAGCTGAAGCATCGATAACTGCTATTATTTGAAAGAATTTATTTAGCTACCAGTGAATGTACGTTTGGATAGCAAAAAGACCTACGAAATGCGGGATTCACTAGCATCCGATTTGCTGCTGAAATTTGGCAAAATTTCTTGACAAGAGGTGAGACAAAGTTATTTCAATTTACCTCAATTGTATCCGGTCTCCTTCAATTGGGTGCGCATTTAAAAAGTTAGCGGACAACGGCGGTGTAAGAGGGCAAAAAAGGGTGTCACTGCCCTTCCATTACCACCGTCGCCTTGACAGCAGCACATTAAGAACCATAAATTTCTATTCTCATAAACAAGCAAATCAACAACTTTTCGATGCGCTTTTTGATTAGACGGAAGAAGAAAAAAGGGCAAACACCATCGCATGAAGGCTGTTAGGCGGGAGAGGGGACAGCCTAATTGAATGCCTCCCTGGCGCTCCGCCTTTTTCGCCCCCGTGGAAAAGGCGACTCTGCTTGAGAATGTCACGACGCTTTTATCGCCCCCTTGGTGTTTAGGTTAAAGAAAATGTCGTCAAAAGATGCCATTATCGAGGCAAGAAATGGGGGAATTTTAAAAGCACACTTTTCTATTATCATCCATTTATTCCCACATCCTAAATCGGATGTCGTGAAGGTGTGTAGTGAGGACAGGATTCAGGTTGACTGATTTGTTCATACAGACAAATTATTTAAAACAATCCTACTGTAACGGTGTTATTCTCAATCCCTGTACCGCTCATTGTTCGCACTTTGACATTGAAAAATTGCATCCGCTGTGTCAAAAGATAAGTGTTTCATGGAACTCGTGAAACGTGCAAATCAAATGCGTGGATTGATGGCCCAGTTGTTTGAAGTTACCTCTATCCTCACACATATGATAAACGCCTTTGACTTGGGATGGTCGTCCACCCGACTGACCGACCGACCGACCGACTGGCCAACCGACCGCTTGGCGGGGTTTTTTGCCCCATCAAAGCCCGTCCAACCCACTCCGCCTTTGTGCACAGCGTCGTGACGAGAACATCATCCCCAATCCCCGCACCGCTGATGCGCCGACGTCGCCGCCTTTATGAACGTCCCGCCTCCACCACTCTCGCATTACGCATGCACGCATCCACATTGGGCTTGCCACACGTCGTGTTTGAGGACTCGGTGGTTCATTATCTTTTTTCTACCGACAAATTATGCACGCTTATTCACTGCTTAGATAAGCTTGAGTGGGTAGGAGTATCCAATCCCCCTCAGAGCTCCCTTTGATGGCGGATTCGGTGTCCGGTTACCAGTGCCCTTGCATCGGAGGTAGGGGGTAGGTGTGCTACCGAGTTTTGTACATCAGAGTTTGTGGCTTAGCGTTCACTTCCTGTGGAGATCTCAATTCGGCCAAACTCTCCTATGGATCCAATTATGGACATTAATAGTCATCTCTTCGGCTACTGAGCGCTCTGGCTAAGGCGTTAGCTGCTTGCAAAGGACCCTAGCCCTCTTTCGTGACCAATAAAAACATCATTCTCCTTTTATCCACCGTTCCAAAAACACTCAGCTCAAAGGTGCCATCGTGCACAAAGCAAGTGGGAGAAGATGGTTGAGAAGTACCCTTTGTGTACAAAGAAATGCCTCTTCGGCACACAAAAGGCGGTAGTCTGTGTAACCTCTTGCGAAACACCACCGCCGATTAGGCTAAAGGGGCCGAGCATGGTCAAGGTGGAGGAAGAAAGGAGGACTTGGAACAGAAGGAGGAGAACATGCAAATATTTATTTTGAGTTGAATGAGTTGTGTAGGAGGAGTAGACAATGAGGATGAATATAGGCTTCTGGAAAGTGTTTGAGGAATGCTGGTAGACGAAAACACGAATGTAGCTTGAATTGGACGGTCTTTAAGCGGACATTACGTGAGTGTAGGGTTCTGATAACATGGAATCCACTTGCGTCCAAGTCGATTGCACTTAGCTATCACTCCTCCGATTAAGTAGGACTGAGGCAGAGATTCAGTCGTAGCAATCAACGGAATGGACGACAATCGCACGACATTTTCATCCTTATTCACACTCAACTGACCATCAACACCCACAATCAGTGGACATTCAGTTGACTTGGTGAAAGGAAGACTGAGATCGTACTCGGAACTGGAGCTAACAAACGTCCCGCAGCACAACGAGGACTTAAGTACGGTTTTATTGCCCCTTTTGCGGGGCAACAAAGCACCGCTTGCGTGCTTTAGCAGCCAGTGTAGGTGCCTCTGTCCGTCCGGAGGCGAGGGCAAGCGGATGCAAGACCCAGGGCAGTGAATGATCGGTGACGGCATAAAACACCAAAGTGATGCCTTAAAATTTAAGTGGTCAAAAAGTGAGGCGGAAATCACACAGCAAGAGGAAGGAGGAAGCCAATGGAAAGACATCTCTACCTCTACCCTCCTACCTTCCCACTTCTGTGCATCCACTCAACTTCGTGAAGCGCGGTAGATAATCACGTAAAGGAATGAGATGGAATACCATCGGCAATGCCTTGTAATGGTCAGGGGATTACACCAGTTCCTCTCTAATCTTCCACTCCCAGTCCCGGGCATGACCAGGTCTCTTCCTGGTGTCACCTCTGGATTGCAGTGGCAAGCGAAGGAGAATGTTGTTGGCAAATATGGATAGAATTTTTAAAAACTCAGACAAGGTGGCCTGATAATATGTCACATTCTGTTTGTTTAGCTCTCGGTTTTGGTGGGGGCCACTTGTGTGGGCTGGCTTCCGGGTCATGCCAGTAGCCTCCTCAGCCTACCTGTGCGTTGACAGTTCATATTTAGCCCACGAGTGTTACATCTTCCTTCGCCTTCAGGGAGGCCTCGAGGCGTAATGCTTACTTATTCACTCAATCGCCTACTTATTCTTACAATTACCTCTCCCTTCGCCATTCTAAGCAATGGCAAGATGTAACACTCTTTACTGCCAGCACCCATCCAAACCCATGAATGCAAGTGAAGTGGAAAAGGAGCGGACACTCTTTCTGTTCATGTTCCCACTTCTTAATGGCATCACCAAAAGGCTTACTTATGCAGGATTAAATTACAGTGTTAAAAAAAATGCCAAAATTATTTTTGCATTGAAATCAGACACCCACCGATTGTCTAATTAGTGAATGTAATTGAAGTTAAAAATGCAGTGGACGTGGACCTCCCTGTCCCTCACTTGACCTTTAATAGAGATCATTGTAATCTGGCCAAGTGGGTGGATGAACTGGCGGGCTGGTGTAGTGGTGGGTCACGTTTAGCACCCAATTTGTTATGCCAAAAGCATTGTAACTAGTTAATTGTTTGTTTATCCCTCGGATTTGATGGAAGAACCCCATCCAGGTGTCAACCCCTTCAGCCGACCTGTACGTTGACAGCGTATTTTCTACCCAAGCGTTGATCCTCCTCGTCTCCAAAGGCGTCTCGAAACACTAGACTGTGCTATCAGACGGACGGGGGTAGTTCTGTAAAACGGTACTTTGTTTCGTCCATTTTTGATTTGGCTCGGAAGGCATGCCCAGGTGAGGTTGGACGGCGGCGGCATTACTTCACTTGGAGCCGTGCAGCCACCACCGATGATGCAATGCTCCAGCGAGTGCGCACTGACGATAAAAGAGCGCAATTTTTGCTAAGCAAGTCATTAATTATCGCGAAAGTAAAGTACATTCCTAGTGTAAGAGATGTTAGGACGTAAGTTAGGAGTTCGAGTAGTGTGCTAGAAAAGTGAGTCCTAAGAGTTGACAGGAATGGACCTCTCCGTCTCCTTGGTCTCGTAAACTTAAAATGTATTGGGTTCTAGTCTCTCCAGACTTTGTTAGAAAGCAAAGAAGACAATAATACCTAGGCAGAGTGGGTGATGTCGATGTACTGGGCTAATGATGTGATCCAAGGGAACAGGTCACCTAATCGTAGCTATGGTGACAAAGCATCTCCGTGGCTCGTTCACCAAAATGGAGAGTTAAACATGCGATCCACGTATTACAGCATGCCCTTCTTGCTGTAGTTCGAAAGAAACGGTGAGGAGTGTGTTTAAGCATTTGAATGAAAGGATGCGCCCTGTTCCTCCAACTTCTGGTTTCCAAAGTCTAAAAATCCTGTTTCTTTTGCACTACAGTTCTGTTATACCGCATCAATCAAATGTAACCCACGTCGGGCGCGAGGACTTGTGGCAATTAAAAGGTGGCGTGATTGTGAATGCCGTCTTCACGGGAGGTCACAAGCTGCTCTCTCCAGAGCCCACTGATAGAGCCTGTGACAGAGGATGATGCTTGCCTAATTTAAAGGGAACATTTGGCTAAAATCTCGCCTGCCAAATGTTAAAGCCTTGAAGAGACACTGCGAAATTTGTGGTGACTCAAAAGGCCGGCAAGATGAGTTGTGGCAAAAGTCGGTTTGCCTTCCAGGTCTCGGCATCAAAATGTGTCGGTATGTAATATCTTTTGGAGAAGTCCATGTTAAGTCACAACGGGTTGCTTTAAATGCGAATTGTAACGAAAGTAGGACGCCCAATTTATCAATATAGAAATTTGATCTAGTGCAAATTGCTACAATGTGTGTCACTCTTGTGTTGGAGGACTCCGCTCTAGAGCACTTTACATTTATATTCCCTTTATGATTAAGAATTTTGGCATACACACACACACACACAGGAACTCAAAAGCGCCGAAATTACAGTGACGCGATTTCTTTAAAATCTCTCCTTCTCCTCCTCCTCCTCCTCCTCCTCTTCCGCGTCCGCCTCCGCTTCCTTTGCCTTGTTGTTTCCATCGCCTTTGTAATATGCCGCTGGCGAGCGCACGTCCGCCCGCCCGCTCCACCGCCCCACCGACCGCTTTGGAGTGAGATCAAAGGCAACTCTGCATCATCGGGCCATGCAAATGGCTTGTGGGCGTTAATATAATCCACATTACACTAAAATGTCTTCAAATAACTGCTCTAACAACTCACACACACACAAACATAATTTATTGAAAATGCGCCAACTCAACAGCATGCAGTGGACATAAGTGAGAAATATGGCTTGGGGTAGCATCCAAATCAAAAATTCTTTTGCTTTTTTTTGGAAAGTTGGAGCTGATTGTAAAATCCAGCCACTTTGATGCCCCTTTCAGACTGCACGCCATCGGGCTGACTAACGACAATGCCAAAAGTGTATCATTTCCCCATGTTCACGCTAGGGTTAGGTGAATACAAACCACAGTCGTGTAATGTTAAACAGTCGGCGGCACATATTTTGAGCATTCAGTTACACACGCAGCTTTCTTTCTCTCCCTTTTTGCCGTTGCTTGCTAACTCTTGCAGCATTCCCGGTTTTCACTACATGGACAACTGATAAAATGTCCCTATTTACAGTATGAACTCGCGTTGGTTCCACTCCTTACAACCCTATTGCTTGGGCTTCATTCCCCAACCCGAGATGCTAACTCGGCTGATTATCGCTGTTAATCACAGTCGAGTGCAATGTCTTGAATAAAAGAGACGTGTCCACGTTTAAGGCCCATCACGCTTGGTTCGCACATGCAAAGCAGAGGCCTCCCCATCCCGGCAGCTTAATTCACCGCCTTACCAGTCCCATCAAAGGGAGAACGTGGGCACACCCACCACCACACGGACACGGACGAGCAGAGGCTAGCAGCAATTCGCGGAGGCAGTGGAAGGCACATTAAAACTGGCATACATGCGCTCGTGCTATTTGCTGGTGGGTGGTGTAAAACACCCAACAACTGCAATATTTTCATTTCTCCGAATTTATGGTTACGTGTGTGTCTGTATTGCCATCATTGGATGCACGGAAAGGCTGGCCGGATTTGCAGCAAAAAAACGCTGGATAGGAAACTTGGGCGAGGCTAAGCTGTCTACCCATTTAGCAGTAGAGGATCGGGGGCAGAAAGTTAGACCGCGGCGAGCCCCACCTGTATGGGAAGGAAAGGTGCCGCCTCCTTCAGTCTGCAAGAGTGGTAAAATGAACACTTTTTCCATTCAGAATGGCGTTCCTTGGAGGTTGCAATTTATATTCACCCATAAAACAGTTCCGATTAATGCTACGAGTCGTTTTGATGTGAGTCTTACCTGTCTCAGCTAACCATCTTTACTGTCCTTATTCAAGTGGGACCACACGGAGAAGAAGACGTAGGCAAGGTAAATAATGTACAGGATAAATAGTTTTAAAAATAATAATTAATTTAAACTAAGCAAAAATCGTACGAGAACACCCCTTAGCATGCTACTCAATACGATGGTAACCAATGTCACATATACGTGGCACGCAACCTTTACCACTTTGAAGCGGCTTCTGATGCTATTAAATCATAACCGAAGCAGATTAGTTAAACTTAAACCAATAAAGCAGATCCTAATTTTTTTGCCTAAAAATGGTTTGCCATTTTTCGTTTTACTGCAGGGTTGCTTTTATGTCCCAAGTTCCCCCGTTATTCTGGTCTCGGACAAATTATGCCTGTTTAAAAGCAAAACAAAAAGAAATAAAAGAGATTTATTTGAAGAGGCCGTTTATTGTTTGTTCTTTCGAGCAACTTAATTACTTCCAGGATGGCTAAATTGACCAATCTCGGAGACATGGGATTTCCAAAAAATGGGATACAGGAAGTTCTCCAGCTTCAAAGAGGCTGAAATTTAGGCTAGCATGAAAGCATTGCAGGCTTGATCATCATACAGCATGAACATTTTACCGTAAAAAATTATTTGCATGTAACTTTATGCGGAGGGGATGACAAACGCCTTCTTTGTGGCGGAAATGCGGGCCATGAAATCGTGCTTACCAAGCCCACTTTTATTCGGCCGACTCAACTGCGCTCCATTTTATACATGTCTAATGTCGTTACGTCCGCCTGTGAAGTTCAACTTCCTCTTAGCCGTGGAGCGCACATAGACCACACGCAAGAGACGTCTTTTTGCTTGTTAGACTGTGGCGACAGCAGTGATGGCGGCGGCGGCGGCGGCGGCGGTGGGGGACAATATGAGGCGATGAGAAGGCAAGGGCGAGTGTGCCACCTAGGTGGTTAGTTTTGTTTTATTACTCTGGTCTTCAATTTTTTTTCTCAATGTATGCATTGAAGCTTGCCGCCTCAGCCGAACAACTAGCGCCACACAATTGTAGTGGTTGTGGCTACTCATGTGCGCGGTATCTTCAAAGGGAAGAGACGAGAGGACAAGGGGCAATTCAATATGGGAGATTAACCAACGTAACAGAACGATTTGATTTCCTAATGACCCATTATTACGCCCTCTCCCTTGTAGCATAGTGGAGACCGCCGACCAATCAGGAAAAGCGTCATTTTACGACCTCTCGGTGGACTTATACACCGCACCTTCTATAAGTGAGGATCTGGTGGAGAAAAGGGGGCAAATAGTCGTGTCGCCGAAGTTCTAAGTTTGATAGAACTTTTCCTTGATGTTAGGTGGACGAACGGTTCTGTGGTTTTCAGACCCTGCCACAGCAATCTTTCCCATGCCTTACGTGTGTCGATGTGAGCAGCATTGTAGGTCCCCGTTGATTCTTTGGGTAGACATTTGGGGTGGTCTTTTTGGGATGGGAAAACGGCAAGCTACTTCGCCTTTCAATTCCGCGAGTCTCTCTCAAAGGCCATTGCTAGTTTACTACTGTTTTGTGGCATAATTAAGCACGCTCTAGGAAAAAAATGTTTGCTTTCTCCTGAAGCCTTGGGGTGACAATATGCAATTATACATTAGCCTTTATTTCAGCCTCTTGAATTGCATTGACTCGTTTATTTTAGCAACCTTGTAAAATATCTGGTGATAAATAGTTGGTTTCTCTCCCTTCAACCCCCAAGCTTAACCTTAGAGATGCGCCTATTAGGAAATAAGAGGATTCAGTCCAAAAAAGTGATCGGCAGTGTTCTGAAATGCTTGAATCTATTCGCATTCATTACTTATAGCATTTCGCCTCAGTCAAGTTGATCATTGCAAACAGATCTGTAAGGTTTGTTGCTTAATGAGACGATATTTAACTTAAGCGTATGTTTAACACATTGGCTATAAGCGTCACTAATATGTGACGCTCTGATTTTCATTCCTAGGTCGGCACTATGCACAGGCCTTCTTATCCTGCAGCACACAAGCTACACTGCCGGGAGTACAGTTATGCTACTAGCCTTCTAGGCCTTTTGCAGGTCTGTAACAAAATTAATTCTAGAAAGACATGCCGAACAGCGTCTTTAAGGGTAAGTGGGGCTCTGATTGCATTTCTCCTGACGTCTTGTGACCATGCTAAGGAGCATGGAGCTGTGAATATTAGGGCCTATTTGATAGAGGATCTAATCTGTCTGCTGTTGTAACTAAAGTATGAGACGTTTTCTTAAATAAAATGCCTTCATTACAGTTTTTTGTGCTTTCAGTTTGTCCATGCGTCGTGAAAATGACCTGATGCGACGAAACTCCTCCTGTTGGCGAAACTTGGGTGCAGAAAAAGTGAATGAACTGGTGACCATCTTAATTGGGTGTCCAATGTCTTCCCTCTGTAGCGAATGCATGGTCTCGTTGGATTGCGCATCGCTTTCATACACACGGAGCCGTCTTTCAGACTCGACATGGTCTCGAAGGCAGACGGAATCCTCGCTTGTTTGTGTCAAACATGAAGTCAAGTCACCACTTGGCTCTCAAGCTTATTTAGTTTAACTCTCGGTTTTGGTAAAGAGCTGCTGAAAGCTCACTTATTGTACCTTTTCCTAGCGATTTGGTTTCCAGTAGCTCCCCTCAGCTCTCCTGCAGGTCGACAATACATTTTTGTCTTGATACAATGTCTTTCCCCGTCTTCAACTATGTCTCGGGGCTCTAACTTGGTGACAGAGGAAAGCAGACCCTATTCCAAATGACATCTATCCTAATTTCTACTACTGAGTGACTAACTCTGGTCGAGTGGAAGAAGCCTAGAGGCTGAGGACGAAGAAACCTGTGACAACTTCTAATAGGAGGGCTGAAAATGACGTCTATCCCGGTCTATTGTCTACAAGAGAGCCATTAATAACCAAGAGGGGTCATCTTTGGTACCGTTATGAAGGTGTCAATAAGGGTTCCTTCAATCACCTCAGCACCCGCATCAATTTACCCGACCCGAATCACTTGTAGGAATTTGATAAAACCAACTTATATCAATTCAAAATTAGCCTTAAATAGCATTAGGTCAATCCTATTTGAGGAGTAAGATCACCAGTTTACTCTGCCATTGGGTTGAATAGGGTGTGGGAAAAGTGGACGAGTTTGCTGGCCAGTGAATCAAGTTTTGCCTCCCACAAAATGCGGCTGCTGCGTTGGCGAGAATTTGTGAGGCCAGCGAGACGGCGAATCGGACGAGGTGGTCCAAAATTTCACACAATGCCGCTAATATTTTCGTGGCACACAAGGTCGCCGTCTAGACACATGAATATATACATACACACACACGCACACACAATGTCGGTGTGTTTGGCAAACAGAGTTAGTCTTAAATCCACCCTATTCTGGTTGGTTTAATTGCTGGACCCAACTAATTGCGTGATAAAATTCAGCCTTATCCAACCACCTGAATGGGTGCTGCGAGTATAAAGTTGAAGCTTGCAAAATGGGTTTCCTAGAATTCATAGCATGCCAGTTTATTGGGCAAACTGCCGATTAACTAAGCCACAAACCCCAACATAGTTATGCTGTGAGTCCTCCTGCCCTTTTCTTGGGTCAGAATCTGGTCTGCTCATTATCACATGGTTTGCACGAAATTCAGGACACACTAAAGCCTCGTAGTGGCTTGTTTACCCCAGAGCGTATTATCCTAAGGAGGAAAATTGCTCCTTAAAAATTGCCTGTTTATTGTTGTCACACTGGTGATGATGCTGTTATTGCTGCTGCTCTGTTGTTGTTGTTGTTGTTGATGATGATGATGATGATGATGATGATGATGAGGAGGAGGAGGAGGAGGAGGAGGAGGAGGAGGAGGAGGAGGAGGAGGAGGAGGAGGAGGAGGAGGAGAGGAGGAGGGAGGAGGAGGAGGAGGAGGAGGAGGAGGAGGAAGAGGAGGAGGATGGCGATACCAAGCCTAACAGTGGAGTCGGCAGCGTCTCCATGTCCCGCGGTAAGCCCACTACAAGAGTGACCTTGATATCCTATTCCCTGTCTCACAAGAATGCATCTTTACCTCACCAAGGCTGCTAAAGAGCTGTTCTGTCTTTTGACATCGTAATCAAGGATAATTTGCTCCTCCCCAACGTGACACCGCCTTCTCCCTTACCGCGCAACCTTAGCCTTCTAAATCAAGCCACGTGTCTCAATACTTTTCTTTCGCTTTTTAGCACTTATGAGCATGTACTTACTTATCAGCATTCCCGTATAGCAAATAATAACGAGATGACGTAATCTGTCAAGCGAATAGCAAGACATCAGCAAGTGCCGCAGAAGCACCAATTGCACGAAAGTTCTTCCAGACGCACCCAGGCCCAAGAGACAGTGAGGTAGTTATAAGCAAATGTCGGATATATTCGCGTGAAGAGCCGTAATACTTGCTGAGAAGGCAACTTTGACGTGTTTGGAAGTCGGGTGAATGCGTTAGCAGATGTTGATGAACCGTCGGAGGTCGATTGATCGAGACTGAGTGAGAGCACAGTAGTGCCTCCTTCCGTTCTCCTCTGAAGTGGGCTGGTGGCGGTGCGCGGCCGGACATTTATCAGCTCTTTCACTCCCTCACTCTCGCATTTGCGCACTCGGCGGGAAATGGGAATGGTGGCGTGGAGGAAGAGAGAAGGGGGCGGAAGAGGTGGTGGTAGTGGTGGAGGAAGTAACTATGTGTGACATAAAATCTCACACGCACACACACACACATAGGCAGACGTCTGGTGTTACAATTTATGCTTGTACGTAGGATCGCGCTGCAATCGCTGGACGCTGCGGAAAATGAACGCCCAAAAACAGATCTCCAAAATTTTGTCAGGTGGTTCACGAGGACCAGAAAGGGTTTGAAATTTGCCACTGCAGCAAAAAAAATGTAGTGCTTTCCCAGTTTAGAGGCATTAAAGAAAAACTTTATCCACAACCCTCATAACGCTTCGATCGTTTGTTTAACTCTCAGACGTTTTGACATTGTACTTTCACTGGGTAGGATGGTCTCGCTAGCCCAAGGCTTGCAGCACGTCAGTAATGCATATTCTTCCTGGGTATTATGCCCTCCTTCATCTCTAGAGCGGTCTATACGTGCTATACCCTCCTTTATCCAGTTAAGAAATCGGACCAACTTAGTGCTTTAATTACTTAATGCATTAATTCACATTTTGTGGTGATCCATCCTATCCAATTTTCACACGTTCCGAACCTCGATAAAAACAGATACTGTTGCAATAGAAAAATAGCTTCCTTTCACATAAATACCCAAAATTGTCATTTATTTGGAAATAATGATGCGCATACTTTAGGCAGAAAAACTAGGGGAAATAATAACTGCTTAGGGGAGAAGAGGACCTGAGTCTGGTGCAGTGCGTATCATAAATTTCTATACCAATAACCCTTCCAGGGGCGGTTTATAGTCCCATTTTACAGCTTAACCACATCACCGCAGTGCAGAAGGACGACATTCCTAATCATAAAGGCTTGTCTAGGAGGCGGAGGAGGGGAGATCTGTGTAATGTTTTAGGTAGTCATTAAGGCGAATGAATGCCGTCGCAGCACCAGCAGCAGTAGCCCTGACTTCGCATGGCAAGCCTGCTGATAGGGGTCGATTCAACATATGACTGTAAATCTCCTCCGTTTGACGCGGCACTATTAGGGCGTGATTGATGCTCCCAAATAGGCTAAACGCCGATTAAGACCAGGGTGAATACACAGCCGCGCACGGTGATTACATCCCACTTCGTGCAACGGAGTTAGTACGAATGCACACCAAAGAACACTCAGCGGCTGCCGCTGCCGATTTACAGTTGAAAGAGCACTCACTCTTGCAGCAGCTGCCGGGCAGGCAAGCGGGAGATCAAGAGGTCTGAGGGCAGACATCACATACGAATGTTTTTGGGTGAGTGAACGAATAAACGCACGCACAGGCGCGTGAGAGATCAGAGAGCAGGACAGAGAAAAAACAACCAGGGAGACACTTTTCTGAACTGCGCTGCCGAAGCGCTTCAAAGAGAAGTAAGAGTGAATTAATTCACCCAATATTAGCGCTTTTGAGCGTGCATGCGTGCGGGTATGGATATCTCGCAGTTGTGCGCACCACTTTGGCTCGGTCGCACCACAGGGAGATCCACAAAACAATTCTCAGACGGTTTCATTTAGGCTTATATGTGATTTATTATCGCTATATTCGTCTAATCTATTGTTTGAATCGCCTAGCTTTTATGAATAAAAGAGCCGAATTATTTTGCAACGCCATCGTCGCACTTACTTGTGTTATAAATTATTGTAAATGTTTGCCAAGCCTTCACACCATGCTCGTTCAATCTGCATAAATCTTACGGTTAAGAACAAAGCTTTGTCGTGCGAATTGGTCACAACTGTATTTTCCCTTACCTATATCATTAGTAATTTGAATTTAGACTCTTTCTACATATATTTCTCAGTTAAAGGAGTTTAGCATTACCGAATGAATGGAAGTCGCTCTTGGTAAACAACTATGGTGCCTCAACCTGCTGGATTTTGGTTGTCCCACTAAGTGACCTATGCGTTTAGAATAAGGCCCTTTTGTTAATTAAAACCCTAGCACAAAAATACTCAAGGTCAAATACATTCTGGAAAGAGAAGACGCTTTTAATTATGTCTTGGTCTATTAATTGGGAAGATATAACAGATTTTACGTGGTCATTTAATATAAATTCGAAATTATGATTGCTTTAAGATTAGCCCATGAAACTTTCGATGCGAACATGATTATTTCGCACCACTATGATAGCCCCGAGGTGCAGTGTAAATCATCCATTAAAGCCGTGTTAATTTGAATTTATACGATTCGTTGTGTATTCGCGCGGTTCCAAGCTTTGATCTGCCTGAGATTATTAGCGTCATTACACAGATTCCGTCCGTGTGAGAGTTTATGTTTACTTTGGAAAATAAATATAGACAGCCTGAAAGCTTTGTCGGTGCCCGTCGCCTTTTTCTAGACTGTATTGATTCCCAGAGCAGGAAATCGCCTTCGCAACTGTTTTACAGGGTTTATAAAGCCTTCAAAAATAGTTTTCTGATAGGACTATTTTTGGACTATTTTACGCCGCATTCTCGCCGTCTGCTCCTTTCTCCAATAAGCGAGGGGGGTGGCCTTAGATCCCTATCGGATGCGCTAGGCAGCTTCGAATATCTCGTATTAATGCATTTCTGCAGTTTTTTCTTTTCCTTTTTTAAATAACTGGGATTTTCGAAAATCCGACCCTGTGTTTACGTTAATATAACAGTAATGCACACCTTTGCTCTCCAAAAAACTTCTACTCTATTGAGCTAACTTTTCCAAAATCCAAAAGTTCAAAAGTAGTGCGATTTTCAATGCTGAATGAAGATATTACTTATGCGCTTATATTTGGTTGATGCGAGTCCGTGGATAGCAATCAAGTAGAAATAATATGGCCGATGAATCACCACTGATGCAGCTCATATAGTCCCCATCTCAAATCGCCCATTTATTTACCTAAAAATTAATTCCTTTCTGCGTAAACTTTTAAATGTGCCGCCTCCGCCATCTTCCCAACCCTTGCACGCACGCACCGAGCGAATGGCGCGTGGAGGGCGGAGGGCGAGGAGGGACGAGTGGCGGGTGGATGAAACGAGCCGCGTGATTTGAAAGCGCGTCCCTGCCTTTGTGCCGCCCTTGCGACTGCGTCTGCGTCTGTGTCTGTGCCTGCACTCGCGTCTACCCTCCCGTTTGAAATCACATTTGACTGTGTGCCAATTTCACTAGGAGACACTCGGAGGCTATAATTACGATCTCGCTGCATTAGCGTCCTAATAGGGTGCGGGTGACCTTGGGACTGTGATCAGCCACGAGACCGTGAACATGGCGGTGCTCTCTCGCTCTCTCGCGTTCACGCTTTGAGAGAAGGCACTTGCCGTATGATTCGACATCAAAGGCATTTGAGTGTGCGGCCTCCTCCTTTGAACTGAGTGCATTACGAGTTCGTTTTATACTCTCCTCAGATCTCTGCTGATTTTTACGCTCTGGTCATATCGACAGTAAAAAGTGGGAGAACGTGGGTCTCACACTAAACCGGCCGTAAAACTAACACTCGTAACCATTCGCTCACTTATTTTCCCAGCGATCGCTGAAGCTGGAAGCCGGGGGGGGGGGGGGGGGGGGGGGGGGGAAGGGCTAAAAAGGGAGCTTAATGCAGCTCCCCATGCCTGCACAGGAACAGACAAAAAGTCGTAAGTGCGGTTGCACATTTGAACACGCTCATTTATTATTCAAACTCTAATGCGGACTAAAAATATCGCTTTTTCCATAAATAAACTCGTAAAAGCGGTCATAATCGCGAGTAAGTTCCTGCTTCAAACCGTTTTATGTTGTGCTCCGAGTCCTCCACTTAAAAGTTGAAAAGAAGGCTATCCATGGTAATGAAAAAGCTAGCCGATTCGCCATTTCCATCTCCTCGATCTAGAGTGAGACAAATCTTTCGAAAAATAAATGACAGAGGTAGTTGAAGTAGTTAAACCCATGCTGAATCACCACCGGCACATCTCTGGGGCAAATCACTCGCGATGTCTCATTCGCAGAGAGGCTAATAGCCTTTTTGCATCTAAATTACTCGAAACTTATTTCTGATATAAGCTCTCCTTTTTCCACCAAATATGGGTCCTTCGATGGCACTTGGGATCACTTTTTCGAACGCGCTGTTCCAATGGAAGTGCTTGCGAATGGATGGAAAATACATTGCCCCAGCATAAAGTGGAGACCTTTCGAATGGCATCCCAATCCGGGTCGCACTGCGTGAGAACATTTGGAGCACACAAGTATTCATAAGAGGACCATTTCTTTGACCAGCTTTTTATGTTTCGAGACATCCTCCATTTTCCCACCATCCACAGTGATGGTTGGTTGGAGGACAAGGCACTGAATCACGGGTTGAAGGTCTGTTTAAAAAGCTAGTCTTCCACATCAAGCATAAACTCACCTCACAGTCCTAAAATTTCAATTCACATTTTAAAAACAAATGCACAAAAACAATAATTATAAGTCTAGCAGGGTATTCAGCCGACCTAAGTCCTGCCCTTACCCATTGTCAGAGCGATGGGTTTCTTTGTCCCAACACTCCCCGCCTGTGCGATGCTCTGTGGGGTTGAGTACACAAGCCTGTCAACGGAGGAGCATGTGACCGGTCAAGGGGAGGAGCGTGAGCGGTCCAATGCTTTGATCTTTTCGCCACTAAGATTTACCGAATGCGCGCATCGCTAAAAGACCGACGTTCTACGGTATGGAGGAGAGGAAGGCACTATACTGGTTGAGACCTGTGGTGTTGTCGTGAAAAGTTAATTGAGGATGCTTGTTACTGGAGTGGATTTGAGTCTCGGAGGGAGCTCCGTGAATTAATTTTCTTCACTGGTAAGGAGTGCTATCGGTCCAAATAAAGCTGGGTATCTTGGCAGATCACAAAGTCACGATGAATGACCAAGGTACAGGTATCTAATTGGTTACACATCAAGAAACTGGCCGACCGCATCCATCAAGTGACCACTTAGACTGAGTAGAATCGCACATTCTGTCCGAATCCATTCAAGACACTGTTACAGCCCTGTTTATGCTTATAGGTCCTATTTTGGGCCACTGAAGTGTTGCATCCGAAAGTGAGAGCATCCTAGCCGCTATTAAGTCGAAGCCATTTACACTAGAACTCTCAAATGGAAGGAGCAGACATACGAAATCTGAATATCGGTGCACATCCGCAAATTTATACATATAAAATGGCTTTTTCGGTAGGGAAGGCAGGACTGGACATAGTGAAAGCATCTGTACATTGATAGACGGGACTGGAAGAAGGGAGACAGGAAAGAGAAAATCACCGTTTAGAGCAAAATATGTTCCTCATAGATATATAGGTACCGTGTCTGCAGTTGGGTCAAATGTGTGTTGGTGGGTGAATGGATGGGGTGGTCAGAATAGGTAGGTCTCAAGTATAAGCGGGTAGGAAGACTTGGTCGAATCGAAGAAAATCACTCCTTCTCCTGTACACACACACCCCAACAAGGTACCACACCTCCATCAATCGGCACGCTCGACACGAGCAATCACCTTTCCTTCCCACAGCGGCAGGATCGCGTTGTCATCGCCGACCTCTTCGTGTACGCAGCCAGTGCCAAAATCGTCGCTGGCCGTCTTGAAAAAGTACCTGCAAAACAACACGTGATCGTGTATCCCATTGGTCCATAAGCGATACTACTTAGAGGCAGTTAAGTAGGAAGGAATTTCAATAAGGGTGGTAAAAAATGTGCTGTGTGAGTGCAATAGTGACACGTCTTTGATCCGTCTGAGGCGCACAGATGCAGACAGGCAGACTGACGCATCCATAGGGGGGCAAAACAGCCTCCTCCAGACCAATGTGATGCAAGATCAATGACTTCTGCGATTACCAAGGCAACTGACTGACTACTGCAGCTAATTTCGATTCTACGTCTCCTCCCCACCGATAGGCGCACATCAACAAGGCATTGCACGAGGGTTGAAAAACACAATTAAAGACATGAAATAGTGGGATGAAGGCGGGAAAGGAACAGAACTGATACGTTCCCTATGGAATGTACACAAATTAACTGAGTGCAGAATCCCAGTGGAGACGTTGGAAGACAATGAAGCAGGAAGCAGTGTAGTGGCAGTGCAGTGCAGGAGAGCTCAGAGGTGCATTTAAAGTTGAAGCAGTAGTCACTGCGCCTGCTTCTATCAATCGTGGATGGTCAGTTGGTCAAGCGATCAGGAGCACAAACAGGGAGTAGAGGTGGTGTGTGTAAAGTACACCCATAAAGAGGTTGAAGTCGGAGGGAGGAGGAGGGGGAGGAGCTCGATGAGATATGGCTGACACACACACACACACACAAAGCACTCGGAATCGATGCTCGCTCGGCGCCTTGCAGCGACGCACACCACACAAATCTCCCACAGTAGCGGCGCCGAAGTGCTCGTTTGATGTCAGTGTGTGCGTGCTTCTATTAATCACCTACCGCCGGTGCCCGCAAGTGCGTACACTGCCACTTCCCCCGCCTCCCGTCCCTGCATTCCTCCCCCCCTCCACCATGACTGCTGAGAGAAAACCGGCCACTGCAATTACACACACATACACGCTCTCCTGCCAAGACCCTTTCCGCTCCCACTCCCGCCACCACCGCCGCCGCCGCCATCGTCTCTAAAACTGCTGCAATGAGATGAAAGAGGCGGTGCGCGCGACCACTTTGATTCCACTCTGCTCTGCGCACGTGCTTCCCTTCAAAGCGAGCACACTCCACGTAGGCGCAGTGCGCTCACGCACTAATAAACACCGACATCGATTTCACGCATTCGGTGGAGGACGAAAGGCGAAAGAGGATGTGAGGATAGAAAGGGGCAGGGGGGTGGAGGGAGAGTTCTTCCGCGCCTATTTGCTGACTTGCGTGTACGGGTGAACGCGCGTTCGTACTTTTGATGAAGCCGACACGCATTCAGTCACTCATCCACTCATTCACTCACTCACACACAATCAAACGCAGGCTTAACCACGCCGCGCCTGAACAATAAAATGATCTGAGTGCGTGTATGTGCCTGATGTGATGTGCGATGGTGGGTGTTGTGGGGCGGACCAAGGAAAAGACGATCACAGTAAGATTCACATGCACGTCAGGGATATAAGGCATCTTTTGTGTAAAAACTAAGGCATTTCTCCCTTGCGGTCTATCGTGAGAGGTAGACAGCTCTATTCCAGTGGCCAAAGAGCACACATCCACGCGCAGCGATCAAAATGATCACTTCCACTGCCGGGAGAGGGAAGGGGTTGTCACGATTATCAAATTACGTTAAAAGCCACAGTTCCTCAGAGTGATGGCCGGAATTCCCGTAAGAGGACCACACTATAGGCGTTGCGATAGTTCCACTTATGCATAATCGAAGGAACCATCGACATCACAACAATCCAAGACAAGATCGATTTCACGAGTTCCAACGGCGACAGGTAAGGACATTTGCATGTCTGCGCCTTACATTCGTTTGATGCCTGCGACTTTGATCAAGCCGCTGCAATAAAACTTCGCGACAGACTAGTTGGCTGGCTGGCTGGCTAGCCAGGGGAAGGGCAGGTAGAGCGAGGGAGGGTGGGTAGAGGGCTGGGAACTTTGCCCAAGTCAAAGCCACTCGGGGTATGTTTGTAACTCTTGCACTCATATAACTACCCAACTATAGAAGCAATGGACCGGTAACCTTTAAAATAGCACGTTTTTTTCTGCTCTGGGAGTAGACGAGGCTTTAATGTAAGACGGATTTTTAATGCGTGGCAAAAGTACTATAAATGACTGCGGGAATCAGGTTTTCCACAAGGACAGGGCTAAGCATGACTGCTGTAGAACGACGTGAAGGTCGCCGCTACTGCGTGCACTCATAGACTCATAGCTCCATTGAGTTGTAAATAAATAGTAAGTTATTTGGCTGACAAGGAAGAGAGCTCAGCAACTGGAGGCACAAACACACACATCGCAAGGCAGACCAGGTAAGCGTATAGGAGCAACCGGAAATGCAGAGGCCTTTGTCGGCGTCGACCGACAAACAACACGCAGAGTTACTGCCATACAACCGATAAGGATAGCAACGCAAGACACGTGCGTGTAAGTACGTGCATCATAGCCGGAATTGGTGCGTTTATGCGTGGTGGTGAGGTCTCCTTAGGCTGAAGGCAGCAGCGGGAGCGGTGGCAGCGACATGCGCCCATCTTCCCGCAAGGTCAGAGCAGCTGGAATTCCTCATTCATGTCTCATCAATGTCACTTTGTCCTGCTCTCTCAACCCACACATTTGTCACAGGGCATGTGATAAGCGGGAGACCTAAGTGCTTTTTTAGGAAGAAATTGGAATGACTGCAGTACTAGCGCATATCAAAAGCTTGGATGAATGTCGGTGAGGCGAAATGAAGGGAGAAAGGGGACAAAGTGGAAGAGAATTGGAAGAAGAAACACCAAGAAGACTATTTAAAGGTGTGAGCGTGTGTACATACTTCCCACCACTCCACTTGAGTGTGCACAAAGCCATGGACGAACACACAAACATACACAACGAGCAACTTTGCAGTGGGCTGGACCGCTACTGCTAACGTCGAGGCTGAGGCTGATGCTGATGTTGATGCCATAGCTTCGTCGGCCGCCGCAGCCGTCGCCGCCGCCATCAGCATCATCAACAGTTCAGCGATGGTGCAGTGCACGTGTGTGCGTGCGCACGTGCACGCACTTCCGCACACGTCCGGATTCTGGGCCACGACGCATCGCACACTCACACCGCACACACTTCGATTCACGCGGCACGTCATGAGAAATCCAGTACAGCGATGCCAACGATCCGACGGTATTAAGCCAAGCAATGTCGTGCACACACACGAAAAGGGTCCTCTCTCCCTCCTCCTCAGAGGAATGCTTCGATGGCCCTGACTTGCACATCTTTTAATGAATAAGGATCTTCTGCCCCCCAAAAAACGAGTCTTCAACCATGTTCAGGCCTCTAGTAGGGCAAACGTCCAACGTACTAGTAAGTTTAAGCTGTAAGATACCTTGGTGGTCGTCTTGATCTGGCACTACGCAATTATCAGCCTCCACACTTCACACCACAGGCTTACCGATAGACTCCTCTCTTGGCGACCAGTTGTTTGAACTGTCCCAGGGTGATGGAAGGAGGGTTGTTGGGAGTAGCAGCGGCGTCAGAGGTGAGGGGACCGGTCCAGACGGTGCGGTAGGGCACAGGGTCGTCACAGAGGTAGTAGCCCACCACCAGACTGAAGGCGGCTGCCGCTGAGGCCTGTGACTGATGCGTCTGTTGATGAGGCGGTGGCGGAAGAGAAGGAAAGCCCGGCGTCGTCTTCAGCAGCGCACTCTCCGTGCATCGCGTTGCTGTCGCAGCGGCGCCGCTGCTCTGCTGAGCAAACTTTTGCCGATCCGGTCTGAAGATTGAAAGAAAAAATAAGTCTTTATGCAAGACTGACAATATACACATGCTGGAGGAAGGTTGGGAGAGGTAGCCATTTGTCTATCACACCACTGCCTACTCTACCCGACGGTATCCTGACATTGCGCACTCAAGCTTGCCGCAACAGGAGGGTTGTGATGTTTGCCAAACTCTCATCGCACCTGCTATGCCCCACCTCCCCCTTCATCGCTCCCTCTTCTGCCCACTGGTTTGTTTGGTTGCTTGCCAGCTAACCCGTTAGCAGCTTGGGTCCCTTGCACGCGCACGTCAGCCGAGGAGAGACCCCGATGAGTCATTCAATCATGACCAAGTAGGCCAATGGAGAGAGCAGATACAAAAACCAAACAAACAACGAAAAAGACCCATTGATACACATTGAAGACATACTACACGGCCGAGGGAGCACCCGTGCGCACACCCCGGGACGTGTACACGTACACATACACACACACACACACGGCCAATGGGCTAGCAAGTAAATGCGTTCTCAAGCGTCCAAACGTAGAATGAGAATAGCTATGTCGCGTGATGTAGCCAAGATTGGACGTGGTGACCACAAGGAACGTGTGAACAAGACGACAGGCTGGGTTTGTACACGTGCATGTAGCATGCCAGTGGAGGGTGGAGATGAGGGAGGGAGGCAATGAGTGGATGGATGGGTGAATGAATGAATGAATGAATGAGAGATGGGTAACCTGATGAGTCACACCGCGCGCTATACGAGAAAGCGGCGGGTGCAAGTCTGAATCAGCACACAGTGTGTGAGTGTGTGTAGGCTTGCGTCTGAGTTTGGAGCATCTCCTTCAATCGCATGCATGTGCACGCATCCACGGATCGAGCGAGCGGCGGAAGCAGACGTAGCCACTACCAACGCCACCGCTGTCTGCAGCATAAAATTGGCCAGCGCACGTACGCGCGCACAGGCATACTTAACACCCAACATCATCACTTTGTCTGAGCTTCAGCACCCAGACCATCAATGGGGGGAGAAAGTAGCCACGTCCTGAGTTCATCTCTATCGCAGTAACGATATCGCTCAAAAAACACTAATGTGTGTGTGTGTCGACTCAGGAACCAACCTGGTGGGAGGTGGCTGAGGAGCACGATAATTGGGGTTGAGGAGATCAAGGTTGGTTGTGAGGGCAGCAGGAGTGACATTTCTTTCAGCGTCACAGTCACCCAGCAGGCGATTCAATTCTAAAATTAAACATAAAGCATTGTTGCACGTGGGCGCATGGAGAGAGATAAAAAAGTGCAGTCAAGGAGGAAAGGAGGATGGGGCCTACCATCCGGCAAAGGCGACATACGTCCGCCAAACGTCGGTGTAGCATCGTCGACAGTCTGCGGCCTAAAATGCCAAAAGAGCGCATAAGATATGACAGGATAGGAACTGCAGCAAAGGAAACACTTGCGTCCGTGTGTGCCCAGAGGACGGCTAAGGAGGCAGCAACGCGGCGGAAGAGAGAAAAAAAAACTCCTAAACCCTCTTGGCGCATGCACACAACACACACACACAAAGGGTAGTGGAGGGTTGGGGAGAAGGAGGATGGAGAACAAGCTAAGAAGCAAACGAGCGGGCAATGAGCGAACCAGTTGAAATAACTACCGCCGTTAAGAGCAAAGAGAGAGAGAGGGGATGAGGGTGGGAAAGAAAGCTATGCAGACGCGCGTGCGCCTGCACATACGGGGAAGAGGAAGGAGGAAGGAAAGCCGATGTGGGATTAGTTGAGGCAACGCTCGTCCCGTGCCCATCAAAGGATCCGTCTATGCGTGTGCACTCTACATGCATTAATCAAGAGGCGGGTAGTGGCGGATACAGTATAAAAGAACTAAGGGAGACACAAATAGGAAGGATAGAGCCCTCACACAGAAGGAAAGAAAGCTTTGATCATCTGGAGCGTGTGCACGCAGCACGCACGCACGCCTGCGTGCATAACATTGATGATAATCAAGTGGACACCTTTTACTTTGCACGCACGCACAATCGAGACGGTCGTGTACACCCGGGGTTGTGCCCATGTGAATCGATAAAGTAGGGGAGGCGGAGGTGCTATAAAACTCTACATAAGTGGGGGGAGGTGCGTGCGCACGTGCACGCGCACTCGTGGGTGTACACACACACACACACACACGCATATACAGGGAGAGAGCTAGCAAGCAAGCGAGAAAGGCAGTGGCGGAGGTGGTACAGGTTTCTTTGATGTGGAGTCGCTTTGATGTAAGCCGCGTCGCCGCTGCAACCGCAATGTCGTTCGCGTGGCCAGGTAAAACGAGCGTGTGCGCGTGTATGGTGTGCCATGTATCCAGTGGGTGGGTGTGTTTGTTGGGTGCACGCAAACATCAGGAGCCTAAACACACACTCACCGAGACACACTTAGAATTTTCTCTAAGCACAGCGGCGATTAAGGCTTTGCGCGTTTGCTAAGCCATTTCGGCACGAAGAAAAAGCCTACATTCTTGCCTTTGAAGCGTAACATCTCAAACAACCTAGGCAGTCCAGTCAACAACCTTAATGATAGCGCTTGCAGTTTAACCACAGTTAAGTATGCACTAACAGTCCATTAAACTGGTTTGTGAAATTCTACGCCAACTCTAGAGGTTGGAGCGTGAACTTACACTAGCTTGTGCTCATCGTGTCTAGATCGACGAGGCGGAGGCAAGTGATCATAGGTTGAGGAGAGGCCCGAATCAAAGACACTGGGTGAGTCGGACGTCAAGCTCCTGCTTCGCATTGCCCTTCCACCGCCGCAGCAGTCACTCTCCTCCAAAGTGTAGTGATGGCTGTGGGCGTGGAGGTACTGTTGCATCCGTTGGTACTGCACACCCCACCGGTAGTTGCTGCTACTGCCACTACTGTTCACAACTTCTTTGCGATGAGCTCCCGGGGTTGAGCTCATGGAGGGTGTACGTCGACAGAAGGAGCACACCGGAGGTGGTGGAGGTGGTGCATAATTCCATCGATAGTGTTGTTGTTGATGGTGATGGTGATGATGAAAGACGCCACCACGGCTAACGCAAGATTCCGAGTCTGAGCTGTTCAAGCCGCCACCACCGCCGCCACAGGTGCCCACACCGCTGTCAAAGGAGGAGATGGAGTAGACATCGGAACGACGGCCACCCTTGCGACAGACATTTAGCGGTTGGCCGCGTCGTTCATCCGTCCAGATGCGCGAACAATGGTCTTCCAGAATGACCTGGGCGTCGTCCGCAGAGGGCACAGCCACACCCGAACTGGATGAAGGTAGGAGAGCGGAGAGCTTCTTGCGCAGCAAATCACCGCTTGCAGCAGAGGTAGCGCGACGAGAATTCGAGGAGAGGCGGGTGGAACGAGCTGGGAGAGGGGGGGAAGGTGGTTTATTAACCTCTGCGTGAATTGAGGCTAGCTCCGCGTCCTCACCTCCAGCCTCTTCCGGATCAATCTGCAATTTGGATTCAAAACCTTTTTTAGAAAAAAAAAATGGGACATGAGGGGAGTAGTAAGGCAATTTTGTTGATTTACAGGTTGCATGCGAGAGAGAAGGCGCTCCATTTTCCCACGAGACTCCTTGACCTTTTCAAGTCGATGACTCAGAGTCTGTGCGAAGGCGCTGGGGTCAACCTCGGCAAGATTTGTGCCAGGTTTGCGGGTTGTAGTCTCGATGACAGGCGCCGTTGTTGTCGGTGGAGGGGGTTTGGATGAAGGAGGAGCACCAGGGAGACTATGATCAGCACCACTACTGGCGGCAGCATTGCCACCTCCAGCTGGGTTCATATAGGCGATGAGTTCAGAGGCTGTGACTATTTCTCGGGCACCTCCCGACTCTGTTGTGGTGCGTCGACTCTTGTCAGAAGAAGTGGTGCCGCCAGCTGAGGCTTTGGTATGCCTAAAGAAACAAATGGATAAGTGCGTGCATGTGTGTACGCCCATGGACATATGTTGATGTTTGTGGCAGGCACCAATTTGCCAGCCGGCGGCAGTCAAGCCTGCATGCATGCACTGCCCTCACAGAACACCATTGGTGTAGTACGCATGGAATGCCTTTTTTGCGACAAAGGTAACTGAATGCCATCCCCTTAGAATGCTCCGTCACATTTACGTAACTGCAGAGACGACGCAGACGCCTTCGTGCTTAGCGCATGACATCCGAAGGGAAGTTGGAATGGCAGAACACCTAAAGTCCTTATAACAAAGTCCAAACAATCTTGCAATCCTTGCAATTGAGCCATTTAGAGACGAAATGGAGTAAGTGACCTAGCTTAGATTTGTAATGCATTGGTCAATTAGCAATATGCACCTAATTCAAGGCTTACGATTCCGTAGGAACGCCCAAACCATCAGGGCTCCCAATTACACCTGACACCGATTTCCAGATCTCGAGATCCGCTAAAGCAGCAGGAACTCCGGTGTATCGATTTAGTGGGCACTATAGAGGCACCTCAGATGAAAGCATGACCGTAAAGGGGAGGACGCACAAAGGCAAGACGGAAACCAAAGGCAGCAGGACTTAAAATCGATGGGCTGCCATGACGTGCACGTAAGCTGACACGCAGGTGCGCACAAGCACGCAACAGGCCCAGAGGGGAGCGCGCCGACGTCGCGAGCGTGCGTGCGTGTGTGAGCGCATATGGGGCAGCGGCATACGTGCGCGTGTGCGCCCTGTGCTCGTAGGAACACAAGGCGGTGGTAGCGGTAGCGGCTGCTGGTGCTGCTGTCAAAAGGCCGCCCTGTTGTCGATACCATGCCGCAGCTACCGCTATCGCCGCTGACACCATCATCACTATCGTAGCCGCGGTGTCGTTGTAAACGAAGCTAATCGGTCAGCGCCGCATTCACCGCGATCGCTGTCTGTCTCACTACCTCTCTGGTTCATGGTTCCACGCGGTGACGCCCTTCACCCCCTGCCTCACCTAATCTTCAAACAGCAGTCGGAAAGAGCACGCAAAATGCACATACACCGTCGTCGTTGCCATCACAGCAATACAAGCGATGGCGGTGAAAAACGCGCTCCGCATGAGCATTCAATCTAATGGGGGGTCCAAGGGCACAAAAATTACGCGAACATAGCAGTGCGTTGTCTTCCAGAATGCCTCTACGGTACACAACTTTACGACGGTTATTATAGAGCACCGCATGAGATATTGGTGAGCAAAAAAGGCTGGTGGAGGAGGCTGGCGCAGCTAAGCTTTTGTCTCATGTGCAGGAAGGCACACATCACCGCTCAAAGGATCGTTTGGTGTCCGAGGCGAGGTAAACCACCACGCCCACCCACCAGCATAGGCACGCATACACACACAGAAGCGTTAACTTTGATCTCTCGCCCTCTCCCTAGCCCCCTCCCTCTTACTCTCCTGTGCACTCGCGCACAAACAGCATCCTCCGTGAATGTGCACATGCCTCTGTGCCTGAGGCCCCCACGCACAAAGACGTTGATTTCACAAAGAGACTTTCACTCCTGG
Source organism: Taenia hydatigena (assembly GCA_036345935.2). Taxonomy (NCBI): domain Eukaryota; kingdom Metazoa; phylum Platyhelminthes; class Cestoda; order Cyclophyllidea; family Taeniidae; genus Taenia; species Taenia hydatigena. The sequence goes on from JADWOT020000003.1 coordinate 18,558,437, forward strand.
AACCAAAATTCCAGTTAATTCGTAGGATTTATGAGGTTAATATGGAGGAAGGCTGTTGTACTCACGTGGTAGGTCCACCACCTCCAGTATCGCACTGCTCCATGGCGCATGATGCCGGATTCTGATCAGTGGTGTCTGTTGCAGGAAGGGAGACACCTTCTCCGCTACCGGATTGTGTCCTAAATTTACAAGCAAGATCAGATCAGTTGTGTCCCGACGAACTCCATGATGCCTCAGCAAGCACCCATTTTAATAACTGAGAGAGTCTGACAAGATCACATGTAGGGATTGAGGCGGTATTTTTTGCGTTTGCATGAAAGACATTAAAACTTGTAAGCCACAATATTCAAAGGTAATCTGTATGCACTTAGAACTGAAATAGAACCGAAAACCAAATTTCAGAGCCACAGAAACTCAGAAAGAAAATGCTCCAAGGATGCTAAAGCAAATAGGATTAGAAAAAAACAAACGGACGGTAAGTTATATGATAAGGCGAAAAAGTTTTCGATTGTAGCCCAATAAAACTCAAACCTTACATGCACTGCTGGGGATTAGCGTTGGAGAAATTCCCTCGTTTGGCATTGTCAGACTGATCACTACATCCATGATAAGATTTCCCAGGAAGACTGGTATTACATTCCAACACTGAAAGGGACTGGTGAATCATTCTGAAGGAATCGGACTGTAGAAATTCCAAGAAGTAACTGCGCGCGAGGAGGTTTTGTACATCCGCTTGAGCAGTATCGAAAAGTGAGCGCAGAACTGGGAAGCGCTTGTCTCCACTCATCGAATTGTGGTATGACTGAGAAAATGCACTCAACGTGGAACGGATTTCTCGTTTTGTTGAATCGTTTACAGGAACGGATAAAGCCGCATCTGTCTTGATGTAAGTCCGATAAATGGCCTTCGCAACTTGAAGAAGTTTGAGTTGATCATCACCATCCACAATTGAACGGAATCCCTTACAAGCAAACCAAAAGTCTAACAAATGACCAGACGAAAAAGATGACGAAAGAAATTTATGGAATTGCCGAACGCCCTCTGAATCATTTAAAAGTGTATCCAGTTGATGACTTAGCGGATGATGAGAGTCCATGATTAGCAACTTAAATGCATCGAAAAAATGATGGGGCTACAAATGCATTAGGCTGTCAGAAAAGGTGACCGACAAGCCGCTGAACACGAAAACGACCAACCGCGAACAACAAATACTCCTTGAATATGCGCGTAGCTGGATTTCAATAAATTATCCATTTTTGATGAGTATAAACAATAAATTAAACTGAAAAGGTATTAAATGTTAAACTTATAAAATAATTTGTTTTACTAGAAGCGTTAAACTTAAAATATTTATTGCGTGGTAAATAATTTGAAAATGCTGCAAAGCTTAAAATCTTTCCAGAAGACACAAGAAGTCAAAACGTAACAGATGTATTGCTGTCTTAAAGCAATGCTGAGAAGTTACTAGCATTAATTAGAGGCTCTATCACCCAGCGGATGCGCTAAAATAGGATCTTTGGTGCCCATATAACCAAAACGACTATTTTAAAATGCAAGTATGTTAGTGCATCCTTTGTAATACTCTGGTTGTTAGAACTGCCGTTTTCTGTCAAGGTCACAGAGGTGGCCATATTGCCCTAGCTGCGTGGGCTGGCCTCTGGGCCATGCCAGCAGCCATTATCCCTCTGTCCGGTGAATATATATATTCTATCCTGCCACTTTGCCTTCTTTTGCCTTAAGGGAGCCTCGGGACGCTACAACTTTTACCTAAATTTAAAGGATAAAACCCGAAAAATGTGATCCAAAATACAATTGTCTCCGGATGGTTATGAGAAGGGTTGTGAATCCAAATAATTCAGGTCTAAACTGATGACAATAACGGTAACGGTACAACTGAAGGTTATCGCCTTAACAACTTAGTGAAAATTCCTAATGACTACCTTATACCAGTGTGGATTTGCTCCTAATCAAATGGACACTAAGTGTGATCAATGCTCTTTATTTTCAAAGGACTTAGATTCCACCAGTCATATTGTATCGACATTGCAATTCAGTCTTATTCAGTTTCTGGATTTTGGCTAACCATCGAGCAGATACATACATTACTAACGGACGTCTACTTAAGTCACATTTCCCAAACAAGGTTTCGCCGCATTAATTTAGTTTAAAAGCTTTTCGCATTGCGGAAAGTAAAAGCTTTTCAATCATCATTTAAGTCGGTTAGGGCACCAGTGCCGACCAGTCTCTCCTTTTGGCACCGCGTATTCGATGTCCCGACGTATATTCCTATTCTAGACTTGTGGAACTGAGATGCATACCTCAACGTGTCGCATCTGCAGTGGCGACGCCAGGACTTACACTTAGTATGTGCTTCTTTTTGGTTCTATTATTATCACTATTATTTGTCTTCACTCACTTTATCTATTCATTAGTTACGTCTATTGGCGCACTTCTTCAGTTCCTTCTTTTCCTGTCCACCCAACTCTCACGCCGACCCGAAACCCTCCTTTGCATTCTGCTTGGATGTCTGCCTGCGATGTGATGTGGCAAAATATTTGTGAGTGTACGGTTGTGCCCTAGTTACCAGCTCAAATGTCTAAACATGACCATGTTATGCATTGTCGGGCTTTTCACCACAGCAATTTGCTTACCTGGGTATTTGCGGCTCTGCCACTGCAGATCTTTGGGACAGCATGGATCACCATGCACGCCAGTAGCCATTCGGTCCACCTGTGCTTCTATATTGCATAGTACTCCCCAGCATTAAGTTTTCTCTCGGCTTCAATCCGAAACCCGAGCCGTGTACTATTGGCAGTGAGAAGCGAAAACGATCTCAAAGGACAACTATCCCGATTCCTATCGCTAGATTACCGGCTTTAGCGGGGCAAAAGAAGCGCATATGCTGCAAATGGAAGAGGCGGCGGCGTACCCGGACAGAGTGGCTGAAAATGGCCTTCACCTTCGGCAAGTACTCGAGTCCCGTGGTCCGTAAGAATGCCGTTTGCAAGTGAAGCGACGGTGGCCGTGATACATCCAAAAAGGTCCGCTACGGAGCTGTTTACTATACTCGAATGAGGATATTAATTAAGTAAACACGCGATACTTGTTTAAGCTAAGTCTCAAGTGGTTGTGATTCCTGCCCTTCTATGGCAGTCCGGCCAAACAAATCTGCGCATTCTCAATAAGTCCCCTTTCATTGTGCTGTGGTCAAGTTGACTCTCCGGAAAGGAAAACGCCTCCCATGAGAAAGTTTAACGCACAAATTCCACTTGAACAAGTCGGATATTCCCAACCAGTCCCCCTTTCCTTCCCCCTCCCCCCGCCGTTAAAAGGGTTCAGACCTTTCGAGTCCTCATTGAATGCAAAACAGGTCGGATAAAGTGATTTGTTTATCCAACGTGCAAATACTGCATCTACAGACTAAACTATGCACGCCAATTGGCCGTTCAACGGTTGTGTCTTCATCAAACAAAAAATACCGCACGAATTAGCCGTGTTTAAGCATCCTGACGGAAAACCGACCATTCATAGCTCGCCTGCCACAACACGCCACAGACAGACATCAAGGCGGTATTCAAGGCACAGCTTTAAGTAGGTATGGAGTCACGTAACGGGGCATCACAAGGCCATCTCAGGTGAATTTAGCAGTCGAGCTGGAAGTTGAATGGGCAAGGGGAGAAAGAAATCGAAAAAGAATGCCAATAGACGAAATGAACGGATGGACAGAGTGAAAGGGGCAAGAGTGGATGAATTAATACTCCGAATCGACAAGAAAGAGGAAGGCGTAAAAGGAGCACAGGAACGAAGGCACCATCGACGTCGGGTGTGACTCTTGGCGTCACTAATGCAGATGCATCGCTGGAAAGAAGTGTGTACCGAGAAACGGAATGCACGGCGGCGAATGGAGAGACTGGCCAGGTCTGATGCTCTATCGAATCTGTAATACCATTTAATAAGCCTTTTCTCCCTACAATGGCAAGCAGTTTAAATCTTGTTTTGGAATTTATATGACGAAGGAAATCATCCCTCCAGCGGATTGTGACAAGTGGAACTCTGCAGTGACAAGTGCTACGACTAGTTGTCATTTTTGTGTCGTACACTTTTTCGATGGACACGTTTCACCACTGCTATCGTTCACCCGTGACCTTTGCTAATCACGTTGTCTCGCGGTACGCTTTCGTTTACTTGGCCGATCACATACTCCTTAGATCTGTCAGTGAATGTCAGTAAACATTTCCCATTCATTTAAATGTTTTCAGTGTGCTGTAAACATGAAAGTAGTTCTATGACATATCCGAAGCTAGTTTCATTGGTCCAGGCGAAAAGCAGAGATCGTTAATGATGTCTACAGAACACGTTGAAACACGCACACGCCAACGAAATTTGACAGTTTTTGACACACCTAATTGAAAGAACACCAAAATGTGGAAGTGACTATCTTTAATTTATCTCGTTCTGGTAGTGGGTCACTAAGGCTCCCAGACCCTGCCCTGCCCCGCCCCAGCATTATGCCTCCTTTCGTCTTCAGGGTACTACACTATCAACTTTCCAAAATTAATGCAAATACAAAGGCGCAAAGTGGACCAATTTACAACACACAAAAATTGCACATATTCGCCCCGAAAACTACGAGGTCTTAACAATAACCATAACCCTTTCCAGGAAAAATTTGACATGCAGCCGCACAGAACCAAGATGAAGTAGTTAGTGTGTCGTTGAATCCCAATCTGTAAACATCAAGGAGAAAAGTGGACATAAAAGTCGGAGGAGAAGCATCCGACACTTTTTAAGAAGCGTGAACAGAGACCAAGCCAATTTCGCCAAATACGCGGACATACGCTGATCGGAAAACTAGGTTTTTCTTCGCAACGTAACCACATTCACTCCCCGAACACGTACCAAGTTATTTATGCTGGACAATTAAAACGGGTCCCAAATCGGGTACTCGCTTACGGTGTTGTGAACATCAGTGCCAAAACTACAAGAGCCAGAGCCGCTATGGCTTGATACACAAAGGAGTTAATAGATAGCCACATAATTCCGTGCCAAATTATTAAGTCGCGAACTAGGTGCCCAATAGAAACCGAATACGTCATTGCTTATTGAGTGAGACACACAGATCCTATTAATATGATTCTTATAGCTTAACGGAAATAATTCTTGTTTGTCTCGTTTATGCATGTGTAAATAATAAATCAACAACCAGACTTATTCCAATTGAGAAGAGACAGTACACCGGTTCAAATAAATAGGAATGAGTTGGAAAGTTAGCAATCATTAGGGGAAATCTACAAAACATATCGCTAAAGAGGAAAACTAAAAAATTCGTACAAAGAATATCTACTGAGCCTTCTCGTGCAATTGAGGCTTCTCCACCTGTTTAAGTTCAAACTTGCCGATGATCCAATCACGGAAGTAGCCCGGCAGCAGTCCCAAACCGAAGACCATCAATTCGTGTGGCATGAAGCCACAACACTGAGAGGCGATACCGATCATGTTTAGCGCTGAGTTGGCAAATACCTCCGGAGTGGGTATGAAGAAATTAACTTTCTTTTCGCCCCTGCTAGGCGTCCAAACGAAGCCTGGAGTGAGAGTGAGAAATCGAACCCGAGTGCGCGGAAATTCCCTTGTTTCTCCAGCAACGGAAGCTGAGAAATTCTGCACAAATGACTTGCATGCTGCGTAGAGGGATTTATAGGGACGAGGGAAGAGGGCCGAGACGGAAGACATGTTAATAACACAAGGCGGATGCTTGGGGTCCTTCTCGTAGGACGACAACAGCTTGGGCATTGTAATTCGTGTCATACAAGCGGTGGACACAGTGTTGCAGAAGATAATACGCTGGATGTATTCGATGTTCAGAAATTCACAGGTAGCCAATGGACCCGCGCAAACTTGGGACATCCCGACGTTGTTGATAAGACAGGCGACCGAGGGAAGGACATCGATTTCGCGTTTTAGAGCCTCATAAAAGTCACCCTATGCATGAAAAAAAGTGCGAAAGATAAAAATTCGGTAAAGGAAACACAAAATATGCACACACCGTACTTTAGTGAAGTCAGCAACGAAAAACTTCGTCTGAATTTTGTATTCACGTTCAAGGTCCTGAGACACATGGAGAAGTTTTTCAGCATTGCGACTGACAAGGAGAATATTGAGTCCATCACTTGCAAGTTCGTCTGCGAAGGCCCTACCAATGCCGTCAGTGGAGCCGGTTATTACGGCCCATTCGCCAGCGAGTTTAAGTTCATGCCGTTTCGATAGCGCACGCTTGATAGGATCAGTATATCTTAACAGGGTCCACGCAAAACAAAATAATTTAAAGAAAATAAATCCCAAAACACAAACAAGGAGGAAGACAGCCATTCAGTCACCAGCTCCACTGACAGAACACGAAGGCATGCAAGCACCGCAATTAGTCGAGGTTACGCAATCAATTAAAATGAAACAGCCTTGTAATTTATCCGCAGAATAAATTAACAATTATAAAATCCCATTCAATAGCATAGTTATTCCTCTGGGTGACACAAATTAGACGAATAAAACATGGTATTCATACTAGGATGTGCTTTACGGAATGCATGCCATTGTGGCAATTAATGCCCTATTAAAACGGAAACAGGCAAGCTCCAGCACTCTATAAATTTACATTGATAAGTTCACCTCATCGTGTTTCAAACTAAACGAACATTGCTACCATTAAGGAAAATCTTGGATTATTTAGTTGCGTGATTAAAAAAAGTCAGCCAAGTCTTAATTCCAGAAACTTTGGGTGCCCTTTGATGCCACTATGAATAAAGATTTCGGTGGATATTAGCGAAGCGATTCGAATTCGGCGTGCCATGTATGAGTTTCCAGTTATCTGTATATATCCAACTTCGAAACTGAAACTTCGCTTAACTTACAAATGAGTATAATCGAAATGATTTTTGAAAAAAATTGAGGTCTTATGTGTAGGGATTTGGTGCCATAATTATTTGGTGCAGCAAATAAAGTGTCACACCGTCATTAACAAATCGCATCCAACAGTTTTAAAATAACTCCCAATTAAATCATGGTCTGCGTTTGTGTATCGGTAGTTATCGAGAAAGCTGTAACCAACTAAACATTTTTTCTTTCACATCTATCAAGTACCGGCTCGTTTAATGCACAAAGCGTTTCACGCTCGGAGTTGTGCGGTCGCGTTGTCAACTTCCTAGTATAACGGTGTTTCCAATGGCCTTATCAAACAATGAACTGAAGCAGCTACAATTGGACTCACAATACAAACTAGCTCACGCCAAAACCCCACTGGAAAAGATGCGATACACATGCCTATCTCGTGGTGCCAGTGGAATAAATGGACTTGGTCGGCAATTCCGTATAGCAGATGACGATGCCAACAAGTCAATATCCAAGGAGGAATTCCAGAAAGTTTGCCAAGATTTCAGTGTCGGCCTCACAAAGGAAGAAGTGGATGGCCTTTTTGCTGAAATCGACCGAGATGGGTCTGGTTCGATCAATTTTGATGAATTTCTGGAAGCCTTGCGGGTATGATGTAGTCTGTTATCTAGTTTTTCAGCCCCCAATGTCGCAAAATCGCAGAAACCTGGTGGAACTTGTTTTTAAGAAGATGGATAAATCTGGTGATGGTGTAATTACGGTAAGTATGTCTATTTGCGTTTGTTCAGTCGTTTCGATGGAATAACTTATTTTTAACAGTAACATGAATCGGTTAAAATTCTAACTTGTTTCATAATTGGGTACATTAGCATGGGGTTTTTCTTGACTTAGTGTTATTTTGTTTGAAATGAAATGATATTGTGAGAAAAGTGACTTTGCCTCATTATTTTGAACTGCATTTTAAAGCATCCGAATAATGGCACTAACTACCTTAGAACGACGTATACCAAATGCGCGTTGAAGTCGGTTCTCTTGCTAGCTTGTCAAACAATTTCATTGCCTTTAAGGTTTCTTTATCTTGTTTAAGGTCGATGATCTGAGAGGTGTCTACAATGCGCGAAGCCATCCCAGATATCTGAATGGAGAGTTGAGTGAAAAGGATGTCCTAAACGAATATCTTAAGACCTTCGAATCTAGGGGTGAAGTTGATGGGAAGGTGGGTTGATCTTCCAAGTTAACTTTTTGCATTCTATGTGGTAAGGGCAGCAATTTGTCGAATTCACAGCATACCTTATGACATTCTTCCTCGAATAATAATGTGATGTCTTCTATTGATCTTCTTGAGTCTGTTCCGTTAATGCACAATTTGCTCGAAATATCAATGCTAGCAATTGACTGATTTGAGATTTTACACTTGAATTTTGTAAATATTAAGGTGATTGTGTTTTCTAGACAGGAGGCTTGAAGTGTGGGTTCGCAGTGCCGACAAAACAGCTCATTTTTTAATTGACAAGCTGGTTGAAACGAACTTTGGTCTCTTTTCAATGGGATGGGAATTTTTTGCGTTGACTACTTTGTCCTGTGGAACCTCACTGGCCTTTTTTAATAATAGGATAAGCCCAGCATGGTGCGACATTGTTGTGGTGATTATGAGTAATTGATGACAAAAGCGCTATAGTTTTGATTCCTTTTTGGCCTAGAGGTGCCGTGGTACCTCCGCGTTCTCACGGAAATCACTTACTGAAATGTCTGCCTGAATTATGCATGTAATGCCTTTCCCATAGCCACGCTCCTCATTACTTAGCTTTGGTCACCCGAGTAAATAACTCATTTCTATGCCTGTTTTTGGGCGTGAGGCATCAGCTTGGGGAGCGAAATCTGTGAGTACGGGTCAACCCTGGGTTAGATCACAGGTTGTAAAATAACTCAACCTGTTTTCACATGCTTGAAAGACTTTTCTGGGACTAAAGTACACCTCTCTGCTTTCTCTCCCAACAGAAGAGCAATAATTCCTCTATTTTTCATTAAAAAATCTTTCTATGTAGTTTTCCCTAGTATTCCACCGAATAAGGTAATTTTGTGTTCGCGGTGTTGAAGGATCTTATCCGTTTGGCTTTTAAGGGTGTTTTTCGTTGTGCCTTTTTCTATCCACCAATGACTCCTATGAATTTAGTTTTTAACTTGTTTTAGGTGACGTGGCAGGAGTTTTTGAACTACTATAGCGGGGTGAGCTCATCCATTGACGACGACATCTACTTTGATCTGATGCTGCGCAGCGCCTACAAACTATAAACTCTCGTTCCATTTCCCTCTCAACCGCTTTTTTACCAGAATGCAACTAGGGTGTCTTCCTCCTTGTTTCGAGCGTCTAGTATTTTGTTGATTGTGTTGTTAGAATTTTTGCTTATTTATCATGGCTATCAAGGAATATAGCGTCATTTAATTAGGATTTTCTCTCCTCTTGTCATCGTTACGTAAAAAATTGGCTGTTATGACTTAAATGACGCAGGTTAACTTCAAAATTGTAGTAATGTGTGCTTCAGAATACGTGCTGGGAGGGGGGGCTGAATGGGTGTCCCACAGGGCGTTGGGATGTGCCCTTTTCGTCTCCATTTCATCCCATTCCGGGGAGTTTATTTCCCAACGGCAATTTTGAGCGTCATCGGTTGGTACGTCGATTTCGTAGTGCCCTCTCAGAATTTGTGGACGTCTTGCAGGGGTTCGCACCATTGTGCTTCCGATCCTTTTCCTCTTAGAGAGACAATGCCACAGGCTTACTGAACTCCTGAGATTGAAATTCCGTCTGACCATTATTGCATCAGGTCTTGCAAGTCGTGATGAGACACCAGGCTTTTCAATTTCTATTCTTTGAAGACGAGTGAGAACATGACAACAGGGCGGCATATGCATCATGAGCGTACAAAACATCGTAAAGGCTACCGGCATGACTCAGAGGTCATACCACCTAGCAAAAGTATGAAGGTGGTGTTTTAAGTCTCCGTGATTCTTAGATGAAGGGTAAAATAAACAAACAGATGGTGTATTACATAGCCCCCTCTCTTGAGTTTCGCCCTCACCGCACGCCTTGGTTGACCATCAGCGCGGTCGGTGCTGTTAGGACAACGCCAGCCCTCCGCCTGCAACTGGGCAACGCTCGATCGCATCTTCACTGCTCCCTCTTGACAGTTCTACTACACCTGGAGTCGGGGGATGGGCCAACTTTCACTTGTGTAGAAATATTGGCCTCGAAGCCGAGTCATTTAACAAAGGACTGGGGTATCAAGGCTACACGTCCTTGTCACATTGTTTTCGCTTCAGCACTGGCCAGCCACACTTGTCCAGCTGGTAGGGGGGTGAAAGGAGATCCAGGTATTTAGCTAGCTGACTTCTGCATTCGGGCGCCTCGGACAGCTTCGTGACGCACCAAATCAAGTGGTTTATAGCTCGCGTTGCTTCAGTTGTTATTGGCGTTCCTGCAGAGCTCAAGACCGAGGTAATTGTCGAAGGTAGACGTTATTTTCAGCCCTTCCGTCTGGAGTCGGCACCGATTTCCCCTATTCGTAGCATATCCGCTACTTTCGTTCCACTAAGGTTGATCATCCAACATCATGAATTGGAATGCATGCCCTTTGAGATCGGGTTTGCTTTCCACTGCCACCGAGACCTCTCTGAAGACGAAAGAAAAGGTAGCATTCAGGTTGAATGAGTAAAGCAAAGCGTCTTGACCACTGGCGTGATCCAGAAACTGGGAGGAAAGAGTTAAAAAGCAATCAAAGCAATTACAATTTTGGGTTAATAAACTCCAGTCCACACTAGCACCTCATTAAAAAAAAAGGGGTAAATGAATTCATAGATGGGAATAACATGAAATTGAAATCCCTCCTTAACAAAAGTGGAGAGGCGAATTTGCAATGGCCGCCTATGGTAGTGGACAGGATTCGGGCTTCTAATCGTGGTTTTGGCATCCTTTCTGCAGGTAGAATGCCATGCCCAAGTGCGCCCCATCGTGTTTACGTTACATTGCACCATCATGCCAAGTTGAAGTTTATGCAATCTTTGGAACTGGCCCGTACTGCTTCAAGCCATAAAAATTCACTCGCCACTTCGATTTGGTGACTAGCTGTCCCAACGCTTCTCTCGACGCCTATCAAAAGGCACTTGACTTGCTTAACGCCCGGGTTTCGATAGAGAGACAACCGGACCTCAGGACCATGCCAGTAGCACCAAATTCTTTCGCAGGCCGACAGTTTGCACCTTCTTTTGTCTTTAGAGAAGTTGTGGGACGCTATATTGGTGGTAGGGGGACGAGAACCCGATCTCAAAGGACGTGGATGCGGACTCTATGAAGGCTCTTAACAGATGGGCTTAAATATGACGTCTGCCTATGGCAACTGGCAGGAAAGGTATTGACGACTGAACCGATACTAGCTATAAACCATCCGAAAAAGTTTACGGTAGAGGTGTCTATGGTCCCTGAATAAAAATGTCAGCTGGGTGATCATGCGCTGCCCCATTCACCTCCGCTAAATATGAATGGGCAGAACTGAGGTGAGAACAAAGTAACAAGGGACTCCACCCCATGGAACCATGTCAAATCCCGTGCTTTGTTAAATGACTCGGCTTTTGGGCCTGTGCTCCTACGACTTGCGTTGGACACTTGGGATGGCCAGTACACCTGCCTGTCCCCAACTCCAGTTCCTTACAGCACCGACCGCGTTTTGATGACCGACGCGGGGAATTGACCGAGGAGAGCACCGACGACAACACTCAAAAGAGGATACCGTAATTTTGTGTTTAACGCCTGGTTTTGATTAAGGATCCGCTTAGAGTCATTCCATTACACCTCAAGGCCATACCAGTAGCTCCCAGCTCCGTCTCTACGTCTGTGATGCATATTCTACTCGAGTGTTATGCCTTCTTCTGTCTATGACAAACAACTTAATAAAATGCAGATATGGGCAAATTTGCGTCCAACCTTAAGAATAATGCGATTATTTTAATGATCGCACTGGCAGTAGAACTTCACAGGTATTTGTGTCACGGTGCAACGTGAATTACACACTGTACCAGCAGGCCAAAAGTATTATGTGCAGTCTAGGCCTTACCTCACAATGAAGACCTATTATGGCTTTCAAAGAGCTAGTGTTTAAATGCCCACACACCTTATTGCGTGTCACGCTAATCTTCCTGCCATTTGAAGTCTCATAAATGCCAGTTAAAACCCGCGACTGTGACTTGAAATTGTGCGCTTCACAATCTCAATCTGGTTGAATTACAGACAGAAGTGGCTACAGTAATTGTTTAGCCAGAGAGAGGGTAATTACACTTAATATTCATCTTTTGGTTGAACTCGAGAGTGTGCAAGGCAATTTCACTTGCCAAAAAGGGCTATGGCTGGCCGCTCAGTAGAGTAACTTCGTTCCTTGAAATCAACTCACTCCTGGACGGGAGGGAAATGACGGATCAGCTCAATCAGCCGTTCCTGCCAAGTTGTTCTCCATTGGAGGCTTGTGACTCATTGGGAAGTAGAAGCCCAGGAAAGGCACAAGACGGAAAACTCTATCGGAGATCATGTAGTTCATCGCAAATTTTAGCCTTACTAACTTTTTGTTGCCTTCTACTGTGTTATCCGCATTAATTGTTCTGAGGACAAGGCCTAAAGCATCACCTGAGGCAGTTAGCATTTAAATGTTCATTTTAGCTCTACGTAAAATCGGATTCACAGGGTGAGGCTAATCAAGACTTGCATTATTCCACACTCTGATGGGATCTACCAGTACTTCAATGCTTCTTCCCGTTCACAACTCCGCCCGTACCATCGTCTTATTAACTTTGACATTCCATAGCTACTTAGGGCTTTCCTGAGGACGGTAGAAAACTTAACACTCAGGGTTACTCGGTGAATGCAAAATGGCAGAGCCCCCAGTTAATTTACTAGTAATTCAGGGGATCAAAAAGCAATTATCGACAACAATACTATTTCCAACGGCGAGAAAAGACATGGTATACAGAAGCAAAGGGCTACTGATTTACTTTGGAACGAGTGAAACTGGGCTGATGACATTCTAGTTGTAATACTTATGTTCTTTAAATGTGCTTTGCAGGCCAGAGGCGGGAGAACAATTTTGAACCTGGTAGTGGGACGGCATGGTGACTTCCAGGAGCGTGACACATCTCCGTCCTAAACTTTCTTACAAGGCCTCGCCGTACCCTCCCTCTCCCTTAATAAATATGTCGAAGCGTCTTTAGACTTCTAATAACACTCAGTTCAATTGTAATTTGGAATTTAAACTAAAGATCTCTGGAAGCGTAATTGGTGTACAACGCGGTAACCACAGAGCACGGGAAGCATTTATTCCTACGTCTGACTTCAAATCTTAAAAAATCATCAGTGTACCAAAAAGACGTCTTGGAAACACGCAAATTGCAAGGCAACCGGAAGACTTTGATCAAGGTTAGACTTCCGTCCACAGCCAGAACTTTACTGACATGACGGAGTACTCTTCGTCATATGACACTCCAAGGTTAAAACCAACACCGCTACCTGGACCAGGTAAAGTGTTGATACTAACCTAAAGATCGCTTCCGCTTACAGGATTAACAGTAATTTAGCATGTTCCTACTCATTCAGTCATCGAAAAATAGCAAGCAAATAAGAAGGTAGCTAACATTTTACAGACGTTTAAGTAATTGGGAGCAAATTTTGTGCGAGATCCACTCTACACTTCGTTTGCGCAAAATAATTCGTTAAAGACACTAAAAATGCCTAAGTAGCTTAGTTATTTGGACAATACAGTAATACTAAAGTAAGCCAAGGCTAAAACTAGCCCTGATCGCTGAATAATGAGTTCTACAGCGTATACGCAATGCAAGCATGGCATTACTCCAACTAGATCAAAGAATATAAAGGCTTAATAAAATTTACTATCAACATTGCGCTTAAAATTATAATTAAATGTGAGTTTGAGCCACCTTTTATATCGAATTTTATAGTATGTTTTTGTTGCATTGCGCTACAAATGTATTTTTCGACCTTATGCATCCAATTGACTTTCGGCTAATCTAAACGCGCGATATACATTTCCTTCGGATGTAAGTATAGCTTGTGACTTATAATGGCATTTAGATGAGGGCTCGTACTCAGCTCATATTGCCGCAAATATTTTTTGAAAATTTTTGGTTTAGAGCTGAAATCATTTGATTTTGTTTTGTAAGGCGATTGATGGGGAAGGCACCTTAAAGCTTTCCTGCTTAATCTATCGGGTCTCATGCATTTTCGAAATTGTGTAGCTTAATGTTTCACTGTGCAATTAAGCCACTGGATTCACTCCCTTATCAAAGTCTATCTTTCATATCGGATTTCGCATCTTCCTTTAAAAAATTTTGAGTCTAGACACCTACAATAATATGACTGGTTCTGGTTAGAATTGGCTTGTTGCTTACTAGTTTTTCAATTATTTGAACAAGACCATTTGAAGCTTAGGCTCTTAACTTTGCTGTATTTAGTTGAATCCCTTTGTTCTAGCCTGATATTGTTACGAATATTGAGTCCCTTTTGTATTTATGCTTAGCTTGGCTTAGCAACAATTCTTTGTTTTTTAACTTTGACTACTGAGCGCTTTTTACGTTTGTTCTCAAATACATAACCAATACGAACCCCTGATGATATGCCGCGCTAAGACGATGGGGGTTTTTTCAGACAATCTTTTGGTTCTGGTTATAATAGTTTGCTACAATTGATAACCACCGTAACTTTTTTTGTGAATTTTGAACAATCCGGTATACGGGCCCCCATCTTTTCCGCGTAGAATCAGTACAGGAGTTAGATCTATTCGGCTTATCATTTTGTTCTATATTTAGGATAAATGTTCGTATGACTATTTTAAGTAGTGCAGTAACTTTAGTTATACCGTTATTTATCATTGGGTTTTTGTACTTGGGGATTATGATAAAAATAGCTATAATACTCGACATTCTCATCACTCAATCAGGTCTAGAAGTAAAAGATTTTTGGAAATGGATATTCCTTTTACATCGTTGTTAGGGTTTCGTTGAATTTTGTCCGACACCAACGTCAACAGATTTAAATTTTACGATTTGTTAACCCGCTGGGATAGAACAGCACTTAAAGTAGCCCTAACTTAGCGTGGATTGCTTTCCTTCTAAAACTTTTAATTACAATGAAATTGCTCCATACTTAAAGATGAATGCCGCGTCCGTTAGCTGCATCGGGCAAATAATAAAGAATTGATTAGTTTAGAGAACTGTCGTC
Organism: Taenia hydatigena; assembly: GCA_036345935.2. Classification (NCBI taxonomy): domain Eukaryota; kingdom Metazoa; phylum Platyhelminthes; class Cestoda; order Cyclophyllidea; family Taeniidae; genus Taenia; species Taenia hydatigena. Next base: position 18,573,591 of record JADWOT020000003.1, read on the forward strand.
AAACCGCACCAGAGTGTTCCGCAGTTTTGAAAGGTACTGGAGTCGAATTCTCGGTTAATCCATGTTTTTGTTACTGCCAGATGTCCACGGATTTAGAAGCTCAGAGAACGCAGGAGTCTGCGTCGAGTCCAACTGTTCTACCAGATTTCGAGGTACCTCAGGGGCTAAGATTCCTCCTGAGAACCACTCACATTCGTGTCTACCGCGTACCCATTGAGGGTGAAAGTGAGTCTCTTCTTAATTATTACATTTTCATTAACAATTTTCAACGCGCAATGGCCATTAATCATTAAGCATCCAAATGGGGCCTTAAATGTGTCCATAAATATCGTTCTTTCTGGATAGCCTAAGCCATTTATAAAATGTCCCCAGATCAATTAATACAATTCGTCTTAATTAAGTCCAGATCATTTATTACCGCTTTGAAAGCACAGTATTTGAATCTCCTTACCTGATGACAGATTTGACAAGTCTAATTCATCCAAGGGGGTAGCACTGCTTAACTTTTTTACCGCTCCAGTAATGCAGCAGTTGATGCATTTTCGCTGTCGATCGCTGAATACGTTGAGTCTACTTTGTGCTCGGTTCTGAAGCTTGTCTTATAAAAAAAATTTATTTTGTCAAGTTTACGCCATGGGATTCTCCACGATAGCTACTCACGCACTTTACAGATTGGGTATAGTGTTAAACCAGATTGGAAAGGTTCGGAAATTGGGTAAGACCAAGCATCGAGATTGGAAAATAGCTCTTTTACACGCCACAAATTGACGCCATTTGGCCCAGAGTGGCTGTGTTTTTAGCTAAAATGTGAACAACTTAGCTACCTTGCATTGTTTACGTTTGGTCCTGTGCCTATTGGGCGACCTATCTTTTATCTTTATTATTCCTTCAGTGATTCACGCAAAATTTTGCTCGTTTATGTAACTCTGCTTCCATTTTTCTAACTTTTCTTTAAGTTTGTTTGGTTGCATCACTTGTGGTCACTTGTAAACGTGTCAGTCTTTAATTATTGGACTGTGATTTGATTGTGATTCGAGTATCTTTAATAGAACAGCTCATCTCTCCACATTCCTAACAGCTGTGTAAAGACCAGAGATCACTAATTCAACAAGTAGTTTAACTCATCCCACAACAAATTGGTGTCAGAAGAAGTTTTGCAATTTCCAATGCCAAGATTTGCGTCACGGCTCCTATTGAAATTACTCCCACCTGTCTTGCCTGCCTCTGTCACAAACAGTGGTGTAGTGTGAGACACCCTCGAGGCATGTAAATGACTTTCGCACGAGCCGCTTCCATCGGCACCGCGCTCCTAGATGGGGTCCTTGTGGTCTGTGGCTACTGAAATGTCGCTCGCTCTAAGATGAAAGGTGTTACTTTGCGGGGGAAATTGACGGTTTTGCAGCCCTGTACTCCCTAATTGGGACTGGAAGTGTCCCAAGTGTATGCTAGGATGTTTGAACACATAAGTCTATCTATTTACTGTGAGGGGGTGAACAATGAAAGCCATTGAGGGCAAAGCTGACGATAACTTTGACTGAAGATGTGGTTGAAGCAAATGCATTGGCAAGATTATCCACTCGAAAGTTGTAAATGCGCTTAAAATTTGAAAATCAGTCAAAACATCCTCCAAAATTGGATACGTTTAAGCAACTACTCGCCATCCTCTAGGGCTCAAAATGCGAAAAAGTAACTAAACCTTCCTCAGAAAGCCTTTGACGGGTTCGTACCATCTCAGATCCCTTTTTTGATCGTTATGCTTTCGTTTGGTTTATTATTTTTTCCTATGAAGCAAGGACAGGCTTTGTGGCATGCCATCTTTTATGACATTGTCGTGCTTTCCCGCCGTGACAATCTACGCATTAAGCATTGCGTCGAATTTTGCTGCTCTCTGCTGCGTCACACAGTTCAAACAATTCACTCACCTCCTAGAGCACGCCTCCCACATTGGCTCGTCTGTAACAGGATTAAAAAGGCCATCAAATTACCAAGTTTTACTTCGCCAAGTTCTAAGCCGTTTTCACCAGCATCACAGAAGATAGTCGATTCTTAAAACGTCCACTACCTCATAAAGAAATTAACACTGGAAACCGGACAAATCATGAGCGGTTAAAGTGAAGTGCTAAAGACCTCCAACAACCAAGCATGCCCCACTTTGTACCTTAATGGTATGAACAGATGCAAATTTTTCCCTCATTCACTTTATTCTCCTTGACTACAGTGTGTTTGAAAAGGAGGTAATGCGTTTTCATTATGTGGAGAAGTAAAGCATGAGGGCAAACTATCAACTCAAATGGAACCCCTAGAGTAATTGATCCTCACTGAACCACTATAAGTACCTTCTGCGGCACCTCTGCTCGTTCTTTATCTGCGTTATTCTCTCCTTCCTTCCCTTTCCCTCTTATTCATAGACAAGTGCTGTTCAGCATTTCCACGGAAGTTCTATGTAGCAGATAGCGAAGGCAATCCAATCCTCGAAGGGGTAGAATCGAGCAGTTGGTGTGCCCGTCTCTGCGCCGAGAGTTCACACGCCTTTGAGGTCGACTTTCGCGACGCCGATGGGGTCACTGTACTCTCGATGGAGAAGACTGCTGCCTGCTCCGCCTTCTACTGCTGCAATGCACCTGTAAGTCCACTTTCTGTCACTTTTTTCACGATCGGCAGCTGAGCAGGACCTTAATGGGTACTGGATTCGGTTCAGCAGAACGTTGAATCTATTCGTTCTAATGCGTGAAATGCATTTCGTTCCTCAAACCATTCATCAAAGACGCTTTGATTGACCTCTAACCCGAGAGCGTTAAGAAGTAGAGGAAGTGCATAATTATCGAAGTTGCTTATCAAGCTTTATTTTTACTACTTGGGGAGAAATGCCTACCTCCTTAGAGATCATGATGAATGACACAAGGTGGCCGAATCTATGCCTTGAAACGAGTGGTCTTGAATTGGAGGAAGTCTTACCCTTCCACTTCCTGGTCCATCAGCTTGGCTCTCTAGCTGTTCTTAAAAAGCTGCATTTGAAAACTGCTGAAGTGATGTATAAATGCACAGAGGTTACGTGCAAATATCTGGCTAGGTCTCTTATGGCACCTCGATACTTTCTGAAGACACAATGCTCGGCAGAATATGCATTGTAGACTTACTGAATGGCTAAGGAAGGGAAGTTGAGGCTACTGAGAAAACTCGGAGGCGCTTCCCTTGGTCGTCCTCCCTTGCGGTCACCACAACGTAATTAATGCTGCAAAAAACACATCCATGAACCATCTGTACCAATCATCAAATGTCCCTAGACAGCTCCGTAAAGAATTTTTCTGGATAGCCTACGACTATTGCTGCTTCAATTGTTGATGGCATTCATGCTGAAGACGGGGTTGGGGTATTTGTCGAAGATATACGTCATTTGAAGCCCTTCAATTGGGGAGCCTCAGCGATTTTTCCATCAGCAGCGCTATTCAATTCTTTCCTTTTCGCTAAGGTTGATCACTCTGCAGTAGGCATTTGAACGGACATCCTTTAAGATCGGATTCGATTTCTGCTGCTACCAATGCAGCACAATGGTGGAATGCCTAATCGACCAGTCTCTCTATTGAAACCGGGTGTATGTGACAAAGAGGTGTACCTTTTAAAAAGTCAAATGTTACCCGATAAAGCAAATCCAGATGCCATGCTCCATCAAATTGTTTTAAAGGCATTTTGAAAACACATGGGTACCTCTTCTGCATCGCCAAGTGAGGTGTATTTCGGTTCAATCTAACCTTGAAATGCTCTCAGCCCTGGAACCTGGATTTGATGTCCTTTCAAGTTGCATGCATTCGGTATGTAAAGCACTCGCAATTTCTTCCTCTGTCGCTGGAGCCGAGTGGTGTGATGTGGGTATCAAGGAGCTGGGAGGTCAACCATCATCCCTATTTCTCCTATTCACTTGCCACACCTGATCCTAAGTACTTAGTCCCACCACAAATCAGTAGAAAATGCGTTTTCTCTCGACATTCTTCACAAACTAATAAATGGCGTAATGGAATGTAATTTTCTCAATGTGAGCCCCATCCGATGCTCCCTTAAAGAAATCGGAGAACCTTTTCTTCTCCTGGTGTAAGCATTGAGAGGGCCCTTTGACTTGCGTAACTTCCTTCTAATCCTACCATCTAAACCCGAACTAACTTGGCTTTGTGATCAGATTTTTGTAGATCGTCATCCACAATTTTGATTTATGCAACAAGCTTGGCATTTTCTGGTTGACGCTTTTTAATATCTTGCTTTTTTTACTATGTGGAGAGGATTGACGACTACTGACTTGCACACCAATTCGACACTGAGTTTTGGTATCTACCGTCGCCCATGTCCTTGTGGCACCTCCACGTTTAGACATTCAATCTTCTCAAATAATTAAACGGTTCAATTCATAATTGTCATCGTCAACAATTTCAAACGAACCATTACTTCTTCGGAGGGAATTTTATCCCCCCTCCCCCCACCAATAAAATGCGTCCCCCATCACACCCTCGACTGAGGGGGTTCCGCGTGCGCGCATCCCTCTGCAGCCTAACCTTAACCCCCTAACCCCAGTTGGAAACACTCCAGCCTCTGTGGCATTGTGAACAGATGCTTTAGGATCCTCCCCTAGTGTGGTCACATGCCTTTTCCACCAATGGTGCCCATCAATCACCGTCGTGGGGCCAGCGCTCCTTCAATAGACGATATTTATGAATCTTAAAATAACCACTTCATCTCTACAGCTGTCCAGAACGCATGATTTTTAACACTAGTAATTAATTAATTCATTCCCTTTAACTAGCTACAATGGAACCGCTTTTGGGAGGTTCACGAACCCACTCTGAGATGTCCTTCGAGGGACCTTCTAAGAAACAAACCTCACTATTTAAAAATTTATTCCTTGGTAGCCATCTACTGTTGGGCTGCTCCTCCAGTTGGATGCTAGCGTCGAGGTCGCAAGAAAGACACAAAACAGGAAAGAATTAAACAAACTGCATTGCAATTTTGCATTCTTCTCCCTAAATGTGCCTAGACAGATCACATTCTTGCCTAGTCAAGTGTTTCCTCCACTGCCTGGTGTGTTTGACTTTTTCCCTCTGCATGAGGCTTTGCAATTCTCTTTGCGTCACTCCTGTCTACATACTTGTGTCTATTTTTTGTCAATCACCTGGCTAAAGACCTCGTGCAAGTGCTACCACGAGAGCTGCAAGCAGCCCATCCGCGACCTTAAAATGAATGCAATGGGATGCGATTTGAACCACTACCCACCTCCACGCAATTTTGACTTACCCACTTCAGAAGGGATGAGAAACTGTTAGCAGGAGTCTCCTGGCTGACCCCAAGACATAACTGTGTTACGAGAATGTCTCAATTTAGATATTGTGACTACTAAACTTGCTTTTCTATCTCTCTTCTTTAGGCTATTTCCGTTGTGTCGGGTGGTGACAACTATGGCAGCGTTATTCAATCGGGCATGATTCCTCGCACCCGGCTTTCGCTGTTGGATGGGATTGACAGACCACAGCTCCGGCTGCTGGGTCCCTGTGCCCGACAAAGCCGCTACATCGATGGCATCTTTAAAGTTGGTTAAAGTTTTTTGTAATCCACAAGGACTTATTAATGGGTCCATTTACGATTTTCATTTTTTTTTTCGTCCAGACAAGAGGTTAGACGCATGTAATGGTTCTTTGTTCCCATGTAGTTGAAGTGCTTCTCAGAACGCGGCTCCCTCGGGCGACTGACAGTGCAGCATTTTGCAGGGATGGACAGCTACCAAATCTACTTTCCAATTGACCTTGACCTTCGCATGAAATGCCTCCTTATCGCCTCTGCTGTTCTCCTGGTGAGGCCTCTATTCCCTTCATCTCATTTCCAGACTTAAAACTAGTCATAAAGATGGGGTTTCCAATTGTGAAGAGGAAACTAAGTGAACCTATCCATGAGCTTTGTCTCACTCCAGGGCATTTAAGCACTGAATCTCCAGATTCCCACATCCTTGGCTTAGCCCAACTGCAAATAAAGCCTCAACCAATACAGATTTACCTTTCTAAGCGATCAAGTGTGTCACGTCTCACATTCCATGCTTGTTTTAAGGTTCTGCCTTCGAGCTTCCGTTTTGGCTCGGTAAAATCGGAAGGGGGAAGAGTTAGCATTGGCATCACTTCGTCCCGGTTTCTTTGGCTTTCAGCTGCACAACTTCTCTCTGCTTAATTGAAGCACGAAGTGGGATTCGAAGTCGATAAATTTCGTCCAAGTTGTAGTTGTAGCGCTCCAAGACTGCCCTGAAGACGAGAGGAGGCACTGTACTCGGGCAAAATATGTACTGTCAGCCAACAGTGGGATTTGCTAGCCACTGGTATGGCCCGACGCTGCAATGTCAGAGCCGTGTGTCAAATAAGCAATTAAAGTAGTACTGAGGCTATATGAGAAAATTTGACCTATTGACTCCTAATTTGAAAACATTTTGCCTCTCTATCGCTTACTGTGCTCAGCCATTTCCATTGTTTTTATCATCGAAGACGTTATTTGGTCACTTTTAACGAGGTGTTGTGGGCCCTTGTATCTGATGTAATCTATGGAATTTGCGTCTCCGGAGAGCTGGAGAAATGTCACATTCATTTACCAGATATTCTTGCTTGCCAAAAAGAATCTGCTAGACGTTTCCCCTTAAGGAACTTTCTTTCTTGATTTAAATATTCGGGAATTTGTGACATTTCCATAGCATTCAAATACCGACAAGTGTGAAGGTTCCACCTCCAATTTCATCGCATTAGGATTGGTGCGACTCAAGGCCAATGTGAGTGCAAACCAGCAGGTAACGGTGGTAGGAAATAAGGAAGGAAGGACCTTCACAAATTTACACGCTTTAAGTGTGTTCTCATGCATACATGCATCTCGTCCACCTACCCACCCGCCTGTCCTCTTCACTAGCCTGTCACTTCTCGTCTGTTCGCCCGCCCGCTCGCCCACCCGCCCGCCTCTCCGTGGGTGAAGAGCAGCGCTTCTGCGACAAAAAAATCGATACGCCGCGGTGATGCAGCCGCTGGTGCAGCGCGTCACATAATAGGGGAACGTGCTTACTAGCGTCTTTGCGTTTTACCCTGTCTCATGTTCCAAAATGTCAATGATGGAGGGCTGGGAGGGGGAGAGGTAAGACGATCACTGGAGGAATTGCCTGATGCGATAACCACAGCTTTTTAACAACGATTTGGCCTACCCTAGACAGCAGATTGTAAAAGGACATTCGCAATGCGTCTTGTCAGTAGATTATCCTTCACTATACAGTCTGTTTTTGCCTTTAGGATTGTATTTTCGCCTAACTAAACTACTTCGGCAGTGGTTCGCCCATCTCCAAACCAAGGCCATCACGCAGTTGGTTGGAGGCCTTTGCACCTCCACAATCCCCGGCCCCTCTAATCCTTCAATTGTACCGCTTTGTTTCATTACCTTGTGCCAATTTGACTCGCCTTTTTCATCTCGCCGTTTAAAACATCAATGTTTTGTCCTAAAAAAATGTCAATCCTTTTTTTAAAAATGCCTTTTTGTCATGTGACATTAGCCATGCCGGGCATTGAGGGAGTATATCTTACCCAAAATTATGTTTTTCTCACAAGGTATGGATTTCATTTCTGCGATCAAGCAGTTGTTGAAGGTGGTAGTGGATAATCAGACCTACAACTTCACCTACTCTACTGTCTTCTGCCTAGGCGTCTGGTTAGACTCAATCATCTCAATGAATTTTTTTTCAGTCTATTATGGCACGGCGGGTTGTTCTGTCGTCATTACAGATTTCGTAATCGCCAGCTATAATTATACCCCAAGTATGACTCGCGCACCCTATTCACGAATTGCCTATGTTAGCGCTGCGAGACTTGTGCGCCTGGGTAACCGGAGTGTGTGATTCCATCATTCACTGTTCAGACGTCACGCGCCGGTGGATTGCTTTTGACACCCAAGAAGGCTCGAGTGAGGTGCCTCCAAGTGCTGTAAGGGTGGAGAGGTAGAGCTGTGAACCGTACTCAAAGTGCAACCGCAAAAAATCAATAAGTCTTTCATATTGATTTGCATTACCCTCAAGGTCGGCATGGCGGTACGGGGGTGAGTGGTGAGAACAAAACTGCTTGGAAAATCAAAATCGTAATTATTCCTAAGCCAGGGAATAATCTGTGTTTAGCTCGTGATAGTTTTGAACCAAGCTAATGTGCTGGTATCACGGCTTTCGGTAGCCCGCGGGGGGTGACAAACGGACGCATCACGCGTGCGTGACGTCGGTGATGCTTCCAATGCATCAAGCGACAATTATGCCAAGTCGTCATTCTCGCACGAACATGTGGGGGTAGATTAGTCTCCCCTCGGAACTCATTCGAGCGGGCGGCGTTTGTCACCAAAGTAACCCAAAATAAGGGTGAAGGGAATGACTATTCGAACCTTGAAATTGCTTAAATTTTTGTTATCAGAAGTAGCTAAACATTAAACGCACAATGCCAAAGTCATGAGTATGGACGACGCTCGAACAAGTAGAAAGTTGCACCAATTCATTAGTTATGGGTTAGGTGGGATGCTACTTAAGTGCCACCAACAGTAGTATCGTGTTGTAATGGAAAAATATACTTCACCTGTTGTAGAAGATGTTCTATCATAGCATTCTATTGAGACGGTTAACAGGAAACAAAATACCTAGACAAACCCTGAAACATCTTGAATGTAAACTCCAATCTTTTGAGCATTCATTTTAGCTGACTAGGGCACGCCTCTTGTTAGAGTAGAGCAACGAATGGCATAAGTCTCAATCATTTTCCATAATGCTTAAGGAATAAGGACTGTACTACTTCTTATGCTATTTTAAATCGGACCAATCAGTGGGCATCAGGACTTTGCGCAACGGTAAGGTAATAGACCAATACGCCATATATATGTGAAACTGGTAGAGATCGAGTTAGGCGTTAACATCCTTGGCCCACTCCGTTACTGTGAATGATGAAACGCCTAATGTAGGATAATAGGCTAGGTAGCAAGATAGTGAAGGTCTCTTTACTGCATTCTCAATGGATTTACTTCTTTTGAGAGCTTGCAAAACCTCGCAACAGGCTTAAGACTTTTGAGGTGCTGAAGAGGTGTGTGACTTATTTCTCACAGTTGTAAGAGCAAAGTTACTTCAAGCATATACAACTTAAACTATGCCTTTAGATTAATCAGGCATCAGTTAAGCGGAGGAGGCATTCCTAACGCTAACGCATTCGATTGCATAGGGTAAATCACTGCAACTATCAAAAATGGAATTGCTCTTCTGGCACTCAAAATTGCTCAAACCCTTATTTCGCTTCATTGCTACCTGAAGTAGCTGAGCATAAAATAACCGGCGCTACAGTTAAGCGTATCCACTGATTTCATGTTTATGTGCAAGGTGACATACTACTTATGTAGCACTAAAAGTAGCACGGTATTTTGATGGGAAAGCTTCGCTTAAAACAAAGAACAAAAGGAAAAAAATACAGAGGCAAAGTATGGAATGTCTCCAGTGTAACCCCCGAGCTCTTAAGCCTTTGATTTTAGTCGATTAAGGCTACGTATCTCCCAGAGTTAATAATTTTGGTAGAAAAACGCCCCTACATGATTCTAATTTGTGATTTGTAAATTGGTGCCGTGCATCCTTACGGTCGTCACTCCTTCAGTACTTCTACAAGTAAGGTGAGTGCCCCACCAACCCAGACAAGGAGCAGTGGAGATCGTAGCTCAAAGCAAATTGGTGTTAATGCTTCCAAGGTCGTCTTAATGTGAAGTGAGTGAAAGAATGCGAATCTCAAGGTAAGTAATTAATCGGTGCGGTACCACGTTTGCGTAGTTGAGACGTCAACACAGACCCTTTTTTGATCTCCATGCATTGAGGCCTACATTTGTTGGGCATCATTTATAGACTCCCTCGTTCTAATTTTCATACCTGCGTAAAATCTCTGGTATCGTGTGGAAATGGCAGGTAATGTAAAACTCAACGGGTCAAAAATGGCTTTCAAGCTAATTCTACATGAAGATCGGTTTCTACCCAGTATAAACCAATTACTAGGATATAAATGTTCAAATAGCATCCAGTATTTGCATCCACGGTATTCCATTTTGTGATCAGTTCACCAAACAGACGGGGTTGTGGTGTCAGGGGCTTCTTAGCGCAGGTGGGATAGGCAAACTCATGCCAAAACCCAAGTAATCTTGTGAAACCAATAAATGGATCAGTCTCTCTCACGCTTTAATTTTATCATCTAGTAAAAACGTGCCAAAATACTGATGATCTACACTAAAGCCCTATTTGCTACCAGCTTACTTTAATCTTTCAATCCTTTAATAACCCTACCATGCATTTTTACTATGCTGCGGTTTGACTAAAAATGAGAGCAGGATGAATGCATGGAACTGGGGTGTTTAACTCTGACTGAGTCGTTCACCCCAGACGTTTACTCTTCCACTCCGACTGCATCCCACTACGGAAGCATAGAAAGCCCCTTCTACCAACTAAACGGGCTCAGCTGAATCGATGACTGCTAGAAAAACGAAAGAGCACTTTGTGCAAATATGGAACAGTCTTTTGTTCTCCCTTCCCATTTAATTTATTCAGAAAAATCAAACAAGTTCTCGTCATTAAATTTCCTTAAAATTAATAGATTTACAAACTCGTTCTTAACAAGATCATCACTCTATTTCTTGTGTGTAAATGCTCAAATACTGCGTTGTTTGACATCACATGCACGTAATACCAATGATAGAGTCAAAAGATCGTAGTTATGCGTCCTCACGGCATGACATCAAAGCGGGTACTGATCACGCAATTCCTCTCCACAACACCCTAAGGCAATCGTGTTTGCGCAGTCTTCTAGGCATTTAGTTCGCCTTGCACAGACAGGTCTAGCTAACTAACTAACTAACCAACCCAATAAGCTGTCTACTCACGCAGTGACTCGCAACCCTTCGGAGGTCAGTGACACCACATGGTTCTGATTAATGGTCCTCATCGCTGCCTTCCATTGTGAGTTATGCATTGCTCGTCTTCACTGAGGGACATTCAACACACACATGCGCTACCATTTCGTTTCCGCTACAGCAAACTAAAATTGAGTCATTTGATGACTCTGACTTCATTCATTGCATTTTGACACTCAAGGGAGATAGCTTGACGTCCCAATGCTTAGTTGAAGGCAAAAGAAGACACAATACGAGGACAGAATATACATATTCAGCGAACAGAGCAATCGGAGCTGCTCACATGGCACAAAGGCCAACCCAAACGGATAGGGAAATATGGCCGTCTAAGTCACCTAAACCGAAATCGGCAGTCGCAACAAACAAAGTGCCACACAGTTCCTCTCTTCTTTCGAGCATCGTCCCCGACGCTCCCCTTGACAAGCCTCCCTCTTTAGCCATCACACCGTAATCAGTGGTGGAACAAGCACCCACGAGCTAACCGTGCCAGTAGTCAAGATTCGAGTGCAATCCGGGAGATGCTTCACCGCTACGTCACTGATCCTCCTTGACAGTTCGACTAGACTTGGGGCTTCGTTCGGTTCGGAAACTTTATTCAGAGTTAGAAGTTCTGTCGGGCATCAACCAATTTATAGGAAGACGATAGAGCACGGTCTACTTAAACAGGTGCGTCAAAGATATCTCTGCAACGAAACGTTTCCAGGTGGTTCACGACTAGTGTCCATTCATTTGTTAATAGTTTGCTTGCAGAAAGCGAGAACAGGGTAGACACTTTCGCATCACTAGTTTGTCACAAGCGGTATGGATCAGGATAGAAAACCTATGAAGTCGGGCGCCCTTTCTGCTGTCACCAATGTAGTGTGCAGAGACTTTGTTGGAGGCAAAAGGAGTCACAATGCCATGGCGGAAGATGTGGTTAATAAACAAAGGGAACGGAGCTGCTTGTAATATGGCTACTTGAGTGACCGAAACCGAAGCTGGCAGGAATGATCGTCCATTCTGTACCCTTGATACATTTGCTGAGCTACTTTAATCCCCACTTCTCAGCGAGATGATGAAGGATTAAATAAAGGCATAAGCATCGTCTTAGAGTAAACGGTGTGTTTGAGGCCCTTGACCACGTGGATGCTGGCAGCCTGACTGTGAGGATGGCCTGATGACTAAAGCCAGGATGCGATGAGTCAACCTGTCCCCGGCGTACTCACCCTTTTGGACCGTCCAAGATTGAAAAAACGGCCACAATGGAATGTGACTCCGAGATTAGCTAGGAATAGTTGACTATGACACCTCGGATGCTTTGTATGCCACCAAATATCATTACATCCTTGACCAATTCAGCTGCTTGTGAACGATTGAAGACCAGAATTATCCTCAGACCCACACTCATTTCATTGTTTTAAACTCTACCAATCTGTTTGTTACACGATTTCGTGCAACTGTCAGCTAGCATAGTCTGATGAAGAACGACTGTAATATTTTGGTGCCACCCATTTCAGATAAGGACGGCTTGTCACATATGTGTGACGGTGTCATCAAGCCACTTTATATTGCACCAACAAGTGATTCTCACCTTCCAAAGAGGCCATTATGAGAGGTTTTAGTTTAGGGTTGTAAAAATTTGGGTCACTAGTCCATTCTATGGGTTGATTCTTAAGGAAATATATAAGAGGGTTTTGATGGAGTCTTTTAACAGGGATATCCTCTGGCTTCCACCCATTCATATACCTATGGCTATGCAAAACGCTTTCTTACTATTACTAGAGATAAGGAATGAGAAAAATTTTATGACGTAAACATTGAATAAGTTGTGTGCATTCATCTCCAATGAGAGGTGTCATAAGAAACTTTTCACTAATAGTTAATTACGTACTTAAAATCCGTTTAAGGTTACCTTGGAGGCATTAGGTAACGCGCATTAATTAGAATTTGCATTAAGCACGAATCTCTACTGCTTTCCATCTGTCAACGCTGTCAAGACCCTCAAACGCTCTATTTTGCTCTGCTCCCTACCTTGAGTCGTTTGTCTTATTTGGATGATGTGACGCAAACTTCTTTATTTATTCTTGAGAAATGGAGCATAAGATAGCATGGCGAACATTCAAGCCGGATATAAAGACATCCATCCCTACTGAACTACATGCAGCCTGTTACTTCCACCAACGCAATGCACAAGGCTGTCCAATCTTACCAGCAATGGTTCATCCTCCCCACTTTGTCCCTCCTCCCACCCACGAGTACAACTGAAAGGCAACAGGAAGTATTGACAAGGTCCGCTGAAAGGATGAATAAAGACAGCAAAACTGCAAACCACTTAGCTCACACACTGTAAAAAATGAAAAGGAAATAATGCTGCCAAATGGCATCAGGCAGTAGTGCTTTTCCACCAAAATCAGCCTCACTCGACTAAATTAATTGTTTACAAGATCGTGGTTTGTCGTATGTGCACATCACTTCACCATCAATCGGTTTAAGTTTTATCAATTTGGATATCAGTGAAGCGAGATTAATGTGGGGGGGATTTTGAGGCTTGTAAAGACATTCACCACCCCATTTTGGATTGCTGTAGTAACAAATGCCGCCCAAGTGAATGCGGTAGCGCTTAGCTGGGGATGACCCGTTCGCATCTTTCCGGTCCGATGCACTAGAATCGTTTTAAAAAAAAAGATGCTGTTTACCAGCGTCACACATGTGTGACGTCTCTGTTTGTCAACCCACACTGCTTACAAGGGATCAAGTTGCTAAAGCATTAGTTTGGATTAAACCGATCAAAGAATGATTGTAGATTATTCCTGGTCTAGAGATGATTACAGCTTTGATTTATTAAGCCGTAGTAAGGCGGGCAAAATGGCGACAGTTGATGTCATGCTGGAACGATAAGGGAGACGCTCAATTTTCGAGCCGAGTCATCTCGCTCTGTTTGTAATACTTTGTTTGTTATGACTGCCAGTTTCGGCTCCGGTCACTCAAGTAGCCATATTACAAGCAGCTCCGTTCCCTTTGTTTATTAACCACATCTTCCGCCATGGCATTGTGACTCCTTTTGCCTCCAACAAAGTCTCTGCACACTACATTGGTGACAGCAGAAAGGGCGCCCGACTTCATAGGTTTTCTATCCTGATCCATACCGCTTGTGACAAACTAGTGATGCGAAAGTGTCTACCCTGTTCTCGCTTTCTGCTCGCTTTCTGCAAGCAAACTATTAACAAATGAATGGACACTAGTCGTGAACCACCTGGAAACGTTTCGTTGCAGAGATATCTTTGACGCACCTGTTTAAGTAGACCGTGCTCTATCGTCTTCCTATAAATTGGTTGATGCCCGACAGAACTTCTAACTCTGAATAAAGTTTCCGAACCGAACGAAGCCCCAAGTCTAGTCGAACTGTCAAGGAGGATCAGTGACGTAGCGGTGAAGCATCTCCCGGATTGCACTCGAATCTTGACTACTGGCACGGTTAGCTCGTGGGTGCTTGTTCCACCACTGATTACGGTGTGATGGCTAAAGAGGGAGGCTTGTCAAGGGGAGCGTCGGGGACGATGCTCGAAAGAAGAGAGGAACTGTGTGGCACTTTGTTTGTTGCGACTGCCGATTTCGGTTTAGGTGACTTAGACGGCCATATTTCCCTATCCGTTTGGGTTGGCCTTTGTGCCATGTGAGCAGCTCCGATTGCTCTGTTCGCTGAATATGTATATTCTGTCCTCGTATTGTGTCTTCTTTTGCCTTCAACTAAGCATTGGGACGTCAAGCTATCTCCCTTGAGTGTCAAAATGCAATGAATGAAGTCAGAGTCATCAAATGACTCAATTTTAGTTTGCTGTAGCGGAAACGAAATGGTAGCGCATGTGTGTGTTGAATGTCCCTCAGTGAAGACGAGCAATGCATAACTCACAATGGAAGGCAGCGATGAGGACCATTAATCAGAACCATGTGGTGCCACTGACCTCCGAAGGGTTGCGAGTCACTGCGTGAGTAGACAGCTTATTGGGTTGGTTAGTTAGTTAGTTAGCTAGACCTGTCTGTGCAAGGCGAACTAAATGCCTAGAAGACTGCGCAAACACGATTGCCTTAGGGTGTTGTGGAGAGGAATTGCGTGATCAGTACCCGCTTTGATGTCATGCCGTGAGGACGCATAACTACGATCTTTGGCATTCGGCTACTCATTGCAAATGCGTGTGTCTTTGAATGACACTTATGTTTTGTAAATTTTCCACTTTTAAAGACAATAATAATATGGAAGGGAACAATGCTTACTTTTTTGGCTTTTCTTAAACCATCCAAATACCAATGGACCATAAAGGGCTCTTCAATTTGTTTTGTTTTTTTTTACACTTTTCTTTGGCAGTTATTGCTTCATTACAATCCACAGCAGTCTTCAAGGAGGAACTACACCCTCATTGCCTATAACCCCATCGAAATTGTGGATATGCGGACTTGAGATAACCCGATGAAATACCTCCAATTGGAAGTAAACGGCTAAGCTATCACTTTCCAAAGAATAGTTTTCCTTTTCTCCTCCACTTAAATTATTAAAAAGCTATGACAATGCAATCCCATTGTACTACTGATCTACAACTCCAGATTTGTTTTATTTAAGGAACAAAAGACAAGGATAACCGGAAATAGTGAGGCATCGCTGAACGTTGTCACCGTTATGGCAATGCGCAACTGGATTGTCAATAGGAGTGGTAAAATGGCTGAACGATTAATAGATTTACAAGGTTACTTGGGTTTAGACAAGCGTGAGCTTCCTCCTCTTTCGTCATGAAAGTCTTGACAACGCAGTCTTCCCCGCCAGTTGATCTAATCATAGTACAAAATTATCGCAAAATGGACACGAAAAACGGAATCCGGATCTCTGCTTCTCTAAGAGACGAATTTAGACAGTCAAGGATTTCCATTAGATGCTGATGAGATTAATACAGAGTAAGACTTGACTTCTTCAAGCTTTAATACAATGTACTGACGATGGTTTACTGATTAACTTCATACTTTGTTGCATCAAGTCACATGCATCGACTCAAAAGTTGCAGTGTAGCAACAACAAAGTGAGGCACTCAAGGGATCTCGTGAGCCACCATGTGACATCGCCCTAATTCACCTTGGCAATCTGACACCTCATGCAATTTGCATTCGCCATTGCCTCCTCTTTTGATTATCCAGCTCACTACGTGCTTAATTAATTCCGCATTATTTAAATGAACTTTCTAACACACTTATGTGTGTGTGCAGTGTGCTCTAATCTGTGTTTTACGCACATTGAAGCCACCGTCTTGTCATCTCCACTTTCGGTCGTGTACCGATGAAAAAGCTGGATCGGTACAGACTCGACAGCGCCAAGTATAGCCCACAGCATTAATCATGCAACAGTTTTGGTTACCCTTTCATTCCTTGCCGCTTCTCACTGCGCCTTTGAGGATGTAGGTGTGAAATATCCACTCGATAGATTACATCAAACCGGTAGGCACAAACGTCCGAAGTGATGGTGATGCTGCTAACACGGTTCTTTGATGTTGAGTAGCATGGTAATGACAACTATCTCAGAAGCTGGAGTGAATGAGTCCGTTCAAAGACGGAATGGGCCCTCTGGTACAAAAATCAGTTAGCGTGACCTTTTTGTAATGGATCCAATGACTCACACATACCATGTTTACCTCAGGGGTCATCCTGAATATTTTTGCAATAGTTAAGCTGCTGCGATACTCCATCATGTGTTCATCAGTCTCGTGATTACCTCAGCATGATCCAAGTCCAATTCTGAAAAGCGTATTTTATATGGAGAATACCGACAACTGATACGGTAGAACGCCATTATACACAGAGTGCGTATTATTCTCTGAGGACCGACGCAATCAAATGCGGTCCATGGGGGAACTAAAACTACGGAAAAAATTGACGTTGAAGGACAACAGTAGGAAGGTTGTCGTCGGTTCGTTGAGAGAGGGTGGTGATGGAAGAATCAGGTAATGATGATGATACACAGGCGATGAGATCGTTGGTAGTGGTTGCGACGGTTTCAGAGGCGGGATGCGGGAAGAATGGGGCGCAAGTGGAATCATTCAAACACCCCATTGACTCATCGCACCAGGTCCACTCCACCGGCTATTGAGGTTAAAATAGTGTTATTAATAACATGTAAGTAACAACTTAATTGTCCAACACTTAAGCACAGAAGTGACTTGCTTTTTTGTCATGCCCTTCCACATGATTGTGTACTAATCCTTCACTCACAGACAGCCTAATCGTCATTACCGCAACGGCTGAAGTAAATATATATGCCATTTGTACTCCTGCTCAGTACCAACTTACATATGCCTGAACCGCTTGCCCATCAACGTGGGTATATTCCACTTGGAGGTTTTTACTTTCCAACGTTTGTAGTGTGGACTGCTCCTCCTGTTTCATCTTCAACCTAGAAGTTGATCCCTTCATTAGAGTACCAAAGATCGGGTCGTTGTTAATAGGTGGAGGGGAGACAGGGCTCGAGGTGTCCTGAGCCTCTGAATCATCGAGTTTGCGTTTGAGGTAAGCGATGTATCCCGAAGCTAGTTTCAGCGTATCCAACTTCGACAACTTCGTGTCCCGTGGCACCCAGGGCAGAACGCTCTTCAACTTTGCAAACGCTGTCGAGAGCACTCGCATGCGAGATCGCTCGCGTGCGTTGGCAGCGTTGCGTTGGACCACGCTGCTGTGAATGCCGGGTTTTCGGCCACGCCTTTTACCTGGCCTCGCAGGTGTCTGTTGCTGATGATTTTGATGTTCGTGTCCCGGGTTTCGGAGAGGAGAAGGTGAAGGTGGTGGTTGCATTACAGCGAACCGATCCATTTGATGTCGAAACTGTTTCTCTAAAGCTCACTGTAGCATAACTGCGCTATATTGCCATTCCAGCCAATCACATTAAAATACGCAGTCAATTTAGCAGTGATTGGCTAGTTTAAATGGAAAAATGACCATTCACAGAATAAGAATGAGCTGTTACCCATTGGAGGATTTTGGAAGCGCCTTTGATTCAGAGCATTACAAGTTTGTTTTATTACATTACTTCCGATACAACTTTTGCCTTTAAAATGCCTCCAAACTTAACATTTCCTTAATTTAGGGTATGAGATGTGAGCTACATTATTTTAAATTCCTCCTCGCATTCATTGCAATCTATATTTAAATGCATGTAAAAATATATAAAAGAGCAAAACTTATTGAGCGATCTAAAAGAGTATTATAGTTACTATACCTGCCCGGACATAATGTTCGAACTGTAAAAACGAGAGTTCACGTTGTGCCTTGTCACTTTTCTCTCGCCCGGGAAGGTGGCAGATCGCGGTTCGACCACCTTTCATCAGCGAGTCTGATTTCTGGAACTTGCTGCTGACCTCAATGGCGGTACGCGATCGATATTTCCCACACGTGTGCACGCCCATCGACCGAGCGATCAAAGGCGAGTCGTGGCTGTTGAAGAGCGGATCCAGACTTGAGAGGTAGGCGCATTTAATTGTGTCATCTACCTCATTTCTTAAATCTGCACCGTAAAGTTTCCTTGATTGCAGAGGTTCGGCTGATCAACCTCATTCGACTTTTATGTTCAGGGAGTGTTGCTAAAATGTCATCAATATGGCAGCTGCCAAACGTTTGATTTTCCTGTCAGAGGCAGTAAGTAATTCCTTAACATCTAGTAGGTTTCTAGTGGATAGATAGAGCATAGAGGATCTAAAGAGCATGAACAAACCTGTAGGCAAAAATAACGTAAATTGAAATTTTAATTCCTGTGAGTTAAGATGGGTGGCCCTCCCCTCGGATTTCTTTTTCAGCGATCACAAAGTACATTGAGTGCCCATGTCTTTTGACCTTGTTGTGAAGAGTACATCTTCGTGGTCAATATTCCATAAGGATGAAACAAGTTCATTTTTAATTAAATCACTTTCAATCTCATTCCATGCCGAGGAGGCAGGTTTGACTTTTCGCTTCTTTAAGGTTCAGCTTTAACATTCAAACTTTCCTCCGGTTCATTCCCGACCAGCAAAGATCTATAAAAACACCAGCAATAATAGTATGCTGCCCTACTACTAACGCTTCGTTGATGGGAACCTGTAACGTGTTTAATTTTTTTTTCATGTAAATAAGCTCTCTTCTCCGTGACACTTTCGAGTGTGCGTGAGGGTAGGTGGTGGTTGCATCATTTTTAGAATGAGATATAGGACACCGATGCAACAAAAAATATGGAGGGGCGTGTGGATGAATGAATGGATGAATGCAGGAGCGAGAGGGTCAGCTAGCGAGCGAGTGAGTGAATGAAATCGGAGAAGCGAACAGCGATGATAGGTCGTCTTGAGAGAGAATGAAAAGGGAGACGGAGATGGTGACCAGTAGGGGAGAGGAGGCGGTAGCGGCAGGAGGGAGAGAAGGTCCAGCAACGCGGCCACCGGTGCTGCCTACTTCTCCAGTTACAGATGCTGATACACAGTGTTTTTGTGTGGACAGCTCCGGTCACACCTCAAGTGTATTTATCGCCCCCATGGTCCCTGTTATTCACGCTTTTCTCAAAAATGTGCTTCTTGTGCTGCCTTTCCATATTGAGACTCTAAATCTTGTCTGATCCCGTTCTTAATTCCCAAACAAACTGAGTGAATTGGTGGAAGGATTCGGCTCCTCTGTGGAGAGCAGTGGTGCAACAATTTACCATTGAATTAAGAAGTGAAACGAACTGATATTTGGAATAGCAAATTCGTATTCTAGTCCTACTTCATCTTCCCCCATTCCTTCTCCCCTCACTCTGCTTTGCACAAGCATCAATAATGGTGATGCGGTGGCACTACGTGGGACAAACGGGCAGATTTAGCCTGACGCACCACAGGGATCGGACCACCAACCAAGTAGCAGTCAGCGCAATTCCCCCGCGAAGTAGAATCACCTTGGAAGCGCCCACATGACCTTTCCATGCCACTTCAGAAGGCTCCACGTAAGCACATCCCAGACGTCAAGTTTCCATTTTGATTTTGCCTTGAATGATGGTGGAATCAAGTCTCTTAATTCTATGCTGGAACTTTGAAATGCCCTTTCAACAATGCCTCAACTTTACTGGTATCTATGGGAAAAATGTTCCCTCCTAAGGCAATTCCTCATATAAATGAATCAACTTCATGTTGGTTTTTACTGCTTTCGCCGCGAAAAAAACGCGCGACTTACTTAATACCGGGTAAGGAGTGAGAGTTTGGTGGTGTAGAATTTCGCATGACGTAGTCCCCTGACGGGGCCAGTAGCAGGTGCCAACCGAGACGTTCCACATTCTGACCAGGAAAGTACTTGCAAAATTTGTCTGGTTACTGCTGCTAATGCTGCTCTGGCACCCATCGCCTGCTCTCCCCTCCACACGCACGCACGCACGCACACCACATGGGGGGTTAACGGGGGTAAGGAGAGTGTCCTCTTTTCGATTCCTTACCGAGTCTTGCGTTAACCTATCCGCCACTCTGGTAACGCCGTCAAGGGAAGGCGATAGCAGCCGAGAGGACATAGGAATGACAGAAACAAGGACGCAGGATTTAAACACAAACACATCCACCGATTACTTCACCCCTGGTAGCTCAGATCCGTGTGTCACTGATGTTATAGTGGTCGAGTTACCCACAGTCGTTATGTGATGTACGAGTCTGAGGGTGGCCATATTACAGAAACACAGAAGGACTGCAAAAGGCTGCTACGGGTGATATGAACTAAGCTGTGATGGGGATCGAATCGTGGCTGGCAGAAAAAGGTCGCGAATAATCCTGCTTACAGAAATATAAAGTTTCAAACCCTACAAATCCTCAGATGTTAACGTTTTGAAATGACTCGAGAAGAGAACTGTACAAGCGCGATGGACTGGTCGGCAGGATTTCCTCGTTTCTTGGCTACGCTAAACAAGTGCCGAGTCGATGAGGTTATTCCACCAGACAGCGATTCGCCCTTGAAGCTCAGTCTATTCATTGTTAGCATAGCTGGACTAGGGATGGTTTCTGCTTATTTTGATGAGCTTCCAGCATTACTATCGCTTTCTAACCTTCTCAAAATGAAGGATAGGAAATTTGAAACTTAAATACGCGCCGTTGACTTAGTGGTGCCTTATGCTTGGGGAGGTCGCATAATCCCATCAAACCCATTCATGCGCAAATGGGGGTGTCCAGCGTCTTAATGAAGTCTCAACTGACAAACATGTCACCTGGTAGCCTGGTAGCAGAAGGACGTTGCAGCCACGGCCATTTATGTTTCCAACGTTGTGGCCTGATGTAAATTTATCAACAAAGCTTTAAAGTAACTTACAAAGCAGCCTAAAGTCACAATAGGTATGTTAAGCCAGATTAATGGGGGTAAAAGTTATTCAATGTGCCCTTACTTCGTTTTACCATAAACCCATTTGAACAGGCTTAGAACGTTAGGCATGATATAGCACTGTCTGCCCACTAAACTCTTCGATTTGATTTTGCAAGCACTCGAGACTCCGACCTCTGTACGTCCGATAGGTGGTATGGCGTCCAGACCATCTTAGCAACTCCCTAGTCCTTCTATACCTTGACATTTCACATTCTGCTCGAGTGTCACGCGCTCTTTTGCCTTCAGGATGGACGTGGAGAGCTACACTGGTGGCAAGGGATAGCAAACCCAATTCCAAAGGACACCCACTCTGACTTCCACTACCGAACACTAAACCTTAGCGAGGAGGAACAAGTGCATGTGCTGCAGACGAAAAAATCTGTGACAACTCCTAACAGGAAGGCGCTGAAGATGGTCCCTTGAAGTGCCACACTGGCCGTGAACCATTCAAAATAGTCCATTACGGAGCTGCCAATGAAATGGACTTGGAATGCCTCCTCCACCTTTCTACTGACTGGATACAACCCAAGTAGACGCATGGCTGGGCAGGACTGAAGCGATAACAAAGTGGCATGGAGGAATAGATGTGTAACCTTTTGGGCCAGTGTTCGTACAAATGCCGACGGACAACCGAGATGGCCAGCATATTTCACCTTCTCCAACGCAGTTCCCAAACCGGATGGAATTCGCACCCAATGGAATCACCAGAAAAGAACAGTGTAGTTACAGTCAAACACCTTCTCCGAAGTGCGAAAGTCCAATGATTAGCAGGAATGGTCCGTGGATGTTTCCCCACAGCACCGACTACGTTGTGATGACCTACGCGGGAGACTGACCAAGGGGAGCGCCGAAGACTACGTCCAAAGGAGGAGATGGGCCATACAATACGTTTGTTGTTTGTTTAACTCTTTGTTTTAGTTTCTTAGGCAATATATTATCTTTTATTTAGCAGTAGGTCTCACTTCGTCGTCGGGAAAGTCTCATGGTGCTACAAGGCACCACTCTATTGTCATTCTCAGTAAGATGGTTGGTTTTTTTTAAACAAGTCTACTTCCACCAAATGCATTAGCATATTTACGAATCAAGTAAAGTTGAGGGGAAATGGAGCTGGAGGGCGGCTGGGAGGAAGTGGTTAAAACAGGTGAGGGCACCTGGCGCACCAATTAGGCCGTTCCAGCCCAGCATTGGGGGCACCTGCACGCATCCATGCAGCCACAAAGTCGACAAATCGGGGTCGGGGCAACCCCAGACACGTGGAATTGCGCAATTCAATTATTTTCGGTGAATGCGAACACAATTTCTGTCTATATTACCTCTCACCGTTTGCTTGAGAGCTGAAAAACGTTCTCCCCGAGGGAGAGAATGCCAGAATGCGACGCGATTCGGCCTAGTGCAAGTGGAACACAAACCAGTCCGATGTCAATTTCAGAACTGTAACATTTAGAAAGGAAACAATGAACGAGGGTACGAACATAGCTGGTCACAATGACGATATTTTCATGTTGCATCGTCGACCTTAGAAGCAATAGAGTATCAGACCCCCATTAGTCACGTATACAGAGTATGCCACTTCACCCCCGAGATTTGAGGCCAGCCTTGGATGGCTAAATTACTTTCACATCAGAGATAATTTATGCAGCTTCCAAAATGTCCGAAAGAGCGTGGGAACGGATGAGAATGACAGGGGAAGGTTTTGTGGGTGAACCGCTTACCCCTCAGATTGAACATCTAGCAACATTAATATTCTAGTAAGTTACATTAAAACACAATCCGTTTGGCTTGCAGTTTAAAGGCAACAACATCAAACTTCAACTAGTTAGTGAATTGAAATTTTGTTTATTAGTTTTTTTTGGATGAAATATTCAGACCTTCAAAAATAGGCAACAGTGTCCAAATTCTCGGTTTTATGCATAGGTGCGTGCGACTCCGAACCAGCAAATAATTACCACTCCCTTACCTATTACCTGGTTAGGAAATGCACGAAAAATTTAGCATGCAATTGAAGTTTAAATGTTGGAGCTGAGTACGCATGATTGATGACAATAGCAAATGCAAAAAAGCCATCAACTTACAGACAGCATTCTTACAAAACAGCTGTTTCAGAATCTCCTGGGACGCGAAGAGAGGCCGTATTAACTGCTAGACAATGTCACTAAAGATATACCACCGCTTTCATTTGAATCATCGTATTAATAAATTAACCCCCTTTTCCAGAAATGCCGCTTAAAATACTACCTACCAGGTGATAATTAGTAGTGGGCACTGCATACGTGGCCTAGCAGGAGCACGCGTTTTAGAGATGCGTAGATGCATGCTGCGTGGCGCGTGGCAAAATTTGCATGTCCAGCATAAAGCGGTCGGCACACTCGAATATGCAGGAATTTCTACAAATGCATGTTTACACAGGGCCAAATAGCGTCGAATCAGAAGTCAAATATTGACAGTTTGACGGTCTGGCTGTTCAATGATGCGCCGGCACCGCAGCCTTTCAGTGCGTTGTGTCGACCTACTGCCACGTGTAATTAAAACCTCCTCCCCATGAGTTAGAGTCGCAGTCCGATAAATGATAGTAATTCAGCAATTTTTATTACTTTTGCCATCATTATGGTGATACTGCATCACGAGTTCTTTCCCACTTGCCAAATAGCCCAGGCGAAAACAACAATGCTACCAAGTGAGGCAGTCATAGAAACCGCTGTCTCAGCCTTATAAGTTCTCACAGCTCAAGATAAAAAAAGATCGCATATGCCAGGTCACCGATTAACATTAACTATTTTAGGAATGACCAACTAGTGGTATTGCAGCCACTTTGATGTGGCAGAAGTGGACCTGCCTCCAAAGGGGTAGCCTGTACCTCAAAGTAATTTGATGAGTTCAAAATATGCAATACCCCAGAAGGCAAAGAGAAAATAACTGACCGATCAAGAGGATGTTGTGTACATTTGTGAGCATGTCGAGTGTCAAAATCTCAACCATAATAAGGGAGATAAACGTTTCAGTATGGGGACCTTCAATGCCAACAAGACGAGCAGAGTTTATGAACCTGCTGGCCGAAATGATGGAGTTCTTTTGGACTGTTATTGGCATCGTGTGGACGACCTTGACCTCACAACAAGTAAAAGTACATACAGAAACCCACCATGTTACCATTGGTCAATAAGGCGAACTCAATTAGAGTGCAAATATAGGGGAATGTTCTAGAGGACCTCAGAAAGTGGCCACGAAAAGGGGAGAGTCAGCTTTCAAAAAAACGCGTCGTAAATGGTGTCAAGGATTACGAACTCAACGCACTTGAACTTGGAGGCGACAATAAACCGACTGTACCGCAAGTTTCCCCCACAGCCTTCGGATGAAAGCGCCAGAACAGCTCTAGACCTACCAAAATTCACTCCTCCCCCTCCCTCCTCTTTTTCGACAAACATGACAGACGACGGCTTAACGGACTGCCAAGCACTCGAACTGCTGGCCTTATTGGACTCCTTTAACCAGTCAGATCCGTCATTGTTACCGCAGTTGGCTTAAACAGAGGATCAAGTGGTCACGAGAGCACTGGAGATACGATTGTGCCTCTGTGGCCTGACCGTACTGTCAGTCAGGCGGAAAAAAGTGCAGAACCGATCAGATTAATCATGACCTCGCCCTGTTTCTTTCCGATCCACGCTCCTTTTTCCCCCTTCCCCTAATTCTCAAGGCTCGGGGTGACCTCAATCACCCAAACGAAGCACTAGTGCTGAAGAGTTAGAAAAAGTACTCGAGCTGCTGAAAAGCAATGCCATCAACTAACGAAGAGTCCTGAGATGTGCGAAACACAGCGACGACGAGGACGAACTACATTTCAAAAACGCGCAATTATACTGGGTTCAAATTTGACTGAGATTTTTTTTAGTTGCATTGGGATACTTGGCCATTCACTGGGTGAAAAGCCCCACCTCGTAAACGTAAACAAGAGGCAATCAACATTGGTCCATCATCCCGCGAGGTCAAGTCATGAACACACACAGCACATTAATAGTCAGAGGTGTGCAGGCCTGAGCCCAAAACACGTTGCAACACGCAGCCCAGTCCAACAGTAGGCTTACCTTGGACGTTTGACGGAAATGTCGCAAATTCGCGCATCGCACCGACACAATTTACGCACCAGCCAAGGCTAAGGCCATTTACCTTCCAGTAGAAGGCTATTTCAAATATCAATACAGCTTCAATTACGCCCACAGACGAAGATCTGAACGCCAAAAAGTGACGCGATCCACTTGAGAGTTGGGTAACAGCGCTATTCACAAGCGCAAGATGGCAAGATTGGCTACCGAAAGGATTACTTTTCAAACGAATTAATTTTTCTTTCTATTAGAATCCTGGTTGATAATATGCTTACACTCTCTTCAAGTAAGCACGCTAAAAAGGAGCTAGCAACAAATAACAGTCACACATCTTCGTAAGGTGGATGTGACTAATGTGAATGAACAGGAGGTGAAGGAGACGTGAATCGGGAAGTAGGCATCTTACTTCTATTTCATAAATACTATGCTCCAGAAGCCATAAATTCCAAGCGGTGATATACGTACTCACAAACGAGCTGAGCGTAGGCGTGCTCGTCTGCTTCTGCTCATGGCCAATGCAATCCCCGTCCTCCAGAGAACACCGCCACCACACGCAGGCGAAAGTGGTAGTCAGCAGCAGTAGCAGCAACACCTTTGATGTAAACTTGAACTGACGGGTGTAGGAGAGAAGGAGGACGAGGAGATGGGCGAAAAGACAGGGAGTGAGAGGATCAAACGTAAATCCACTGCCTTTCTACTAACAACGATAGTTTCGCTCGGGCATTATTCAGCAACCAGCGTGCGATGAATATCAAAACAAAGAAAACGAAGCCGAGCCGCTGGGTTGACGCAGACGCAAGTCGGACTCACACGACCAACATCTACACGCGGGAGGGAGCGCTAGGGAAAGTGTGTTTTGTTTGTGGTAAGGGAGGTAAGAAGAAGAAGAAGAAGAACGAAAATGAAGTTGGACCGCAACGCTAGTGATAGGAAAGGAAGGCGGGTAAATGGGGGCAGGGGAGCAGAGAGGAGGGAGGAGGTAAATTATAACTAGAGGGATACTCTAGGACGAAAGGAAAAATAAAACACCGAACAAAAAATAAGCACACGGCCATCGGCAAGACAGCGGCTCATATTTTGGGCAGCTTGGCTGCAGTCACAACGGGGTTGGTCTCGCGAATGTACCGTCTCGCGTCCGCCTTATAGTCGAAGGGGCAGGCGTGCAACTCCGCGTAGCGGTGCTTTGAACAGAAGTTGCGTTCACACCTACAATGTGCCCAAGAAAAAAATTGTAAGCTGCCAGTATTATTATTTTATTGTCGTCTTCATCCTTTTTGCTGACCACAGTTATTTAAATTACTATTGACTCCATTATCGGGCAACGTTATCCATCCGACTGTCCAATTCTACGGTCTGCCTTCGGGTTGCGCTTATGCTAGTGAGATTGCATTACGGACCTAAATCACACAATCACGCAGGTCACAGCACAAAAAAGAGAATAGCATTTGGCGAGACGCCAACAGTGGACTGAAGTGTGCCAATCTCCATGCTTAGTAGCCCAAGGCAAGCATGGCTTTGTGCAGAAACTGCACTACTGCAGTCTTATCCGATTGTCTTGCGTCTGTTTCACTTTTCAGAACCTAGGATGGACAATTAAGTACGAGTTCCATGTGGGGATGAACGCATTAAACGCCATCAAATCACGCAAAGTTGTAGAGGAAAGGGTCGTGGTAACTATGAAATACTCAACCCATTTCCCTTTCCACAAGTTCACAGATAACTTGATCTCTTAATACTTTTATGAATGCTTGGAAGAGTCTGACGTGCGATCCTCTAGACGCTTTGTATCAACGTCTAGGTGGGACTTCAAGCCTGCTACATGAAATAGTCTGATGCTAACTAATGGAGCAACACTACAAGGTTGTGTTGTGTCCAATGAGGGACTGTAATCGAGAGCGAAAGTCGGATAGAAGGACCTTGAGGATGCCAAAAAAGTACAAGTCGAAAGTACGGACCTGCAGGTGTAGGAGTCAACAAGACCAGTCTTGCGATTGCAGCTAGCGCATCGATTCGTCTTCAGTCTTGGTGACCTCCGAGGAGGCTCTGAGGTGTCCTTTCGTGTCTTCGAGGGAGACGACGGGTTCGCCAATAGAGGCTGAGATCGGTGCTCATCTTCTGCGATCCGCGCGGTGGCGTGGGTAGAACCTGAGGTGGGGCAATGCGAGTAATGGTGATGGTGAAACAACCAGCATACTCTACTGCAAACGTGAGAGCGGTTGAGAATTCTCTAAGTTAGGCGACTAACTTTTGTGAGAGAAATTATCTCTCAGGGTGAAAAAGAACAGCACACGACTGTCTTTGACGCACTGGGCTCATTATGCAGCAAACAAAGTACCCGCAGGTGCAAAATGTAAAGCTGAAGACCGTCCAAATTAGAGATAAAGTGATGCAGGGGACCAAGGGTTATTGGCAAGCAGCAAATGGCCCTTGGCTGATACTGCCTCCACCTCGTCTTACATTTAAGGTGACTCAGCCCCGATAATTTCACGGGATAGTCACGCATTCGCCCTCCTCTTCACATCCTCTTTCACTCGCACACAAGTACACAGGCATTTTTGTCTGGTTGAAGAGCCTTTCGCCACTTCGCCCGAATGGGCAGACAAATCGTGGGCGCTATCACAAGCGAAGCAATGATGTGCATGGAAAAAAACAGCTTGTGCCAAGGAGAGAGTCAAATCGAATCCTTCAAATGAGGGGAAAAACAATCGCATTTGGCTCCCCAACATGGCCGCCTAGTATGGGTAGGAAATATACACACGATTGAAAGGAAGGATATAGGCAGCGCCAACTTTTATAGCACTAAGTAAATCATCGAAAACTAGAAAAGGAAATGAGCATTTCATAAACCACTCATTGTACTTCCAAAGGCTGGGTAAGCTTCTAGGCACGCCTAATTTCCATTAGCCTTGCTACAATTTTGACTAATCAACCAGAGCCCAAAGCACATCTTTTTCAGACTAGAAATGAAGAGGAGTTAATGGCCCAATAAATTTCGTGTGGGATTCAAACACAAGAATATTTTTCGTTAACGAAAGTTTCACCAATATTTCACGTTCACTCAAAAATGAGTGAAAATAATAGCATTTTGGAAGAGGCAAATGAATGCCAAATGGAATGAGCGCTGCCATAAAAAAGCACACCCCAAGATTTATGGATATTAGAGGAGCTCTCCTCAAGATGCTGAGTTTCCTGAAAAGAGTCCTTTCCCGTTGGTAAACAGACAATCTTTTGCCTTCCAAAATAAGTAAATTTAACTAGTTCTTTCCTCAATGCATGATGCCTGGCGGAACTACCAGCTTATAACGCCAAATGAGGACTCGTTGTTCAACATGGCCAATAGAACAGTTTTTAAAACAATAAAGTGGGGCTTTACATACCTTCATTACTACCCCAGGCAAGATTTCCTCGCGCTGTGTTCGAAATAGGGGGAAGGATGATTTCATTGGAAGTGGCGGAACCGCCCAATGTTTTCTTCACCGTTGGTGAGCGTCCGCGCAGCAGTGAAGCAGCGACGGTAGCAGCGGTGGTGGGTCGAAGCAAGCGGTCGCACTCCACGGAGTTGGTAGCGGCGGACGGAATGAGGGGTGGAAAAATCAAGGGGAGGGAGGAAACCCCTCCCGCCTCGGCTTCCGTCGTCTCCTCTTCCTCCTCCTTCCTGGTGCTGAAGAGGTCCATTAATCGGTCAGAGCAACCGATCTTCGAGATGTCAGGCGGCTGTACAGTTCCAAAGCGGCGCATTCGGAGGCTGCGCCCGGAGCTGAAGTTAAACACGAGAATGAGTCAACCGAAAACGTGTGCTGTGGGTAATATAGCGGACGGAAAAGTTAGCATCCACATTTCACTTGTAAAAAGAGCAACAGGCCCTAGTGTTGTGTAACATGCCGTATTACAAATATGCATATCACTAGAGAGTTTATTGAGATGGCCGAACGGAAGATATTAAGTACGAAAACTTGATTCATAACCTTAAATAAGACGGCTTGGTCGATGGGACGACAGGTAAGGTAGCCATCTCAACCGATGAAGTGATGTATAGGGGTAAAATCAGTCAGCTAGATTCAAATAATAGCTTGGAGGGCAAGGTGTGAGTTTGTGGTAGTATGGAGAGGGCGATTAACTACCAACAAAGGTGCGCAGTTACCAATGCCACTTCAGTGTTGACTATGTAACAGAAGCATTCAGATCTTGGAAGCCAATATTTTGCATCGCGTGAATCACATTGAAGAAGCCGTTCGGTCACAAATGGAATCATGCTTTGAGAAGGCGAAGCCAATAAAGGCCTATACAAGATCGGCACGAAACCAGGGCATTCTAAATAACCACTAAACTTCGAAAATCAGATGGATAGGGAGGAAGAGCAGATCAATTTCGATTTCAGCTGCCCTTCTGAACCAACACAGAGACTAACCGACTGAAGTAGCTGCTACTGTTGCTACTTGCGTCACTGAACCCAGGAATAACGGCAGCGGCCTCCAAATTTGTCTCAGAGGTGGTTTTGTTGGGAGCAGTGCCTCTTGGCCTTCGATCGGACTCGAGAAAGCGAGAGACGAAGCGCTTTGAGGGCAGCAGAAGAGAGCTTCCGGTGATGCTGGAGCCAGAGCCAGCAGTTGCAGTGATGGTAGATGATAGATTATCAGTAGAAGAGGAGGCGGAAGTTGATGCTGCAGCAGCTGTCGGAAGATCCACAGCCGATGTGGTGGTATAGGGACGGCGCAGGAGCACTTTCTTGAGATTCTGACCGCCGCAGGAACGGATCTTCGGCACATGCGGTTTACCATAACTGCTAGCCCCATCAAGCGGAGGAAGGATTACTTCTGTGCCTACGCGCGGTAAAAGAAAGAGCAATCCAAAAGCAGCATGCATGCACGCGTGTGAACGATCATTGAGTCCCGTTTTATGACGCATAATAAAAATAATCTCTATTCTTTTGCCTGGGAAATGTCAGAAAGCACGTCGACTCAAGAAGATTGCGTTTTGGAAATAAGTTCTAAACCGACAGTTTATTTGTATAAACCTGACGCAAACAGGGCATCGCCATAGCAAATTTGGTAGGGGCAAGAATCCCATCTTTACGCAATGTCTATCAAGCTCGAGCCCACTGATGTAAAATGCATGTTCCAATTCAACCAGAAAAATTATGAATGACTTGGAGGTACCTTTTATTTGCAATTTCCAATTCGGGCAACTGCCTGTCATATGTTCTTACTGCATTAATTTGTACTTGGTTAATCTGTCAATGTCAAACGACGTGATGTGCCGATTTTGAGGTTCTCACACATATTCGTCAAAAAATTACTGCAAAACCCTATAATTTTATAATGCTTTCTAAAGTAAGCATGGCAACTTAGCACTCTGCCCAAAGTAGACCGGACTTACCAAACTCAACTCATCAGAATATCACACTGGCTAATGTCAAAACTGAACCTTCGTTCAACAGCAGGTTACAACAAACACAGAAATGGCAAAAAGCCTAGCCCAGACACAATATTGTCTTAAACTGAATAAATTTAACGGAATTTGAGGCGTAACAATGACTATCATCCACGATGTGCGAATTTACAACCATACGTCGAGCCGGCGCACAGCCCCTATCAATTTAAAGGGTAATACAGAGTCACGGAGCTCAACAAGCAGTAAAGCTGACCTAGTACGCCTTAATAAAGTTTAACCCGCGTAAAGAAACCTACTTGCGTGTTGCGCATAGAAAAAAAAAACATTCGCGTCAATATAAACGGTATTTGAGTAGGTTGGGGAGCATTGATCCATTCTGTGTGTCTCAGATAGGCAAGCTGGAAGGTTACCGTCGGTAAACATGCATTGGAGTGCTCAAACTCAATGGGCGCCATTAAGTGCACTCCCAAAGGCGATTTATGGAGTGGTTATGGAACCTGATGCAATATCGACCACAGGTATCGCCACAGGAGGCAGTGAAAACGATCACTTCATACATATTGAAACATTACTGCCAAGCGATCACAGCTGAGCCCAGTTGATGCAGCAACACCGGCTGCCAATTTATGATTAGGGTGAGTAAAAAGCGGACCAGTTACCTAGCGAAGTTCGAGGTTCTGCTACTTTCCGCGTTGTCGACGCTCAGATTAAACGCACTCGCAATGCAGATTGGCACATTTGGCCCAGACGCGGGAAAAGATGCCTGTAAACGCGTTTAGCACCAGGCCTTGTATGCCAAAACAGTTAGGCTCCCATTTTACAAACATCGGGCTCAAATGACCGCATCCAAGAGAAAAGAGGTCCTATTAAAATGTTCGTTTCTGAAGGATGCCATTTGGATATCTGCTCGATTAAAAGACCTTTTACCTACGCAGTATCGACTAGTTGTCGTTATCAAAAGTACTATTGGCACATTTCAAATAATTGCAATGATCGAAAAACAGGACGAACCTACTCGTGCCAGTAAATTGGGTGAATGCACTTCAAAACACAAATGTACGGGAGGGAGAGGGAAAGGAAAGTACACATAACTTTGTAAATATACGGATGACTAGCGGATGTATGCGCAGATGCACACAAACAGATAACAAAGTGGCCATCTTGCTATTTGACAATCCAATACACGAGACCTCATCTTGAAGTAAAGCCCTTTAAGATAAGTAATGCAGAACTTACCACAAGACGGTTCCAACGTTCCTTCAGTAGGCTTGTTGGACTCATTTTCCTCTTGTTTAACTTCGCCTTTATGTTGCCTCATTCTACGCTGCATTCTTTCTTCTTTCTTCTGCAGGAGCTGCGCCTTTATCAACTTCACCTTCTCCACTAACGATTCACATTCCTCCAATTTGGCCTGAGTTACGGCCGGCGATTCAGCATCACCACATGCACCTCTCCAACCACTACGGAGGAAGGAGGATGTAGAAGAACCCTTGCGCGCCGAAGGAGGACCGAATAGCACATCACCTGATCGATAGTAGATCAGACAATCCTCCAGATCCGCCAGACTGTCATCATCCTCACCCTCGTCTCCGCCCAAAAAAGGGAAATCAAAAACCGGATGTATTAGAGGTGGAGGGGGTGAGGAACTAAGATCCCGGTTATCCCATTCGGGGGAGGGTGGACGAAGGAAGTAAGCAGCGCTTCCACTTCCGCCGACACCACAGTCCGAAGAGAGGCAATCATCGGTATCAGAGAGGTAAGCACTGGAATCACGACCATGAGCAGCGCAGAGGTAGCCGGCGATGATGGCGGTGGCGGTGGTTGGGGACGAAGAAGCCTGACGATCCAAGGACTTTTGTGAGTCAGCTGCCTTCAGGACAGAGGGCTCGGAGGTAGTAGAAGCAAGTTGTGTCAATTGTTCACAACTAAGTGCAGACTCATCGGTTTGCAGATAGGGTAGCGATTGAGTAGCCGCGGAGGTAGAGAGGAGATTGCTCGAGACAGGTGGTTTCGAACTAGTTAGAAGCGGTGGCTCTGTGGACTCCTCTGAACTGGGGAGGGAAGCTGTGGAGTGACCATTCGAGGAAGCATCTTCACGATGACGGCTAACAGAGCACGAAGCATGGTAAATCAACAGCTGAATCGTTAAGATAAAGTAGTAGGTTGCCTCAGATAAAAGCACTTACCGGCCAACAACCCGCATGAATTCAAACCTATTATTAGTGTTTAGAAAGTAGAGTGTTATTTGCTTTTGACTTTCAGAATTCCCATCGTTCTCATTTAAAAGGGATGACTGAGGAATGGGAGATGAGGTGTCATCATTACCGTCACCTCGGTCGGTATTATTATGGACAGAAGAGGCGAAGTGAACGGTAGGGGTAAACCTGATCGTGGCAGTCGCCGCAGCAACAGGTGGTGGCCTATAAGTGCTGATTGGACCACCCCTCATGCCCAAGACAAGGCGCAATGTGGCTCCGCCAGGGATGCTACAATCCCGTAAAGACTGGTGATCGGAAAGCTCATCATTTTGCCAGATCAAATGCTGCTGCCCCACAGGGATGCCTAAATGGAATGAAAGGAGAGAATATCAGCCGAAGTAGAATGTTTAAATCAAGACGACCTAATGTATGTACCTTCAAAACGCTGAATCTTCGACTTGATTGACATAACAGTATCATTGGGGGAGACGCGGAGTTCAAACGCGGTCCCCGTCAACGTTACGATAAAAAGTTCCATCTTGGCCTTATTGGGGCATAAATGGCATGCTCTGAAACAAAGCATGGAAGACAAAAGTAAGATGGGTGAAGAGTCGAAGCACATTTGATTTATTTCATCGAAGCTCATGAAATAATTATAGGCAGAAGGATCCATAAATACTTGTCAAAATTAGCAACATAAGCGTATATGATCCTGTGATTGCTTTGATGACTACAAAACGTGTGGGTATGCATAAATAGAATGCAAATGCAGCTAAAAATAACCAGAAATCCCGAAGTATATTGCCATTACAAACAAACTCAACGAGACAGCATGTAAGAAAACAATAACGAAAAACCAGATTGAGTAATCATTAGAGGAAATCCGGACGCAACAAGAAAAGCTAGAGTCCAGGTAGTAAACCAGGAGCTAACAAATCAATACAACCGCCAAATCTGTTTATCTAAATAAATCGCTGGGAAAGCCCATCCCATGTTCCCGATTACACTAACGAGGGCCGGAGAAAAAAAATGAAAGACCTTGTCAGAGGCTGCTAAAACCAATTTCAGCCTCCTTCGCACGCGATTGGTCCGGATAGCAATGAACCAACCTTAGTGATATACATAGTTGTACAGCATTTAGATTCATCGTTGCTGAATCAGTCATAATTTTAAAAATCTAGGGCCAATACAAGTGCCACAATTTTCGGTGCATCTGAGGCCAATAAAATGTGGCGATGCTTACCAGTAAATGATGTTACTAATCGCAATTCATGAGCCCAATTTCAAGTAAAAATAAAAGTTGGATAATTTTTTCATGCATCCGTTTAATTTGACTGCTATAATGCCTTAAAACTTCGTCGTGAGTTTGTGAGTCATTCAATATTTAGGTTTCACCTGTCGCCCGCCTGTTATTTCTCTTAGCGCTAATAGCCGTAATACTTAACTTTCACAATGCTGCAAGAAAACGAAATTCTTTTCTCTCTATTGGCAAGACATTAAGAGCCAAAACAAGATTTGATGCCATAGCGCCCCAAAAACCTGTTGTTGCACCTTCCTTGTTCGTCGCTTATTTCTTCCAGCTACTCCAGAGCCGAGTAGGCTGTGTAGCGTCCCGAGGCTCCCTTAAGGCAAAAGAAGGCAAAGTGGCAGGATAGAATATGCATATTCACCGGACAGAGGGAAACAGGCTGCTAGCATGGCCCGGAGGCCAGCCCACGCAGCTAGGGCATCACGGCCACCTCTGTGACCCTGACAGAAAACGGCAGTTCGAACAAACAAAGTACTACATTGGCCCTCTCCTCTTTCGAGCGTCGTCCCCGACGCGTCCCTCGGTACATCTCCCGCGTTAGCCATCACAACATACTCAGTGCTGCAACAAGCACCCACGAGCTAACCATGTTAGTCGCCGACATTCGACGCGATTGAGGCGATGCTTAACACCAAAGTCAGTAATCCCTCTTCACAGTGCATTGCATTTCGGGTTTCGGCTAGCTTGGAAACAAAATTCGGAATAAGTGGTTCTGCCGACCATCAGTATGTCCGTAGGGAGGCGTTAGCACGCCGATCTTCTTAAACAAGTATATTAGGGGTAATCTTTGGAACGAAACTTTCCAGGTGGTCCATGGCTAGTGTCGCTTCAATTGTTGATAGCTTTCTTGTAGAACACGGAGAAGGGGTAGATGCCGGAGACGGACGTCGTTTATGGCCCATCCGCAGCACATGCACTTCTTTCGCACCGCTGCAACATGCCGCAGGCGGTAGAGATCTGGATTAAAAAAAACCCTATAGAGCCGGGTCCGCTTTCCGCTGCCACCAATGTAGCGTCCCGAGGCTCCCTTAAGGCAAAAGAAGGCAAAGTGGCAGGATAGAATATACATATTCACCGGACAGAGGGAAACAGGCTGCTAGCATGGCCCGGAGGCCAGCTCACGCAGCTAGGGCATCACGGCCACCTCTGTGACCTTGACAGAAAACGGCAGTTCGAACAAACAAAGTACTACAGGCTGGGTAGCGTCCCGAGGCTCCTCTGAAGGCAAAAGAGGGTAGACTACTAGGGTAGAGTACATATTCGACAGACAGAGGGAAATGAGCTCCTGGCATGGCCCGGAGACCAGCCTACGCAGCTAGGGCAATATGGTCACCTTTGTGGTCCTGACCGATAACGGTAGTCCAAACAAACAAAGCCTTACAGGCTGGCTATATTAGGGCTCATCCATACCTTACGTCATTTCAGGGCGGTGGATCGGCAAAGAAACCGGGAAGCTGGGGTTGAAGCTGTTTTAGTGAACTCGGCGTTCTCCTTTAGTATCAGATTTGAATTTTGCTCCCACCTCCTGCTTAAAAGATGCAATTTTGTAGAACACAAGTATTGTTTTTCGTCCTAAGGCTTCCTCGATGACCGAAGAAGACATAATACTTAAACAGAACAAATATATTCAACTAACAAAAAGGAATTGGGGCTGGTGGCATAACTTAGAGGCCAACCAACCCGGCAAAGGTAATGCAATTCTTCTTTTATTATGTCTGTCGGCTTTGGTTCCGGTCACTTAGGCGGTCATATTGCCCTTATAGCATCTCGAGGCTTCCTTGAAGGCAAAAGAAGGCAAAATACCGGGGCAGAATACATGTATTCTAGAGACAGAGGGAAATGAGCTGCTGACATGGCCCTGAGGCCAGCTTACGTGGCTAGGACAGTATGGCCACCTCTATGACCCTGACCAAAACCGGCAGTCAAAGCAAACAAAGTATTACAGCCCTAGCCGCGCGGACTAGCCGCCGGGTCATGCCACCAGCCTTATTCCCTATATTTTTATTGAATATGCCGTCTGCCCAAGTATTAAGCCTTCTTTCGCCTTCAAGGAAGTCTCGGGACGCTGCAACCAATATGGCCGCTATTGACCATAGCCAAAACCAGCAGTCAAAAAGACAAAGCACCACGGTTATACTTTGCTTGTTTGACCGTCGTTTTCGGTTATGGACCCCTGTAGCCATATTGCCTATGCGCTAACTATACGCATGTATCCTGCTCTAGTATTGCCTTCTACAAAGTCTCGAGACTCTTTATTTATTTACCATCTAAGCAGCATCGGTTCCTTCCTGCTCACCAAATTTATGTGTTCTGTCCAGGTGCTATGCGTTCTTTTGCCGTTAGGAAAGTCT
Organism: Taenia hydatigena; assembly: GCA_036345935.2. Lineage (NCBI taxonomy): Eukaryota > Metazoa > Platyhelminthes > Cestoda > Cyclophyllidea > Taeniidae > Taenia > Taenia hydatigena. The sequence continues at coordinate 18,610,234 of JADWOT020000003.1, forward strand.
TGGGGTGCTACAATTACACTATTCTCTTAAAAAGAGTAGCAAGGAAAGATAAGTGTGCTTAAAAGTCGGGAAAGTGTGGAAATTATAAATGTTTGTAGGGACTTAATGTTCATTACTACCCCGAAGGCACGGTCGCGAGTGCAATACACCTGAAATCACGTTGGTAAAATAATGTTTTCAGTTGACCATTTATTGCACGATTTCAGCAAATAATCTACCAGTTTACGGCGATTAGTGAGCTAAGGTGTGCCGTATTTAACGGTGATTATACGCTCTTTCTTAGTATGGCACGCAAGTTCTTATTTGTCTGTTCTAGCAAGTTTTTTTCATATTTTACGCGCAAGTCCAAGTTTTTTTCTCATCCGGACTTGCATAATATAGTTCGCAGAATCGGGAAACTGTGCCGAAAAGTTACTATTTTATAACGAATTTTTTGAACCCCACAGAATACTGTAATGTTGTCTATGTTAATTTAAGACCTTCGAAATGCAACGCTTTAATGATCCTGCAACTATCGGCTTAAACAATACGGGCGCATGCTACAACTGATGATGGCGACGCTTTTGCCAAGGGTTAGTGTTGGTCTGTCTTATTTTTTTAGGCATTGCTTCCATTGAGTCGTGCTGGCGTATCGGCGTTTCGTATTTCGAGTCCAAGCGGAATACTTTCGCGCAGTGCTGTCACAAGACCGGCGTTCGTGCAGAGATTGTACGACAAGCTGGATGCTGTAGAACGTAGTATTGACGAGGAGGCGAATATCGGAGCTAATCTCCCCTTCAACACTGAAAATCCTCGTCGCTTGGCTATAACAATGATACTCTTTATTGGGATCGCGTTCAACATACCATTTTTCATCACGTATTACCAAATGAAAGCCGCCAAGAATCAATAGGAGTTGGCTGTAGTTCTTCCTCAGAATAACTTTTCGCCCGACTTTAATCCTTTTTTATGTACTACCTTAAACAGACTATATGACTCTGTCTTTCGCCTTCTGTACGGAGTCTTGATAGTTAAGTGATGTTACCACGCATGACTTCGCTCTATGGTGTTGTTGCATCTTAGCCGAGAATGGGTTGGTCTCTGTTTGGACTTATCGCAGAAATGCACCGGTGGCTGAGTGTGGTACTCGTGTCATTGACTACGTATGAGGCCTTTCGTTGTGGTGCAAGCTATCCAGGACGGTCGGAAGGCCTGAGGTCGTAACGCGACACGCCAATACGTTAAGGTAGTTTTATGTCGGCAAGTATGGGGATTTTGGGCATTGTCGGGAGCCGTGCCGAACACGGTCACCCTAGGCGTCATTCACTTGGGCACCGGCTTGGTGTCGCTCTGACTGCTCGCGTTGAACTGTGCCTTTTTGCCGCTGGTCAACTCGCTTACCGAGTTTGGTGCTTTTAGGGTTGCTCCTGACCGACTGGGGCGAGCACAATACTACGCCACACGACAATCGCGTACTGTGAATGTGCGGTCTACGTGAGAGTCTTGGTTCCTCACTGTCACCGTCCACGCCCTCACACGGCTGTATGTTCATACTTCTCAGGACGTGCATTCTCTCGTTACGGCTCATTTTCACCTCAATGATATAGCTATGATTCGACCCTCGTTAAATGCATGACTTTCAGGGGCCCGACCAAAATATCTAATGGCTGTGTTCTACATTCAAGTTATCTCTTATTTGTCACACACTATGAAAAGAAACTTAACCTAGGACCGATGTAAACACCTCAACGGAGGTGTAAGGCCTCAATCTCTGTCATGAACACCTGGGAGCCAGACCCACTCGGTGGCATGAATTTACATCCGCAACCAGTCGAAGGGGGCGCCATGTCCTTCTCCTACACTATTTGGTCCATATCGTCAATAATTATATACTGAATTTGTGCAAACAATTGCCCTTAGTTCCAGCCAGTTGTTGTTGTAAAATATTTTGAGAATGCTTGCATTCTTGTATCCATCGTACCTATCATAAATTATTGCTTTTAAAGGACTGTTTGTTGCAATGATCAACGCTTATAGGAGTCATGCTATTGTAACAGGTTAGATCGCTTGGTAATGAATGAGCGGTGAGGGAGCCATTAATGAAGTGACTGACTACATTTTTCAGTCCTATTTATTGCAGTTGCCCTTTAACCACGGACCCAACCAAATTCCCCTTTTTGAGATTTGAGTCTCAGCACCAATGCATACTAGTATTGCGTACAGAAAGATTAAGAGGCTGTGTCACCGAGGCGGAAATGGGAATGAGGCGACTCAAAAGCCTGCGTTGTTAGATATGCCCTTAGAGAATTGTCAAATTACTAAACAGCCCTCTTTCTTTTCTCAGAGGTGATACCCATGCCTCGTCTGTAACGCCTTTTGCTCAGACCATTGAAACTCACTAAATGCGGCTGACGAAATCGAGTTTTCATATGCAGTGACATGATAGGCAGTGATAGATTTTCATGGGATGGAAATGCAACGTCTTAGTGACAAAGAAATGTCAACCAGGAGGTTTAGGGTTGACAACATGAGTAGAATGGCCTATTGCCCCACTAGAGAGTGATTGCGTCCCCGCAATCCTAAACAGCATACACAGATTCATCGCATTTTGTTTATGCAAAGTACCCACCCGAAAAGTTGTAATGGATACAATTTCTCAGCTTCGTTTTATGCCGAGGTAAACAGCAATGGAGGTTCCAGCATCTGTCTCAGAGTGCTAGGGTGTTGGCGTTCCCTTCTCCATTCCTTTTGTTACACTTTACTTTGGAAGGAATGTAATGCTCGAAAGAAGACATTCACTTATTCAACTTGTTTCTGCATGCATCAAATGCTTCTCCTTTGAATCTCCCAAACTTAATGTGGAAAATGTGAGAAGGAGGATGGGAGGTTGAAAGCGTGTGCTGGTGTTTGCAGCTAACACCTCAATGGAAGCAAGAGCTGTTTGGCACTTTGCGTTCCACAAATCACCTGCCCTTCATCCAAGTCGCACCTTTCTTCACTGCACGCAGCTCAATGACAAGTCTAGTACTCAAACAATCATATGCCATCGCCGCATTTTGACACTAGTGAAAAATGTTTTTGAGTCATTCTCAATTGCATGTGATGCTAAGACACCATCCAAAACTGCCCTGATTACAAAAAAGACGTAAAACTTGGTTAGAAGGGCTTGGAGTCATCAATATGGTCTAAAACCGAATCGCCCGGTGGAGGCACAGTAATGGGATCCTGAGTCTCCCTTTGCTGAAAGTGAAAGATAAACTTTCATTATATATGAAGCTTCATACCTCATGCTCCGCATAGTCAACCTCTGGCGCCAGATATCACAGAGTGGTCGGTATTGTAAGGAAAATCACTTGCGATCTCTCTTGTCAATTCCACTAGGCCTGGAGCCCCGTCCTATTTGCGGGCGAGGGGAGGGAAAATATGATTTCTATCAGATACGTCCAAGAATACCGGATTAAAAGAGGAGTCAGTTAATAAGGAGCGGAATTTAACAGTTCCTTGAGCATAAGGTTTCTTCTGTTACCGAGCCGTATCTCCATGGATTCTGCCCAGCTAATGCAATAACATAGGACGTGTCGCGTGTTTACTTTATCGACATTTTTGTACAAGTACTCCAGACAGCTCCGTAAGAAGCTTATCCAGACGCTTCAAGGCTGGAGCCGCTTCAATTGTTAATGATCTTCCCGCAGAACATGAGGTTGAGGTAATGGGGATCGGCACAGAGTCTCCAATCCGCAACCTACTGCTTCGCTCCGTCGCACTATGGTTCGTCACATAGAAAGAGAAATCGGAGAACATGTCCTTGAAGTTCGGTTACACCTTCTACTACCACTGTCCCGTGAGTTCTTTGGGGGACAAAAGAAGGCAGGATATGTATTACCGATCCAGAGACGCCCGACGGAGGTAAAACGTGGAGGCCCAAGTCATCTATTACCAATTCCGTAGGGGAAACAAGTTATTAAAGCATTATGGTTACATATTTTCTGAAGAAGATAATTTTAAATAGCAACTGAATCGCGAAGTCGTGTAGATGAGGAGTTTGCTGGATGCACCGGCAGCACCTAAGGGACCGTTTTACAAAGTGGAACGGTGTCAAAGGCAGCAAGTATTTTAAAACATTAAAACAACAATCAGCCCCAAAAGTACACATGAGCTGTCTTCTCTCGGAGGGATCATAAAGCCAGTGCCAGTGATGTCGAGCCCTGCGAGGTGAAGCTTATCCCCTGGGGAATTTAGGAAAAAATAGCAGCTCAAGGTGGTTTATGTGGTTACAAGTTAAATTATGCATGACTTATAGTAGTAATAATAATAACGTTTGTTACTTAGGTGCTTCATATTTTGTGTTTAAATGTGTGCGTACCTAAAAGGTCTCATCTTTGGGTGGAGAAATCCTGCCTCTCCCAGGAGAAGAAAGATTAAGGCGTTTCCTACGGTCATCTGACGCGCCGCATAGTAGTATGAAGGTGGGAGGTGAGAGTAAGCCTCGGTGTTTGTTTTCATCGAGGGATTAAACCGGTAATAAAAAAAGTAAAAACGTGCCACATTAAAAAAAACTGTTTTTTTCTTTTAAGTTACCCAAAACGTTTGTGGTTGAAAAAAAACTTTTTCTAAAGAGGGATTAGGATTCGAAAGATTCCAGCAGGACCGTTTTTGAGTTCCACGAATTCGAGGCTTCCTCGAAGACGAAAGAAGGCACCGTATAATAAGGTTTGGGGGCCACCATCGTAACCTGGAGGCTGGGGACCGTAGGGCGGACCACCTGAGTGGCTCCTTTACCGCAAACGAGATCTAAACAAATTGTTAACGAGTCTCATGGTAACTGTATAGGAATGCATTTAAAAAATTGTTAATTGCTTTCTTCCAAAAGCCATAAGTGGGGGGCTACCTCTAAATAATCACGGCATTTTATTCCGGAATTGCGAGTTGGCAGCGCCCTGAAATGGTAAAATTGTTGCACTTTAAGTGCCTTTGACCTCTTTATGCACGAAAAAAAGAAATTGTTGAGTGTTTGGAATTTTAGGGCAAATGGAAGAACTTAGAAATGTTTTCAGCATTACCAAGCTGTGGTGCTTTTTGAGGGCGCGCTTTCCTTTGTGAAGTTTTCGCATTCCATTGCTGGGAGCACGGGTTCCCGCTGGTGGCATTTACGAGAAGAGTCCTCCAGCTCCTCCTCCTCCTCCGAGCGCCTGCAGTGCTTAGCGCTTGTCCGACCCCAGGGCCATGGTAAGGCGTCATGGGCGACTCGAGCGCTGCAGTTTGGCTCTGCTCAGCTACTTTACGTTGACCAATGAAATGCTAATTTACGGTCATTGCTACATTTTTAATGAGCAGCCCATGTACCTTTCCCTCCACTCGGAAATCCAATTAGAATTGAAATGTACTACCGATGCTGGATAAAAGCAATGGAAAAGATTCCACCAAAGTAAATCATTTATTTGGCTAGCAAAAGCCTAGCCTACCCACAAAGTCAATCAACATTGGTGTAATGTAAAGCATTAAAGAATGAAAATGCGCCATGCTGATGAAATAACTGCGCTTAAGGCAAAAGTGAGGGCCATTGTGGTTCGCATATCAATCTTATTACTTTCACTACAATGCTTCAATGGTTTGTTCAACTCTCGGTTTTAGTGACGGGCCACTCGGGGGGCTCCGATGCTGTGCCTCTGGCGGGTGGGGACTGGCCTCCGGTCCAAGTATTTGCATGATTCTAACCGCAACGTGCAATATCAAGTAAAATTCCTAAACAATTGCAAAATTTGATGATATTTAGCTAAAAAATACATTTGCTTCAGCATTCAAGTGGGAAAAAAGTCGTGCTGTATTGTCTTGTGCCATCGCAAAACAGGGACCTCACAACTTTTTGGAATGCTAGCATTGAAGCACCGAACTCCTCAACGATCGACTTGTGGAAGGTGTTGGAAAGAACCGCTTCCTCAAACGTGACTCTAATGGCTCACAGTGTGGCTATTCGTGATTAACGTCCCATTGCGATACTTGTTTGTCTTCCTAGCCCCACAGTAGAACCATACCTGATAATCACCGGTAAAATAACAGATAAATCTCTATTAATAATTATGTAATTCAGAAATATTGGCACATTTAACGTCATTTCTTCATTTGAGTGGTTTCTGGTGCCCCAAATTCCCCTTAGGGCGAAAAAGGTGTATTGTCGATGTTGAGAGGGGCTCGGGACCTAGAGGCTATCGAGCACCCGAGTGGCCCTTATTTCGTGCAATGAAAAGGATTGTGAAATTATTCACTATTTACTTTTCCCATACAAAGAAATCGCATTGATCTCAAAGCGATGCGATAAATCGTGCCTCCTGTGGACGAAATAATCGCCCGCTAGTTCTTCCATTTAAACACTCCGAGTAAGCGGGACTTTCCTTCAATCGTAAACTGTTACCATGGTTACTTACTACTGTAAATATATCGTAATTGTGGCATGAAAAGATGGGACAACACACTCGCCTTCCTTTGAATGAAATAATTTACTGCTTCTAGAGATAGCCATCCATTTCAATGTTGACACCGATTCCATTTGCCCCTCAACCAAAGGCCACACTAAACAGCATCGCTTTTTTCTCACGATGCAACACGCATTGAACGCACAAGGACTTTTACCCACCCGTGAGCCTGTTGTGAATGGACGAGCAGGGTGAGCACACACACACACACTCAAGACACTCACCCAATGTGTACCTGTGAGAACAGTTAATTTTGTTAGTGGTTTGACAATGGAGAACACGGATGATGCTGGAGAGAATGAAGTGACAGGATTCGCTGAAACATCAACAACTTCAACACCGACGTCGGTGCCGACACCTCCGACGCCATCGACGATGCATACGGGTTTGACGATTGCGGCGAGACTGCATCAGGGCACCCGTAGCCTAGGGCCCACGTTGTTGGAGAAGGCACAGGGTGGTAGAGCTGTTGAGATTCGCAACTTAGCAAAACGACGCATCCAATCAGAGTGACGTCTGATCGACCCTTCACCTGACTGCTGTGTATCACCTGGCCAATGTACAGGCGTTCTGGTATTCTTTTCAGATAAAATGTGTTTCATCTTTAACCTCCATTCCTATCGTTTATCTTTGTTTAGTGTTTTTTATTCCTTATTAGAATATAATCAGGGTGAACGCTATACTACAGTTTTGCGCACAATGGTGGCCCCGCATAACAGTCATGAGGCATATCGGAACTAGTTAAATAGAGTTGCATTGTCACCTACTTTCTTAGTCCTAGCCGTAAGAATGGTGATTCGCTTTGCAGTGACTATTTTATTCGCCAACAAGACACAATGTGGATAAGCCATCAAACATTAGTGTGAAGTGAAAAAAAAGGTGGTATTCGGTCAAATTGTCACGATGACTTACGAGTAGGGGAAAGGTGAGGGGGGAGAGGGGAGATAGCTAATCCTCTAACCACCAGCGCGCATCCCCAATGCTCAGTATGCTGGTCGAAATTCGTTGCCCCATTTTTTTGTATTTTTTTTTTCCAGCGAATCAGCAGCAAAAAACAGCGGATAGACAAGTTAGCATAAAAAAACGTCCACTTAGCAAGGCTGGATAACGCAGTAACAAACAGAGCCTCAGCCCGCCAATCAGATGGCGGCATTTTGCCTTGCCTCTCGGGGTAAAAAAGGTCGAGCCTGTCTTTAAAGGGAGTCAACATTTAATGCAACGTTAATGGAGGTCAGCTTTTTCAATGTTGACCGTGCTAATGAAAATCCCGGAGAGAGACGGGATGCAGAAGCCCAGGCGCCAGCGGAAGAGAGATAATGAAAATACAGAGACCGCCTAATGTCCGGGTGCGGGAATTCAAAAACTAATTCCGCCTAAGTGGGGCAACATTGAAGGGAAATGAATTAATTAAGTGGAGCAAAAGTTATCAATAGCCTAGTAGTTGAAACTGAGGATGACTCGTAAAGCCTTTGGTTTGTAAGACTGCAAGCAACACCTCTGTACCGTAATACAAACGGATTACAAGTGCTCTTTCCTGGTCAGGGAGAAATGACTGAACCAGATCACTCTACAAACTGATTAGCCGAGTTTTGACCACTTGAGTAGTCGATTTATAATGGTCTCCTGTTTTGCAATGTGTGAATGCTTGTCAAACGCCTGCCTTAGAGACTCCATCATCGAGCCAGTCCAACTCTATGGGTGAGAGTCGCCTTGATCTCAGCTCGAATCTCCCTCGTGGCGCCATTGTGGCCTTAAAACGGTTCCATTCAGCAACAGCGTTGGCAGTTTTGGCTACACAAAGGCCTGTGCTAAGCAAGAGTACTCGTCGGACAATTGAAACACTACCAGAGACATCAGACAATGCAGACGTGTTTCGCGCCTTAGCACAGCCCTCACAACACAATACAACAACAACAGTGCATCGAGTGGCGCACACTTCAAACGTTGGCATAAAATACCCCAGAGCAAAGTGCGCCAACTTTTTTTGTGCCGCAAGACAAACGACAGTGCGACAGGATGCCGACTTAATTGATGCACCGGACGTCGATAAAACAAACAAGGACTCCCAAAATGAAAGGCGTGATTTCGGCCTGAAAGCATGCCTCCGACGGAAACTGGAAAAGCCGACGAACGGCCGAGTACTTTAACGATGGGAACCGGATTGTGAGCAAACACAAAAGAAACACTTTGATTTGTTTGCAGATACCTAGAGAAGAGGGACCTACCAACTCGTAAGAACACCCCAAGTAGCTATTCTCAAAGTTCCATCTCCCATCCTTCCCCCGCACGCCTCCTGATAGATGAAGACAAAACGAGGAGTAATGGCACTCAGTCGTGTATTTTTATCATCACCACAGTTAAGATTAATAATAATAATAATATTGTTATTGTTAGAGTTGTGTATGCGTGTGTAGTTGTATGTATACCTCATCTTCTGTATATATTAGAATGCAACACTAGTTTGCAATGTGTGTATATTTACAGACGGGAGCCGAAGTAGACGGGGCTGAGGAGGGTGTGTGACGCGTGGATGCCGGTGAGTGCAGATGGCCCTTCTAGAGGGGGCGAAATAGACGGGGAGAGAAGGATGGGAGTGAAAAAAAATTCCATGGCGTTTTGCAGTATCAAGTCATTGGGAGTAATTTGGTTTCAGCATCATCGACAGTGGGGGGTGGATGCACTCATGCTTGCAAGGAAATATAAAGCCGGTGGATGAGTGACAGCGTGATGACAGAGGATGACGATTCCGCTCCCCTGAAAGACACACGGGGCGGGTGAAAGCTCACCCCTACACAGGTCCCCCGCCGCCAATCGCCCTGCACCCACCACCACCACCACCGCTACTGCTACTGTTAGAGCGTAGGGAGCAGATCTCGCGCATGAGGGGTGAGAGACCCTCGAGGGAGACAAGTTTGGCAAACTCCGTCATACGGATCTCCAGAGAGCGCAGATCTATAAAAGCGAGGTGGAGACGGGCGAATAGCTCGGTGGCTTGACGCAGGTGTTTGGGACCTGCACGCCATCGAATGTAGGTCCAAAGGAAGACGAGGTAAACGCGCTTCGAGGACACCACCACCGACTGCAACTCGTCCGACAGCGAGTCATCGGAAAAGAGCTTAATCGCTAATAGCGTCATTCGAAGGATGTCGTCCTCCCCAGTTAACTCCTCCAGGTGGTTGAAGGCTGCCAAAGTGTTCGCCTGATGCAAGGAAGGAGATTGAGGCAATGCGAGATAGTTACGTGCATTCACACACACTGGTCATCAACTTCATTTCAGCACTGGCAAATAAACCGTAACAGACCTAAAAATATATGTGCTTTGTGCACACAGAGTGCCACTTTGGCGAGCTGGGAGGAAACTAGGTAAATGACGATCCTCTGTGACCCGGAACTTTCCGCCTTAAGCATCAACAGACCTCAGTAGACGCCTATGTTACGATTTTCATAGAAGTTGCTAGCCTGCCGGTTCAATAATAACAGCGACTTGCAGGCCTCTACGCATTAATGGAAACGTCTGGGAAAGCAGAGGAGATTAATTAGATCCGGTTTCAAGACTGTTATTGCTTCTGAAGAGCTATTCCTTCCAAAGTACACCTTACTAAAGTCAACACACGTGACTTGCGTACAAAGACCCTAGTGGGGAGGAGCAAAGGAAGTGTGCGCACAATCTACCAAACGAGAGTCAAGAGGACATCCAACAGTTTGACGTGTTTCTAATTGCCTAACCAATAACTCTGACGGTGACAGGGCACTAGTTGTCTACTTCGTAATGGAAAAAAGCGCAAGCATTGCGATGTCAAGGTGAAACCCATTACTACTAGGCGGACCACAGCCCGGCTGCAAGCGTCTTGCACTAATTTGGGAGAAATGACTGAACCAAATCAACCTGCAAACAGATTGGCCGGGTTTAGACCAACAGATTGGAGGTAATGATGGTGGCTTGTTTTTGAGCAGCAGTTCAAGCATTGTTGTGACATAAAATTCGAAAATTTAGGCAGTAATGGTAGAGCTTCCTCCAAGAGCCTGGTGGTGAACGAGCCACACTGTAGACCTCAGCGAGATTTTGCAAATAAGCACTTTGCTGCGCTCAAATTACTGCATCAAACATCTGGGTGAATCGAGGAAGTACGTTTAGTGTGCAAATATAGGCTGCTTCAGCCGAAACGGTAGTTAAAGATAGTCCACTGCGATTAGGCCTTGAGAGCACAGTCGAGCCAAAGCCCAAGCCAACAGAGAAAAGTCAGATAGAAAGGCTGATAAGGGTGGGTACTTGAGCAATTCCAAACTCCTGCAATGCGGTATCAGGCTTTGCTATGAATGCTAGTCTATGAGCGCAACCCTTGCAAAACAGCCTCCTGCACCAAGAAGACGGCACAACAAGACTACTGCTATCTCCCGACACATTTGATTTACTGCTTATGGAGAAACCACTCAAGTGGTGGGAGTAAGCAAACCCACTCCGAAAACTGCAAATCTTCATTTCAATGGACGGTTGAATCTGCAGAGGCGCTCGAAACAAAGCACATATTGAAATGGCTATTCCAACTTGAGGTAATGATTTATTCCCGATAAAAATGCGAAACTAGATTTGAACGAATCAAAAACGTTGGTTCGACAATTAAACATCAAAGCATCTGATCAAGCCACATGAACAAACGATGCGTCTTCAGATGGAGATCTACTCGGATTGGCAACACAATACCAAAGGCAGGAATACCACAACTGGTTTATTCGGTCTTCTGACTAAGGCAGCTGAACTGCCAACCTTTTCACTCTCCTACCCACTAGGCTTTCAAAGATGCCCTAAGCACTGTGGATGAGCTGAAATACGGAGGTGGCTTGCAAAAAACTTTAAGTGAATCAAAGGCACACTCACCTTGTAGAGCTCGAAGTCCTCCCTCAGACTGGCGGCAGCAGCAGCAGCAGAGGCAGCATGACGATGTTTGCCTGAAAGGAAGGCAGCAAAGGCCTTCTCATCGCTGACAGCGGAGGGTGCCAGGTCGTCTAACATAGAGACCGTAACGGTGGTGAGGCTTCCATCCGCCTGCTTCACAGGGTAGCGCAACTTTCTGATTTCGCGCTCAAAGAAGAAGGAGGAGTAGAGTACTATCATCCCGTAGATATTTGCCTACGACAGAGAGTAATTAAGGTGGTACACTCTGCAACGCTGTTAAATCAATTCATCAAAACTGAATAGGCTTTCACTAGTAGACTGCAGCAATTAAGTTACGTCACGACCTAGCAGACATGAGAGCTAACATCAATCACCAATCATACTTACCCATTCAGGCATTAGTGACATGGAAGCAGCGAAAAATTTTCTCGTTTATGCAATAATGCATTGTTTTCACGTGCTAAACTACGAGGAAAATACCACCTCAGCTGGCTACGCTACTGGTCACTGTTTCTTGGCCAAGCCGGATGAATGGGTATTAGCACAAGCTCAAAAGTACAATTTAGTCGTGTAAAAGTGGCTAACGAGAAATTGGAGCCATCACTTCCTATGACGAAAACGACTTTGAGATTTTTCAGTTTACCAACTCAACTCTGATGCTAAGGGAAAAAGAATGGAAGGAAACAAATAGTAACGAATGTGTGTCACCCCTCCGAAAATGTTCTAGGAACAAAACTAAAGGTCATCTCAAATGACGGTTCACAGAGGATCGAGTCATGAGTAAGCCATGGCTTCAGCACACCAGCTCCAAATAAATGGACATAAGTAGCTTATGTCACTCCTCAGCAGCAAGAGACATGAAAGAGATGGGAGGAAGTGGAAAGTAGCACGCATACTCTCAGAAGACCCAGTTGAGCGGGTTTGCCGATTTCGTTGAAGTAAGGGAGCATCTTGACCACACGTATGATGCGTCGAATGCAAGTGTCCATGCGGTTGTACTCCTGTTCTAGAGTCTCCGCCGCCTGAGTGTCCAATGGCTCCTCGGGCGAGAAGGGCTCACGGATACGCTGCACACATTCTGTAAGACACGTGAAGAGCCGCTCGTCCGGACGCTCCAGCTCCAGTCCACCCGCCTCAGTAGCTACAACTGCTGAGGAGGAAGAGTTCAGTAAACGACGGTGCTGCCGCAACAAAGCCCGACGACAGGTGCTGTGATAACAAAGGCTCTGGAAATCACGATAACGGCACTGTCGTGGCCGCAGTAGACCCGAACACCCGGTGGCTGTCGGCGTAACAGCCGTTGAGTAGGGACTCTGTGCAAGTACAAAAATGGAGTTATCAGAAAGTGCTACAGAATTATCATTGAGTGAAATTTCACATCGCAGGTTTCGTCCGCATTCCCCTAACATTGACTAATTTCTGAAAATCCGCGCAAATTTCGTGCCCGATCAAAGACGCTCTTATTGTAGACTAACGAGCTTCGTATGACTTATACTGTATCTTATGACTTCCCCCTCACCTGTGGAAACTGCTACAATAAAACCCAAGCAACTTTAGTTGATGTCGTGTTAGTAGTTAACTATACCCCGCATATCTTCACGACATGGATAAAGGCTCCGTAATAAGTGGAATGCAAAGCAGGTAAGTGATGGTTGTACTTAGTTTCCGCCCGATCAAATAACAATACTTTGTAAAGAATATTTTATGCCAAAAATACTCCCTTAAAATTTTCTCAGACATAAAGGCTAGTTTCGTGAAGAACCAGACGCCGCGAATTGGTGTTTACCAAATTAAACCTATAGTGATTGTGCCTGCCAGTACAAGTGGCAGAACTCAGGGAAAAGAGAGGAAACACTATTTACAGTTAATATGAATCTCCAAAATCTCTACTCGCGAACCAGAGCCAATTAATGTGACCAATCGCAGATGTGAGTGAAAAGGAAAGGAGACTGTGAAGGTGACAAATCCACCACGAGGTGCGAGCAACGTTCGTGATGTGACAAAAGGCACTGCGATTGCAACCACAGATAACGAGCACGGGCCATGGAGGTGAATGGGGGTCAGTGCTGCAATTTGACGGCATCAACGCCGACTTTGCGTGAGGTGCTGGGAAGCACAAACTTTGAAGAGAAAGACGACGGTAACCTATATCAGATCAACTCAGAATTGGGCAGGAGAAGGGAGTGCACGCAAACCACGCTGTTCTCGTCTCCCCCTCCTGAGAGATCATCTCACCTGATTTGGGTATCCCATTCTCCTTCTCCATTTACTTTCATGCAAAAAAGCCAGGCCAAAAGATACCACAATCACCGCTTTGCACGCCACAAAAAAGTTGGATTAGCAACATCTACCTCGATGGATTTGGCGGTCTCGGAGGGTGTTGAGGAGAGCCGAGGCGGTGGAAGAGGAGGCAGAGATTGCGATTGCTGCTGCTGTTGTTGTTGCTGCCAGGCGGTCGGTCGGGGGAGTCTGGCATCGAGGAAGGGGACAGCAGCTGCTGCTGCTGCAGCCGCAGCGGCGGCAGCAGCTGCAGCAGCGGAGCTCACTTCGGGCAGGAAGGGCGCCTCGGGAGGTGCGAACTGACCCGAAGGCGGAGGTTGTGGCAGACGGTGGTGCGGGGTGGGGTGATCGAAGGTATCAGCGCCAGTGGCGACAGTGGTGCCAGCGCCTGTCCGCCCGGCGCTTGAAGTCATGGCAAGGTGAAACTTCATTGCAGCCGCGGCAGCCGCCTGGGGGTCGGACAGCCCACTCAGCGACATGAATTGACCTTGTCCGCCGCGGGAACCCGCCATGTCTGTGATTAGCTGCAATGAGACGAGTGAAAATTCAGCATCAGTCGCCCAGCTCCAATCGACTTGAGCTGCTTTCATCTCGGAAAAGACTAATTACACCGCGCACTAATAATAAACTTCGTGTGAGTAAGAGAGTACGAACCAATTAAACCTCTTTAACTTGTCGTGGGTGTCATAACATGAACGCCCCTTGTTCGTACAAGCAAAAAAATGATTCCACCCAGGTGCTAGCATGATGCCAAAACATGAGTTCAGCTGACAGCATTGTAACAGTCCATAACTTACGTTAAAGTGTAAAGCTAAGCAACGAAAGTTCGTATCTTTCAAGCAAGTTTATCAGACTAGTAAAAGTTCCGGATGCACCACTTCTCCCTTCACACATAAAGTTATCATGAATGTGACAGCGGTAGCAGGCACACACACACAACTGGGACAATTTCCTGTCTATTTGGTTTGGTTAGAGGTGAGAATAGCATATGGAAGAGGTGGAGGAGATGAAAGGTTCACAATACTATTACAAAACAGCACATTTTTTAGATGCACACACCTGGAGGTATCGCTTGTAGCAAAGGGGAGGAGTGAAAGGCACAGCAGATCAGATTAGTCAGTCAGGCGTAGGATTGCGATCTAAGTTCGCAGCGAACATGGAATGAATGATGTTCCTGTTGACATTTATTGAAACTAGTGAAATTCACAAATGAAAAGCCGATGGCATTTAGAAAAGAAACAGTCGAGTAAGTTGAAGCGGTATTTCTTATTAACGACAACACTTGCACACATTTACAGGTCGAGTTGTGGTACACACCAAAAATAACATGAGTGCATTGACAGGTTTATTAGAACCCAAACAACCAGATTTGAATTGCTCAAATGTTATGTAACAACTCGTTGCTACAATAGCGGCGAATAAGGAGGGCATGAGGACAACAATAAATGGAGTAAAGATGAAAGAACTAGCATTATCACGTGCTGCTGGCACGAGATCAAGCCATCAAGGTAATAGTAACTCAACAATTGAAGGCGTCGATGAGATTAATAGGGAGGTGTGGCACCCATATAAATGCAAAAAGGATAATCTCAATAAACACTAAGCTGACGGCCCACCCACAACAGTGGCATGAGTAGGAATTTGTACCATTAAAAGAACCTACCACACACAGACACACATTGAGCCAAGGCAATCTCAAATGTGAGTGCGTTCGTCCGCTCAAAAAAGTCTCTTGAAGATTAAAAAGACGCTAGTTAGGATTGAGTTGGCCTTAAAATCATCCGATGGTGGCAGCAGAATTTGAACTATACACACGTCTACCACTCAACAGGCAAGCACACGTAGCAGGTACATCAAGGATGGAGCACATTAGAGGCGGAAACTACTGCTATAGTGGAATGAGCTGAGTGGTAGCACAGAAAGCGAGAGGCATTACTAAACAAACGCTGGCCACGTGTGTGCTACTGCATTCCAGGCGCTGGGGTCAGAAAAATGATAGCTGCAGCAGTGGCGGTTGCACTATAGGCTACCCATAATGTGAGTGGCGGAGGGTGGTGGTAAAGCTGGTGGCGGTGGTGTGTCGAAGTCATGCACTTCAGGCCTATGTGAATACGAGCGTGTGTGTGCGTGGGCATGCCAGCAGAGAGCGATTGACGTGACTTATTGGCGACACGCAGCAGCTGCACACGCGCCTGCCCACGAACATGGAGATAAGCACACATAGCTATAGCTGCTGCAGGTACGTCGCTAAGCGCAGGAATTCCCACGTGCCAACCACCTCCACCAACACCATCTCAGATAGGGGCAACAAACAAAGTGGATCACGCGCCTCAACTGCGGCGATGACCTCATTTTACCAGGGACCATCTCTACTCGAAGGAAGTATCAAGCAAAGCCACCACCGATAATGCATTTGCGATAAGAGAAATCGTTTCGTGCATTTAGCAGAATTAAATGAACAGAGGTATCATCTTAATGGATGGTGGAATGCCTGTACAACCAGAGAGTCGACCGATATAAGCCCATCGTCACCATTCTAACGCGCTAAACATTTAAATGAAGAGAACTAAGCATAACACTGGGACCTATAAATCTTGATACCATGAAAAATACTCAAAATAAAATGCATTGTACCCCTTCACCTGACAGACACTGAAGGCGTGGTAGTGGAAGCTAAGTGTGATTACTGATTTAAATGTATGGCAATGCATTGTCGAAGAGGTTAGTCGACCGGAGTTCAGGTGAAACGGTGTCTGCCTGTCGTCTTGAGATATCGGGAGAAAATAAACAAAGCCGCAACTACGAAACATTTATTGGGCCGTAACAATCACGCAGTGTCCCAGCCACGAAGCACATCAAACACCAAAACACATTTAGTAAAGTTCAAAAGCATAACGGCGACATTCGCTAATGCAAAATCGGATGAGAACAACAACGAAATGCGGAAGTTCAATCCAAATGGATATGGGAGCATCAACTTGCAAGGAAATAGCAACTGCTAATTCAAATAACGTTGATAAGTCCCTCTAGTGGAGGAGTAAGCAAAAGTTAACTCAATCAGTCAGGTCTTCTTGATAAAAAGGAGAAAATGCAGCAGGGTGGGCAAAGACCTTTCAAAGGGATGATATTATGGTAGCGAAATTGCCGATCTTAGGGACAAAATGTCTAAACACGGTAATTATGTTGGCCAAAACGGGAGGCTATGCAAAACATCCAACATCCCAACGCCCTGCTTCAAAGAGCATAAAGACCATGCCGCCCCATCCGATGAAGATGAAAAACAAGAGATATCAAAGATTAAAAAAAACAAAGAGGTAGAATGAAGTTAGTGAGCACAAGAACTTCCGTCTAAACCTCAAAATAAAGAATTATACCACTAGAAGTTAAATAACAACAGAGATCAGCACATATCGTTAATCTCTCATCCGGTTGCCCTGGATAGACAAATATAATTCCTTATAAAATAAAGTAGAATGTTAGCGTGGTGCTGATCTAGCTCGCTAATTGATGTAGACACTCGACCGAGTCATGTGTCGAAGACACGACACTGCCACAAGGTGCTCTGCCGTTACTATTTCCGCTACTCCTGCGGCAGGCATCATAAAAGACAGAGTAACAAATACTAGCCTCCACTGGGACTCGTCTCATTAAACAAAGCCGCATATTTTCAACTCATCCAGCCATCGGACCACATTAGAAGCAATGGATAGCTAAATGCGCAGAGTCAATTTCTGGGCACTGCTAAAATGCTGCAGTGTTTTGGCATCGTGGCGCATAAGAACCCGGGACCAGGGCCATAAATGCCTGCACTATTGCCAATTCGGTTTCAGCAGTCGCAAGAGCAAGTCGTCAAACGAAAAACGAAGCAGCAAGGAGGGAGAGCGGGTACATAAGTCAAGTAATAAAGATGTCAAGCACAAGAAGAGAGCGGGTGGGTGTGTAAGTAGTTGAACGAGAGGCAAGTGAGAGTGAGCACTTAATGGTCGTAAAAGCGGAACTAAAATCTCTGATCATAAAACCGGAACTGGCACTACGGGCAGCAACAGTGAGGAAGGAAGGAAAGAGGGAGGGTGTTTGATAAGGGTGCCAGCAGGGAGATAAGCGGGCAAGGCGAGCCGGATAGGAGGAGACAGAGTAGTCAAAATGCTGCCATACGCCATTTCCAAAAATTATGAAGCCTCGGTATGGCGGAAACATTAAATTAAACGAGTACAGATAAAAAAAAAAAACAATTTCTGCAGTTAATTTCAGAGAACACAAAATCCCGCCAACTTGGAAACTGATTGATCAAAACGCCTTAGAAGAGCAAATTGCCATTAAGTACATACTAAAATTGAGCAATGACACATTGACTGCCAACACACAAGATGGTGAACAGAAAAGACCAAAACTTGCGCATATAACAGTCGCCTTGTGACTAATCCAACCATGATCCTACTAGTGTAACCAACCTCCATTACTTAAAATGAGCTGAAGTGGAGGACGGTAATCTAGAGGAGTCAGGGGCTCAATCGCAAATGGTCTCAATAGGAAAGATTGTATGAGGGCAGGGGAGGTACAAGGGTAACGGAGAGAAAGAATAGTGACACAAGCACACACACGAAAAACAGTGTGAACTCATAAGGACACGTGCACTACACACAAAATCCGAGGTCACAGGCGCACAAGCAGTCTCGTAAGAAGGCGCTACGCCACTCGATAACAGCAGCAATACCAACCCTAGCAACGCAATGCCAAAGCACAATTTGAGTGTGTATCTACGCTACAACGAGGGAGGAATGAGCAGTAGATGGACGGCGATGTGGTTTGAACTGTGGACAAGTGTTTACCAAGATTCTTAAGGTGGGTTTAGTCAGACCTTAAGTTCGGCCCCACTTGTGTGTACAGTCAATCATACCGACTGCCGTTTAGAGCTACCGATACCCACTCCTTACAAATATCTCGCTAGAGGGGGAGAGCATTGTTCGCTTTTTACTGAGTCACACAACGCGAATGCACACCATCAATGCAGATGCTCGTAGCCTCTGTTATACTACATCGTTGTGCGTTGATAGAGGGATCCACTGCTGAATCGAGGGTTGTCTGGACAGATGTTTAATGACAGACAGTTCAAGGCAGTGGAGGAAAGGCGATGAAAACAAAGTGACGGTAAGAAAAGTAGCCCCAATAGTGAAGTGGAGAGCCAAAAAAGCAAGCAGAAACAGGATAGCACGCACACACGCACTTCACGAGGTCGCGTCCTCACAGCAATCGGCGTACACCTCTAAGGTCTACGCGTACGAGGTCATCCCCACACCCTGTGTTGTACTCGGTTGGAAGTGTACCTCACCCTGTACGACCTCGGGGTTCAACAGAACACAGCACTGCACGCCCGCGTGCGCACGCACAAGGCAGATGTAGCGCCCACAGGTCGATGCAGCAGTCTGTGGGCGCTTGCACCTTCACCATTCGCATTACTACTTTCAAAAGAGAAAAGAGTCTATACTCCAGCGGCCATTATGCCCATTTTGCATGAGGCAACAAACTTTTCTACTTCACCAGACGCAACTGAGGATGTGTTGAGGATTCAAGCTGCAAGATAAGAGGTACAAAACCAAACGCTTGAGGATGGCAATTTTAAACATGCGTCACACGGGAACGTGGGTGAAAAGATTGGAGCAAATGACTTGAGGGTAGGGCAGGGGAGAGAACAGTTCCACATCCTTCAAACGAAGTTAATAAGGCAGTCAAAGTAAGAACGACTAACGCCAGTTTTTGGAGGGGAGGGATGGTGAGTGTTGACTCGGTGACAACGTGTGAAGAGCTAATTAGCTTGTAAGCGTGTTTCCGAGAGAGAGTGGAGTAGGGGGTGAGGAAACACACAAATGGAGGTGACAACCTACTACCACCACCACTTCAAGTGAGAGGTAACTTTACCACAGAAAAAAAGGGTTTTAAAATGCGCTACTTTAAGCGGGCAAAATGCATGGAGAGAAGGAAAGTTTGCCGGGCTGCAACTCACAGTGTTGAATGTTCGTGAGGCCATGAAATCGTGCGCATCGGTGGGGAAGTGCGAAGCGGACATACGAGGGCTCTGAAGGTGTTGTGAGTGGTGCAGGGTGGCAGACGAGGTGGCCGAGACAGGGAAGGCCCCAACAGCGCCCGTGGGGTTGGAGAAGGGGAGGAGACCCGGTGGCGCTGCTGAACCACCCCCGCCCCCTCCACCGCCGCCACTACCTCCGTCCCCATCGTCGTTAGTTAGATGCTGCTTTCGGCGCTTCGGCTTTGCACGCTGTTCCAATTTCTCTGGGGCTGAAAGGGAGGCAATAATAAAGACGAGGTAGCAGTTAACCTATACAGTGAGTATTTACACCAACAGAAAAACTGAGAGGTGAAATTATAATTACATCAATTGGATGCAAATACCTTAAAGCCTTAGTGTTGCGCGAAAATTACGCTTTCGTTGTCATCCATGCAGATGGGTGACATGGAGATATTGCCTAGACTACTTGATACATCGGAGCCAGGTACGAGAGAGCTCACAACTGGTACATTTCAACGTACGAAGAGGAGAACAAATTGCCAACCCTCTTAGCCCTCCGCTGAATGGGGAATAAGCGGTAATCAGTGGTTCACGCTTGAAGCCAGTAGCTAGATAACTTAATTTCAAGACTCTACGACAAAGACCCAAGGGAGCGCACCTTATTAGTCAGCAGCAAGCCACCGAAACAAACTTATTCTCTCCACATCCGAAGGCTCTACTGCTGCTACAAAAACAGAACGATTGGGGAAAAGTGAAAGGAGGCCGATGAACTTGGAGTGGGGCCGGAAATTTGCCTCATCATTTTGAAAAATGTTCCAACACGAACACTGTTGACGGGCATGTGAGAGACTGCCCTTTGGAAAATACTTTCACATAAGCTCGATGCAATTCTGCGCAGCAATCCTGTTTCACCTCTTAAGGTTGCAACGCAGCACACACACATTAGATGGGAATGGATTACAGATGCTATTCGCTTGGAAAATGAAAGCTATATCAGGTCTGTAGTTAGAACAAACGGTAGTATTAAATGCAAACAGTAAAAATGGAGGTGTGATCGTAAAAAGCGTTATTAATTATTAATATAAGCAACTATTTATGCTGGTACGGATGTACTTGGTTTTGAAGGCTTTTGTGAAGTCACCGAGGCGTCATGGTTGCACTGGCGTGACCTGAAACCTGCTTACTTTACAAAAACCAAATGAAGGAAAGAGAATCGAGCACGGTAAAATTTTGAGCAAAAGTACAGTCACCGTTGAGACATTTTGAAGGTGATTTGTGCACAAAGGCGCGATTTTATGGACAGGATTTTGGTGCACTATTATGCATTTGAAAGCGCAGCTAACATAAAGTGGTGTTGGGTTCAAGTGTAGAGGGATTAGAGGACGGTTAACGGCATAGTAACGCAAAGCTCTCTCACCAAGATATCACCCACGCCCATTGGGATATGCTAGGTGATGATGATTGTGACGCAAGTTGGACTAATGGATAGTTCGCTCATACCCTCTCACCCCCTCCCCTCCCTCTCTCACACCCAACCAAATCCACACGCTAACAACAGTGACACGGTTGTGGTTAAGCCAAAGTGGTGATAACAAGGTGTGTTTTATTTAATCGCTAGGATAAAGGTGCGCCGATTATTTGTCCTTGGGATAATCGAGACCCACTAAATACGCCAGTCTGTTGGACATAGAGATGTGAAAGCAGTTCAGAAAAGTTGAAGGCATCATCGAGCCAGTAACAGGCGGGTAGGTAGGAGGGAGAGGGAGACGCATGCAGTCGATAGCATCGCGGATAGATATGTACTGCAGTAAATTGCGGTAGCGTACGCGTTCAGTAATTGAGAGAGGGATACAGGCACTCGCTCCTACTGGTTTACCAGTTTGCCTACACACAAACATGCATAAGGTTAGCGTCGCATTGCATACACAAACACGCGCATACACGTAGTCACATAGAAAGCACAGTTCCCTGGAGCATTGTGGTAACACAAGAAGTCCAAGTAGAACACACAGTGTTCAGGTAGAAAACAAGCTAGAAGAGGGAGTGGGTACTCAATGACGAACAACCAGAGAAGCAGTCTGGTAGTTTCGAGGAATTAAGACTGCGTCACCTCTGCCTAAGTCTTATTTGCTAGAGGGGAGATCCACACACGGGTTGGTCAACCCTCCAACAGATGCTGTGGCAGATGGAGGCAGTGTTGAGCAAACAAAACATTAATAGGTCTGGGGGATGACGTTGTTCTCAGCAATGCTTACACATAAAAGCATGTAATCTGGCTAAATATTCCTCCTAAGTAATGAATGAAAACGAGTGGGGAAAGATTTAATGGGAAAAGTGGAGAGGGCATCTGAAACGCCAGCTACCAAAAGCGCTGCATACACGCACACACACACACCCGTACCGTGTATAACGGAACGCAGCGGACGAACGCGTACGTACATAAGCACGCACAGTTTATAACATTTATAAATAATTTATGGGCTAACGAGGGGTCATAATGCCAATACTTTGAGATTAAACACACACACACACACACACACACGCACAAGCGCATGTACCCCGGTACGTATAATATGGATGGATAATGAAACGCAGTGAAGTACGTCTTCACGCGCCACCGCGACGTTTGAAGTTTAAGTGCTGGCTAACAATTTATGGAGATATCATAGGAGGATTACGATGGATGCAAGTACAGTTGGCAGTACTTGAGGAGTAAACAAAAGAGGCATCAAGGAGTGCACATCCTCAGGTCGATAAGACAAACACCACGACGGTGTGCACACAACACTGAGACTCGAGCGGTGATGCTACTGCAGGAAATGTAGGTAGCAAGAGTGAAGTCAAGTGGGACACTTAACTTCAAACATGTGTGTGTGTGTGTGACATGTGAGACAAACGTCCAATCATTAGTCTACGTAACAAAAAGTAATAGCAACAGTCACTGAGACACATTATAGGTAATTAAATGGATAGATCAACCAGACTTCTCCAGAGCACTGCTATAGTAAAAAGGCTTTGGCAATGGTTAAATTAAATCAGGGATTTAAGTTTACCCATCCAATACATCCGTTTCGTGATAACGTAGTTCCAGATTTCTGGAACACGTTTGGCGGGCGCTCCTTTCAACTCCGCATTCAAAGGCAATAGTAGAAGGGCTGTCATGGACATTTAGCACCAAAACCTACGTGATTAACCAATTTTGCATGGAGAATGCCAACCAAGAGAAGTAAATACAGCAACCTCCTTAAGTATTTAATTCAACTACTTATAATTATCGCGAACCAATCATTATGCATTAGTATTTAAGAGGTTCCGGAGCCAATTGAGTGCCTTTGAGACCAAAAGCACTTGCAGTGGAGGTGAACAGATGAAGCGTCCTTGTTGACCCCAGAACCTTGACTGCACGAATGCCATGACAGACTCCAAAAGGTCAAAATTGAGTAAGCGGCCCGACTAACCGGGAATAGGGAAAGGCGATGGTCGGGAATGACTCACAAGTCAGGTAGAAGGGAAGAGAGCCGTCCGCCTCTTGAGCACTAGTGACAGACAGAATTTGAGACGCCGCCGCCGTCACCGAACGCATGCAGGCTCAGGTATACGTACACACACGTGCGTACATGCGTGGGTACAATAAAATTCACACTACGACGACCTTTATTACGATACTTAGCCATCCCCTCCCTTCTCTCAACATTCTCGCCCGGCATGCTCACTTGGAGTAGCGAGGACTGTACGCAATCAACTTCAACTAACCTTACACCATAGTGTGCGCAGACTTGACCAAGACAGACCATGGGTAATCTAAATCAGCTTCAAAGGCGGGGGAGGGGGATCAGAGCTCTCAGGCGCCTATGTAATTAGAAGCAGTACTAATTGTTTGCCTTCTTTCCGTCTCAAAGACAGGATCGAAGATCCGGAGCGAATTACATCGCCAGACGGCCTACATGCAAGTGTGCTGAAGAGCGTGCACATGCACAACGCGAAACACACAAAGCCTGAACTTTTGCAGGCAAAGAGGACGTCACAAACATCTAGGCGGTTGAAAGGTGTGCACATCAGGCGGAATGCGTAAAGTCAAAAAAGAAAAAAAATTAAGACGAGAGACCTAGGCAACCGATGTGGCAACTTGTTTTGTCACGACGAATTAGGTTGTGATGTGGTGAGTAGAATTGTCAGTATACGTGTGATCACTGTTGGTGTCAACTGGCAGTTTTTAATGAAGAACGAAAGATGGCAGTGGGTCATGTCCGCAACCAGAGCTTGGTAGAAAAGTTGACTGCCACGTATTATCGTTCCAACACGATATCAATTGCCATTAATAATTTTGACCAATTAACTTGCTATCCAACGAGTCAAGGTGCGATAATCTCTTGACCAAAAACACCCAACATCCACCGCATTGTTGACACCTCAGCCTCGCTGTTTGTGGCACGATTTGCTGCAAACGGTAGCCACCCCAAACTGATAAAGAACACGTGGTCCATTTGTGATGGTGGGCACCGGTAAGAAAATCGAGGCGCCACATCTACGCAGCTCTCCATTTGCAAGCATTAATTAAGGGACCGACAAAAGGGCTGATCGCCCTAACGATCAAACACAGGGACGGATTCAATTTGAAAGTCATGGAGTGCAAAATAAAAGTGGCTGCAAGTCGCATCTATCCTCTGGCATGACGAGTTGGAACGAGACGCCAGTCCACCGAAATGAGCTGCGAATACGAGGACCACGAGTAAGCTCTTAGCGCTGGCAATTAGTTAATTCAACGGCATCCGTGTGAGACAAAAAACAGTGATAGTTTGTCAGCTTGTAGACCAATGGGATGGCGCAGAATGTAGACGCAACGAAAGTGGATCGAAGCAATGAAATATGGACAAGGTGAGCCAGAAAAATGCATAAGAAACAGTTGTTATTTCCCAGACTAAACTCCGCAATGAAGTGCCGTGGAGTAAAATGCTTAAACCGCTAATGTGGAACACAGTGGCCGAAATAGACGCAGGATGAAAATCAAGTGGGTGCAAAAGCACAACTCAAACTTGACAAAAAACTTGATCATCATAAGTGAAAGCAGTGAAAAGGGCAAAAAAGTGATCGACAGTCGATGTGCAAATGTTACTGCTATTTAAGCAGGAAATGCCAAGCCAAAGCGTTACCGAAACGCGAGCGAGAAAGAGAAGAATAGGGGACTGTCACGCACCAAATACTGCTGCTGCAGCTTCAGCTGCAAAAGGATTCAAATGACTTCATCATGCTCAAAAGCATCGCCAATGCCTTTATCGGGATGACCATTAATTACATTCGACAGGGAAGAAGGAAGCTGATAGCCCCAAATGCACGAGATGTAAAGGGAGGAAGTAGGGAAATATTAATGATACAATTGCGTGACTTCAAAGAAAAAAAAACAACTGTGAGGAAGTGCCAAAGGCGATGTTGCAGTAAGAGTTGAAAAAAGTGTCTCAGTTTGTAGACGAAAGCCTTTCGTAAATGACCTAAGTTGTGCAAAATTGGAGCTAATCTGTGTGGACTTACAAACTCCTTACCATTGGTTTGTTTTACACCATCGTTCATTAAAAGCGGAAATGTGATTTCAAGCAATGTAAGGTATGCAAATACAGCACAATGAGGTATCGTTGGAGCTTGAAACCTATTAGAACGTTCCCGTTGCAATTCAGCCAAATCCGAAGAAAAACAAGACCGATGTGGTTAGTAAGGCTCGTAGGATGCTTTCAAGTTTATTATCTTCAGACATTATAGGATGGGAAGGCGCCTTGTCGTTGTCTCAACAACGACAATTCCGAACAAATAGTTTCCACCGCCTTTTGATCACATACCCCAAGGGGCTGAAGTTGTGAGGCTACAGGCAGCGAGGGAGACTGCATATTACCAGTAATTTATGGGAAGTGCGGAAGGCGAGATTCGATTACACACACAAACACACAAGGTGATGTAGATTGGAGCGGCTGCGGGCTAAACAATGGACATGTGATGCATTCTTCAACCAACTTCTGGCCTATACTATGGAGGCTAAGTACGGAAGAACAACGCCCACAGGAATTTGAGCCAACGAGGAGAATAAAGGAGGGTCGAATATAAAAATCAAAGTTTAGTTGCTACAAAAACAGGGGTAGTGAGAAAGTGGTTAGCCGATATATTTCACTCAAGAAAAGGCTTAGCAAACAAGCAAAAGGGCGGTGTGTATGTGGGGACTACGGATAGTATTCTGGCGCTGAGGTTGTGCACGAAGAGAACACAGGAAATTGACAATCCAACGATATAATGAGCCCATTTAGGCGGCCGTTTATGTGCGCATATATTTGCCATACGCACATACACACACACACAGGTGCTTTTATCCCAACCTCTACGCACACACACACACGCCCACGCCTGCCTGCATGCATACACAAGGCAGGACCTCTCGCTCCCATGATGGCCGCAATAAAGAGGAAAGGAGGCAGGAAAATACAAGTTCCTCTAGTTGCTCTGCGATAACCCACTTGACCTTAAGAACTACTAACCAGGAACTCTGCATACTGACAAAAAATGAGGACTCGGCAGAAGCATGTGTGCGTTTTGTGGGAGGTGAAACCACATGCATTAACGCGGTCGAAGGCGAGGAAGGGAGGAGAGAGTCGCAAAAAAAAACATTCTGGAGCTTGTTGCTAGGATGGGTAGAGGTAGATTTTCTTGTAGTTGCACCCAAGTTAGCCGACACTTTACCAACCATTCTCTTCATCGACTCAACTTGTAAGCCAATAAAAGACCTTAAATATAGTTATAGACAAGTGGAATCACGACAGAACAGTAAAAAAGGGTGAAAAAACCGGTTCCTGTAGCAAAATGATATAAAAACAATAAAACTAGCGGAACCCGGTGACACACCTACACTTATATCAGCTGATGACAGAAAAGCACTGAAAGCTCTCCATTACCTTCGAGTTGAGACTATTAGAAGAGCAAACTCAGATACATGTATAATACCGGCAAGTCATTTCCCAAAATTTTGGGTACCACTGTAATGAAAACTACACTCACTTCTGGCGGCACGATACGTTGGAACTTGAATACATATTCATTACGTGATTCAATAAAAAAAAGAAGAGGCTAAAGGCAAATAACGAATGCCTTTCCAATAAAAGTGCAAACCAAGTCAATAAGACGCGGAGAGAAAGAGGAATGGGGCACGCGCTCGTTTCCCCAATCACATAAAAGGGCTTGTGGATGGACACACGCACTTGTGCATATACACGCCGGGGGGAAAATAAAAAGGAGACAGAGCAATGGAGGCCACTTACGTAGAATCAACTCCTTTTTCATTCCAACAGCAAGACACTTTTCCAGTCGACAAGAAGGACAGTGCTTTCGTTGACTTCCCTCAATGTTACAGTCACCATTTCTACCACAAGCCTTGATCTAGAAGGCCGGAACAGTGACACAGAAAATTAAAAAACGCAGCAACATACTCACATAAGGAGCACAATTTTGATGTCAATTTAATGGTAAAGTGGAAAAGAACCCATATTTAAAAACCAGAATGCACATGTTTAACGAAAAAACAGACAATCAAATGCGTGGACACTGACTTTTTGAATTCCTTTTTTTACCATTAGACTAAGAGCCTTGCATAAAACTTCATTTTGACAATGACTAAACCTTACACGAAGTATGAAAATAACAAAAACTTAAAATTCCAAAAGCCTAGGGAGGCTGAAGATTAAATGGAAGAAGCTCATGGGATTCTATAATAGACTATCTCGGGGGTATAAAATCGAAGAATAGACCAAAAATACCGCAACTCGGGACGGCTAAGGCAGTGCAGCAAGACAGATTATCCGCAATGGGTATAAAGCGCACCTTTTCCTTTGGCTTAAGGGCGTTCCGACGAAAGAAAGCCTTACAGCTCTCACAGGTTAGGCGATCAAAATTATATCCGGAGGCAGGTTCACCACACACAACACAAACGCGAGCCGCCTCCATTCCACCCGCTTTTCTGCGCCGTGTCCTAACAACATGTCCAGTGGAGCTCTGACTACGCTCTGAGTATACGTCATGACCAGAGTTATCTAAAAATCATTGCAATTATCAAGACCACGAATACCAGAACGATGCCCAAAATCAAGCGATTGTTCATTGCTTCCGAGGTGGCTATCTTCAGCATGGTTATCGTGACCTAGCCCATGGTAGCCTGGAGGCAAGCAGAAATCTGGCCGTCCAGCACAATGCGAAAAATTCTTGAGAAGAAGCTGAGCATTATGGCTGTATGAATTCATAGGATAGGCAGGCACATGCGAGGAGAGATTAACGTTATGAAACAGGGAGCTTGTGTCCTTTAGCATCGGATTATCAGGCGCACAGCTGTCTCCACGCGTAAAATGTGTCTGGTCATTACCATGAAGTGCCATTTTAAGTGCTCTGGCGATGTTGTTATTAACTAACCCCTTTCACTGAGATAACCCAACCATAACCCGATACGGGTACTTCTAACACTGCGCGTATGTACAAGACCTGCACTTAGGTGGGTAAAACAACAATTACTGGTATTTATCTGTTCCTATGCTATAAAATCTCTTGGTCCCATTTTTTTCATTCTTTTGAGCATAAATATTTGTGAGCAAAATGTTGTTTAAAATTAAAGTCAAAAAACTCTGTTGATGCAATTAATAATATAAAAACACGTAAATGAAGCCTGTTTTGACGCAATGATTGCCGCTGTTGTAGCGTCCCAAGGCTCCCTCAAAGGCAAAAGAAGGCAGAATGCTAGGGTAGAATATATACATTCAACGGACAGAGGGAAATAAGCTGCTAGCAAGGCCCGGAGGCCACCCCACGCAGCTAGGGCAGTATGGCCACCTCTGTGGCCTTCACCGAAACCGATAGTTCCAACAAACAATGTACTACAGTCAAGAACTCCTTTTGAGTTATGAAGACATGATAATAGACCTAACATAAAAATAGTGTTCAACATCACTTTCCGAATTCTCTGGCCATCTTCTTATGCCCAGATCTAAGGGCATTCCTTCATATTAAAGTCACCGCTCTAAGGACGTATAGGCATCATGCTACTGGATCTCGCCTAATCTACTTAAAAACCCTCTAGTTCATTGTAGACTTTGGTAGGGTTCCGGTGTGAGCAGACTCGGCATTCGTTAGGATACAAGACGACAGAGGAGACGGAAAAAGTAATCACTGATACTAGGGATCAAATAGTCGTAGTTTTCTTGCGATTTGCGGCGTTAAGATCTCCGCACATTCGCTGCGGGAGCTGACTGGTCACAAAATATGGATGCTCGAAGTAAACGGGAATGATGTGAGTAGGAAGGGGACAGAGCCAGCACCAAGTAAGCAAAGCAGGATAGTCGTTTGCTTGTGTATCAAGAAAAACTTTACGTAGATTAGGTAGCAGGAGAAGAGCACGCGCTCAATACTGATGAGTGTGAAGGCCAATTCACATGCAAGTTAGGTGATGCTGATTGTAATACTTAATTCTTTAAATGTGCTTTGTAGGCCAGAGGCGGGAAGTAAATTTAAACCACGTGACGGAGGAACGCGGAGACTCCTTGGAACGTGACGTACCCTCGGCCTGAACCCCCATTAGTCGCCTAACTGTATTTATCACCCTTATAACAGTAAAGATGTCCAAACGCACTCAGACTTCTGCTGGCAAGGGTAACCAGGAGGGGGAGGAGAAACCCTCAACACTGGTGGCAGCGTTGGCGGACCTTCCCCATTTCAAGGAAGGGATGAATTTCGGAGATTGGATGAAAACCGTTAGGTTTAACATCCACTTGTTTCCCCAGCGGCAGAGGATTCCGCTGATCTTACACGCTCTTCCGCAAGAGCTGTTCTCCGCAGCGGTTGATGCCGGGGTCTCACCCGACTCCGATCTAGACGAGTGCTGCGAAATTCTGGCCCAGCTCGTCATCGACCAACGACAGGAGTCGCTTGCTAGGGAGTTCTTTCTCCGCGAGCAAAAGTCGGGCGAAAGCGACGAGGACTTCGCGGGAGCACTGCAAATCCTCGCTGAACGGGCTTTCAGGGGATGCCCACCTAACAAGGTGAGAAGATGGGTGGCTGTCCAGTTCAAAGCCGGCGTTCGTCCTCCGTCTATCGCCGCGAAACTTCAGGCCCTGAAGACCAGCGACCTCAGCCAGCTGGTCGATGCAGCCACGAGGAAACGTCTGGAACTCCTCCTGACTTCGTCGCTCCACACGACCCACCGACGACCAAGTTCCACACGTCCGCGGTGGACCCCTCCGCTCCGTCCCGCAAAAGCAGGTGAGCAGCATTATTCCCTATCCTGCTTATCACCCCGTGGTTCTCTTCCCTTTATGCGAGTCTCCGGCAAGCTAGAGGGACGCCCCTGCAGTTTCCTTCTTGACTCAGGCGCAGCTAAGTCATTAGTGAACCCTCAAGCGTTCCCTGATCTCCACAAAAAGTTCCGCACGGGTCCCTCCTTCGCAAAACTTCTCTCAGCAGAGGGGAGAAAGATGAAAGTAAAAGGAGAGACGTCACTAAAAGTGTCACTGGGGACAGAAACGTGGCAAGTCTCATTCATTATGTGCCCCGAGTTAGTTTGGGACGCTATACTCGGTGTGGACTTCCTTCGTAACACCAAGGCGGTCCTGAATTTCGCAGAAGGGACACTAGTGACCCAGCG